>CP116447.1:45756018-46956018 GCA_028216015.1 Quercus dentata
TGGATTGTCCTCTTCAGTTTTTAACTTTCATTCCTAGAAGCGGCGTAGTTGAAAGAAAAGCAATTGTAGACATCCTATCTGTTTAGGCACATTCACGAGGATCTCGGTCTTGTTGTGAAGAAGTCTTCCTAATCACTCGGAATTGATCAACACCGTATATTAAATACATCTCAAGCCACAAAGACTCGAGCCCATTTTTTCAAACCCAAATCCGTCTCAAAGTGGGTGAGTCACTACTAATTAAAAGTAACAAATTCACATAAAAGCTGTATTTTAAAACTTACTTCATGGCAAATCCATGAATTGCATATAGTAATTTCACTAAAAACTACTTTAAAACAACATAAAAATTCTAATAGAAAAAAACTCAATAAAATACATTATTAACTAAATACCCAACATGTGAATTGCATATGTGGACCTGAACATGCTATCCAAACCAACCTAAAAATTGCAAGTTGTAAACCGCTCAAACCACAATAGGATAATTTGAGTGCAAGTCTAGTCAACTCATGGTTGGATACCACAAACAAACTCAATAAAATAAAGTGGTACTTTACCTTTCCTAAAAACAAAAAGTAGAACTCTAAGAAATGAAGCTTTTAAAACTAAAGAAAAGCTGCGAACACGATGTGACGGCACGTTGGGTTCGGTGTTACCAAGAACACCTAACATGAAAAAAATAAATTATATATATATAAAGATTTAAATTTTATTATTTATTTACCCAATAAAAAAAGAAAAAGAAAAAAGGAACACCTCAGCAAAATCAGGAACACTCTCAACATTTTTATGACAAACAAATTTTGAACTAAAATCTTAAAAAAAAAATCGTAATAGAGTCAGAAAAGAAAAAATAAATAAATAAATAAAATTGGTTCTGGTAAAGCCCAAAAAAACAAAAAAGCCCAACATCAATCCTAAATAAAACCAACCCCAACCAGATTTTTAAATCAAAATACATTATTAACTAAATACCCATGACCCAGCCCAAACATATTCTAAAAATAAAAAAATAAAAATAAAAACAAAACCCAATGCGAATACGCGTCACCGATTAAAATCAACTAAAATCAAAAACCACCTAAGAATAAAACCTCAACAACGCCTTAGCCGGTTAGCCTCCACACAGAAACCTCATCATCAAGCGGCACGACGGCGGCCAAGCGCCTCCACAGAAACTCGAGCAACTAAGCTTGGATCGGGCATTGGAGGCGGAGATCGGTCCGTCGGATCGAGCTTGCGGCTTGCCCAGACACTTGGCCTCTAATCCTTCCCCTCCCCTCCGACGCCTCAACGTGTTGCCCGACCCAGCGCCGCCCCTCGAGGCACTCCCCTCAAGGTATTTTACACTTTACTCTCTCTCTTTTTCTCTCTTAATCTTTGGGTTTTGCTGTGGAGTGGACTGTGCCCTTTGTGATCGAGAGAGAGCTCTTATAATTATTCAAGTCTTTAGTCTTTAAGTTTGATTCTATCTCTTTAGTCTTTAAGTCTTTATAATTATTCAATTTATTTGTCCTGTTTTTGTTGACTTTATCCAAGTGTGTCATTGTGATGGTGGTGTTGGTGAGTTTGTCTTTTAGTGTATTGTGATTTGTGACTTTATTTGATTGGCTCTTTATCTTGTGTGAATCTTGTCTATTGAGTTGGGGTAAATGCCTAGATGGGGCCATGGGACCGTGTGGCGTGAGGTGAGATATTAAAAAAAAAATTAATGAAGCAACTAAACGCAATAATTAATAATTTAATTAAATAATACATTATAAAACAAATAACCCCAAATTCGGGAGTAAAATCCAAACAATCCAAAATTCTGAAACATTAGAATATAAAATCCAAACAACCCCAAATTTCAGGGTAAAATCCAAATTCTAATATTCTAGGTGTAAAATTCAAACACCTCAAACTTTAGGTGTAATTTGCAATTACCCTTTTATTAATGTTCTTGCATTTTTATTTATTTTTTTTACCAGTCTATAAAATCCTAATCTAAACCCCACCTCAAACCCACCAAATGGTCTTACCTCTGGCTTAATAATTAGACTTGATTTATTTCTTTAAACCTAGGCAAGTATCTTCACCCTCTTAAATCCGCCTAAAGAAAAAGAATAACTTGATTTATTGAGTTATTTAGCAGTGTAAATGCATGTTTATGGTCAGTTTGGATGGTTTTTTTTTTTTTTGGGAGGGGGAGGGGGGGATGGGGAATAGTGAGAGGACTAATTAGATAGAGGGGTGCTAAACTGACAAAATAGTTTGATGTGCAATTCTCTAATATAAATATTTTTAATTTTAGATTTATTACTAATACTGAGTAGCTTTTTTCATTTTTTATTTTATATATATATATATATTTTATTGTAGTTTTTATTCTTCCAATTATTTATTTATTTATTTTCTCTTTATCCCAGTAGGTTATATTCTATCCTTAAAGTTTATGTATTTAGTTATGCTTATGAGATATTTAATTTTAATTATTTTTATTTTAATGTTTTATATATAACATGTGTTCACATTATTTTTGGAACCATTTGGACTAAAGTTATGACATAACATCTTGAATTGATCCGACCCATAAAGACTATAAATGTTTAAAAGAAACAGACAACAATTTTAGCTGCCCCGATTCTAAACTTGTACCTGATTGGGCTATATTCTAACCAGATTTGATTGCCAAAGTGTACTCTGATCCTAACACCATGTAGGTACATTGACAGATTAAAGATGGAAACAAGGACATCCTCAAGTGGAGCTGTAAGTGAAGTTCTTAAAGTAGACAATTATTTGGGTTGGAGCGTCAAGTGAAAACCTATTTGATTACTCTAGATCTTTGGGGCATTGTTGAAGCAACCAACGAATGTCCTAAACAAGAAGATGATGAAGCTGCTTTCAAGGCTTGGAGAAGGAAGAATGCCATGGCTTTACACATGATCCAAGTTTCATGCCCGCAACGGATATGTCATGTGATTAGTCTGATTGATTCCGCCAAAATTGCTTGGGAAACTTTGGAAGCAATATGCAGCATCCCTAAAAGTCATTATGTTGTTATGTCTCTCTCTACTGCACGTGCTTACACATTTTATACCTCAAATAGGCCTAAGTTCTAGAAGATATGATAATAAACATACCCCTACCCCCAAAAAAAAAAAAAAAAACTTAAAAGAAAGAACTGAATGGGAATACAGAATCATCATGCTTTTCCTTCTTCCCCTTTGTCTCGTCTGGTTGCCACCACCAATACAACTTTAATACACCAGCAGTATTAACAGAAGCAAAGCCAACGTTTGAACAGCGGGAATGGCCTTATGTCGGAGGACATGTGATGGGTGCAAATCCATGATTGAAGCATTCAGAAAAAGACCCACTTTGATACTGCTGCAAAAACACCCCCATCCCCCATGGCAATTTTATTTAGATATAAATAAATTATAATCCGTGGTCTTGTAATATGCTTTTATGCTATAATCATAAAGTTAGGCTCTTTTTTTTCCTAAAAATAAAATTAGGCTCTTTTGTGGTCAAATTTCATACTATTTATCTAATAAGTTTTTGGTTAAATTACAAATTACGCCCTCTAATTTTGTCTCGAATTCAATTCAGTTTAGTTTTAAACTTCTTTCTTTTAATTCAATTCTTTACTTTCAAGTTTATTTAATTCATGTCTTGAAACGTAATTTCCTTTGAGATGGAATTGAAGATCCCTGATAGCAACATGGTGTTATAGTGCCTCTATATATGCATTAAACATTGGGCTCAAGAAATCTAAGGGTTGCAAGATTGTTCCATCAACATAAAAAATCTTATTTTTGGCAGTCACTACCATGAGAAAAGATCTACTTCCAGGTGTTGTAATTGTGTCGCCCATAAAAAGTTGAGTAACAAGAATAGTGCTTGGATTATCCTCCATTGTGCTAATAGTAAGAGTTTCAAGCATATTCTTTGGTTGAAGCCTAGTTGGCGAACATGTTTTAGCAAACGTTGAAGAAGCTACCACTGAATCAGTGGCAGTGCCAAAAACTTTTTCAAGGGTGACCAAGCTATATACAAGTCAATTTAATAAAAATAAAAATAAATATGGTATACTTTAAATACACTATAATTTAATGAGCTATATATGACATAAGAGTAATTAGAGGAATTAAAATTACATTAGTCAACTATTTAAGTGCATTACATATTTTTAATAAGAATCTAGAGAGGCTAGTATTTAAATTTATGGTAAAACCTTTCAGTGTTTTGTTAATTTAGTATCTGCTTTGTTATCTCTTAGATGAAAATTGCTGATGTAATAAGCGGCCAAAATAAAAAATTAGTTTATTGACACTAATTTTTTATTTTGGTCATTAGTCATGTCAGCAATTTCCATCTAAAAGATAACAATATATAGGCTAAATTAATCGATATTGAAAGATTAGGGTCAAATTTGTGATTGGAGATCAAGAATGTGATAATCTTCTCTGATTTCTCATTGAATGAATAACTCAATCTCTGCTTATATTCAAGAAGCAGAGAATACAAAATTGAAAAATAAGAAAAACTGAAACTCTGACTAATTAATAGCTTATAATTAACATAACAGAAAGGTCCACCAACTCTAGGTACCAATGACAACATAACACGTGTACTGTCACAATGGTGGGTTAAATACATAACTAAGCTACCTATAGGTTTCTCTATTTAGATGTCTAAGCTGTAGGTTGTATATAACAGAATCATTTGCTACAAATTTCTTCATCAGATTTGATCCAAGTTTCAGTAAATTTCACTTTTTTACTTCATCCAAAAAAATGTAATTATATTATGTTTTCCCCACTAGTTAAAATTTCCCCCATCTGTCCAACTTTATTTTGTTCTCCCAGACTTGCTATCAATTATTGGAATTTTATTTTTATAATGGCTACTACTAGTTATATTCTTGTTCGGGTGGCTGGTACTGGTAGAGATTTAGTGAGCTTCCCTTCTATCCATTTTGTAATTTTTCTTTCATTTAGATCTTCTAAATTACAAGTTAAATATAATTAGGTGAGGAAAATGTCATGAAGTTGCTCACTGCTATTTTTTTTTTTCCTTAGGATTTTAATCTCTTGCTATTAATTAAATCATAATATATTTTCATTATCAAATGGAAAAATTATTAATTGTCTCATACTCCCAATATTCACACTCTATACACACCGGACATCACTTTGAAAAAGAGTAAATTCTAATTTGGAATTAGAATACAAACTATTTACACTAACCTCTTCTAAATAACTGAAAATAGGCTCTAAAAACTTAAATTTTGTATTTTACCCTTCACTTAGATTGCCATTCACATTTCTCTAATAGGAACTTTGGAAAAAAATTCCCCAAAGAATTTTAATGAATTTTTAATCATTCAGGGAGGGCATGTGTAAATAATTTTTATTTTTAAAGGAAGTGACTATCTTATTCCAAATTAAGGAGGTCAGTGTCATAACAAAAGTCTTAGAAAAGTCATGCTTCCCCCTTTCAAAAAATGTGCATACACGATGTCCACTCTTTGTAAACAATTGTCTGGAATGCAGAGTGTGTACATTGGAAGTATGAGGAGAAACTGAAATATGAAATCGGGTAAACACGTAAAGCAAGAATGGTTGAAATGTAATATACCTAATACCCCCACTACGGTATTTTGGATATCTAAAAGAGTTTAATAGAATCTTCACTGAGTCACAATTTTATATGTGAGAATGATATATTAAATTGTTGTTGGTGTTTCGGTTTGAGAGGAGAAGGAAGTAAGTTATGTGTGTTGGAGCAATCAGATGAAAGAAGTTCTAATGTATCATGATCTTTGGAACATTGTTGAAACAACCACCGAACCAACTACACCTAATTGGAGCAAGAAGAATGCTTTGGCTTTATATTTGATCAGGGAATCTTGCAGGTTGGACGGATTTTCTTTGATAGAGAAGATTAGTGAGGCTAAAATTGCTTGGGATACCCTTGACCCATACTCGGGTAGTTGTATCTCTCACGAAAATACACATGCTCTAACATTCTAAAATAATAGCTTAAAGTTTGCAAATTGATGATAAAATAATAGCTATAATAATAACACTGGAGTGGTTGCCATTGTTTCTTCTTTGTATTCGTGTGGTTGTGGTGGTGGTGGTTTCGATGAGTCTTTGCCCATTAGGTCATTGATAGATAGGGTTGTAGAAAAATAAACTTTTTGAATAAAACTGAGAAAGAAACTCTCTCTTAATAAGATTCTTGTTATTGAAGAAAAGAAATGGAAAGCATAAAAATAAAATACAAAGCTCCTTTGCTATTTACACTACATAATAGAGCATGTACGCGAGCCTTAAAAAAGAGTGGGAAAAGAAAACAAAAATAACAAATCTAACTAACACAACGGTTTGCAAAAGAAACCAATACAATTGTGACACGTGTGCTATCTATACAACATGGACGAAATGGGTAATTAACCATAATTTCCCAACTATTCATTAGTAGTTTAAGTTTTCAAACTATATTTTTACTAGCATCTCGAGTCTAAGAGGCTCGATTTAGGGTCTATAAATCGAGTTTTGGGACTCGATTTTCATGGGTTGTTCACGTCGATGTGACACTTTTTCCACATGGCATCTACACTGAAATCAAGTCTCTAAGACTCGATTTCTAACTCAAAAATAATAATTATTAATGACCCAAAATGCAGAAATAGTAAAAATGCGGAAAGAAAGAAAAAAAAAAAGAAAGAAAGAAAGAAAGAAAGAAGAGGAAGAAGGAGAAATGGAGATGCAAGCTCACCGACGAAATGGAGATGCAAGCTTGCCAGGCCAATCGCGCCAGACCCAGTCGCCGCGTGACCCGGTCGCAATGAGACCCAGTCGGCGCGCCTTGGTCGCAGCGCGACAAACCACGTTACCCAGTCGCCGTGTGACCCTAGTCACAGCGTGACCCGGTCATGCCGTGTGACCCAAGTCGTCCACGACCCAATCGCCCTTCTCCCGATGAACACATATTTTCAAGAATTGTTATTCTTGTTGTCGTTGTGGTTTTTTTGTTTCTTTTTAGATGTAAATCAAGTCTTAGCGACTCAATTTCCAGGTAGATGCCATGTGGAAAAGGTGTCACATCGGGGCGTGAACAACCCATGAAAATTGAGTTGCAAAAACTCAATTTATAGACCCTAAATTAGTCTTTAGACTTGAGATGCTAGTAAAAATATAGTTTGAAAACTTAAACTACTAATTATAATGTTTGAATTTTAAAGGTTAATTTCCATTTTCTCCATATGACATTGCTTTGTGAATTTTTGTTTGTTCTTGTTTAATGATACGGCACCGTTTCTTTGTCTCTTGTTTAACGTTGTTTAGTGTTGTGCTTTTAACACACACTCACATGAAAGAGCCCAGATTGTATCACATGTATGAAAACTCTATAAAATTCTTTATGAACTTGTTCATTTGTTTTTTTTTTTAATTTGTTCATTTGTATACCAAACGCATGGGGTGGAATTTATATTTTACATGTATTAAGAAAATCATGAAATTTACGATGGATTCTTTTTTGGTCAAAATTATCTGTTTTTATTTGTTGAAAAGCCAAAGCTATGATTGTTAAGTTTTGATAACTATTTGTTGTGTGTGTAGCCAATAATTGTAAGTTTATGCAAAATAAAAAATAGAAAAACTGAAAGAAACAATAGCATAGGAAATACAAAGATTTACGTTGCTAGTCTTTCGGCTTTAAACTTATGTCTCCATGGCCGTCATTGCTAGGAAAATAAAAAAGATTAAAAAAGTGTCACAAAAGTACTTTTACAAGACCCAAGTTTCATTTGCATCCAAATAGCTCTCTTTCTCTCCCTTACCATAAGTAACACACAACATGAATTCCTAATTCTCTAAAGTACTTAGTAAATTAAACCCTAGATCAACCTTAAGGCTACTTAAATTAGCGGTAATGGAACGTGGTATAAGTTGAATTATTATCACTTCATTCACACTACTTGTCACGTAGAGAAAACATACTGGTTATATCTATATAGTTCATGTATCAATCCCAATAATCTAGAGATAATCTAGGGTAACACATACAAATAGGTCCTAGTACGATAAATCTAAACTAAGATAATTGATTTGGGTATTGAATTAGATTGGGTTTGATATATCGAACACCCATCCTCAAACCTAATGTTGATCATTTTAGACCAAATTGGATATATATAACCATGTTGACGTGGAATTGAAATTGTGTAAAAGATGTTGAATGCGGTAGTGAGTGATGGTCGATGACGGAATATGGTCGCAAAATAGTTGCAATGGTCAGATAATGGTAGTGCCAATGCCAAAATGATGGATCAACATATGAGAGTGTTGCTAATGGCTGGATAATAACAGTACTAGTAGCTACAATGATGACATCGGTTGTGGACAGATTTCCAATGATTATTCGGCAATTGATTTCGCGGGTTGCATATACCTCTAAAAGGCACATGAGGGAGTTGTTTCTAGATTTTGATAGTAGCGATATTGATGTTCTGTAGATGTACTACTAATCTTTTTGAGTATTTTGATTTGTGACTCAAAATTAATAGTGCCTTGGAGATTTGAAAATTATAATTTATAAGGGGCAAAAGAAAAAAAGTAGAGGCCAAAGAAGACTATAAATACTCTTAACACCATGTTAGAATTGGGAGAGAGATTTAAGCCAAAGTTAGGCCAAAGTTAGTTTACTTGTATCATTGCATAGTATTATTACTAGTACAATTATGATACTTTTGTTTTCATTAATATAGGTCGTGGGATAATGATCCTTGACTAAGATAATGAATTATGAACCCTGACTTAGGATTGGATATGATATCTAATATTTCTATTCTTTTTTCAAACAAACATCATATTATTTTAGGGAGGAATCTCTTAAGATGACCTTAAAATACTAGCAAGAGATTTCAAACTCAGGATCTCATGGATATCACAAGACTTTAAAGAATTACTAAACCAACTCATTAGGATCAGAATATTAATATCTCACATCAACATTTTATAAAAATATTGTAAAATAGTTTGTGGCTGTAGTATTATTCTAAGACCTTTTTAGTAAAATTAAGACTATCCCCTAAAATCACTCTCTCTAATGCCATAGCCATTAAAGTGGATAAGCAAGCGATACTTTATAGGTTGCTAGAGATTCTATTAAATAAATTGAATTTTGTGTTGTGTTCTTGATTTACTCTGGGAAAATCTTCTAAAAAGAAAAAGATTTACTCAAGATTAATGAAAAAACAAAAGAGAATAAAAATGAAGTCATATTTTAGTCGATAGTGTTTTCTTTCAGTGACTTTCTTTATTATCGTTTAATTAAAATGCTTTTTTTTATTTTTCCCTTCTTTTGGCCATTAGTATATTAGGATTCATATACTAGAATATTCTCTTTTTATTTTCCAGAAATTATTTTTCATCGGAAAAATTTAAAAATATATATCAAAATAATTAAACATTACATTAGTTAGTTAGTAGTAAGCAAGTAGCTTAGGGAAGTCAATAAAGCAACAATCATTGATACATAACGAATATTCCTTTTATCAATGTTGTATATATTTGCTCCTCACAACAAGTGGATGCATTCATAGATTTAAAAGTGATACATCTTGATGATGTGGACAAATATAACGAATGGAGTCGTGAAGTGAAAGAAGAATTATTGGAGCGTAGACAACTCTGGGACATTGTGGAAGGAACCGTTGAACCTCCCAACCCGAGAAAATGATGATCTTTTGCTTTTGAGGCTTGGTCAAAAAGAATGACGTGGCTCTAAAAGTGATCGGGCGTGAGTGCCATAATGAGTTTCGTTAAGTGATTGAGAAGATTAGTTCGGCCAAAATAGCTTGGTATGCTTTGGCAGCAATATGCGCACTCCCAAAAGAAAGTTACATAGGTATCTCTACATCTCTCTCTAAAATGCACATGTTCAAACATTTTTAACGTAACACCTTAAATTAACTATAGCTAATGATCAAAGGAATAACTAAATAGGTAAGATTTAATGTTACACATAAAAGCAGTATTGGTATTTTCATACATGTATATTCTCATTAGGATTTAATAAGATAATAAGTTTTCTTCAAAATTTATGTATCGAATAATTTTATTTGCAATTGCGAGTTGCTTTTGAATTTCTTGCGGATGACGGGAACAATTATTTGGATTGGAGTCTTAAAGTGAAAGCCATATTGACGAATCGACAGCTTTGGGACATTGTGGAAGGAACCGATGACCCTCCCAAACCGAAAAAGAATGACATGGCTTTAGGACTGATCAAGTATTCAAGTTTTTGGTTTCGAGGCCAGGTTAGATGACCAACTTGAGAGTATTACTTCCACCAAAATTGTTTGGGATGCTTTGGCAGCAATATGCGCTCTCCCCAAAAGTAAGTTACATATAGGTATCTCTAGATCTCTCTCTAAAATGCACATGCTCAAACATTTTTAATTTAGTATAGTTATCCGAAGATGAGTGCGGTAAATGTGTATCAAGAACGAAAGTTTAACGTTTTCAAGGGAAAAAAGAAAAAAAAAAAAAAAAAGGGAAAAACGTTAAACACACTTTCATTCTTCTTGGTGTAATCTTTGTTAGTTACACCTGGAAGTTAGTACACACCACGACCAACTACGGTCTAAACCAACCAAAACAAGCTGTTGTTATTGGTTATTACCAACTTATCAAACAATAAAACCTTTATCTAAAAAAAAAATATTCAAACGGAACCTCAACCATATATACACACCAACCAATTACATTAACTCTCTCTCTCTCTCTCTCTCTCTCTCTCTCTCTCTCGTTTATTATAACATCAAATCTGACTTTGGGTTTGTAATAAAAATTACTTTCTCGTTGCCCACTTAACTTTGAATCAATAGTACTTCCTTTAATGACTTAATTAATCCTATTTGCATTTTTATATTCACTTAACTTATGAGTTATGTGGGCTCGATTAACTAAACTAGTAAAGTCTTTAATGGTTGAATAAGAGATTTTGGGTTTAATCTCTGCTTACACTAAAAATTGATTAATGTTTTAGTCTGATGATAAAAAATTATTAGGAGGAACGGACGTTATAGGTTGACACTAATTTAAAAAAATAATAATAATAAAAAAAAAAAACTTATGAGTTATAAGTTTGATCTATATATGGTAATATAGAATTGCACAAATATTTTTATATATTTAATTTTTAATTCCTTGTCCATATTTGATTAAGAATCAAAATAATAAATTAGGTTAGAGTAGAATTTCTATCTTGTATAAAAAAATATATTATAAGTTATGCAATGCTAAGATTTTTGTAGCTCAACTAATACCTTTAGATGCTTCTAATGAAGACATTCAGAGTTCAATTCCCCCTATCCCCAAATATTCATATAAGTCATGCAATATGTTCACATGTTAAAACCTATTCTAATTCTATTATTAAAAAACAAGATATATATTCGCTCAAAAAAAAAAAAAAAAAAAACAAGATATATTTCTTTTAATGTATATGCATGCACGTATGCTATACTTATGTGTGTTTTTTAAGTTTGTCGGATTTAGGATAAATGTTTGTACTTGTATATTACGCTCCAAATCCTAGTATTTTTTTCTTTCCAAAAATAATTTATTCATTAGGAAAAATTAAAAAGTAGCAAATGATTATCAAACATTACATTAGTTAGTAGTCTGCAAGTTCAGAATGTCTTGAGTCGATTCCGGTGTTATTAAGCGTCTTGATGACGTAGACAATTATAGGGCCTGGTCTTCAAGTGAAAACCTATTTGACGAATCAACGACTCTTAGACATGGTGGAAAATGATGAAGCCGCTTTTGAGGCTTGGTCCGAGAAGAATGCATGCCATGGCTTTAGCGGTGATCTTGTTTTCATGCGGATACCGCTTACGTTTTGCGATTTGGGGGATTACTTGGCCAAAGTTACTTGGGATACTTTGGCGAAATATCTGCGAATTCTACAAAAGTGATTACATAGGTATTCCTTGATCTCTCTCTAAAAAATGCACATGCTCATGGTCAAACATTTTTAAGGTTGGATATGTAGTCTATATATATATCAAGAAAGAAAGTAAACTTTTTATAAAAAGAAAGAAAGAAAGAAAACTCAAACGCGCATCGCTTCTTTGTTAAAACTTAGCGACTAGCTCACCCTTGACCAACCAGATCTAAACCAAGCAAAACAACTGTAGTTATTACAAACCAAACAATAAAACCTCAATTATATATATACACACCCTCCAAATTACACTAACTATATTTTCTAGGGTACCTTCTTAATTTTGAATAAGTAGTACTGGTTATAATGACTTAATTAATTTTATTGGCATTTTTTTATAGAAAAAGTTAATGGATCTCTTTGAAGTATTAGTTTAGAAACTTTTTTTAGAAATTTTTTATGGAAAAAAAAGTTATTAATTTTAGAGAAATGATATATCCACAATAATTTTACAAAATTTTCACAACAAATTTTACATTGCAAATTGTTACTAACGATTACTAGCGGGTAAAAAAATAATTTCAATAGTGGATTCATATTAGAATTAGTAATAAATTACCACTTAAGATTTGTTGTAAAAGTATTGTGAAAATATTGTAATCATAGCACTTCTCTTAATTTTTTTGACAGCTTTTTTATATTTTCTATAAAAATGATATTAAAATTTTACTAAAATGGTTCATGAACAAATGTTCTAAAAGCATCCGTTAACCAGACTTTTTTTTAATTAATTCACTTATCAAGTTTGATGAATGGACATATAGAATTGTATAAATATTTTATCTTCATTTAAATTTTTAATTGCTTGTCCATATTTGATTGAGAACTAAAATATTAAATTAATTATAGTTAATGATCAAAGGAATAACTGAATTGGTCAGATTTAATGTTACAATAAAATAGTATTGATATTTTTACATTTATATGCTCATTAGGATTCAATAAGATAATAAGTTCTCTCCAACATTATGTATCAAACAAAATTGTTTGCAATATATTTATAAGTTATGTAATACAAAGTTTTGCGTTTTAACTAGTATTTTTAGTGTTTTTAATGAAAACATTCAGGATTCAATTCTCTTCATCCCAACTAATAATATAAGTAATCCAATATGTTTACAAGTTATGACCTATTCTAATATTAAAAATTAAGAGATATTTTTTTCTAATATTTGCACATGCACTTATGCATGTCTGTATATTTATGTGGGTGTTTTAAGGGTTTTTTTTTATTTTTTATTTTTTATTTTTAAGTATCTTGCAAAAGATAGATAGAAAAAGTTTCGTATGTACATAATATATCTAATTGCTTCTACCAAAAAAGAATATATAGATATAATTGCTGTTCTTTTACTTTTAGTTCCTGAGGAATATGATTACGTGGCTTGGAGCGTCCGGATGGAAGCTTATTTGAAGCAGCAAAGACTTTGGAACATTGTTGAAGCAGCCACCGAACCCGAAGATGATTGGAGCAAGAAGAATGCCAAAGCTTTATATTTGATCTGGGAATCGTCGGATGCATTTTTAGCTCTAAGAAAAGTACAAGAACTGCCCAAATTGCTTGGGATACCTTGGCAGAATTTGGCAAATCAGGAGGTAGCTATCTCTTTTAATTTCTTGTTGTACAGAATAGTAGCTATCTCTCTTCCGTCTCTAGAAAATGAACGTGATCAAACATTCTAAAATAAGCTTAATCCGCAGGACAACGACAAACTTATATATAGACCGCAAATTTACGAAGTTAAAGATATAACTCACAATATTAAAAATTTTAATTTATTAATAAAATCATTTTTATCTGATTTTGGCAAAATTATGTGTGCATTGTTTTAAACTATAAAAACTTAAATTTAAACAATTAATCTTTGATCACCACGAAATCTTGCAATGATAGAGAATATAGGAAAATAATATAATCTAACAACAGATTCATCTAAATTCGCATTCAAGAAGCCTTTCTCACTCACTTCTTAATAAAGTGTAATTTTCTCACTCTAGGGATAAAGTGTAATTTTCTCTTCACAAAATGATAGCTATGTCACTATATTTTCATGTCAAAAGTTTTGTAACTCGATTGACATCTCCTAATATTTCTAATAAAGATATCCAAAGTTCACCGCCCCTTCCAACCCTTACTATAAAAATCTTCAAAAAGTATATAAATAAATAATATCTTCACTTACTTATACTTTGCACTATATGTGTTTTGGGTGGAGTTTAGTGTATAACCCTTGTGCAAATAAGATTATTCTTTTAGCATATCTTTTTCTGTTTTTATAATTTGATAGTTTAAACTGTGGATATCTTTATTGAAACTTATTGAAAATTCCAAGAGGTATAAGTTGAAATCTAGATCAAAAATTTTGTAATTACTATTAGATACTCTAAATCTTTTAATTTTTAAAGTATTGAAAAACTTGGCAGGGGTAAGGAGTGAACTCCGTAAGTATCTATCATTTAGGCAGTTTCTCCGTAATGGTAATTTGTCCGCTGTTAATCGGTTCATTGACTCCTGTCCCGAGGCACAGAGTGAAATAATCGCAAATACAGGAAGTACGGCTTTACACATTGCTATCCTTGCTGGACATCAGAGTATTGTGAAGGAGTTGGTGAACATGTTGCCGACAGACAAATTATTAGAAATAAAAGATAAAGATGGTAATACGTTTCTTGGTTTTGTGCTCTTGTTGGAACCACCGAGAAGTTTTACACATTTTGAGCAAAATAACACCCACATCGGTGGGTGTAAAGTTGTGTATAATTTACACCCAACTATGTAAATGAACGAGAATCGTGTATATATACACGGTTCTCGTTCACCGTGTAAACCATTTTTTTATTTTATTTTCTCTCTCCTCTATCAAACTACTACTCTTCCCCAACCATTACAACAACCAGTAGCGCCGAATCAATCGAAAATGAACCAAACACATCTACGAAAATTAACCAAAATCAACCCAGTATCAACTGAAAATTAACCCAAAATCAACAGAAAATTAACCCAAACACATCTACACAGACAAATCTACACAGAGATACACTTGCTATAAAAAAAAAAAAAAAAAAAAACACGGAGAGATCGGAGCTTATCGGAACAATCGATGCTTGACTGGAATGATCGGAGCTTGTGGGTCTCGCTTGATCGGAGCTCGTGGGTATGGGTCTCGCTTTGATCGGTGCTTGTGGATCGGAGCTGCCGAGATCGGTGCTTGCCTGATCGGAGCTGTGGATCGGTGCTTGACTGGAACGATCGGAGCTCGTGGGTCTTGCTTGATCGAAGCTCGTGGGTCTCGCTTGATCGGAGCTCGTGGGTATGGGTGTTGCCCGACGGCGGTGCTTGTGGATCGAGCTGTGGAGATTGGTGCTTGCCTAATCGGAGCATGGATCGGTGCTTGTGACCGAGATGGTGTGGATTAGACCGAGAGGGAGAGTTGATTCAGAAACTAGTTGAATATAACAGGACAAGTTGTTCTTGTTGATGGGTATAGAGATGGAGATCGGTGGATTGGAGAGGCGTTGTGGTGCTTGTGATGGTCTGTGGTGTTGATGGAGTTCTCTGCGGTGCTTCTGGGTTTTGACCGTGAGAGAAAGAAGAAGAAAGAAGAGAAGAAAAGAAAGAGGAAACGGCGGAGACAATGAAAAAGAAAGAAAGAAGGAAGAAAATAAGGGATGGGAAAAAGAACGCGTAGGTTAAATAATATTAAAAAAGAATATAAAATATTATTTATATAAAATATCTTGTATAATAGATGATCTAATGTGGGTATTTTGTAAAGATAGATGTGTAAAATAGAAAAAGTAACTTTTTTAGTGTAAAATAGATGATGAATTTACATGAGCCGGTGTGGATGCTCTTACTTGGCATTGCGAATGGACCACATGCTCTCATTCCAGTCGTGATGGCCCTTACGCATAACTTCAATTCAATAGCTATGGCTCAATATCTCCTTTCTAAAACTGATCTGAAAATTCTAAGTCCAGGAAAAGACTGCAATGGTGCTACGTTTGTTACTCGATGCATTTATTCCAAAGCTTTTGGTAAGAACTTTTTTTTTTTTTTTTTTTTTTAGAAGATGGTAAGAAATTTAATTAGATTTGACTATACACTTGTTATAATTATTATTTGGGTAAAATATAGTAAACACCTTTTAAGTTTGGGACAATACCAACCAAGTCCAAAAATTTTCAAAACTAACCAACTTGGTTCCTAATCACCGTGAGAGAGGAGAAAAAGAGTAACGGTTTAGAATCCAAGTGAGTTAAGGAACTTTGTTTTATTCTATTATTATTTTGACAATCACTGGTTATTTCTATGCTTTGAAATATCATTTATGATTCCCTTTCAATTAGTTCCTTCTGTTTGTGACTCGATAGGTATGGCTTTTAATGCACTTTGGAAAAATTCCCTACTTTGGTGACTTTGCTTTAGATATTGAGAACGAGTCCCCTATGCTAGCACTAGCTAGCATATCTTTTGCATATACGAGTGGAAATCAGCTCAGATTTTGGACACAATGGATCTGTTAGTGTATAGCTTAGACTAGTTTATCCCATTGGGCTTAGCCCAAAGATATCTTTTACTTGTAGTTTACTCCTTTTACTTGTCTTTGCACACATACCTAGCCTATATAAGGCTCTCTATTGTACATTATTATATACATATCAATATCTGATTATTCAGTCTTTCTCACACTTTATATTCTTAACATGGTATCGAGTCATTCCTCGACTTTCTCGGTTCTGTGGACATCTCTCGGCGTTCTTCCGCTACCCTCGCCTTCATCCAAGAGCCACTATCGAAGCGAGTCACCATTGTCACGCCCACGGTCCCAAAGAACTCTCGGATCTCATTGTTCGCTCATCCAACTATCAAAGCAAAGGCATTGAGTGACAGAATGCAGACAATCTGAGCAAAACCCAACCAAGAACGGCTAGAAAACACCTCACACACGCCTCACGCGCCCTCAAGTTTCTGCCTCACGAGCACGCGCTCCACGCGCCACCACGCTCTGTCACTCTCCCTCACGCACCACACGCGCTAGATCACACGGACTCCACGCGCCCACATGCGCTCACACGCGCCACACGCGCCTGCTCCGTTTCACAAACTGCCATGTCAGCCCTAGGGTGACGTCACATTGCCATGTCAGCACACGTCATCCATTGACCATTGACTTGACCGGACCCGACCGTTGGCCGTTGACTTTGACCGTTGACCGTTAACCAAGTCAAAAATTTTCAACAAGACTGTCTTGCTCAGATTTTCGCGTAGATTCTGATTTTGGGCTCCATTTCTGCATTTAAGGTCTCTAAATCTCACTTTTTGGTCATTTTCTTCATTATGGCTCAACAAAGTGAACGAGATATCATACGTCTTATCACCATCATGTTGGATGGTCCTACTAGCTATCATGCATGGTCTCGAGAATATGACTGTCTTTCTCAAGGGTCGTGAATCGTGAAGATATGTGACAGGTTCAATTCCTAAGCTAGTACCAAACCCTAAGTCCAAAGCCACAGCTGCTGAAAAGTCTTCCAAGACTGCTGTTACAACAGATGATTATGAAGAACGTCTAGAGGAATGGGAGAGTATTCAGAGTAAGATCTTGTCTTGGTTTATCAATACCTCTATTCCCTCCATTCATAATCTTCTTCCTCGTCTTGAAACTATTTGAGGCTGCTTGGAAATTTTTGGCCGATCGCTATAATCGCACTAATGATTCAATCTTAGAGTTTCACATTGAATCAAAGCTTTATCAAATGTGCCAAGAGACAAAGTCGGTCTATTTCTAATTTTTATTCTCGGACTTCTACTATGTGGGAACAACTCTCTGCTGCAGATCCTCCACTTGGTGTGTTCTAAGGACATTGAGCTCTTTGTCAAATATCGGGATCGCCGTAAATTTATGCACTTCATGATGGGTTTACGTGAGGATTTTGAGCCTACTAGGGCTTCTCTGCTTAGCCGGGTCTCCTACTCCTTCTCTTGATGCTGCATAAAGGAGCTCATTTAAAGAGGAGAATCGTCGGCTTACTTATCACATGACATCATCGATCATGTATTGGCTACACCCTCACCACAGCCTCCCATTGTTGCATTCACTGCTCCTCCGCGAATAAACTCCGAGCATCCCACCTCTTAGTCTTCCAAAGGTACTCATTGCAAGTTTTACCGTGCCAAATGCCATGACATTTCTGTTTGTCGCAAGCTACAGAAATTTGTGCAAGAACAGAATAAAGCTTCTCTTCCTCGGCAATTGCTATATGTCCTTCAGATCTATCGGTTCCTACAGATCCATCTTTGGCTTCCTCACTTACTACGGCCGATATTGAGGCGGTTGTTCAACAGGTTTTATCCCGTACTTCCATTGCCCTTTCTGTCACCTCGGGTAAACAACCTTAGTTTTTTGATACTGCATGTTGTAACCATATGACTCCTGATGAATCTCAATTTTACGATAAGGCACCCTTAGAACATCCAATCACCATTTACACTGCTGATGGAACTCCTATGCCTCGTTAGTCATAAAGGAACAATCTCTTCTCCTTGTTTATCCCTTAGTGACACTTTTCATATTCCAAAGTTATCCCTCAATTTGCTTTCTGTTGGTCAACTTTACGAATTAGGCGTAGATCTTCTATTTACTAATCATGGTGTGGATGTGCAAGATCCCCGGACGGGTCAAGTGCTTAGGACAAGCCGTAAGGTTGGTCGCATGTTTGAGGTTCATGACTTGAAGATTCCTTCACAAGTTGTTTCTACAGTTGCTACCACCGCCACCTCCTCACCTAATCTATGGCATGCTCGTCTTGGTCATCCATCCTTATCTCGTCTTAAGTTGTTAGCTTCTCAAGGTCATTTAGGTTCAGTTCGGTTTCAAAAATTTGATTGTACTTCTGTCATTTTGGCAAACAAACAAAATTGCCCTTTAATAAAAGTGACTCCTTTTCTTACGCCCCTTTTGATCTTATACATTCGATATTTGGGATCCTGCACCTATTCCCACTTTGAGGAGGATCTAAATATTTTGTCATATTTGTGGATGATTTTTCTCGATATACTTGGATTTATCTCGCTTCACCATAGGTCCGAACTTGTGTCTATTTACCAAACATTTCATAAAATGATTGAAACACGTTCAATCGCACCGTTAAAGTTTTTCGATCGAGATAATGCTCAAGAATATAATGATAAATCTTTCCTATCCTTTTTTTAGACAGTCATGGTACTCCTCCTCGGCGGTCTTGTCCTTACACCTCTCAACAAAATGGTCGTGCAGAACGAAAACATCGTCACACTCTTAATGTTGTCCGCACCCTTCTCATTTCTGCCTCTCTTCCTGAGCGCTTTTGGGGTGAGGCTGCACTCATTCTTTGTGCACACCATTAATCGTATTCCTTCACCAACTACACACAAAAATCACCATTTGAGCTTCTCTATGGTCAAACTCCTAACTACTCTCTTCGGTTTTTGGTTGTGCTTGCTTTATCTCTCTTCCTCCTCATGAACGAACAAAGCTCCAACCTCGTACTTGTCTCTGCTGTTTCCTTGGTTATGGTGTGTCTCAAAAAGGGTTTCGTTGCTATGATCCCATTTCTCATCGCCTTCGTGTCTCCGGTCATGTTGAGTTTTGGGAACATCGTCCTTTCACGAGTCTTCGCCGAGTTCTGCATCTTCTTCCTCAAAGTCTCCCATTTTTACCGATCTTTTCCTCCCTTTCTATCCTGAACTTGTGGAGGATTCTTCAACATCGGCTGCCTCTCCGGACGACTCATCTCCTGATTCTGTCTCCGGATATGACTACTTTGTCTTGGATTTTTGTGGCACCACCCTCTCTCGAGTCTCCTGTTGGTCCTGAACTTCGTCGTTCCACTCGGGTAAGCATTCCTCCCCTTAACTCACGATTATCATTTCTCTTTTGCTCTTGCCACCCTCTATGAACCTCACACCTATCATGAGGCCCATACTAACCCTCTTTGGCAACAAGCTATGAATGAAGAACTAGATGCCCTTCATAAGAATCACACTTGGGATATGGTTGATTTGCCTCCCGATCGGTCTGTAGTAGGTTGTAGGTGGGTTTACAAGATCAAGACCAAGGCCGATGGATCTCGTTGAATGATACAAGGCTCACCTAGTTGCTAAGGGCTTTAATCGGGAGTATGGTATTGACTATGAGGAAACATTTGCTCCTATTGCTCGTCTTACATCTCATTAGATATCTCATTCTTTGTGGTTGCTATTCGCCGTTGGCCTCTTTATCAAATGGATGTGAAGAATGCTTTCCTCAATGGAGACCTCCATGAAGAAGTGTACATGCAACCACCCCCTGGCTATCCACACTCGGGCAATCAAGTTTGCCGCCTTGCTGTGCTCTTTATGGCCTCAAGCGGGCTCCTCGAGCTTAGTTTGAAAAGTTTAGCTCGATTGTTGCTCAAATGAGGTTTCACTTCGAGTCCTCATGACACTTTGCTCTCTTTGTTCAAGATCCTCTGCTGGTATCACTCTTATTCTTCTTTATGTTGATGATATGATTATTACTGGAGATGATTCTGCAGTATCCGCTCTCTTGAAGACTTCCTTAGTCGGCATTTTGAGATGAAAGATCTGGGCACTCTCGGCTATTTTCTTGGGCTTGAGGTTACCTCATCCTCTGATGGATACTATCTTTCCCAAGCTAAATATGCTTCTGATCTTCTCTCCAAAGCCGGTGTCACTGATATAAAGACTGTTTCCACTCCTTTGGAATACAATGCAAAGCTCACGCCCTTGGACGGTGAACCTATATCCGATGCCACTCGCTATCGTCAATTGGTTAGCGATTTGATCTATCTCACTGTTACTCGCCTGGATATTTCACATGCCGTGGGTATGGTTAGTAAGTTCATGGATGCACCTCGTTCTATCCACTATGTCTTTGTTCTTTCTTGATTCTCCGATATGTCAAAGGCACACTTTATCATGGTCTGCATTACTCCTCTCGATCTTCTCTCAAGTTTCATGCTTATTCAAATGCTTGATCGGGCGGGTGATCCGACCGATCGATGCTCTATCATAGGTTTTTGTTTCCTGTTAGGTACTTCTTTGGTCTCGTGGCGCAGCAAGAAGCGGGATGTGGTTTCCGTTCGATCGAGGTTGAGTATCGGGCCCTTACCGACACCACTTGTGAGCTTGTTTGGCTTCTTGGCTCTTGGGCGACATGGATGCTCCACAACCCACTGCCACTCCTCTTTATTGTGACAATCATAGTGCTATCTACATTGCTCATAATGATGTCTTCCACGAACACACCAAGCATATTGAGATCGATTGCCACATCACTCGCCAACATCTCAAGAAAGGAAATCTCAAGTTATTCTCCATCTCCTCTGACCACCAACTGTGATATCTTTACCAAGACTCACCCGCCTAGTCGTCTTCGGGATCTTATATCCAAACTCCAGTTGGCTTCCTCCTTGCCACCTCGAGTTTAAGGGGGGATGTTAGTGTATAACTTAGACTAGTTTAGCCCATTGGGCTTAGCCCAAAGATATCTTTGTACTTGTAGTTTACTTCTTTTACTTGTCTTTTGCACATACCTAGCCTATAGAAGGCTCTCTATTGTACATTATTATATACATATCAATATACTGAGACTATTCAGTCTTTCTCACACTTTATATTCTTAACAAGATATATAATTGTGAGTCTCACTCTCTTTTCTCTTCCGCCATTAAATTATGGACAAAATTTGAGGACAAACTATGATGTAGCTAATTGTTACAACTCTCACTAAAAACATTAACCTGGCTATATATTTTAAAAATCTAACTGTTGGATTGTATGTTTTTTATGACTTTAACATGCATGTCAAATTTTTTGTCAATCAAATTTTATTTACTATTTGATTCATAAATTTATTTTTTATATTTAATTTTAGGTTACAAAAACTTAAAATTTAAATATTTGACTAATGACATAGTTATTAATATTTGATATTTTGAAAATTTTGCAACCATGAAGGATATAAGAAGAAAATGTAATCCAATAGTGAATTTATCAAAGTTCATATTTATCTATAATATATTATAAAAGTTAGATCCCTACAACTGGTAAATGCATAAAATGGTGATACATGTCTCTTTGACAATGCATAAATCAACGACACATATCATTTTTGTAACTTCCTCTATATATTATGTATAATAAGGTTGTTCATAACATCATATGGCAAACATGACTTTCTTTTCTTCTATGTATTACCAGTAAATATATAAATAAATATTAAATGCGTATTATAAATTCAACCGTCTATAATAAATATACGCTATCACGTCCTTTAAATATCCCATCAAATTTTTTCCTTTTTTTTTCTCATGGTCTTTTTCTTTTCTTTTTCTTTTTTTTTTTTTTTAAGTAATCTAAAGGGCATATTTTTGTAAAAAAGAAAAAAAAAAAAAAAGATTAAAGTAATGTTTGATTTGAGGTCAAAAAACTATGTAGGTGAAGAAGCTAAACAGTTAATAATGAACACTAAGTACAATACCGTTGCATTTGTCAATGCATAAATCATATATATATAAGTTGAATCCCCAAAAATGATGGATATACAAAATGGTAACACGTGTCCCTTTGTCGTGGCACAAACAAAAAAATTTCTTGATCATTGCTTCTATGTCGTGGCACAAACCCAATGGCAATTTGAAACATCCCATGGCATAAGTGGGGATGGCTTGAACTACTCGATTTGATCAAAACCTCTGTACTTGCTCGAGATAGTAATTTACCTTTCCACCCTTGCAATTTTCTTCACACCATTTCTTTTATGTAACTAAAACTTGCTTTTTTTCCCCCTACCCACCAAGGCTAGAAACCCCAAATATTTCTCATAAAATTTTATTTCTTGAACCCCAAATGCTCTTTTCATCTCTTGTTTGAGTTACTTATTGAGTGGACTTGCTAAAAAGAGGGTCGTCTTCTCTCTATTTATTTTCTTCTTGGATGAAACTTCATAATCGAATAGAATTTTAAGAACATTACCACACTCTTGGGAGTTTGCTGCACAAAAAGGAGGCTATCATCTACAAAAAAAAAAAAAAAAAAAAAAAAAAAAAAAAAAAAAAAAAAAAGGTTAGCTTTGGGCCTCTCTTGCAAAGAGAGAAGCCATTAATCTCCTTAGCTCTTGTTGCTTGCATAATCAGCCCATGCAATCCTTTAGTACATAATAAGAAGAGGAAGGAGATAGAGGATCCCCTCGCCTAATCCCCTTAGAAGGGTGAATCATCCCCTTGGCTCTCTATTGACAAATATTGAATACTGAAACTCGTGCGTACACATTCCATGATTAGATCAATCCACCTTGAATAAAACCTCATTCTCCTCGTTAGCTTTTCCAAGAAACACTACTCCACATGGTCATATGCTTTGCTCATATCAAGCTTGAGTGCCATAAAATCATGTTTCCACTGAATTATGTCTCTTCATACTATGTAAAGTCTCAAAAGCCACTAAAATATTGTCAAAAATAATGCGATTCTAGCAAAGGCGTATGGATGCCCCATAACGAGCTCTGGCAAGAATTGTTTTAACTTTGTTTGCTAGAACCTTTGAAAAAACCTTATACATTACATTGTATAGGCTAATTGGGTGATATTCAAAAACTAAAACAGGGCTTTTAACTTTAGGGATAAGGTTGATAAAAGTATGGTTTATGGGATGAGGTAATTTACCTGAATTCAACCAAGAGAGAATAGATTATGTTACCTCCTGGTTCATAATTCCCTAGAAATGCTTTGAAAAAACAATGGTAGCATTACATGCATCCACCCCCGATGCTTTAAGCGAGCCATTTGTTTAAGAGCCTTATGAACTTCCCACGCCATAAACTCACCTATTAAATGGGAATTTACTTCAATTGAGACCATTTGTGGAACATACCCCAAAGTCTTTAGTAGAAGGATTGGACTAGATGTGGTGAAAAGCTCCCCATAAAAATCAATCAAAGTTTGCCCAATCCCATTTGGTTGGTCTTGCCATCTGCCCCATTTGTCTCTAATCCCCAAGATAGTGTTTTTCGGTGTTTGTGAGTTGCTTTCTTTGTGAAAATGTTTGGAATTGCTATCACCTTTGCTTAGCCACAAAACCCTTGATCGCGACTCCACATTCTGATTTCTCTGTCCAAAAGCACATTAATTTCAGCCTTTGAGTTCTCCGACTCGTGTATTGATTCCAATCCTTCTTGCTTTGGTCTCGGCTCTTTCCAATCTCTTTTTCCTCTCCTCCAGGTCACGTTTAACATTGCCAAAACAATTCTTATTCCACCACTCTAAATCCTTGTTGCAATTGGTCTATTTTTTTTTAACATCATTATCTACCAAGATTTCCCCAATAGAAGTCCACGCTACCTCCATTGTTTACGCACACCTTGCATCGGACAGCCATTTCTCTTCCAAGTGAAACACTTTTTTCCTTGGTGAAACTTCCAATCTAGTTGGATTAATGAATGGAGCGTGGATTGAAGAAACACAATGCAAATGAGTAACCCGAGAGCACAGGAAATTGAAGAAACCAATTGCTTGTCGCCATGCCTATGTTAACCTCTCCTAAATGAAATGTCCATCTTCAAAGTGCTTGCTCCAAGTGTATTTTGGACCAACGAATCCTAGGTCCATGAAACCACATTCGTCAATAATGTCTCTGAAGCTTTGCATTTGATTATAGCTTCTTAAAGCACCTCCCAATTTTTCTTCTTACTTTTTTATCTCATTAAAGTCCCCACCACAAAGCCAAGGTATATTTGATCCTGGAATTCGGACTTCTCAATTTGTTCCAAGCCTCGTGTCTCTTGTGAGTTTTTGGTTCACCATAGAAACTTGTAAAACGTCACTCTATATCCAAATTCTTATCAATTGTGGTATTTATGAAATACCTCTCGCAAATCCTCTCTTGTAAAATTTACTATGTCTTTCCGAAAAAGCACCAAGTCCCCACCCCTACTTCCTCTTGGCACCTCCCACTTGTGATCAAAATTTATGTTATGAAGAATACGAGTCTAGCCTTACTTCATCTATCCATGTTTTGGCTATAAACACAACAGACAGATCTTTTGCCCGGATCAAATCCCCAAGCTCTTTTCCTATACGTTGGTTCTTAAGCAACAGTTCTTGACTAAGAGACTCATTGTGCTTAAGGTGGTGACCAACCTCTACCAATTTATTTATAACAATACCATCTTCCCGAGAAACTTGATGCTTCTTATTTGATAATTCAAGAAAACTCTCACTGGAATCGTGTGTTCTTTTGCCCAGGACTGATGAGCACACATTGGTGACAACACCCTCAAGAGGATTACTTGTTACCGTGTCCATGTCCTACTTGGAGTTTTGAAAGTTGAGGTAAAGGTATTTGGAATATCCTTTAGAGACGACTTGGCTTCAGGAGTCCTAGTGTCACAAGACTATTATCGAGAATAAGGTTTACGGGACTTTGCAACCTCATCTTTTTTTGGATTGATTTTCTAGATTTCTTAAAATACTCTACTAAATAAATTTTCTTAAATCTTAACAATTCTTTAATGATTTAATGATATGAATTTTGTCATGTCATCATTCTACTAACAATAATTTTAATTGTTTTATTTGTAATATTATTTTATTATTTTAAGAGTATTATTAGTGGAATACTGACATGACCAAATTTAGACTTTTAAATCATAAAAAAATTATTAGAATTTAAGAAAATCTATTAGTAGAATATCCTAAGAAATCTAGAAGATCTGAATCCCCTTTTTGTGATGGTCACGTGGGAATCCAATCCACTCAAGAGAATTTTGGTTATCCAATTTCTGAAGATCTTGATCAATCTCCACTATTTCCTCAACAATTAATTCCCCCTGATTTTCTGCTACTGAGTAATTTGAAGGAATAAAATCTAGAGTTGACTCGGCAAGGGAGGCATTTACTTCCTAAATAAATTCCTTCCGTTATCATCAGTTTTTTTTTTTATTCAAAAAATTACCATCGTTAATGCCTTCCCCGAAATCCTCAGTTTCCATATCCGAACTATCCACTGCTGTAGAAGCCACCTTCTCAACTCTGATCGCCGAGGCATCAACCTCCTTCGAATAATTAACCTGCAAGTGCACCGGATCTCTCTCGTAATATCCAGGTACGAATATTACACTCTTGCCTGTTGACTGATAGGGCAGAGAACGAAGGTTTGGACCGAATTATTGTTGCGCCTCTGTAAGAGTACCTCTACTTTGGATCCACAAATCACAGTTCTTATTATCGTGATCAAGGCAACCACACCAGTAACAAATATTCGGTAACCACTCGTACTTGAAGCTAATCCAAGCCTTCTCTCCACATGCAGGTTAAGGGGAGAGAGAGGAGAGGCGAGGCGAGGCTGAGGGAGGGAGAGAAAGGGAACCGAGGATGAGGGAGAGGAGTTGGGGCGAGACAGTGGCGAGGTGAGGGAGGTGGCGGCGCGGCGGAGCAGAGAGCTGAGAGAAGAAGAGAGAGACGAAGACGAGAGTGAGGAAGAGAGAGACAGAGGCGGCTCAGACTCTGAAAAAATATAAAACCCTAACTTTTGTCTTTTATTTTTGTCTGTTGATCTTTTTTGCCATTCGTTTATGTCCGTTGATCTTCTTGATCTTTTTTTTTTTTTTTTTTGGTGGTGATCCTTCTTTTGATTTCTTTTTACTTTTTTTTTTTTTTTCTTTACTGGGCGTGACATACATTTTTTTTTTTTTTTTTTTTTCGGTTTAAGTTTTAACTGGATTTTTCTATCGTTTAAAGTAAAAAAAAGCTTTAACTGGATTTTTTTTTTTTTTTTTTTTTTTACTTTTTTCTTTTGTATAGGTACTGCCACCGGGCATGATTTTTCGTTTTCTTCCTTTATTTGTTTTTGTTTGTTTTTTTTTTTTTTTTTTTAACTAGACTTTTATTTTTTTAAACTTTGGCATAAATACACTTTTGGTTCTTATATTTTGGGTCATTTCTCGATTTGGTTCTTAAACTGATTTTGCTCTTAAGTCAGTCCCTGATTTTTTAAAATTATTTTTAAAATGGTCTCTATGATTAATCCAGTTACAAAAAAATCTAAGGTGACAAACGGCGTGTCCTACTTGCTGACATGGCATAGACGTGGATATTAAAATATTATTAAAAAAACTTATTTAACATTTTTGAAATGCCACGTCAGATTTAAATTAATAAAAAATTAAAACAAAAGTCCAGGTCTGAAATTTTAAAACAAATAAACATTAATTTAATTAAATTTAAAAAAAAATAAAAAAAGCTTTTTCAGTTTAAAAAATTGAGTTTAAAAAATGGGTTTACTTTTCATTATTTTTCGGAAGAACATTGTTCTTCTTCTTTCCCAAGACATGAACTTCATGCTTCATGTTCTTCCCCAAATCAAACCCAATAAATCCAAGAAATCAAACCCATAAACATCTAGTAAATCAAACCTAATAAATCCAAGAAATCAAACTTATAAACCACCAAATAAATCTAAGAAATCAAACCCATAAACATCTAGTAAATCAAACCCAATAAATACAAGAAATCAAACCCATAAACCTCTAGTAAATCAAACCCAATAAATCCAAGAAATAAATATAAAAATCCAAAAAAAAAAAAAAAAAAAAACACAAACACGAAACCAAACTCACCGAGACAACTCCATCTCTCAAACACAAACATGGCCACACCGATCTCCACGGCCACACCAATCTCCACCTCCACTACCAACCACCAACCCCTACAGAAACCCAAAAAATCCCCACCTACAACCAAACCTGTAAACACAAATCCAAGACCCACACCAATCTCCACGGCCACACCGATCTCCACGGTCACAACCCACCCCCACCGAAACCCGTAAAAACCTAGCCTCTCTAACCAAACCCAGCCATCTCCATCTCCAACCAAACCCATAATCCAAGACCACCCCAACCACCGATCTCCACCACAACCACCCCAACCACATCGATCTCCACCTCGACCACCGATCTCCACCTCCATTACTGACCACCCCACGGAAAACTAGAAAAACCCGGAGAGAGAGTCAAGTTTAGAAAGAGAGAGTGTCAAAGATTAAAAGAGAGAAATGGATTGAAAGCTTGAACAAAGAAAGATACAAACACAAATACGCACCAAGAGACAAAGAAAGAGAGGATTTGGAAAAAAAAATAAATAAAAAATAAAAAATTTAAGAGGAAACGAAAAGAAGAAAGATACAGACACAAACACAAAGAAAGAGAGGATCTTAAAAAGTTTTTTCTTTTTTTGTTTTTGATTTTGAATTTTTTTTAAAATTTTTTTTTATTAATTAAAATACTGATTTGTCATTAAAACGCTGACATGGATCTTTGACGTGGTATTTTTAATAATATTTTAATATCCACGTCGATTGCCATGTCGACAAGTAGGACATGCTGTTTGCCACCTCGGCTTTTTTTTTCGTGAATCGGGTTGTGGTAGGGACCATTTTAAAAGCAATTTTAAAAAGTCGGGGGGCTGACCTAGGAGCAAAATCGGTTTAGGGACCAAATCGAGAAATGGCCCAAAATGTAAGGACCAAAAGTGCATTTACGCCTAAAAGTGCATTAGGCATGATTTTTCATTTTGGGTGGTTCCCTTTTTTTTGGTTGGCTCAAAATGAATAAAACCCTAACTTAAAGCTTTAGCAAAAAATTTGGATTCGTCACTAAAGGCTATCTTCAACAGTGAACAAATTATTTCATCACTAAAGGTTATCTTCTGCGACAAATCCGGTTTCATCACCAAAAATATTCTTGCAAGCTTATAGTGACAAATTATTTCGTCACTAAAGGTTATCTTCAACAATGAACCCAATTTCATCACCAAATATATTCCCAACAACAAAAATTTTTGGCAAAAAAAACTTTTCAACACCAAAGATTATATTTTTAGCAACGAATAGTTTAAAGTCACCGTAAATCAAAAAGCTTCCTGTCCTTGCTTTTTATTGGTGCCTTACCTTTTAGTGACGAAATTGTATTTTAGTCGCCAAAAGTTATTTATTTTTATAATTGGAGACAAAATTTAAATTTCCTCACTATATGATAGCTTTTAGCAATGAAAAAAATTTCCTCACTAAATTTTGTTGCTAAAAATACATTTTGTTATAGTGTGATCCGGTGGTCTGCAGGTGTGAGTGGTGGATGGTGGTCTGCGATTTGGTGTTATAGGTGTGGGTGGTGGATGATGTCTACTAATTTGGTGGCTTGGGTGTGGTTCGTGGATTTTGGCTTGGTGGTTTGTGATTTGGGTTTCTTGGTTTTGTTAGAGCATTCACATCAAAGCTTTTTAAAATTTTAGCATTTAGCAATTCAAAATTCTATTTTATCTATTTTAACAACTTATTTTACAATACACTCAACATCAAAGGTTCTATATTTACATTCATCTCATTAAAATAATATAAACAAATTATTAAAATAAAATAAAACTTCCCCCAAAAAGTTCATAGCAACCAACTACGTTCACCACCACCACCACCATGGCAACCACAAATCACCGGAAAAAAAAATCGAAAACAAAATGACCACCACAAACAAAACAACAACCACCATCATCAACAAACCACCACAATACCAATTAAAATAGACCAACAACATTAGCCACAACAACCACCGTCATCCACCACCAAACATGTTCATCACCACCACTATGAGAGCCACAACCCACCACAAATAAAAACCCCAAAACAAAATCACCGCCACAGCCATAACAAAAACTACCATCATCAACAACCCACGACAAAACCCATTACGGTAGACCAACACCACCAGCCACAACAACCACCATCACAATCACAAGCCACCTCCAAAAAAATAAAAAATAAAAAAAATTAAAAAAAAAAAAAAAAAAAAACAAACAATCCACCAACACCACTGGAAAAAGAAAAAAGAAAAAACTTTTAAAAACCCACCATGGCTCTGAGAGAGAGCAAACCCACCATTACCACCGTGACCTACCACAACACATTGAACCCATGACCCAAAATCCACCACCACCACCACAGCATAGCAAATCACGACCCAAAATCATTTACCACCACCACATTTTTTTTTTTTTTTTTTTTTTTTGGAGAGAGCTTAAGCAAGAGGAGAAGAAGAGAGAGCAAAAAGAGAAAAAGAGATAAGAAAGAGACAAATACAAAAAGAATGGAGGATAAGACGACATCAAATAGAGAAATTTTGAGAAGAAAGAGAAACAAAATATTATTTAAGAGGAGAAGAGAGAGAATGGAATAAAAAATGAATTTTTTTAAGTTTGTTCCTATAGTAAGTTGCTAGTAAGCTGTCAAAGATAGTAGTTTACTGTAACTTGGGTGCTAAATTTTTTATCTTTAACATCATTGATGTAGTGCATTTTATTGTTTGTCTTTGCTAAAAAATAGCCTTTTAGCATTTTGAGAGCTTTGATATGAATGCTCTTATACAAGTTTGATGTTTGGTTTTTGATAAATGTTTGTTTGGTAGAAATAATATTTAAATTACGTACAAATAGATAATTGGGATGTGCAATTTTTTATAAATAATGCAATAGCTAAAAATTTGGGTTAAAATAGCAGAAAACATGAGTTCAGTTATTTGTCTATCTAGAAAAAAAAAAATACAAACTATAGAAAGAAGAGAGCTTTTTTTTTTTAACATGAAGAACATGATAGATAACTTCAACAAAGATCCACAAAACCAAAGTGGATAAAATAATCTCTATTACTCTCTATCATTACTAGCATATATTTGTAAAAAGAAAATATAGGAGTAGAGATTAAGAGAAGCACAACACACCTTATGAGGTGCTAGAATAAGAGAAAGAAGTCATGCAAAAATGGAGTGCCTGTATGTGAAAGGAGAGCTACACCTATTCCCTTGCTTCTCTCTCTCTCTCTCTCTCTCTCTCTCTCTCTCTCTCTCTCTATTTTATATATACACATATATATATATATATATATATATATATATATTATGCCAAAAGGCCCAAAACCACACACATTCAAGTTACAAGTCAAACACAAGAAAATTATATATATATGTGTGTGTGTGGGTGAGAGAGTATCAGAGTGTATTGGTTTTAATGGGCCAAACCATTACTGTAACAAGTAGAGGATAGGAACATTTCCATTGTGAAAATAGCAAGCCAATCCCATTAAAAATTATCTATAATTAAAAAACATACATGGTAATAAAATCTATACTATTAATAATAAGATGCACTAAAAGGAGTCAATATTAACAATATATATTGATCACATTCCAATCTTGGTTCTAATAGATGCTCACTAAAATACACTCCAAATAATCCATATTTTATTATATATATAAAACACGAACTCTGCTAGCCCACAACATAAAACATGTCATTAACATTGCTCTATTTTTCAACTCCTAGTAATTGGTATATCTGCATCATCGTTTTTTTTTTTTTTTTTTTTTTTGGGAGAAAATGGCTAAAAACACATTCATGGCATTACGTTAAAAAGTGATGTAGTGATGACGAATATTTTTCTTGTTAGCTTCAACTACATGCACTCATCCAACACATGTGAGAGTCAAGTAAAACTACAAGGTCAACTTTGTTAGGCAAGGTTAACCCTTCCCAACTAGTTGATCCACTCGTCTAGTCCACTTCAATTGAAACCAACAATTGAGCAATAAGACTAAGTATGTTTAAGTAGTTCGACTTCAACACTCATTCGTCATATCTAAAGAAGGACGAGTAAGGACACCTATTTGAAATTAATCATCCTACTCTACTTAAGTGTGAAAACCACTTTGCACAAGACCCTACTTTATTTTTACAACCACCAAGTATGGGAATACTAAACCAATAATTTCAGTGCCATTAATTCATGATCTTCACTACACCGATGCCTTCAATCCGATGAAAGTGGTTACTCTAGACTCTTATATAAACACCAAGATACCATAGTTCCAAGGTACATGAAAATATAATTCTCAAACTCTTAACTTCTTTGAGTTCATTAAGATCACTATGAGTTTTTGACTTAACCTTCTAAAGATCTTCGACCGGCACCATACCGATACGCTCTAAAGGTATCTTTACTCTTGAGTTTTCTAACAAGCTGCGAGTTTAGACAATTGACTTACTAACGATTCTTTGCATCATCAATTGACGCTATTTGTGGGAAGCAACGAGTGATTTGCCGTCATCTAGCTCCTAAGACAAAACATCGTATAGTCCAAACTTGATTGATGGCATCAATCAACCTTGAATCCAGAAATCCTCCTATTGCCATAAAAGACAACTACAAACACTCTCTATCTAAGTTGAATGACTTGCCCAATAAAACCAAACCCTTCAACAACAAATCAGATCCTTGAGCAATAAGTTAACCTATTGCGGGAGCTACGACCTGAAGCAAGCAACCATCATGAACATGACAATCATCACCCTTCAGTGAGTTACCGTCATAAAGGAGAAGATGTGGTCGAGAGCAATGCTCCTAGTAGGCAAACCAGAAGCAAAGATGAGCAACCTTATGAGCCCGAAGTTGGTAACGCATGATGGGAAGCAAAGATGAGGGCAATGAAGAACAAGATGGATCTTATGATGAATGCAATGAAGGGATGAATGACTACACTTAACAACCTAGTCCATCACAATGATTCTCCTTTCACCTTGCAGTCATATCTTGCCCTTTGTTGCCTAAGTTTCTAATGCCATGGAAATTTATGACAGTACAAATGACCCTATTAATCATCTTGAGTCTTTCAAAACCTTTATGCATCTCCAAGGTATACCAAACGAGATAATGCGGTGAGCCTTCCCCAGCACTTGCAAGGGACTAGCTCGATTGTGATTTAGTAAGGTTAAACCAAGCTTCATATCAACCATCAAGGAGTTGAGCAATGACTTTGTCACCTATTTCATTGGAGGACAAAGACACAAATGCTCAACACATGTTAATGTAGATTAAGCAACGAGAAGATGAGAGCCTAAAGTCGTATGTAGCCCAATTTAACATTGAAGCCCTCTTGATAGATGAGGCGGGCGAGACGGTCCTTGTAACGTTCTTCTCTAGTGGGCTTAAAGAAGGAGAATTCATTAGAGTTTGAAGTTCTTGGTCTCTTGCATTCCTTTGTTATTTGATACTTCCAAAGCACATAGTTAGAGCTATCAAGCTTGATATAAATAAGATTTGAAATGTGGGATAGAAATAAATTTGGTGTTTGTTGAAAGCTCAAAAATGTGTTAAAACATAAGAGCTATTTAGACTCTCAAATTTAAAAATTACGGCTCGATTGATTTTACTCTAACTTATACAAAGTGCGGAAAAGAGTAAATGTGAGCGGATAAACAAAAAAACTACTCTAACCCATAATCATTATAACACAACAAAGAAAATGAAAGGTAAAAGACTGGGGAAGAAGAATGCAAACATAAGATAATACACCGATGTGTTATCGAAGAGGAAACTCAAGTACTCGGCGTAAAACCTCTTTGCCGCCCTCCAAGCGGTAATCGATCTACTAGACAATTAGTTGGGATACATGGGTTAGCAAGAGACTCTCCAAGCCTAATCTACCTAATGCACCTAAACCTTTCAAGCTCCTACTCCAACAAGGCTTCTCGGAACCGTGTCTTGTCTAGTTTTTGATCCCGCAATACGCCCGATTGCATCCACCAAAACCTGGCTTCTTCCAATACTTCCTAGCAGCACCAAAACCTCACTGAACACTCTAAAAGGGTGTGGTAAGTGTTTGGGCTTTTAACCTCTCAATGGTATGGAAATGGAGAGGTAGGAGTTGAGGAAAATTCACAAGCAATTGTGTAGAGAATTATGAGTATAACAATCTCTAACTCTCAAGGTTTGTGGCTAGAGTTTTCTCTTAGAAGCACTCCTCAACATCTGTGGGTAATGGGGGTATATATAGTGTAGTTACAGAAAGTGTGTATCGAAAATGACGATCTGGTAAAACAGAATGTTTTGCGGGTGTCTCGCGGGAAAGCCTTACCCGCGAGATACTCGCGAAAACTAGTTGTCTCTATCTTGTCCTGATTCTTTGCATTCCAATCATATGCATGGCGCATGCATCACTTCACGGGATGCTTACTCGTGAGCTACCTGCGAAAACACTTGAGTCTTCAATTTGCCTTGAGTCTTCACACACTCTCTCTCTCACACACAACCCTTACAAATACAAATCTGCATAAAATACAGGGTACACAAGATTGAATATAATTACAATCAAATTTGGCATGGAATTAAAGCCAACAAAAATATAGTTGTAAATTACAACTTTACATTTGTAATTGTGGTTGAGAACTTGTGGGATTGAAGTTATTTGTAGCTAATTAGCAAGGCCGGTTGAATACAATTTGAGACCTTAGAGGAAAACTTTAGTTAATTTAATTAATGTTTTAATGCATAACATTAACCATTAATTTAGTTAATCTTATGCATTATAATTTTTTTCATTTAAATGCATTATTCTTACTTTTTTATATAACTTATTCACTTGAACGATGTTAGGGATATAACCAATTTTGTCACATAGGCATTACGGACTAAAGCGTCACCAATAATAATAAAAAATTGTTTCAACCATTCATTTTTTATGTTGTTTAAGTGGTACCAAACTACTAGTCTATTTTAGTCACATCATTTTGTAAGTATTTTTTAGTAGAATTTGTAGCAGTTTTAGCATTTTTCATTTACTTAATGATTATTTGTTGGATTTCTATTAATCTTTTCTTTTTTTTTCGAGGTGAGAAAATGCTAAAACTACTACAAGCTTTATTACAAAAATATTACAAAATGACGTGGAAAAAAATGTAATTGGTAGCACATCAACAAAATAATAAATGAATATATAAATTAGTTCTTATAATTGGTAGAACAATAATTTGTGAGACCCATGCAATAAAAATTTTAGTATTTTCAACATTAATCAATTTTTTTTTTTTTTTTTTTTTTTTTTGCATTCTTAAAAGGAAAAAAAAAAAATTACAAAAATTGTTAGGGTTATATTTTATAAATTGGCATATCATATGACGAAACGCACTTTACTTGTAATTATGTAATTCTAAGTGGTTTTAAGAACAATATGGAGTACTTTGAAGAAGTATAACAAGTGATATTATTGAAGATATGAAGATTACTCAAGAAACAATACAGAAAAAGCTGAAATAGGTTGTCTTGATACCTAGCTCGACACCTCCAATCTATCAAGCTTTAATGAATTGCGATACATACCTCGACACCTCTCAATCTATCGATGTATGCAAATTCTGAATTTGCAGATTTGTTTTTTTGGCCCGTGATGACAAGGCTTTTCTAGGGTTTTATGTTCTAGGTCTTGAGAGGATATAAAAGCATTTTTTTTTTTTAATAGTTGTCATCATAGACACAAAGACTACTATTGACATACATGCTTTTGTGAAGCTGCTATGACATCTTGTGCATCTTTGGGTTATGTTCCAAGCTTCTTTCGGATCTCTAAGTATGAATTAAAAACTTTACATCAAACAACAACAATCAAGTTGTTAGTTAGTTATGGATTGAGATTCGTGCAAATGAGAAGTTTTTACAAGATCAAGTCTAATTAGAGATTAGCATAAGGGTTCAACTATAAATTGATATTTTGGGATAGGCTAGATAGTAGTAAAATTCCTTATACTTATAACCACTTATTCTTAATTAGTGGATTCTTCAAGAGTAATGACCTGAAATTCACCCGGTGATGTTTTTGCCTACAAAGGTTTCCCATTCATCAACAAATCATTGTGTAAATTTATTTTCCACTGCACTCTAGTTTAGATTGATGATTTGTTTGTACCTCCACGATATTGCATGTAATTTGGATAATTAATCAACTTAGATAAATGAATTAATTAACCAAGATTAATTTATTTTTAACCCAACAAAATTGAACAACTCACATTTTTTTTAAATAAAAAGTACTTATTCATCCTGGCATTTGGGGGCAACCTATTCGCCTAAGTTGCCCAGGTCTAAGGTCGGCTAGTGAATAGTTGAAGAAATGGAAACAATTTCTAGTTCTTTCAAGGCAATGGAGATTTGATTATCTACTCTGCATGGATTTTACATTCTATGTATCTGTTAAGCACGTCGATAGCTTCCTCTAGGATCTAACAAACTTTTAACTACTCGAATAAATACATTACAAATTTGCATCAACATAACTATCTTGGTAGCAAATGCGTAACCTACTAACAACAACACTAACTAACTATTCTCTATTCTTTTTAAGTAAGCGTATTTGATTTTGTTTTTCCTTTTTTCACTTTGCAGCTCAAGGATCTATTTGGAATCTCCTTAAATTCCTGGGTATGATACATTTAATCAATTAATTTCATATCTTACTCATTGATCATTGTGGTCAACTTCTTTTTTCTTCATTTTTTTTTTCTCTCCCATTTAGTTGACTAAACATTGTTTTGATTATTGACTTAGAAATCGATCAAATATATAAATTGAAGCATCTTCACCGCCAATCCAAAAGTCTTTTACGTCACATGTGCAAAGTGTTAGCAGGTTTGAATTTTCAACAACTAGAAAATGGTAAGGTTATTGAAGCCATCATCATAGCTGTCAAGCAAGGGAGAGTTGAGTTTGTTCTTGAAATACGATAGCATTTCACGAACTTGCATGGTTTCTGAAAAATCCACGGGACGAAACATATTTATGCTTGCTTTGTTCTTTATCGTCGAAGATGAAGTATTTCAATTTCTATGCAAATCTCCTGCAAAGTACTCAATATTGGTTGAAGTAGATTTTGATTCAAATAGCATATTACATATTGCGGCGATGTTAGAGCCTTCCGCTAGGCCTAATAAAGCTCCGGGCGCAACTTTGCTTATGCAAAGAGAAGTACAATGGTTTAAGGTAATATCATCTATATATACATACATACATATATATATATATATATATATATATATATATATATAATTTCAATGATGAGTTGTTTTCAGTTCTTTCTTGGTTTTATGATTAATATCTGTCACTTTATATATATCTGACACTCTTCAAAAACTCTATTCTAAACTGGTTAACTAAAGAGCCATTTAAAGGTGGGAAAGTGTGAGTGAATGTGACTAATTAAAGATCCACGTAATTGTCAGAATGTGAGAGAGATCTACTGTGAGAAGTATGACTTCAATATCCTACAAATACAATAAAGAAAATGAACAGAAATGAGATATTTAAAAGGAAAAAAATCATAAAATGACAAATACGAAATGGAAGAGTAAAAGGTTGGGTGATTTCATAATCGAATTCGTATAAAAAAAGTCATTAAGTTGTTAAATTAAAATAATTTAATTTAATGTACAGAATATAATTAGTGGTATGTTTTATAATTAAACTATCTATAACTACAAATATCACTACAAGAAAAAATGTTTATTGCAACGAAAAAAACCATTGCAATAACATTAGAGTCATTACAATAGTTGATACAAGATGTTGCAATAAAATTTGAGGTAATAGATTTATGCAACAAAAATTTTTGTTGCAATAAACTCTAAATATTTTAATAATAACTTTGATGCAATGATATATATAAATTGTTGCAATATGCAATTTACTATTTCGAATATCTTGTAAGTATAGATTATTACTTCACAAAACTTGTTGCAATAGATTGCAAATAATTAAACAAAATAGATCGGATTAAATTACTGTAATGATATCTTCATTGTAATAGATAATTAATTCATTTTGTCATTGCAATTGACTATGAAATAATTGATATCAAGTTATTACAACGATATATTCATTGCGATTCGTGTTTGTCATTGCAATAGATTGTAAAAGAATTAATATCAAATTATTGCAACGGTAACTTCAATGCAATAAGCTATTAATTCGAAATTTTCATTGCAATAGATTGCAAAAACAATTGGTATCAATTTATTGCAACCATTCTTTCATTTTAAGTTATTGCAACAATTTTTCCTAAAATATTAAAGTTTCTATTGCGGTTGAAAATTATATGTTATTACAACTTATTATTGTTGATGTAATAATTTAATACTTTCAAGTTACTATTGCAACCATTTTAACTTGTAGATGCGATATTTTGTCTAAAACTACTATATACATATTTTGTTGTATTAACACTTGATGTAATAGACATTTTTTGTTGTAGTGTATGATGATATATAGTATAGGGAGTTAATAATAATTATGATGATTGTATTTATATCTTAAAATATAGTCTTTTATGAGGTTTGTTATAATAAATGCAAGTGATGCAGAGAGTTGTCCATCCTTCCACATTAGAACGAACAAACAAAAATGGTCAAGCCCCTAGACAATTGTTTATTGAGAGCCATAAAGAGTTGTTGAAAGAAGGAGAAAAATGGATGAAGGAAATAGCAAATTCTGGTACAGTGGTAAGTGTTCTAATTCTTACCATTATATTTGCAGCAGCAATTACCGTACCAGGTGGCAACAAACAAGAATCGGGCTTGCCAATGTTCTTAAATGTGAAGGTGTTTATGCTCTTTATAATATCTGATCTTGTTGTCTCTACTTTTTGCCTCAATTTCATTGTTGATGTTTCTCGGCTTCACATCATCAAGTTATAAAGCGAAAGATTTCCTTCAATATTTACCCAAAAAGATGATGATAGGCATTTCCTCCCTTATCATCTCCATAGCAACCATGATGATAACCTTTTGTGCTTCCCTTTTTATTATTCTAAAAGGAAAATCAATGATCATTCCCCGTCATTAGCCTTGCTAGTGTTCTAGTCGCACTATTTGCATGGATGCAATTGCGCCTTCTCATTGACATAATCATTTTAACTTATAGATCAAGTATCTTAGGCGGAAAGCAAAGTATAGGGTGTAAGTTATTTCTAGTATAGGGTGATGCCAAAAATGATTATTATTACTTTGCTTTGAAGGATAACTGATGAACTTTCCTCTTGTGATGCATATTGTGTGTATTTTACTTTTTAGACCTTTTTATCTTAAATCAAATAAATCAGAACTCCATTATGTATTTTCTCTCTTCATATTATCAATATTCATTTTCTAATTTATTTATTTATTTTGACCAAGAGTAGTATAATTCCTAATCCAGTAAGTCTCTTGAATCATGATTTATGAGTCGAATATAGATCTTTACCTTTGAAGCAAAAGAAGACCAATTAAGATACAAAAGTATCAATAAGGGTATGTTTGGTACACCGAATGAGGATTACGACATGAATTGTAATCTTTATTACTAGGAATAAAATGTGTTGTAATGTAATAACTAAACTTATTCATAAATTGGTTGTGAGTTATAACATTAGAATAAAACTTAAGATTTATTTTAGGAAACACTACAAGAAAAACGAGCTATTGTGGCGGGTCCAAAAACTGCTGCTATATGTCGCCTATTGCGGCGCGTTTTTGGCCCGTTCTTTGTATATGAGATCTATTGCAGCGTTTTTTGCGACCGCTGCTATAGGTAGGGTTTTTTGCGGCATCCTATAGTGGCGGGACACAAAACCGCCGCAATAGACCAGTTTTAGTGTCGATAATCGAGATATAGCGACACACAAAAAACCCCGCCACAATAGATATATCATTTTGAGTAGAAGTTATAGTGGCGGTTGAGAAAAATGCCGCAATATACAAGATGTAGCAGCATTTTGTATGACCGCCGCAATAGGGATCCTTTTTGCGGTGCCCTATTTTAGTTATAGCGGCAGGTTGAACCGCCGCAATAGACTTTTAAATTTCCTATCCCTAAAATTTACCACTGTTTTTTTCGCCTTCCCACATAAAGATCAAAAGGTAAATTACACCCAATTCGCATGAAAATTGGCATGCATGTTAAGAACATATAGAACATGTAATCAAACGGTCGGATTTTCAAAATATGAATTCAATAATAAGTTATTGGTTGATGTAACATTTTTTAGAGTTACATCAAATGTAACTTGAATCTAACCCTATATTTCTTAATTCAATGTGAATTTCAACAAATACACCGTTAGATTACATTATCTTCATATATTTTTCACGCTTAAAAAATTTCAAGGTGATCAAAGATTAATAGTCATGTCATCAATCAACTGTTTAAATTCAAGTTTTTGTAGTATAAAATAACGCATAAAAGATGAGTTTAAAGATCAAATGGTAAATTACATCAGATTGGCATGAAAATCAGCAAGTATGTTAAGAACATATATAAAATGTGATCCAACGGTTAGATTGTCAAAATATGAACTCAAGAATAAGTTATTGGTTGGTGTAGCATTTTTTAGAGTTACATCAAGTGTAACTTGAACCCAACCCTATATTTCTTAATTCGATGTGAATTTTGACAAATCTACCGTTAGATTACATTATCTACATCTACTTTTTATACTTCCAAAATTTCAAGGTGATCAAAGATTAATAACCATGTCATCAATCAATTGTTTAAATTCAAGTTTTTGTATTTTAAAATAACACATAAAAGATGAGTTTAAAGATCAAATCGTAAATTAGATCAGATTGGAATGAAAATTAGCATGTATGTTAAGAACATATATAAAATGTGATCCAACAGTTCGATTTTCAAAATATGAATTCAAGAATAAGTTATTGGTTGGCGTAACATTTTCTAGAGTTACATCAAGTGTAACTCGAACCCAACCTGTATTTCTTAATTCAATGTGAATTTTGACAAATCTACCGTTAGATTACATTATCTACATCTATTTTTTATACTTACAAAATTTCAAGGTGATCAAAGATTAATAGCCATGTCATCAATCAATTGTTTAAATTCAAGTTTTTGTATTTTAAAATAACGCATAAAAGATGAGTTTAAAGATGAAATACTAAATTATATCCGATTGGCATGAAAATTGGCATGCATGTTAAGAACATTTAGAAAATGTGACCCAACAGTTCGATTTTCAAAATATGAATTCAAGAATAAGTTATTGGTTGGCGTAACATTTTCTAGAGTTACATCAAGTGTAACTTGAACCCAACCTGTATTTCTTAATTTAATGTGAATTTTGACAAATCTACCGTTAGATTACATTATATTCATATATTTTTCATACTTACAAAATTTCAAGATAATCAAAGATTAATGGCAATGTTATCAATCAATTGTTTAAATTCAAGTTTTTGTAATTTAAAATAACGCATAGAAGATGAGTTTAAAAACCAAATGGTAAATTACATCCGATTGGCATGAAAATTGGCATGCATGTTAAGAACATATAAAAAATGTGATCCAACGGTTCGATTTCCAAAATATGAATTCAAGAATAAGTTATCGGTTGGCGTAACATTTTCTAAAGTTACATCAAGTGTAACTTGAACCCAACCCTATATTTCTTAATTCAATATGAATTTTGACAAATCTACCGTTAGATTACATTATTTTCAAATAATTTTCATGCTTACAAAATTTCAAGATGATCAAAGATTAATAGCCATGTCATCAATCAACTGTTTAAATTAAAGATTTTGTAATTTAAAATAACGCATAAAAGATGAGTTTAAAGATGAAATGGTAAATTACATCTGATTGGCATGAAAATTGGCATACATGTTAAGAACATATAGAAAATGTGATCCAATGGGTGGATTTTCAAAATATGAATTCAAGAATAAGTTATTGGTTGGCGTAACATTTTCCAGAGTTATATCAAGTGTAACTTGAACCCAATCTTATATTTCTTAATTCGATGTGAATTTTGACAAATCTACCACTAGATTACATTATCTTCCTATAATTTTCACGCTTATAAAATATCAAGATGATCAAAGATTAATAGTCATATCATCAATCAATTATTTAAATTCAAGTTTTTATAATTTAAAATAATGCATAAAAGATGAGTTTAAAGATCAAATAGTAAATTATATCCGATTGGTATGAAAATTGGCAGGCATGGTAAGAATGGTAAGAACATATAGAAAATGTGATCCAACGGTTGGATTTTCAAATTATGAAATCAAGAATAAGTTATTGGTTGGCGTAATATTTTCTAGAGTTACATCAAGTGTAACTTGAACCCAACCCTATATTTCTTAATTCGATGTGAAATTTAACAAATCTACCGTTAGATTAATTTAACTTCATATATTTTTCAGGCTTACAAAATTTCAAGATGATAAAAAATTTATAGTCATGTCATCAACCAATTGTTTAAATTCAAGTTTTTGTAATTTAGAATAACGCATAAAAGATGAGTTTAAAGATCAAATGGTAAATTACATCCGATTGGCATGAAAATTGGTATGCATGGTAAGCACATGTAGAAAATGTGATCTAACGGTTGGATTTTCAAAATACGAATACAAGAATAAGTTATTGGTTGGCGTAACATTTTCTAGAGTTACATCAGGTATAATTTGAACCCAACCTTATATTTCTTAATTCAATGTGAATTTTGACAAATCAACCACTAGAATACATTATCTTCATATAATTTTCACGATTATAAAATTTCAAGATGATCAAAGATTAATAGCCATGTCATCAATCAATTATTTAAATTCAAGTTCTTGTAATTTAGAATAACGAATAAAAGATGAGTTTAAAAATCAAATCGTAAATTACATCCGATTGGCACGAAATTGGCATGCATGTTAAGAAAATATAAAAATGTGATCCAACAGTTGGATTTTGAAAATATGAAATCAAGAATAAGTTATTGATTAGCGTAACATTTTCTACAGTTAATTCAAGTGTAACTTGAAACCAATCATAAATTTCTTAATTCGATATGAATTTTGACAAATCTACCGTTAGATTATATTATCTTCATATATTTTTCATGCTTACGAAATTTTAAGGTGATCAAAGATTAATAGTCATGTCATCAATCAATTGATTAAATTCAAGTTTTTGTAGTTTAAAATAACGCATAAAAGAAGAGTTTAAAGATCAAATGGTAAATTACATCTGATTGGCATGAAAATTCGCATAGATGTTAAGAACATATAGAAAATGTAATCCAATGGTTAGATTTTCAAAATATGAATTCAAGAATAAGTTATTGGTTGGTGTAACATTTTTTAGAGTTACATCGAGTGTAACTTGAACCCAACCCTATATTTCTTAATTCGATGTGAATTTTGCCAAATCTACCGTTAGATTACATTATTTTCATCTATTTTTTATACTTACAAAATTTCAAGGTGATCAAAGATTAATAGCCATGTCATCAATCAATTGTTTAAATTTAAGTTTTTGTAATTGAAAATAACGCATAAAAGATGAGTTTAAAGATCAAATGGTAAATTACATGTGATTGGCATGAAAATTGGCATGCATGTTAAGAACATATAGAAAATGTGATCCAACGATTGGATTTTCAAAATATAAACTCAAGAATAAGTTATTGGTTGACGTAACATTTTCTACAGTTACATCATGTGTAACTTGAACCCAACCCTAAATTTCTTAATTCGATGTGACTTTTGACAAATCTACCACAATATTACATTATCCTCATATAATTTTCACACTTATAAAATTTTAAGAAGATAAAAGATTAATAGTCATGTCATCAATCAATTGTCTAAATTCAAGTTTTTGTAATTTAAAATAACGCATAAAAGATGAGTTTAAAGATCAAATAGTAAATTATATCCGATTGGCATAAAAATTGGCCTGCATGGTAAGAACATATAGAAAATGTGATCCAACGGTTGGATTTTCAAAATATGAATTCAAGAATAAGTCATTGGTTGGCGTAACATTTTCTAGAGTTACATCAAGTGTAACTTGAACCCAACCCAATATTTCTTAATCCGATGTGAAATTTGACAAATCTATCGTTAGATTACATTACCTTCATAAATTTTTCATGCTTACAAAATTTCTAAATGATAAAAGATTAAAAGCCATGTCATCAATCAATTGTTTAAATTCAAGTTTTTGTAATTTAAAATAACGCATAAAAGATGAGTTTAAAGATCAAATGGTAAATTACATCCCATTGTCATGAAAATTGGCATGCATGGGAAGAACATATAGAAAATGTGATCCAATGGTTGGATTTTCAAAATATGAATTTAAGAATAAGTTATTGGTTGACGTAACTGTTTCTAGAGTTGCATCAAGTGTAACTTGAACCCAACTCTCTATTTCTTAATTCGATGTGAATTTTGACAAATCTACCACTAGATTACATTATCTTCATATAATTCTCATGCTTACAAAATTTCAAGATGATCAAAGATTAATAATCATGTCATCAATCAATTGTTTAAATTCAAGTTTTTGTAGTATAAAATAACGTATAAAAGATGAGTTTAAAGATCAAATGGTAAATTACATCTGATTGGCTTGAACATCGGCATGTAAGTTAAGAACATATAGAAAATGCGATCTAACAGTTATATTGTCAAAATATAAACTCAAGAATAAGTTATTGGTTGGTGTAACATTTTTTAGAGTTACATCAAGTGTAACTTGAACTTAACCCTATATTTCTTAATTCGTGATGAATTTTGACAAATCTACTGTTAGATTACATTATTTTCATCTATTTTCAATACTACAAAATTTCAAGGTGATCAAAAATTAATAACCATGTCATCAATCAATTGTTTAAATTCAAGTTTTTATATTTTAAAATAACGCATAAAAGATGAGTTTAAAGATGAAATAGTAAATTATATACGATTGGCATGGAAATTGGCATGCATGTTAAGAACATATAGAAAATGTGATCCAACGATTGGATTTTCAAAATATGAATTTAAGAATAAGTTATTGGTTGGCGTAATATTTTCTAGATTTACATCAAGTGTAACTTGAACCCAACCCTATATTTCTTAATTTGATGTGAATTTTGACAAATCTACCACTAGATTACATTATCTTCATATAATTTTCACGCTTATAAGATTTCAAGATGATCAAAGATTAATAGTCATGCCATCAATCAATTGTTCAAATTCAAGTCTTTGTAATTTAAAATAACGTATAAAAGATGAGTTTAAAGATCAAATGGAAAATTATATCCGATTGGCATGAAAATTGGAAAACATGGTAAGAACATATAGAAAGTGTGATCCAACGGTTCGATTTTCAAAATATGAATTCAAGAAAAAGTTATTGGTCGGCGTAACATTTTCCAGAGTTACATTAAGTGTAACTTGAACCAAATCCTATATTTCTTAATTCGATGTGAAATTTGACAAATCTACCGTTAGATTACATTATCTTCATATATTTGTCATGCTTACAAAATTTCAAGATGATTAAAGATTTATAGCCATGTCATTAATCAATTGTCTAAATTCAAATTTTTGTAATTTAGAATAACGCATAAGAGATGAATTTAAAGACCAAATGGTAAATTACATCCGATTGGCATGAAAATTGGCATGCATGGTAAGAACATATAGGAAATGTGATCCAATGGTTGGATTTTCAGAATTTCAATAATAAGTTATTGGTTGCCGTAACATTTTCTAGAGTTACATCAAGTATAACTTGAACCTAACCCTATATTTCTTAACTAGATGTGAATTTTGACAAGGCTACCACTAGATTACTTTATCTTCATATAATTTTCACGCTTATAAAATTTCAAGATGATCAAAGATTAATAGTCATGCCATCAATCAATTGTTTAAATTCAAGTTTTTGTAATTTAAAATAACGCATAAAAGATAATTTTAAATATCAAATGGTAAATTACATCAGATTAACATGAATGTTAAGAACATATAGAAAATGTGATCCAATAGTTGGATTTTCAAAATATAAATTCAAGAATAAGTTATTAGTTGACGTAACATTTTCTAGAGTTACATCAAGTGTAACTTGAACCCATTCCTATATTTCTTAATTCGATGTGAATTTTGACAAATCTACCGCTATATTACATTATCTTCATATATTTTTCATACTTACGAAATTTCAAGATAATCAAAGATTTATAGCCATGTTATCAATCAATTGTTTAAATTCAAGTTTTTGTAATTTAGAATAATGCATAAAAGATGAGTTTGAAGATCAAATGGTAAATTACATCCGATTGGCATGAAAATTGGCATGCATGGTAAGAACATATAGAAAATGTGATCCAACGGTTGGGATTTCAAAATATGAATTCAAGAATAAGTTATTGGTTGGCGTAACATTTTCTAGAATTACATCAAGTGTTACTTGAACCCAACCCTATATTTTTTAATTCGATGTGAATTTTGACATATCTACCACTAGATTACATTATCTTCATACAATTTTCACACTTATAAAATTTCAAGATGATCAAAGATTAATAGTCATGTCATCAATCAATTATTTAAATTCAAGTTTTTGTAATTTAGAATAATGCATAAAAGATGAGTGAAAAGATCAAATGGTAAATTACATCCGATTGGCATGAAAATTGGCATGTATGTTAAGAAAATATAAAAAATGTGATCCAATGGTTGGATTTTCAAAATATGAAATCAAGAATAAGTTATTGATTGGCATAACATTTTCTACCGTTACATCATGTGTAACTTGAAACCAATCCTAAATTTCTTAATTCGATGTGAATTTTGACAAATCTACCGTTAGATTACATTATCTTCATATATTTTTCATGCTTACAAAATTTCAAGATGATTAAAGATTAATAGCCATGTCATCAATCAATTGTTTAAATTCAAGTTTTTGTAATTTAGAATAACGCGTAAAAGATGAGTGTAATGATCAAATGGTAAATTACATCCGATTGGCATGAAAACTGGCATGCATGGTAAGAACATATAGAAAATTTGATCCAACGATTAGATTTTCAAAATATGAATTTAAGTATAAGTTATTGGTTGGCGTAACATTTTCTAGAATTACATCAAGTGTTACTTGAACCCAACCCTATATTTTTTAATTCGATGTGAATTTTGACATATCTACCACTAGATTACATTATCTTCATACAATTTTCACACTTATAAAATTTCAAGATGATCAAAGATTAATAGTCATGTCATTAATCAATTGTTTAAATTCAAGTTTTTGTAATTTAGAATAACGCATAAAAGATGATTGAAAAGATCAAATGGTAAATTACATCTGATTGGTATGAAAATTGGCATGCATGTTAAGAAAATATAAAAAATGTGATCCAATGGTTGGATTTTCAAAATATGAAATCAAGAATAAGTTATTGATTGTCATAACATTTTCTACCGTTACATCAAGTATAACTTGAAATCAATCCTAAATTTCTTAATTCGATGTGAATTTTAACAAATCTACCGTTAAATTATATTATCTTCATATATTTTTCATGCTTTAAAAATTTCAAGATTATCAAAGAATAATGGCCATGTCATTAATCGGTTGTTTAAATTAAAGTTTTTGTAATTTAAAATAATTCATAAAAAATGAGTTTAAAGATCAAATGGTAAATTACATCTGATTGACATGAAAATTGGCTTGCATGTTAAGAACATATAGAAAATGTGATCCAACGGTTAGATTTTCAAAATATGAACTCAGGAATAAGTTATTGGTTGGTGTAACATTTTTTAGAGTTACATCATATGTAACTTGAACCCAACTCTATATTTCTTAATTCGTTGTGAATTTTGACAAATCTACCGTTAGATTACATTATCTTTATCTATTGTTTATACTTACAAAATTTCAAGGTGATTAAAGATTAATAGCCATGTCATCAATCAATTGTTTAAATTCAAGTTTTTGTATTTCAAAATAACGTATAAAAGATGTATTTAAAGATTAAATCGTAAATTACATCCGATTGGCATGAAAATTGGCATGCATGTTAAGAACATATATAGAATGGGATCCAACGGTTGGATTTTCAAAATTTAAATTCAAGAATAAGTTATTGGTTGGCGTATCATTTTCTAGAGTTACATCAAATGTAACTTGAATCCAACTTTATATTTCTTAATTCGATGTGAATTTTGACAAATCTACCGTTAAATTATATTATCTTCATATATTTTTCATGGTTAAAAAATTTCAAGATTATCAAAGATTAATGGCCATGTCATTAATCGGTTGTTTAAATTAAAGTTTTTGTAATTTAAAATAATTCATAAAAAATGAGTTTAAAGATCAAATGAGAAATTACATCTGATTGACATGAAAATTGGCTTGCATGTTAAGAACATATAGAAAATGTGATCCAATGGTTGGATTTTCAAAATATGAATTCAAGAATAAGTTATTGGTTGGCGTAACATTTTTTAAAGTTACATCAAATGTAGCTTGAACCCAATACTATATTTCTTAATTCGATGTGAATTTTGACGAATCTACCACTAGATTACATTATCTTCATATAATTTTCATGCTTAAAAAATTTCAAAATGATCAAAGATTAATAGTCATGTCATCAATCAATTGTTTAATTCAAGTTTTTGTAATTTAGAATAACGCATAAGAGATGAGTTTAAAGACCAAATGGTAAATTACATCCGATTGGCATGAAAATTGGTATGCATGGTAAGAACATATAAGAAATGTGATCCAATGGTTGGATTTTCAAAATTTCAATAATAAGTTATTGGTTGGCGTAACATTTTCTAGAGTTACATCAAATATAACTTGAACCTAACCCCATATTTCTTAATTAGATGTGAATTTTGACAAGGCTACCACTAGATTACTTTATCTTCATATAATTTTCACGCTTATAAAATTTCAAGATGATCAAAGATTAATAGTCATGTCATCAATCAATTATTTAAATTCAAGTTTTTGTAATTTAAAATAATGCATAAAAGATAATTTTAAAGATCAAATGGTAAATTACATCAGATTGGCATGAAAATTGGCATGAATGTTAAGAACATATAGAAAATGTGATCCAACAGTTGGATTTTCAAAATATAAATTCAAGAATAAGTTATTGGTTGACGTAACATTTTCTAGAGTTACATCAAGTGTAACTTGAACCAATCCCTATATTTCTTAATTCGATGTGAATTTTGACAAATCTACCACTATATTACATTATCTTCATATATTTTTCATACTTACAAAATTTCAAGATAATCAAAGATTTATAGCCATGTCATCAATCAATTGTTTAAATTCAAGTTTTTGTAATTTAGAATAACGCATAAAAGATGAGTTTGAAGATCAAATGGTAAATTACATCCGATTGGCATGAAAATTGGCATGCATGGTAAAAACATATAGAAAATGTGATCCAACGGCTGGGATTTCAAAATATGAATTCAGGAATAAGTTATTGGTTGGCGTAACATTTTCTAGAATTACATTAAGTGTTACTTGAACCCAACCCTATATTTTTTAATTCGATGTGAATTTTGACATATCTACCACTAGATTACATTATCTTCATACAATTTTCACACTTATAAAATTTCAAGATGATCAAAGATTAATAGTCATGTCATCAATCAATTGTTTAAAGTCAAGTTTTTGTAATTTAGAATAACGCATAAAAGATGAGTGAAAAGATCAAATGGTAAATTACATCCGATTGGCATGAAAATTGGCATACATGTTAAGAAAATATAAAAAATGTGATCCAATGGTTGGATTTTCAAAATATGAAATCAAGAATAAGTTATTGATTGGCATAACATTTTCTACCGTTACATCAAGTGTAACTTGAAACCAATCTTAAATTTCTTAATTCGATGTGAATTTTGACAAATCTACCGTTAGATTACATTATCTTCATATATTTTTCATGCTTACAAAATTTCAAGATGATCAAAGATTAATAGCCATGTCATCAATTAATTGTTTAAATTCAAGTTTTTGTAATTTAGAATAATGCGTAAAAGATGAGTTTAATGATCAAATGGTAAATTACATCCGACTGGCATGAAAACTGGCATGCATGGTAAGAACATATAGAAAATTTGATCCAACGATTATATTTTCAAAATATGAATTTAAGTATAAGTTATTGGTTGACGTAATGATTTTCTAGAGTTATATCAAGTGTAACTTGAACCCAACCCTATATTTCTTAATTCGATGTAAATTTTGACAAATCTACCCCTAGATTACATTATCTTCATATAATTTTCACACTTATAAAATTTCAAGATGATCAAATATTAATAGCCATGTCATCAATCAATTGTATAAATTCAAGTTTTTGTAATTTAGAATAACGCATAAAAGATGAGTTTAAAGATCAAATGGTAAATTACATCCGATTGGCATGAAAATTGGCATGCATGTTAAGAAATTATAAAAAATGTGATCCAACGGTTGGATTTTCAAAATATGAAATCAAGAATAAGTTATTGATTGGCGTAACATTATCTACAATTACATCAAGTGTAACTTGAATTGAACCCTAAATTTCTTAATTCGATGTGAATTTTGACAAATCTACCGTTAGATTACATTATCTTCGTATATTTTTCATGTTTATAAAATTTTAAGGTGATCAAAGATTAATAGTCATGTCATCAATCAATTGTTTAAATTCAAGTTTTTGTAGTTTAAAATAATTCATAAAAAATGAGTTTAAGGATCAAATGGTAAATTACGTCTAATTGGCATGAAAAATAGCATGCATGTTAAGAACATATAGAAAATGTGATCCAACGGTTAGATTTTCAAAATATGAACTCAGGAATAAGTTATTGGTTGGTGTAACATTTTTTAGAGTTACATCATATGTAACTTGAGCCCAACTCTATATTTCTTAATTCGTTGTGAATTTTGACAAATCTACCGTTAGATTACATTATCTTTATCTATTGTTTATACGTACAAAATTTCAAGATGATCAAAGATTAATAGCCATGTCATCAATCAATTGTTTAAATTCAAGTTTTTGTATTTCAAAATAATGTATAAAAGATGTGTTTAAAGATTAAATCGTAAATTATATCCGATTGGCATGAAAATTGGCATGCATGTTAAGAACATATATAAAATGGGATCCAACGGTTGGATTTTCAAAATTTAAATTCAAGAATAAGTTATTGGTTGACGTATCATTTTCTAGAGTTACATCAAATGTAACTTGAATCCAACCCTATATTTCTTAATTCGATGTGAATTTTGACAAATCTACCGTTAAATTATATTATCTTCATATATTTTTCATGCTTAAAAATTTCAAGATTATCAAAGATTAATGGCCATGTCATTAATCGGTTGTTTAAATTAAAGTTTTTGTAATTTAAAATAATTCATAAAAAATGAGTTTAAAGATCAAATGGTAAATTACATCTGATTGACATGAAAATTGGCTTGCATGTTAAGAACATATAGAAAATGTGATCCAATGGTTGGATTTTCAAAATATGAATTCGAGAATAAGTTATTGGTTGGCGTAACATTTTTTAAAGTTACATCAAATGTAGCTTGAACCCAACCCTATATTTCTTAATTCGATGTGAATTTTGACGAATCTACCACTAGATTACATTATCTTCATATAATTTTCATGCTTAAAAAATTTCAAGATGATCAAAGATTAATAGTCATGTCATCAATCAATTGTTTAAATTCAAGTTTTTGTAATTTAAAATAACGCATAAAAGATGAGTTTAAATATCAAATGGTAAATTACCTCCGATTGGCATGCGTGTTAAGAAAATATAAAAAATGTGATCCAACGATTGAATTTTCAAAATATGAAATAAATAATAAGTTATTGATTGGCGTAACATTTCTATAGTTACATCAAGTGTAACTTGAATCCAACCCTAAATTTCTTAATTCGATGTGAATTTTGACAAATTTACCGTTAGATTACATTATCTTCATATATTTTTCATGCTTAAAAATTTCAAGATGATCAAAGATTAATGGTCATGTCATCAATTGATTGTTTAAATTCAAGTTTTTTTAATTGAAAATAACACAGAAAAGATGAGTTTAATGATCAAATGGAAAATAACATCCGATTGTCATGAAAATTGGTATGCATGTTAAGAACATATAGAAAATGTGATCCAACGGTTGGATTTTCAAAATATGCATTCAAGAATAAGTTATTGGTTGGCGTAACATTTTCTAGAGTTACATCAAATGTAACTTGAACCCAACCCTATATTTCTTAATTCAAGAATAAATTGCTTATTTTCTGCTATTTGGTTGCAACTCCAAGAAATACTAAATGCACTTAATATAAATTTTGTAACATTTTCGGATTTTTTTGATAGTCTCCAATTAAAAGGAAATATTTTTTCAATTTTTTTTATTGCTAAATTTGTATTGGCAATCATATAATTATGTATAATCAAAAAAATTATTAAGAGCCTTTTTATTTTCTACTAGAGATTGGTAATACTTTGGAAACATTTTCCGGCATTTTCTTCATATGGAAAATCAACTTAAAAACTATTTTTAAGAAGAGATACATACATAAGGCATAACCAAGGAATTTTTAGATCTCAATATATCTTGGTTACTTAAGAAAGAAAAATAATCATGAAACGTATAGCAAAATAAAAATATTAAGAGACACCCAAAGAAAAAAATGACAGAGATATCCGGGAAAAAATGTGAGGCGGCTTAGAGAGGGGGTTAGGCAAAAATGGAGATTGGGGTTGGGAAGGAGTACACAAGACCATCTTTGAGGGACATTTTCCCCCTCCTCGGATGACTTATCTCGACTCTTTGATTGCTTTTCCTTGGTCAACCAAAATGTTTTCAAGGTGACTAATACTGTTAAGCACACCAAACGCATGAAAGTGGAACATTTTGTTCAAAAGTTTATGCTGAAACAAACAGGGCCTATAAGTGGAGGGTTCCTGAGGCTGACTTGGGATTAAGATATGTGAATAGTGTTATCATGCTTCATCCATTGCCAAGAGAAAATGCATCTGAATACGTGCTTAGTATCTATAATTTATTAATTATTTTTTGATCCAATTGCTCAAAGTGATGGAACTGAATGCTACTAAATGGCACACACTAGATATTTAAATCTCTATTCTATATATCCCCATAGACTTCAACCGTATTATTGCTTAATTTGCCTATTGAATTGCATCATAACATAATTTGTAACCATCATTGCCTTTGTGCTACACGGTGTTCGATGTAGTTTCAATAGATTTTTAGTGCCATCTCTAAGGGTCACTTTCTTATTCTAGACTATGCCTTGTAAAATATGAAGTTCTTTTTCTTTTTGTGTGCATATGAACTGTTGGAAGTTGACTTGTGCCTAGCTATTAATCAACAGTCTATCAAGATCTCTACTTAGGCACTTTTTGATATTTGAACTAATGTGTTTTTCTCATCTCAAGTAATGCTCATAAAGTTTTGTGCTCCTATATGCTTATGTCAAGTAATCCTCACTAACATATTCTAGATTGCACCTTGTAAAATATCATATCATTTTAGTTTTTGCACGCATGTGTGTGTATCAACTGTAAAAGTTGACTTGTGGTTGGCTATTAATCAACATATCTATCAAGATCTCTTCTTAGGTGCCTTTTTTCATTTTTTATTTTTTTATTTGAACTAGTGTATGTGCTCATCTCAAGTAATCCTCATAAAGTTTGATGCTCCTATGTCTTGAGATAGCTCCAATTTATTTGGCATCATGCATAAAGCGGGGAATGGGTTTGCTAGAGATTTTATTGAGCAAGCAAGCAACCTGTTCAAAATAATCAAGTACTACTTAAGGTAATTGATTCATCTTTCAATGTAAGGTTTTTTGGATTTTAGTGTCCTATAATTTGACGGAGATATTTGTGAGTGATTCAAGTTACATATATTTTTATGCAGATTATAGAGATATGCCGTCTGTATGAACTTGACAAGTGTTAGTTCAAACATTATGAAGGTATATATTTTTGGTGTAGCATGCTTGTAAATATACATGTGTGTGAGTGTGTTTCAGTGTTTGTTATTGAATTGAGAGGTTTATGGAAATGAAGTTGAAAATTTGAGTTCCTAAACTGTAATTACAGGTTTTGATTACAACGAATAGTGCTTCAAAGGAGAAAACACTAGTAAGGATCTCTTAGTTATATCCATAAATTTGATTGCTAAGCTGGTTTTATGTTACAAAATTGTAGCTTTGTGAATAACGTTGCAAACTTGGTTGTAAAAGTAATACTTATTTGTGCTTTGCAATTCACTAATTTGTAAAAATCTTACATAAATAGGCTCACATTAGGAGTCAACTGGTGGTGGAGTAAATTTATTTTCCACAGAAGTTATTTTACTGTTTTTGGTGGGGACTACGAAATCTGAGGTATGCTTATATAGGATATTTTTCTTTTATGCTGAACTAGTTGGCTACAATAGGGTCACTTAGTATGCGTATTGCATTGAATTTCTAGTTTTACAAGATTTTTGCAAGTGTTGAAGGATATTTTTAAACACTTTGGAACTTTGATTATAGTATTAGATTAATTTGAGCGGTTGTTTTATTCAAAAGACCACATCTTTTTTTGTTAATCTTAAGATGGTGGTTATAAACAATGTTATGTATTTGATAATATATTTATATGTTAATATTACGTTAATTTCAATACATTTGTGGTGTTGTTAATTAGTTACATTTGTGGCATTGTGTTAGTAGAGTTAAAACTATTATAGGTTCTTTGTAATAGGTCTGTGAACTATTTATTTATTAGCAAATAGTGGTTTTAAAACCCACTAGGAAAAAAAAAAGAAGAAGAAGAAGACCTATAGCGGCGGTCAAAAAGCGTTGGTAAAGGTGCACATTTTATGTTTTAAATGAATCCCTATAGCGGCGCTTATCACCCACGGCTAAAGGTTGAAACATATAGCGGCGTTTCTACCCGCCGCTACAAGTGCAATTAGTTTGTTTTGATTGATTGCCTATTGCAGCATCGTTTGCCCACCACTAAAGGTAGACACCAATAGCGGCGGACATGACCCGCCACTAAAAGTGCAATTAGTCCATTTTGATTGATTGCCTATAGCGGCGCAGTCTGCCCATCGCTAAAGGTAGACACCAATAGCGACGTACATGACCCGCCGCTAAAAGTCAATGTCACGAATTCTAAACACGTATGGCGGCGGTTGTATGCTCGCCGCAATAAACCTTCACCCGCTGCTAAAAGGTACTTATATAGCGGCGCTTTTACATGACCGTCGCAATCGACCTATAGCGACATTGCAACATCGACGGACGGCCTGCCGCAATAGCACCCGCCGCTATAGGTCCAATGTACCTTTAGCAATTAACCTCGACCCGCCACAATAGCCCGTTTTTCTTGTAGTGAAATATTTTACTCATACAATTATATCTTCTTAAAAATTGTTATTTTTTAAATTTAAAAGAGATATATGTTATTTTTTATGATTTTTTATTTTGATAATTGTTAGATGAATATAAAAAGTTTGTTTATTTGGAAATATATTAAGTTTTGAAATTTTTGCACTTACTAATACAACTTTTTTAAAGAGGAATAGTTAGTCCTCATTTTGAAGAATAGCTATTCATAAGGAATGACTATTTCTTGTAATAAAAACATAACCAAACTAAAGAATAACTAAAACATAGGAATAATTATTATATTACAGTCAACCAAACATGCCCTAATTCGTTTCCATCCATGGCTAATAAGAAACTAATAGATAATATAAAGGACAAACTATCCGATACTATATTAATTCATGTTTGAATTCTAAGTTATGGTGACATTCAGCAATTTGTCCTTAATATAGTAATCCAAGAAAGTAAAATTTTAAAGGCAAAAATATATATTCAGTCCCTAATATTTAGTCCAAATTCCCATTTAAAATATATAACAAGTTAGTCCCTCCATTCCCATTTCTTTATATGGATTGCTTGTGATTAATGGTCATGGAGGCCCAATATGACCTTTTTTTTATGCAAAAATATACATGTTGTCTCTAAATTTTGGTTCATATTCTATTCTAATCTAGGAAATTTAAATAGTTTCTTTTCTTATAATCCTCATAAAATATATATAAGACATAACTTTTTTTTATGACAAAAAAATATAAGACATACCTAATTAATCTTTTCGTTCCCTTCCCATTCCTGCTTGTTTGTGTGACTAATGGAGTGGCAATAACCTCTTTTTTAGTTAGTTTTGAGTTTTGACCATAAACGGTTGGGTGAAATGTGGCCAAACAATTTTCATGTATTATACTTGGATACCACAATTTTTTTAGCCTTTACAAAGAATTTTTCCTGTTTAACAACACATAAAATGACCATATATCCCAAACATATTTGTCAAATTTGCAAACGTCTATCCTAAAACTTGGTCCAAAATACAATTCTCCAACCAATACCAACAATAATAATATAAAGAAAAAAAAAAAACCTCTTAAAAAGGAAAAACATGAACACGATGATAATAATAAGCCACAATAGTCTTCGATTTGCAACAAAACACAAACATAAAACAATTAATAATTGGTTGAGAACACAAACAAATAGAGAAAATTTTGATCTCCCACAAAAATCACTCTTTCCTTCTCTTAGATTGAGAGAGAGATTGCAGGATCAAATTTAAGTAAGCAAGCAAAATAATGGAAAAGAAACAAAAGGACTGACTTGAGCACTAAAATATTTTAAAAATAAAAATCACATAAGCAAAGCATAAAACTAAAATATTTTGAAAATAAAATAATTTTTTTTACAAATTTTCACTCTTGAAATATGGTACAAGTTTTATTTTTATTTCCTAATACACACATATATTATGTTCTATTTTCAAACTTGAAAAATGCCACTTTTCATCAATGTTTCTAAAGAAATACATATTAAAAGACTACTTCAATTATAAAATAATAAAGATATAAAAGAAATTAAAATACTACTCTAATTTTTTTTTTTTTCTGTTTGGCAACCTATTTTGAGCAATCTTTTAAACATTTCAAATATACTTACACACTTTTTCATACACTTTTTCACCCACTTATATATCAAAAAACACTCAAACTCTTCTACCAAACACCTTAAAACTTAAAAGTGTCTAAAATTTAAACTTTTCCAATCATTTGTAATTAAAACGTGAAAAGACTTCCTATAAATAATTAATAAATAAGAAAGGCAAAAATGGCCCATTACCATCAATTTTCAAAATTATTTGCCCGTAAACACTTGTTTCCAAACTATATAGCAATATACCACTTTTTTAGGTACTCGAGCATGCCAAGCTCGAGTACCATGTTTTTTTAATCCACTATCGCCCCATATTCAAGGAGCCCTATAGTGGCGTTTTTAAGCCCTATAGTGACGTTTTCGGGCCCTATAGCGGCGTTTTTAAGCCCTATAGTGACGTTTTTGGGCCCTATAGCGGCGTTTTGCTGCAAAATTTTTTTCATAAGTCCCCATAACAGGTTCAAGGGGCCCTATAGTGGCGTTTTTAATCCCTATAGTGACGTTTTTGGGCCCTATAGCGGCGTTTTCCTGCAAAATTTTTTTACAAGTCCCATAACAGGTTCAAGGGGCCCTATAGTGGCGTTTTTTGGCCCGAAAACGTCACTATAGGGCTTAAAAACGCCACTATAGGGCTCCTTGAATATGGGACGATAGTGGATTAAAAAAACATGGTACTCGAGCTTGGCAAGCTCGAGTACCTAAAAAAGTGGTATATTGCTATATTGTTTGGAAACAGTGTTTCTGGGCAAATTATTTTGAAAATTGATGGTAATGAGCCATTTTTACCAATAAGAAAACATGAAAAGACTTGAGAGTCGACGTAATTATGATCTAAGTTGTGCAATTTCTACGATTAAAGGCTCTGACTCTTCATGTGAAGAAGACCGGACTTGAATTGCACCTATTGGTTGGTTCTCTCTCTGTTTCCAAAATTTCATTTTCATTATCAAAACGCAAAGCACCAGAGAGAAAATAAACCTTGAATTTCAGGTTTGTAACCAAAATTTTCTGTTCAGAGTCTTCTATTCGGACCTGTGAAGCTTACCTGTTATGGCTTCTTGAACAACATCACTATCATCATAGAAACAAATTCTGAGAATTGGGTTTTTCATTTCTGTACTTTTTGAACTAGATTTCAGGGTTTGATTGCAAATTCACTTTTTTTTTATATATAAAAAATCTTGAATTGTAAATGGCTTATCATAAATATATGATGCAATGAAATTTGAGTACTGGGCAGTTTTATTTTCTTTTCTTTTTGATTGATTTCAAGTTGAATGGTTTATTTCATTTTACTTTCAGGTTTGGTTATATTTTGAAGCATTAGAAATATTAATAGAAAATCTGAGGTGTTACTGAGTATTGGGTTTTTGGTTGCAAGTTCTAAGGGTGTGGATAAGTTGCTTATCTGAGAATTCAAGTTTTAGAATTGTGATAGAGTAGTTTGAGTGTGTATAATATCATTACCAAAAAGAAATCATTGGAGAGTCGAACTCAGTATTGGATTTTGGGTTCTAGGGGGAAGGAGTGGTGGTTTGAAACTAGTTTGAGTGTTATTTTTTGTGGCTTTGATTTCTATGCATTTATTGTAAGTAAAAGATGTATAGCAATTTTAAGGAGCACGCAATAGAGTATGTGAAGCAGGCAGTTCAGGAGGATGATGCTGGAAACTATAGCAAAGCATTTCCGCTCTATATGAATGCATTAGAGTACTTTAGGACTCATTTGAAGTATGAGAAGAATCCAAAGATTAAGGAAGCGATTACTCAAAAATGTATGGAATATTTGAAGAGGGCAGACGAGATAAGGGCCATTCTTGATAATGGGGGGAGTGGTGATGCAACAGTTGCTAGCCAACCAAAGACAAAGTCGAAGGGAGGAGTGGGGAAAGATGCGGAGGATCTAGAGCAAGCAAAGCTTAGGGCTGGACTTGATTCTGTGATAATCAGGGAGAAACCAAACGTGAAGTGGAGTGACGTGGCCGGGCTTGAGAGTGCCAAACAAGCATTGCAAGAGGCTGTAATACTGCCTGTGAAGTTTCCCCAGTTTTTTACTGGCTAGTTCCTCAATCATTATTTTTAAGTTTTGGGGGTTATTTGCTTTTAGTTTTCTTGTTGAATCTTGGCATGCTTTTAATGTGAATAACCTTGATTTGGTTTATGGTGACACTTGATAGCTTATGAATATTCAAAAATATGCCACTGGTACCATAAATTCAAGTTAATCAGTTGCCTAGATCGTATGCTCCATTTGTATTACTCAGAATTTCTGACTTTCAAGCTCTGCTTTTGCAAGCTCTGCTTTTGCAATGGAAACTGTACAAATAAATCCCACCGGAAACAACTGAAAATATGTATGGAGAAGAAATGTTGTAGTAAAGTTGTACAATAAACAGCTCATGTCAAACAACAAAGCAAAATTCTTATAGATAATTGGGCTTATGTTCTGTCAATTGAATTCAAAAAGGCTCAAATATTGGTCTTTGATGGCCCAGAGTATCAGCCTAATTCTGAACATGAAAGAATCAGCTGAGTTTAGAGAAGGTAGAAAGGATATTTTAAGAGTTATTGTTGCCATTGCTTCACTGATTTTTTAGATTTTGGATGGTGTATCTTCCAATTGATCTTCCAATTGTAAAGATACATATCAAGTAATAATATCAACTATAATAAGTTCTAAGACCCATTTGAAAACCTTTTTCATATCAAGTTTCATTCTAAAGTTTGAGGGGTTTACATTGCTTCAATATGTGAGGCACACTACTTAGCCATAAGCTCAGACTCAGACCATCCCTTGCACCTGGCTGTGAATTAAAAAATGATTATATCTGTCTGCTTGACAGTAGAATTTATGGCAATGGAAGATAAACATTCTATTTGGTATTAATAAAACGCAAAATACTATTTGGCACATTTGCTATTTGTCATATGTGCCAATGTATGGATCCTGAAGACTTTCTAAACATAATTTGCATCAAGAACTTGATTTTCCATTCCTAATAAACGGTGGGATTTGAATTGTCTACATTAAGAAGAGTCAAAGAGACATTATCATTTAATGCTTAAATCTAAAAGATTCATGAATTGACCACATACTTCCAGGACATTTTCTGCTGTATTTCCTTCTGGAGCCACTAATATAAATATCTTGTCACATATGGTACATCTTGATACTAAAAGAATCATTTGATCTCTTTTTCAGGGAAGAGAAAACCATGGAGGGCTTTTCTATTATATGGTCCACCTGGAACGGGGAAGTCCTATTTAGCAAAGGCAGTGGCAACAGAAGCAGATTCAACTTTCTTTAGGTAAAAATTTGACCAATATATAGCAAGTAACTAGACTACAATAACAGATAAAACAACTATAGATGGCAAGTTATTAGACTGCAATAGCAGACTTTAGAACTAAGTCTATATTTGTTGCCAATGACACGTAATTGTGAGTTGTATATTTGAAATCTATGTGATCATCTATCTTAGTTCTTCTTCTCCTTCTTTAAGTTTTGCCACATAACTTATATATATATATATATATATATATCTAAGAACCATTTGATCTCTTATGCTTATTTTTTATAATATTTTACAATATCAGTTTCATAGTTTAAATTGTGCAATGCACTGAGATGTAAGCGATGAATGTTTGGAAGTAGAATAACTGAAAAGGATCCTGGTTTTATGGCCCTTGATAGGCAAATATTCATGATGACTTTACAAGAGAGTTGCAAGATTTTGTCACAAAAGCTAAAACTATTAGAAAATTGTGAATTTAATCATTTAACCATTATTCTAACAAAAATTTTGTTCATGTACAAAAGGAAAGGCCTAAGAATTTTAAGCTCCAAAAATCAGTCTAAACGCTATACATACTGGTATTGGCAGGAAGCAGAATGCATATACATATATAAATTATATGACTTCTATAATCTTTCCCTAAAGTAATAGACAGATAGCTTAGCAACTGAAACAATAACTGGACCACTTATGGAAAGTAAAAGAGAAAAAGAAAATGCAGGACAAAAAAAAAAGTTGATGATAGGGTAGCTATTAATATTGCATATCACCTACTAAAGTATAAGGATGTCAGTTGTATTAATATAAGATAAGCTTGGAACAAAGCTCTTATCCACTTCCAGTGAACACAAAATACCTGCATCTGTACAAGAAGTTCTGTTTTGATACATCGAGATGCTTCACTCTCATTGCCTTCACCTCGCTGGCCACATAAGGAATCAATTTCGTCAATGAAAATAATGGAAGGAGCATTATCACGAGCCATTTGGAAAAGATTTGAGACTAGCTTTTCGCTTTCACCCATCCATTTTGAAACAAGGTCTGATGACGAAACACTGTGTATTGACAGCATCTAGCACTCATCATGTGTTGGCAACATTCCATTAATATAAAGACCAAAAAAAAAAAAAAAAAAAAAAAAAAAAAACCTACATCCATGGGCATACAACTGGAAGCGTAAATCATACATGCATTTGGAAATTCAATTCCCTCGAATGATGTGACAATTACAATAAAAATCATGAGAAGCAGTCAACCCCAGCCATATATGAAGTATACGAAAAAAACTATATAAAAAAATTTATTAAGAATTGTAAGCATACTGAAACTCAAATATCTTAAGTTAGGTATAAGCAAGAATTTTTGATCCATTAAATCCACATTTCATAATTTTTTTTCCTGTCATCTCACTTAGTGGACATCAGTATTCCGACTTGTTGCCTTTTAACAATGTTCTTATGAGACTATTTGACAAGCAGGAGAAGTCACGGCTGACAGCACAATGAGGTAATTGGCATTGATTGCAAACTTCTTTGCTGCCTTTCTACCAAGTCATTAAAAGACTGAGAAAAAGGAACAAGATATGAAGAGAGCATCCTCATATGCTTACATTCACTCTCCAAGGTATACATTACACATTCTCTCGTGATTTGTGTGCATCTTGCAAATTTCAGTGGAGATCGCATCATGGTCCCCTAACAAAGTTCTTCAAAATCTTCCATTCTAATATGCTCATTTGGAACAGAAGTTCAAATTTCCTGTTTTACAAATAAGCCTAACCAAGCCCCTGTTTAACTATGACACACTAATGAAAGCATAGAAAGCAAAGATTATCACTAAGGTATGGGCATTAGTGCACAAACGAAACTTATCAACAGAAAATGGATGAGAAGAATGACATGTTGACCATGCACAAATGAAACCTAACCAAGTTTGTAGGCTTCTTGCATTTTATGTATTTATTCATAAATAACATTACTTGTCAAATTTCTTTGCAAGAGAAACGAAATCTCCAAGCTTAATACATTTCCTTCAATGTTTTTCCCACCTCATAGAAGACCAAATGGAAAAATGGGAACTAGTGTAGAAATTCAACAATAAAATGGTTGATCAGCTGCTAGGGGGAAAAGGTTGATATCCTCCTAGGAAGCAACAGTATTACAATACTTGCATGGTCATATTTCTAAGTAAGTAATATAGCAATCTCTCATATAATCTAAACATTTAGACTAAGTTACCTAGAAAATTGATCATACTAGAACACAGAAGATGTATGGGAACACATTACATGACCTACCCCAGAACATGGAATGATGAGGTTACACTTATACTCAACGCACATGTTGTTTCATTAGAAGTTACAATACAACAAAGCTGTCCTCAAGTTAAACCCTTATAATTTTTAGCCTGGTTCTCTCCGGAAACTCTATAAAGCATATAAGATTTTCGTTTTACTTAAAACTATCCTCTTTCAAAAAGAAAAGGGAGAAAAAAGAAGAAGGAAACTTTTGGATTGTGAAAATTTGCATGTTAGAACAAAGGTGTACCACATTTTAGATTATCTTGGATTGTTGTGTGCTAGTTGTTGATTGGTGCTATACGTGTAAGAGTTTTTTTTTTTTTTTTTATAAGTAACTTAAAAGTTTATTGAAAGAACACAACCCGTACATAGGAAATGTACTAAAGAGGCAAAAACATCGAGAAATCAAAGTACAATGATCAAGCAACCCAGAAAGGGAAATACAAGAAAAAGAAGGTAAAACCAAACACCATTCGAGAAGAGTAGGAAAGGAAAAAGACTTAAAGTCAAGAATGGACCGTTCGTGATCCTCAAAGCTTCTCAAATTACGTTCCCGCCAAATACACCACATCAAATAGTGTGGCACAATCCTCCAAATAACTATATTACGATGTCGCCTAAAATTGCAAGACCAGCAATCCAACAAATCTGTTACCCTTTGCGGCATCACCCGACAAATACCAAACAAGCAGAAGATCATAATCCACATTTCAAATGCAATAGGACAATGAAGGAGGAGATGATCTACAAATTCCCCACACCCTTTGCACATAAAACACTACTCAAGAACAACAAAGTGCCTCTTCCGAAGATTATCTATAATTAAAATCTTGCTAAAGCCATAGTCCAAAATTTTGAAATAGAGGAAAATTTTGGAAACCTCCCCTTAAGCAAATGATATGTTAGTACGCAACATTGTTAATTTAATAGAGTTTGATTAAATGGATGTCAACAGGGGAAAATGTTTTTCCCTTCAAGTTTAAGGTGAAATGTCGTTTGACTCATTTCCCAACACCTTAAAGGAGGGGAGTGTAATTACCTCTAGTTTTTATTATACACATATTGAGTTACAAAATATTTCATTTGCATCTTGTTTTGCTTTTAAAGTATTTTGGTTTCAATTCTACAATATATGATAAGCAAATGGTATAAACAAAAAGAAGAAAAAAAAAAAAATCAAACTTTACTATCACATATTTTTTATTCCCCCTCTTTGACCCTTCCACACATAAATTCTTGACTCTGTCACTAATGTGGATATCAAAAAATGTGGACATTGTGCATGAAATTATGGACATTATTTGTATGGAGTATATATTAATAAGTATGATGGAAAAGAAGAGTTGTACTTTTACCATTTTTTTAAAAGCAAAACAAAGCCATGAAAATGAGCTACTCTAAATGAATCTTATATTATATGTCACTTTGTTTACTGTCAAAATTATAGATGAAGATGACACATTAATTTCAAGGCAATAAAAATCAAGAGATGTTATTCGCCATATGCCTTTTCTCTTGCCAATGGCCAACCTATGATTGGCACTCCCTGGCTTAGGCTATCAATCACTAAATTCCACCAACAATGGCTAAGAAATGCTCTAGTCGCTTTGTGTGGCAAAATTTCCAACTAGGGTGCCTAGTTTTTTGCTAGCAAGCCCCATTTGTTTTTTCTTATCAATTTTCAAATCCTTCTGATAAACAGTATGCTCTAAATTCACCATTTATGTCAAAACCAATAGGTGGCCTAATGACCCAAAAAAGTGGCATTCCACTCTCTTCCAAAGCAATAGCAAGTTCCATCATTTGGGAAAGCACCAATTGTATTTTCAAAACCGAAACCTCCTGGTGCTAGTTCAGCCATTCTATGCATTGCTCTCACCGAAGACCCAGCTTGTTTTCTGATTCTTTGGCCAATAACAAGTGTATCAAAGATTTAGAGGAAGATGAAATCATGGCTTGAAGGAGTACAAGACCAATAGCCCAAACTGTCAGGTTTATATATTTTCTTAAAACTTCCAATCCTCGGAGGTTCAAGTTCTTCTATTGTATTACAAAATCACCCATAAGAACCAAAAGAAAGTGATAAGTGATAACTGTGATTGAACAAACCTTAGTGGAATTAATTTAGCCAAGGTTCATTGGCTAAAAGGATAACTACAAGATTAACCATAATTGTCTTTAGTGCCCATAGGCTTGATTGTAATTCTATTTCTAAATTAAATTATAGATTTTAGTGGAAAATATTAAAATGATTATATAATTAATAAATTAATTTGTAAAAATCCTAATAAAGTCTAATAGAATTTTTTATTTTATTTTATATCTTTTCAAAGGTTTGTATTTGTAAAAGTAAAAATATGTTTATGAGTATAATAATATATTTTTTTTGTTTATGTTTATGTTTATACTTTGGCAAAGTCACCGACTCTATGGTATAAGCAATTGATGTGGTCATCTAAGGCCCCAAGTAAAAAAAAAACCCCAAAATTTTAACTAATAGAGTTATTTATTTCATTGTAATAGTATTAAACCCAAATATTAGTCAATAAATAGAATAATATTTTTATCAAATGAAAAGCAAACAAAATAAAAAAGAGAAATGCTACATCTACAACATTTGTCATAACACTTTTATAACAAATTCTAAGTAGTAGGTTGTTACAGGCTATTATTAATAGCAAAAAAAAAAAAAAAAAAATAGTAGTGGGTTTAAATTAGAACCACCAACAACTTAACACTTAATATTTGTTGTGAAAAAATTGTGAATGTAACACTTCTAAAAAAAAAAGATCAATACACAAAAAGTTCACAACATTTTTCACAATAGTTCATTAGCAAACTTTTACTAGTTCTCATATAAGTTCATCACTAACATTATTCTTTTACTTACCACTATCAATTTGATACATCAACAGGTGTGAAAAGTTTTGTCCAATTTTTGTCTATAAACATTCTAAAAAATAAATATATGTGGTTCACATTAATTAATAGTAATTTTGCATCTAAAACAAGATAATCAATTTTTGCCTTAGAACCCTAAATGCATCAAGTTACCCCTATACTATGGGAATTCAATCTATGATGTTGAGCATCTACTTAGTTTGTTCTATATGAACATATACCCTTTACTCTGGGGAATGGAACATAATTCATAATCCAAATAACTCAATGCCTTGTGCCATACTGTCATGTATGTTATTTATCTCTTTTAAATTTTACAATGTGTCGATTTTTTTATTTTTAGATTGTCATTGTATCATAAATTTCATGCTACTAAGGTCTAATGCTAATTGTGACCCATTTCATTATCTTGCTTTTTTTCACCTAAGTTGGGTTATCTTCGGTTGGGGAACGTAAGAAAGTACACATTTAATGCTTGTGATTCGGTTATTTTTAATAGGGCAATATAATAATTTTCCTTCTAATAGTTTAGACTTCAGAAGAATATTGTGTGTTTTTATGTATTTGGAATTTGCATTCTTCTTACCCTTATTTTATTTTTTTTTTAAGGATTAATTTCCATTCAAATCATTTTGGAAAGCTCTCATATCAATCCATCAACTAAAGAAGATCTTTAGTGCAGGAGTACTAATGTCTTATATTTTATAGGCATTAGGAGCTTTGTATATTTCCTATTAGAACCAAGTACAATTTTTTTTTCTTGTTAGTGTAAATTTCACTTTTAAACCCTATAGTTTTGGGACAGTCCAAATAAAAACCCTATAATGTCAAACATACCAAGTTAAAACTTAAATTTTTAAACATAAAAATTTCACTTTTAAATCCTATAGTCAATGGTCCCAATAACATTTTAAGATTATTTTTAATTATCTATGGAAAGAGTAGTTGTTGAAGTTGAAACCAAAACAAAGGAGAACATAAATTGAATCAACTCAAACGGACCTTACTTAGCTCTAATGGCTCCAAAAGTGGCTTTTTGAAGCATCTTGAATGTATATGTGTGTGTATGTATATTCAATAAATTAATTTGTAAAAAGCTTAATAAATTTACATATAGATGGAATTATAATTATTTTATTTATTTATTTTCTAAGGTATGTACTTGTAGAAAGAAAAATATGTTTTCGAGGAAACAATATTTTTTTTTGTTTATGTTTATGTTATTGCTGGTTTTATTTAATGTTATATTTAGGAAAAAGTTCTAGATGTTATACGAGTCCACATCCTTTGTCTCACTTTGTCTGCTCCACTTTCTCTGCTCCACAAATCAAAACTTTCCATGTGTCCCCCAATTTAATTAGATTTTAACTTTATGTTTTTTTTTTTTTTTCATATACCCAGAAAAATAAAAATAAAAACCCAAAACGTCCCCTACTACCACCGATCCTCCACCACCACCAACAACCTTTGCTGGCATCAACTACACCGCTAATCACCGCCATCCACCACCACCAAGCCCACATGAACCACACCACCTAATTCAACAAACCCAAACATTTCTCTTAACTCTCCGTTAACTCCTCTCTTCTATGACTCACTGTTTCCTCCAGATTTGCATCTTTATGAACCATACCAAGCCAAAAATAATTCACTGATTTGGATTAAAAGTTAGAAACCATGCGTCTTTGTGGTAATTTAAAAGATAAGAATGAAAAAGAAAAATAGTCGATTGCCATAAAAAGATTGAAGAGGAAGCAAAAGAAACGTAAAGATTGAAGAGAACTTTTTGATTTGAGCCTTTGGTCTCCTCTGTCATGGGTGGCCGTTGATGTTGTCGACAATCCATTCATATTGGTACAGGCGAAGGTTGCTGGCAGTGGCTGGTGAGGGTGGAGGTGGAGGACCGGTGGTGGTGGTTGGGATTGTTTTAAGTGTTTTTTTTTTTTTTTTTTTTTTTTTTTAGGAAACTAAGTAAGAAAAGGCTGAAAATTATATTTGAATTTAATAGGTGTGTATGTGGCAAATTTTTATTGGTGGAGTATAGGGTGGAGTAAGAAAAATAGGACAGAAGATTTGGACTCATGTTATACACCTATAATATTTTTAGTTTTTTTTGAATTATATAAGGAAAGTTGTTGAATTTAAAACCGAAACAAGGGAAAACTTAATTTTTTGAATCATATAAGGAAAGAACATAATTTGTTAAATTTAAAACCAAAACAAGGAAAAATATAATTTAATTAACTCAAATGGACTTCAACCTCTAATGGATCTAAAGCTCATTATGCAGAGGTTGGCCACTACAAAGTGAAATATTAGAACTAAACCAACTAAAGGGTGGGCCAAGAACTAAATATAAAATACTAAAATTAAACAAACTTTAGAACATAACGCCTTAAAAGGAAAAAAAAAGGGAATCTGTGATGTGCATAGTATTATTAATACAACTATTCAGCTGCTTCTTAATCCATTTTAATAATGCATTTAAAATATCCCAAAAATCCCCTAAAAGTTAATCATATATGTATGTATGTATGTATATAAAGTCCAAAAATTTAAATATTGATAGAATTATTTTTGGAGTAATTACACTTGTAAGGACCCAAAGAATAGCTCAAGCCCACTTAGCATAGTGGCACCTAGTACTACAAGCTCAATACAATAAATTTGTAAGAGAGCGGGAATTTCCAAGTCAATTGCAATGCTAAGTAAATCACAAACTTGAGGATAAAAGGACAAAAGTAATTAATATGAACAAATGAAGCAAAGAATTAGTGTAAAGTCTTCCTTGGGTAGGTCTGAGGATGGATTATTCATTAATAGTCAAAATTGAGTTCTTATAGTAAGATCTTAAGTTCTCTTTCTCTCAATTCATAAAATGTCCATCCCTTCTTCTAGGGGTTCCTTTCCTTATATAGTCTTTTTTGTTGCATCTCAGCCCTCCACCTGTATGTCTAAGGGGAATCACTGGGATGCTTGTCCCATCAAGACCCTTCTAGAGGAGGTAAAGAGAGCTGTGAGCTATGGTGTCACTTTGTTCGGTGTCTTTTCCTCATAAATGCGGCCGATTCGGTTGGTGCGAGCATTGAATGTGAAAGCAATGGCCACCTTCCCGATATTTCCCTTTTTGTTGCTTGCATGACTCGGTGCCCTCCATCGTGCTTTACTTTCTGGAGTAGGGAACCGAGTAAGGTACTCCCAAGGTGCATTTGCTTCTCGAGTTCCTCGAACGATGGTCTTGCTTGCCTCCTTTCCTCGGACCTCTTATTCTAAGTTTAATCTGAACCCGAGTGGTCTTAACGTCTTCCCTCTTCGGTCTTAACCCACATGTCAAACTTGGGTTGACACATGAATGGACCTTTCATCATCCTCAAGCAAGGCCCATGGGCCTTTGAATGTCCTTAGATTACTTGCTCCCACAACACTCTCTTCCCTTCAAGTTTGAAGAAATTAACACTCAATTTTATTTATACTAGTCATAGACCCACGCGTTGCGTAATAATAATATTATTGTAGTTATTATTGGTTAATAGTTAGTTTTTCATTTTCTTTGAAGTTAATATATTGACTTTAAAAAAATATACAATCTAATATATTAATTCAACAACAACAATAATAATGTTGAATAAAATAATATGAGAAAAAAAAGTAAAAATAAAAGATATAACAATAAACACCAAATTAATTATCTCTAAATAAATACCAAATTATTTAAATCATATTATGTAATATTAAAATATTACATTCTTATTTACTATCTTTAATTCTTTACAATGCAATATGATAAATTTTAACAACCAAAGTGAAAAAAAAATAATAAAAAATAAATAAATAAATTGCATCAACATAAAGTAGAGTTCTAAAAAATACAAAAATTTCTCAACCTAAAGCAGAGATGCAAAATATATATATATATAAATATATATATCACCAAAAATTGAGAGAGAAAGAGAGAAATAAATTTTTTTGTGAAGAAAAATTATGCATATAATGGAAAAGAGAATGCCAAATTTATACTAAAAGGATAACAATAAGAAGAAACAAAATAAAGGGAAAGATGAAGAGTGATATTAAGAGAGAGGGTAATAGAAAGATGAAAATGTAAAGGGAAAGAGAAAGGTTGGAGAAAGTGTAAATGTTAAAAAAAGTGAGTAAAATTTAATTTATTTAAATTTAAATAAAATATTATATGTTTAATTAAAAAAAGAAAATATAAATAATTTAATTATATGGAGGATGTGACTAAGTTTAAATATTGAATAAAATAAGATGAAAAGATTAAAAAAGTAAAAATATAATATATATATATATATATATATATATATATATATATATATATATATATATATGTGGGGCCCAATAGTTTATGGGCCATGCCCACTTGCTCATAGGGAACCCATAGGCCCAAGCCGAAAAAAGGTTATGGCCCAGATATGCGGCCGAGGACAGTTTGGTCCTCGGCAAACCTAACTCCCCTTGAGAAAAGGGGTAAAAGAGAGCTATAAGAACAAATCCATAAGAGGATCTAAAATATCTTAGGAAAGTTACCCTTACTACCATTCCCAGATAAGACTATACACCTAACAAAACCGGATTCTTAGGCTTTATCTACCATCCCCAATTAGGGGATTAGACTAACGGGACAAATGTCGATCCTGAAAAGTTGGCCCTACACGTGGACGAAGGACAGCAGACGCGGGGTAGTATAAAAGAAAACGTAAGGTAACGAAGTAAAAGATCCCCATCTCACTTCCTTGAAAAAACTCTAGGGATGAGAATGCCCGGACAATATACGTACAACACCATGAAAAACCCACCGCCGGGTAACCGGAGAAAGACATTGGTGCTCCTCGGACATGATCCGAGGAGTCCAATCCCTCAAGTTAAGAAGTCAGAGGGCCTGGATATCCAGGCTGAAGCTTTTTCTTATCCGGGTTTCCTTAAAGTCCGGCCTGGACCAATGCCCTGTGACCAAACACTAGCCTTTCAAGCCCACTCTCTACAAATCATATTGTGAGGGATTTTCTATGTGCGAGCCCAACATCGTTGTTGGGCCGTTAAAGAATCGTGTCCCTACAATATATAACAATAAACACCAAATTACCCAAATCGTGTTATGTAATAGAATAATATATATATTATATTTATATATATATATATATATATATATATATATATATATATATATATATATATATTTTATATATATTATATTTTTTTAATTTTTTTATAACGCAATAGTATAACATATAAGAATCAAAGAGAACAAAAAAAAAACTTAAAACACAAAGTACCAACCCAAAGTAGAGTTATAACAAATACAAAAATTTATCAACTTAAGCGGAGATGCAGCAAAAAAAAAATACTCCAAAAATTATTGTGAGAGAGAGAGGGAGGGAGGGAGGGAGGGAGAAACAACATTTCTGTGATGGAAAACTATGCAAAGAATGGAAGAGAGAATAACAAATTTATAGAAGATGGCATGAATGTGAAGAGACAAAATAAACGAAGATGAATGGAAAGATGAAGGGTGACATTAAGGTTGAGGGTAGTGGAGAGATGAAAAGACAAGTGAGAGAAAGATGAAAAGACAAAATAAAGAAAGATGAAAAGTGATATTAAAGTTGAGGTTAGTGGAGGAGATGAAAAAGTAAAGGCATGAGAAAGGTCGGATAAAGTACAATTATTAAAAAAAAAGTAAATGTTAAAAAAAAAATTATAGGAAATTGGAAAGAAAAAAAGATAATGACGTAGATGCTGATGTGGCTTAACGTGAGTACAAGAACATTAAACGCCACGCTTGAGTTTTTAGTAATATATATAGATTAGTAACAAAATATTTTAAATTTTCATAAGATTTTTTTTACAAAAGTTTAAGCATGGTTAGTAAAAAATATAATTGGTAAATTTAAAATAAAAATGCAATATTTATCAAGTGCCAAAACACCTGCAATGACAAATCTCTCCATAATCCATTAAAAAAAAAAAGAAAAGAAAAGCAGAAGTCATACTTAAAATTTTATAAACTTTAAAACAAAGAATTTTAGTTTTTAAATGGAGGATAATTTTGGAGACATGGCCTTAAGCAAAGAATGAGTTAGTAAACAACATTTTAAATATTAATTTAACAAAATTTGATCAAACGAATGAGAAAAGGGGAAGTGTTTTTTCTTTTCAAGTTTGGGGTGGAGTGTCATCTCCCCAAACTCAAGGAAATGGAGTAAAATTACCCCTATTTTTAATTATGTATGTTTTTAAATATTTTTCCCTTCAATTTTGGGGTGGAATGTCATCTCTCCAAACTTCAATGTTGCAAGGATTAAAAAAATATTTACTTCAATGCTTTAGTAAAAATCAAACTAAATTATATATTGAATAATTGAATAGGCTACATGTAAGTAATGTCTTCAAAATTATAGTATTTAATGTACCAAAGAAAAAGATAACAAATGCATGATAAAATGCTGACATGAAACTTTTGAGTATAGAGCATTTCATTTCCCCCTTCAAAGAGCATGCAATATATATATATATACACACACAGAGGCGCACATAATATATTAATGACTAAAAACTCAATGTGAACGACTAGTGCTTCAGTTGAAGATCTGGAGCTGATAAAGGCTCTTGCCTCTTGTAGGTACTAATAGAACAAAATTTAGGTGGCAGTATGAGAATAGTCCAACACCTTGAGAGCAGTAGCCTGAATATCTTGCTTAACCTTGAAGACAGTGGATCAGTAATCGTTCTCTTGTCAAAATTCCTATATGGGGCGACCCCTGCTGTATCTTGGTGGATTAGTCTTGGCAACATCAACAACTATCATCCAGCCATTAATAATCTGCAAGAACCAACAACAAAATAGAGAGATTACCCTTTCTCTTACTCAAAGAGTTATATTTGTTTTATCTACAATTATGAACCAAAGCTTAAGGAAAACAAAATTGCGCTTGAACATTAAGCACAATGTTAGGACATATGTGATTCGCTTGTTAGGAGCATATGTCACTATTTTATGTAATTGGCTAATCCTTTGACAAAACGCAATTTACTTGTATTTGAGTAGATCTAGGATGTATTTAATATTTTAAAAAACATGTAGTTCAAGTCTAGTATTAAAGCCATGAAAATTGGACCAAAAAACAAGTGAAGAAAGCTGTTCATTAAAGCTGGACAGATAACTCGACACCTACGGACTCTATCGAGGTTTAATAAGACTCGACAGATACTATCTATCGAGGTTACAGGAATTCAGAATTTCAAATCTGATTTTCGGCCTATCTTGACATGTATATGTAGGGTTTCTTTTCTCACAACCTTAGACATATATAAGGCTTATTTTAGAAGCCGTCACATAAAAGAATACAAGGAGAACATATGTAAAAGATGACCGATGCCTTATTCTTTCTAAAAAAAGCTACTGCGTCTTTGCGCCTTAGGGTTTTGTAACCAAATGCTTCTTGATCTTCATTGTTAATGAAGTGAAGAACTTTGCAACCAACATTCTTCTTCCTCAAGTTGGTGAGTGAGTCACATACTGGAATTTGTGTAAAGGAGTTAGTCACGTCTTCGAATCTGCAACAAAAAGGTTGACATTTATATATTGAAGAGTTCAGAAGTTCTCAAGTGGTAGAAGGTTTTTGCTGTGAGTTCATCTACGGGGATTGTAGAGTCTAGGGACAAAGGTTTTGTATTAGATCTGAAACTTCTCTTTACTATAGTGAATTTCTTTTCGGAAAGGTTTCCTCCTAGATTTTTTACTGTGAAACTAGTTTGTTTCATTGGTTTTCTTGGGTTATCATATATTGTCTTATTTATTTTTTCCGCTACATGATTTTGACATGATATTGATGTTTGTTTGTTTTAATAAGCTTATTCACATAAATCTAATTAACAACTTGGGTTTAAAACTTATTAATTCTATCAACCAAAGTCTAAATTTCCCAACACACAAGAAAAATACAAGGAAGATTCGTAATGGAAGAAAACTTACCTTGCCATTCATCTCTTTGAGTGCTGCACTAGCAGCCTCCTCTGTAGTGTACTCTATAAATGCATAACCTTTGGACCTTTTGGAAATTTTGTCCATTATAATTTTAACTGTTGAGGAAGCAGTGCATCAGCACGGGTATAACCTTACTAATGAAACACGTCATTTATGAGCATGGAAATGCAAACATACCTTCAACAAGCTCACCAAAGCCTTCAAATGCAGCACGTAAGGTTTTCTCAGATGTGTAAAATGACAGCCCTGTTTTTAAATCAAGATTGTAAATCAGTCATTTGTGAATAAAAAAGAGGGAGTAATAAAGTTGCTGGACCAGAAAACTTTTGGATTTCAGAATGGAAACTACAAGTAATACATTATGATCTCATAAGAGGACACCATGGCAAGGTCCAGGGAATCTCCAAAGACTAAATAGAACCAAATGTTAAATCAGGTAAAACTCAAAAAGCATAATTAGATAACCATTATAGTAGAACAAGCATGCACATTTCATAAATAAGAATCTTGAATTATTTCTTAAAAGTGGTCTTGAAAATATGAAATTTACAAGCAAAGAATTCAAACTCACAGTCTTGCAACATACCTGTAACGAATAGTTTCTTTGTTTTTATAGGGGTTGTTTGACTTGCTTCTGAAGGATTTGGCAGATCTGTGGAACTCTGTAGATTATTACCTGAAAATACAGCTTCTTTACTCTACAATGGAAAGAATTGTTGCAATGGTAAACTAAAGATATAATCTGAAAGACATTGAAATGATTCATTGGGAATTGGCCTCTTATTAAAAACAAATCAAGATTAATAATTTCAGTAGTTTATTCTAACCCCATATAACAACAATAGTAATCCAGTTATTAAATCATCATTTGCATATTTTCCACTGAGAAAACATTGAAGAGTAAGCCTTATCCAAAAAAAAAAAATTGAAGAGTAAGACTTAAAAAAAAAAAAAAAAAAAAAACTTGAAGAGTAATGACATATTCCACTTCACAGTAGAAGATTTTCTCTCCATAATAATAAAACATGCTTAAGCTAACTAACATAAGCATGATAAAAACATAAATAAACAAGTACTCTAGCACTTGGTAAACATGGCATCAATCAATCGCTCTATTGAGGAAGGTTTCAGAATTTCACTCTAATAGTTAACAGATAATGTCTATTCTGCAAGCAGTCAAGTTCTATCAAATACTCGACCAATCCTCTAACCAGCTGTTTACACTAGGTGATAACATGTCATTAAAATCCTAAACTGAAAAATTTAATGGTTTCTATAGGACTAGGTCCTTAACAAAAAATATAACCTAATGTGCTTGGTATGTTCACCTCACTGGTGAATGTATCAGATCAGGTGAAAACACTGATATTAGCCAGGCAGGAAGTAATGTCACAAGGTTGGCTGCAAGTTTTGGATGTTTGATACCGAAATAGATTAGATAGATTAAATTTATTTTACCAAATTTTGCTGTGGTTTTATCAAATAATAATGAAGAATAGTTCCTTGGACTCGGGAGACAACATAGAAAATAGATTGGTTATCATTCCTATTAGTCTTTTCAATGAGGTAGGAGAGGTGTTGGCTATTTATGTAGGTTTTGTATTCGATAAAGGAATCTCAGAATAATTTTGACTCAAATGTCTCCCCACCCCCTCACTCTTATTTTAGGAGGCTGGCCAGCCTCAAAGTAGATTGTTTCGCCTACTGTTTGTATAGCACTTGATAGAACCGGAGTCCATCACACTGTATGAGGTTTTTTTTAGAAATTCCAAAATATTCAAAATTTGTAAAAATGAAAACAAAAAAAGTGATGTTTGACGGGTTATACTATAAAATTTCTTAATCATGTAATGAAAAATATTGTATTAAATGGGACTGCTTTCAGTGTGATATCACCTAAATACCTACCCTCAAGCATTGTCCACCGATAAAGATCAGTATATTATCACAAAGCACAAAATACAGGCTTTCAATAAATTATATATTTTTGCTTTTGTTGGGGTGGCTGATATCAGTCACTCCCTCATACGAACTTTAACTAGCACCAAATATACCTTGCATTAACCATTGAAGATTTTTGTCTCACACAACCAAATCATCTTGACAGTCTCACTTACATCATCTGACCCATTAACCAAGTTGGACTAGCCAAGAACCCATCTTGGCTAAGGCATGTTTCAGAGCAATTGGATTAAGAATTAAAAAATCTATTGTTAATTATTATGCTATTTAAAGAGAGTGTTAGAATTATGGTTAAGTGATTAAATTCACCATTTCCTAATAGTTTAAGCTTTTGGGAGAATCGGTAATTTAACAGAGAGGTTGGGCCTTAGTACGATAGCAAGTGCGTTCCACCCAAAGTGACAAGTTGTAGATTTGAGTCTAGGAATCAGGCATTTCATAATAAAATTGGGTGTAAAGCACTAAGATTGCCTACCAATCACCTCTCCCAAATCCCAAAAAGTAGGAGTTTTTGGCACTAGGTACAACAATTTTATTATGTTATTGTAATATCTTCACCAATTTCAGCATTGCATACCTCCTCCTCATTTGCTTGAGCAACCAGCAACAGAGTTTCTTAAAAGTTCATGGTCGTACCCAGTGCACAAAACTCCCACTTTTACGGAGTCTAGGAGAGGCTGCACAAAGCTCCCACTGTTGCGTAGTCTAGGAGAGGTCATGGTAGGTAGGCAGCCTTACCCCCTTTTCTTAAAACTTCATGCATGTTGTAAAATATATTCCAAAACCACCTTTTATACATGAACTTCAATTTAAAGATGAGCCTTAATCAATACACAAGAACCAGACCTAAAGCCATTTTCTGACATAAACTAGTTGTTATCAAATTTAATAGCAAGTATTTGAGAAATGCACCACCATACATGTCACTATAATGTTAAACATCACTTTTTGGGGTCTATGGAATATAATTTCTTTTCCCATGGCTTTCCAAAATAATTTTCCAAGAACAAGGAGTAAGCAATTTATTTTCCTCAGTAGCATTTGAATCTTCTACCCATTTAAAGTTATCACCTGCACCTAAACTCCAACCGGTTGGATGAATTCCACTTAAGAATATAATAAGTTGGACCCTACCTTTTTCAGTCTCACCCCTCACATAGATACATTGGGAATCTCTCTTTCTCAATGCATCTGATTCATTTCTCCTCGCTCAAGACTTCTAGCAACTTTGCACAACAGATTTTGTGACGAGATTGGCTATACTTACCTCTTTCTTACCCCAGCATCAGATACCTTCCTAATCTGCTCATTTTGTTAAACCTTCTGTAAGCCATATGGTTAAAGTTTCATGGGAATACTTCTCATGGCTATAGTTAATACTTCATATATTGTACAATTCTACTAACTACTACATGACTCAGTATAATTGACATAATACTTCCCTTTGAATGTCCAATTCCATCAGCAACATTCTCATTGAGCTTGACAATAAAATATGATCAGGAATTACTTCCTTGAGCTTTCCCTTGTGCTAAAGCTCACTTAGCAACCTTCACAGTCAGTATCAAACGCTGTCCACTTTTATAAGTCATTAATTGACATTGTGTGCTTTCTGTTGCAAAGGCATGCTCTGCCACAAACTCTAGAATCACAACTGCTATACACTACAAAGTGTTCCCAAGCCCAATGCATGATTCTAACCAAGAAAAAGACTCATCTCTGCCACAAAGAACTGCAGCCACTATAAAGCCTATTTTTCTACTCAATACAAAGTCTTCCACTTTCGAGGAAAAGACACACGGCTGCTACTGGACTATAGAACTTTCCTTTAGCTGCTTCAAAGACTGGCCATCTACAATGACATAGAATTTACCCCTCCACTAAAATCCAGCTCAAATTAATAAAACGTCTAAAGTTAATTGCTTTATTTACATAACTAAATTACTTGAGAGATCATCTCATACAGTGAAATCACATAAAGATATCGGTTGATTAAGTATTAGAATCTCTAAAACATGTATTTGTTATGACACCAACACAAATATACTAGCATAAGTTACATGGTGCTGCTGCTATATACTTTTTTGACACACAGGCCTTTCAAATAGAAATTATTAAAAGAAGAAAAGAAAGAAAGAAACAGTCAAAGTTAATAATTTGCAATATATCTCTGAGATCAAGATATCACTGAATACAATGCTTGAAGAGAAGCGAAGTTGCAAGGTAGAAAAGATGTGGAGCATGTTTTATCTGATCAAACATTAAAAAAACACACAAAGATATTATTTGAAAAACGTACAAACCTCCATAATCCTTATTCTCTGACTCAAAATTCTTATCTAGCTGAACAGATAATACACCTGGTACACCTACACCATATGGAAGCATTTGTCTTCAAGCTGCAAAATACATATCACAACCGTGCAAAGAGAAACCAAATGCAAATACTAACCAGCTAGTTCCCGTGCACATTCATCATCAAGTTCACAACAGAACCCAAAGTTGGACTGCCAAGAAACATGATAAATACACATTTGTGCATCTTTCTCACTACAAAAGTATTATTCCACTTTCAGGGTGAAGAGAAATAAAGCAATCAAAGGAAGAATATTGCATTGATGCACTGTTAGAGACGTTACAATAAAATGGAACAGAAACATAATAACAAGCTCAAATGTTATTTACTTACTTCCCCAAAACCTTGGTCAGTATTTGAGCATAATAATCAACCATTTGAGCCTTTGTAACAACTCCAATCCCTGGTTTGTCCATTCGAGCAAGCCAGTGTTTGGTACTCCCCATGGGAAACAACAGATTACTTCCAATTTGTGAGCTTGACAGATAACTGGATTGAATACTTGAAAAACTATAATCCTTTTTCACAGAACTATAATCTGGGTCAGGCCTAACTGATAAAACGCCGGGTAATCCTAAAACATATTCATTACACATCAATATTAATGAAACTACGAAAGTGACTCTCACAATTTTAGTTTCTCCACAAACATGAAAGCAAAGTATGGTACAGAATTGAAGTACATCAGATGACTCAGACTTTTTCTGCTATAGAAACTTACCAGCAAGTTCACGGGAGGTTTCTTCATCAATGTCACAGCAAAAGCCGAAGTGGGTATCCCAAGAAGCATCATATATACACATCTGAGCATCCTTCTCACTGTTATTCAAAAAATCACAACCAAAGCAGGATTTCAGACCAAAAGCTAAGAAACATTTGCAACATGACAAAAAAAGAATATTTTGAAACATACCCACCTGCCTAAAACTCTTTCCAATGTCTTAACATAGAATTCAATAACTTGTGGTTCGGAATTGACCCCTTGTGGAGGAGCCTCCATGAGCACCATCCAATGGTGGTTGTCACTACTGGGAGTGGAAGTTAATGCTGGTGGTGTTGTCGTTGAAGTGGCACTTGCTTTATTAGAGAAACATAGACAAGAAGAAGAAAAAGAAGAAAGATGAAGGTGGTTGTTTTTCTTTGGAGAAATGGAGAATTTGAGGTTTATTGTTGGAGTTTGGAGATGGGTTTTGAGAGGTTTGAATGGAAATATTTGTGTTGTAGAGATTATGGTTGAGGAAGAGAGAGCTTGTTCCATGGCTGCTTTTTTAAGGTTTCATGGCAACTATAAGCTCTCTCAAAGTCTCAACTATGCCAATCTGCCATCAGTTTATCTCATCTGTTTGTGTTGTGTTTCTGATATTTTTTGGGCGCTTAGAAATTAGAATAGTGTCCGTGAAAGAATGGCAGGGCAAACGGGTTACGGGCGGGTTGGTGTTTGGGTCGATTCAATTTCGGGTTCAAACATTTTTTTTTTTTTTTTTGGGTTTTTGATTTTATAAATTTGGAAAAATTTTAAACGTGAATCAGAATCAAACTAATTTTAACTTAATTGAGATTTGAGCATATTAAACCATAATATTTGAATGTTAAATTTGAAAACCATAGCCATTCCATGACATTATAACCCAAATTTCTACTTACATCATTTTTTTTTTTTTTTTGGTTAATAATTTTGATAGTTGGTAGAGAGATGCTTTAAACTTTTGATGTCTTTTTTTTTTTTTTTTTTTTTTTTTTTTTAAGAAATACTGAACTTGTATTCAAGTGTTAAGAAATAGTTGCTACATCAATATCCTGAGCACACAAAGCCCGCTCAATATGGCTCGGGCAGGATTCTACCCAAGCAACATAACTAACTAGTGACTTAGAATACTGTGCTAACATGTGGGCGGGGACATTTCCCTGCCTTTTTGTATGGGAGAAACAACATGACCTGAACCAACGTGATTGCTGGAGGATGCCATCCACGATGAACAGGATCGAAGAGCTTGGTCTTGCTAAACCTTGGACAGCATTGAAGACAACCCGGCGGATCACACTCAACCACCACATCTCGGATGTCTAAATCAAGTGCGGCGCGCATGCCAACCTCCATTGCTTTGGCTTCCGTCCAAGGGTGTCAATACCGTCACGGAGGGCCGTTTTTGGTTTGGTTATTGGAACGAAATATTTCGGTGCCGGTCCATACCGGTGTACCGCTTCGGGTTTACCGCTATTTATAATAATAATAGTAATAATAATAATTTTCTTAGGACCTATACCTTTTATGTTGTTTAGGACTTACAGAATTTGTTAATACATTTTAAGAATAGCTAAATTTCCATCCATGACCCATGTCATTTATTACATAGAGTAAATTAAAACTAAATGCTACTAGGAGTTGACACTTGCCCATCTAAGCAATTGACAAAAAAAAAAAAAAAGTTGACGAAAATTTGAAAGAGCAAAATAAGCATTCAGTCACAAAGAAAAAAAAAAAAAAGCATAATAAGCATTAAAGAGAGGAGATAAGGACCAAGGAGTCACGTGAGCTTTGGGAAAAGCAAATAAAATAAAAGCCTATCAAGCTTTTGGCGAAGAAACCAAGAGAAAATGAGGTGAATGTGGGTATAGGCGTATGGCACCACAAACTTGATCTGGTACAAGTACATTGTCAATGTAAAATTTAAAACATTCAAAACCTGTGTATTGTGTAGAGAAAGAAAACAAGCGAAGCAGACGAAGGGAGATCAGTGGCTCAAAAGAAGATCTAAGTGGCTAAAATGAAGAAGAAGATGATTTTGTTGATGATCCGGCATGCTTGATGCTTCAATGATGGCCATCGGTTGTTGTAAGTATAAAGTTTTTTAAAAAAAAAAACCCATTTAAATTTGTATCGGCCGGAAATGCAAATACCGTTGAAAAGCTCCAAAATCCGCCGGAACAGCCAAAACAAGTCGGGTACACCCTGGTATTTGGGGCGGTACAATTCAGCCTTGTTTGGTGCGGTTAAGGTACCGAATCGCGAATATTCTGCGGTACCGGTCGATCTGATCTTTAAATCGTCATCCTTGCTTCCATCTCAAGGGCGCCAAAGGGAGCCACCATGGGGCTACTTAGAGCAACAATCACATTCCCATTGCTATCACGAATCATCACGCCCAACCCCACCTTCCTCTGGTTCGCAAACACAGCCCCATCAGAGTTTACCTTGTCTTGTCCCAATGGTGGAGGCGCCCGGTGAACTAGTTCGGGGTTCACTACAGCTAGCTTCCATGGACCCTTATTGGCCATCCGGAACTCGTCCATTAAGCCAAGGGAGGTTTTCAAAGTGACCCTACCAGGTTTGACCCTACCAGGTTTACCCCTTCCACTGCTACGGATGACATTTCTCTCTTTCCAAATACCCTAGCACACCGAGATAAACCGTTCACCCAGGCCGGGATGCACTTCCTCATCTTGTAGAAGCTTTTCCATAATATCCAAAAAACACTAGTTGGGTTCAATATCAAAAGGAAGAGAGAGCTTACTCGTGTTCCACACATCCTTGGCATGAGCACAAAACTAGAGAATATGGAGAACGTTTTTCGTCGGGTTCCCGCATAGAGCACAGCCACCTTCCACTTCAATGTGCCTCTACCGTAGCGCCTCTTTGGAAGCCAGTATGTTTTTAGTCGCCTTCCAAGCAAAATGCTTGACTTTTTGAGGAAGGTTCATTCTCCACAGCCCCTTCCATACGTTCTTCCTCGTCGAGGGGTTCGAGCAATTTGCTTTGCCGCCACCCCTGTTCACCTCATAGGCTAGCCTATATGCGCTTTTAACCGTAAATTTTCCACTTGGTGATTCTGCCCATATCAATCTGTACTTAGGCCGATGCAAACTTAGAGGGATGCTTAAAATAGCATCTACATCCTCCTCTGTGAAACAGCCTCGGATCTGCTCGACTTTCCACTCCATGGATGCTCTGTTTATGAGGTCGCAAACTAGAGCAACATTTGGGCAAGCATCTTCACATGTGACCACACTGTAGGAAGACGGCTTGGGAATCCATTTGTCACACCACACCCGTACACTCTCCCCCGAGCCTATTTGCCACCTCGTTCCCCTTTTCACCACCCCTTGGGCCGCCATAATGCTTCGCCAAGCATAGGAGGGGTGGCGGCCTAAATCGCCTCCAAGAAGAAACAAAGTGGGGAAAATACTTCGCCTTAAACACTCGGGCAAACAAGGAAGTAGAGTTGGTTTGTAACCTCCATCCTTGCTTTGCCAAAAGCGCCAAATTGAACATCCTCAAGTCCCCGAACCCCATGCCGCCCATTTCCTGTGGCATGCACAACTTATCCCAACTTAACCAAGCTAGCTTTTTCTCATCTTTAACCTGACCCCACCATAACTGCCGAACCAAGGAAATGAGTTCATCACATAATTTCTTCGACAAGAGAAAACATGACATGGAGTAAGACGGTATCGCTTGTGCAACCGCTTTGATCAAAATTTCCTTACCAGCAGTTGTCAAGAGTTTTTCCTTCCAACCTGACACTTTGTTTGCGACCCTTTGTTTTAAATTGGTAAAAGTATTGCTTTTTGACCGGCCCACCAAGGATGGCAACCCGAGGTAGGATTCATGAGGCTGAATCTCAATTGCACCGAACATTGCCTTGATTGACTCCTTTAACTCATCACCTGTGTTAAGACCGAAAAATAAGGAGGTTTTCGACCGATTTAACTTTTGTCCCGATGACTGTTCGTAGACCTGAAGCACCCTCTGTATTTCAACACATTCCTCCAACGAAGCCCTCCCAAAAATGAGACTATCATCTGCGAAGAAGAGGTGAGACATGCTGGGTCCCCCACCTAAAGCAGCCACTCCTTTTAGCCTCTACCGTTGAACTCGAATCGTGGATTAGAGCAGATAGACCCTCTGCACAGATGATAAAGAGATATGGAGAGAGTGGGTTGCCTTGTCGAAGTCCACGCGACGGACGTATTTCTCCGCAAGGCTTGCCATTAATTTTCACCGCATAAGAGACCGACGACATCCACCTTATGACTATTTGCACCCAATGCCCATAAAAGCCTAGTTTTAGCATTATCCGCTTTAAGCACTCCCATTCTACCCGGTCGTAGGCTTTACTCATGTCTAATTTCAACGCCATTTCCCCACTTTTGGCTTTTCTTCGTTTGCCAATATGATTCATCACTTCATGTGCAACTAAAATATTATCGCTGATTAACCTCTCTGTCACAAACGCACTTTGGTTTTCACATACAACTTCCTGCAGCACTACCTTCATTCTATTTGCCATCACTTTTGAAGCGAATTTATAAGCCACGTTGCACAAGCTTATTGGTCGGTAATCCGTGACCCTTACCGGAACTTTCGTTTTTGGGATAAGCACAATATGTGTCTTATGGAACTTGGGCGGGGCCATGCCATGGTTAAGAAAGTTTAAGGTATTACATATAACAGTCTCTCTAACATGAGGTCGAAGTGTTGATAAAATAAAGGGGGCATACCATCCAGGTCCGGGGGCGTCGTGGGGTGTATTTGCTTTAAGGCTTTCTCAACTTCCATTGCCTAGAATTCCCTGATCAATGAGGCATTCATCCTATCCAATACCTTTGGCTGAATTGCATCAATAAGCTCCCCCTCAATCCGAGGGTTGGAGGAGGTAAAGAGGCCAGCAAAATACTGTACAAATTCATGACCAATCTGCTCCTTATCTTCTATACACACGTTATTGGAGTCCAGCACCCTAGCTATAGTGTTACGCCGCATGCGGTTGGATGCTTTGGTGTGGAAAAAAGTCGTATTCTTGTCCCCCGCTTTCAACCAACTATTCCTTGACCTCTAAAGCCACATATCTTCCTCAATGGCAAGAGCTTTGTTTAACTCTAATCTAACCTCATGAATGTCATTCAAAGCCGCACCTCCCATGTTCAAATTCTCCGAAATTTGGAGCTTGTTGCGAGCGGTGACTCTTCTACCTACGTGGCCAAAAATATTTTTGTTCCACGACATTAGAGCGGATTGGCATTCTTCCAGGCAGCTAGCAATTGGCCATTGAGAGCCCCTGTTTTCACCTCTTGCCCACACATCCCGAACCACCTCACTACACGCCTCATCTTTGAGCCACATGGCTTTGAACCAAAATAGTTTTGATCTCCTGGATTTACGTCGAAGGGGGTTGGTTGCCTTTAGGAGTAGAATACTATGGTTAGATGTAGAGGAAGCAATATGAAGTAATTTGGAACGTGGGAACATCCCAACCCAATTGGTGAAGACCAGTGCATGGTCTAGTCTTTCTTGTATCCACCCGTGGTTGCCTAACCTCCGTCGCCAAGTGAAAGCCGAGCCCTTGTAACCCAAGTCCCCGAGGTTGCATCTATTTATTGCATCTTGGAATTGTTTCATCTGACCTTCAGGTCTAGTATTACCACCCTCCTTTTCACTTGCGAACATGAGTTCATTATAATCCCCCATACACACCCAAGGTAAGTCATGCGACTATCGAGTCTTGAAAGCAAAGTCCAAGATTCATTGCACCTACTAGTTTTGGGGTGCCCATAAAAACCGGTAAACCTCCATTTCCTTGCACCCCGATTCTCCGAAATGATAACATCTATATGGTTGGGAGAGTAAGTTTGCACCTCCATAGTTGTAGAACACCTCCATAGGAGAGCAAGCCCACCCCCTTGACGAATACAAGGCACCACAAGCCCCTGTTTTCTGTCCAACTTCCTTTGTACCCATTTCATCTCGGTAACATCATACTTACTCTCCATTAAGAAGACTAAAGTGGGATCTTCCTCCTTCACTACTTTGTGTAGTGCTTTAACTGTGAGGGGGTTCCCATGACATCCCCTTCTACCTTTTTCCTCTTCACATTCTCCACCAAACCTGAAATATCTTTCAAGGGAGAGTGAGTTCTACGCTTACCACTCTTTACATTTTGTTCTACCTCCATCATGGTACCCGTCCCCAAGTCATCACTTTTCACCCTCACTATCCCTCTACGTAAAACATTTTCTTTTCTTTGCATGGCTGGTCCTACTCGGCCTTTCCTTAAGTTTATTTCGCTAGACTTTTTCAGTTTAGGCTTTGTGGGGCTAGCCGGTGAGGTTGGGCCCATAATAAAAGGAGGGAGAGTTGTAAAGTTTACCTGGGCTTTATTGGCTGGCCCATTATGTGGTCGTGACCCGTGTTGACATCATATTGCTTTTTGACATTTCCTGGGGCCCATCATGCCTAGCATCATCCTCCACCTTCATCTGCGTATGGGTTGCACGAACATTTGTTTGAATCACCTCGGTCATACCCGTGCTTTGCCTTTGCTTTATGGTGATTTGTTGTGTCGGGGCATATCCCCAAAAATCGCTGCGTCAATCTCCTTTAGTTGCTCCTCGAACTAAGCGCCTCGCTTTCGTGAGGGATTTGCGAGATTTTCACCTCGGTAGTTGCGACCACAACCTCCACGTTAGCTTTACCTTTTTCGTTGTCCTTTACCGCCGTCGTTTGGGGATCGGTTCCCTTCACGGGACTTTGCGAATGCCGGTCTGATCCCGTGATGCCCGAATATGGAGGTCAGGGTTCTTTTGTACCTCCTTATCGCTGTCCCGAGATGGTGCCAAGACCAGTTGAGGTTTTTGAAGTCTTTCTTGCGTTGCTCTCGGCCATGGCCCATATGGCTTGTCCTCTGCATTCATCCGTTCGATGCGTCAAGCCCCACCAGGCAATCATTTTCATTGTGGGTCACCATACCACAAAGGTAGAAAAATATTGGCATTCGCTCATACTTGAAATCAACCCAAAACTGACTTGATTCTCCCAATCGAACCTTCCGGCCTCTACACAGCGGATTTGAAATGTCTATCATTACCCTTATGCGCATGAAACTTCCAAGGCAGAAGCCTTTTTCATTTGCGTCTACACTTTCCACCGCCCCAATGGTGGACCCTATCTTTGTACCCCACCTCCTTGGTTTGGAATGTGGTTCGGATGCCGTGGTTTTGGATCCATAGTGCCATCTGTCAAACGGATCTTGCTAATCTGCCTCTCTTGTTTTTCGGCTTGTGCGAGCAAGGAGGTATTTATCAAAGGACCAAAGACCTTGAAGTCGACTTTATCTGCATCATCCTCATTTTGGAAAAGAAAGAGAGCCTTATTATCTCCTAAGTCACTAACCTCGAAGCTTTGGTTTGTTTTCCAGTTGATCTTAGAACTCGCGCCACCGACTCCGGGTTCACATGCCGTTTCGTGAAGAACTTCCCGGCCAACACTCTGTTACTTTCGGTCATTGGAGCATCTATAATAACCTCTGCTCCCTCCCGATAGCTATAAACTCGCACATCTATTCAAGATATCATCCATGACTTTCTTACCATGGAATGTAAACCAAACGTTTCTATTGTGTTGATGAGAGAACTGTTCATATAGAAGCAAAAAAAGTTTCACCTCTGGGACTCTTGGGAGAACCTAGAGAGAAAAAAACACATGAAGACGTCAATTGAAATACAACTACAAGATTCTTGGAAAATTTCTTCATACGTAAGTGATAAGTCTTGATCTTGGGAGTATTTAAGATCATACAAACATTTTTCTTGCAACAATTTAAACTCTAAACTATATATTTTTCCCTTATAATTTGGAGTTAGTTTTGAATCAATATGATTTTTCTAAATCTTTTCATATCAATTAATCTCTAACAAGTTCTTGCTAATTAAAAGTAACAAATTCACAAAAACTGTAATTAAAACTTACTTGACATCAAAATCCTTTGATAATTTCATGTGAATTGCATATTGTATTCTCATAAAAATACTTTAGAACGACATTAAAATTCTAACAGACAATACAATTTAATAGAAGTGCTACTATTTTGTGAACTAGATTGTACTAACATTCCACTTGATATTTACATGACAGTTTTCGAATGGACAAATTTGTATAAATTTTAAAATTTAAGTTTTTAATTGAAACTTTTTAAAATCTAGAATTTAATTCATAAATATTTGTATATAGGAATGTGTTTTTAGGGATGCCAAATATAACATCACCACCTATAAAAGCTATTACAAAACGCTTGGGAAAAACAACAACGAACTATATCACTTGGAGGTAAAGCTTCAATGTCATCCTCAAAGACTCAAGGGTGTATAAAGTTTAAGAGAAGTTTCAGAAAGACAAACACATTGGAAGCTTGTTTACTCTAATACAATTACAACATTACTATATGCAAGGGACCCCAAATATTTATATCAGCTCGAGACAAACAGTCAACTCTCACTTAGCAATGGTGATTCAATGTCATCCTCTGAATTATTGCTTGAAGGTGCCCCAGGTTCAAGCAAGAAAGCAAAACATAAAGAAATCATCCGAGGAGATTAAGATTCAGAGTTAGTTAAGAGAGAGAGAGAGAGAGAGAGAGAGAGAGAGAGAGAGAGAGAGAGAGAGAGAGAGAGGGGTATGTGCTTACCATGCATATAGATGCGCATATAATACTCGAACCTTTGTAGTTGAAAGGAGCACTACTAGATAAGAACCATGCTTTGAAACAACAATTTAACTTGTTAGCAATACATATGAATTGATTCTAACACTCAACTAAATAAAAGATGAGTTAGTCCACTCACAAGTCAATGGACTCATTACAAGTGGTGATAACAAACTTGATAATGATTCCACACCAGACCCACAAATCCTTGTGCTTTTCCCCTGCACAAACAATTGAGCATGCATGTCAATGGAGTGACCACAGTTCAAGTGCTTTGTAATTTATTTAGCTCAAGAAGTAACTCAACACAGAGCAAGTTGTTTTGATACGGGAGAACCCCATATCTACTTTCTTTTTTCTTTTTCTTTTTTTCGTTTAGCGTACTCCTGAAATTCTCTATCAGTCAAGTGAATGCAGCAATTTCATTCAATATCCATAGATAAACAATCGAAAGAGAAAAATAATTGGACCAATTTGCCAAGAAAGCCGCCACTTTAAACTCAAAACTCACTACTATGTCATCTTGATCTGATTTGTACTAAACACATGATGATGAATCTACCTGATTTTTCCCAACCGAGTTCAAAGTTCAATCTGAAGAAGTAGAAAACATCCAGGTCTAGATGAGTAGTGTGACATATGAGATGATAGCATTAGCTTTCCTCAAACAACGTTATCTAATTTAGCAGCCTCACTCTACATATGACAATACCGAGAATATAGAAACTAGGTCTTTCTTTATATTGGTAGTAAGAGCAGAAGATTTTTTTTTTTTTTATGTGGAAATCATAATTTTCCAGAAAGAATATCAAGAACTATGGAATGCAGAATCGTAGGTAATGGGATCATAGGTATTTTTCAAACCTGATCGTTTGAGCTCGATGCTCTTGAAATAATGGCATAAGTCTGCATGTAATTTGACGGGAAAAATTGAAAGACCATTAGAATTAAAGGTGAACTGAATAACCACATTGAATATTATTTTATGAAAGAATTGATGATTCCAATACTTACAAAGAGTCTTACAAGGACAACTACCACTTTAAATGTGGCGACCATGAATGGTACCGCATTGTGGCAATGTTACATTGTTATTGACTGAGAAATGTATCCACAGTTGAAAAAAATAAAAAGAACTAGGAAAATTTTAGTTTTTACTTTCACAAAGTCTTGATTAACACATGATTGATTTTATAATTCCTAAAGGAGGAATAGAAACTATGAAATTCAAAATAGCCTAAAGAAAAATCAAATAAATAAAAGATTCTGCTAAAGTGTTTTACGTGTCGAAATTTTTCCTTTAGAATAGAGTTAAATAAAACATTCATAAAGTGTGTACATACCCATGGCGCCCATGAAAGGCCATTGAATAATGCCTGCACAAAAAAAAGAACCATTAGTTTTTCTTTTCTTTTGTAATTTGTCTTTGGGGTATTAAAAGTAAAAATTATAAGCGACTTACATAAGCTATTGATGCAAGTATTCCTATGCACAATATCACCTTCTCTCCGACCAATGGATTTATTAGTGGAAGCACCAACATCTGGAAGCAAACCACAAACCGAACATATTATAGGAAGAGAATTTCTTGAGGATTTTAAATTTTTCATAAAGGAAAACAACATCCTTAACATGAACATCATACGGATTATTTTGGACAAGAGAGAATTCATGTATGCCAGTAGTATGACAGTGCTCTTATCTTATTATAAGCTATTAGGAATCAAGTATTAAGAGGCACAGTACTCTCAATTCTAGAACTCATTAAATAAACTTCTTAATTATAAAAATTTTCAAATATGAAAAATATTGTGCTCATTAAGAGGGGAAACAATAAAACCGAATAACAACCCTAAGAATTGTTTCATTTTTATAACCACGATGCCTTAGCATTGTTTTCTATCCAGAAGACAAATTAACAACCATTACAACACCAACTAGAAGAATTCTTATTTTGATAACTTTAAAGCAACCAAGCGGAGGATTTAGAGAAAAACTCTGGCATATGCCAAGCAAATAACAAAATAACATGCTAGCAGATATTGATATGCTACCTTGACTGATGGCTAAAGAATAGTTCACATCTTCAGTATAAGGGAATATCAATCTCTTAAGTAAATAAAAGGAAACTTTTGCTCTATAATACACTTCACCTGTGAAATAATTGAACCGAATCCCACGAGCATCGAGAATTTACGAGAACTCATTTTTGTCAAAACCAAAAAGCGCCTTGAGATAGTACTGCACAGGTAGTAGCATAACTATCAAGTCATTGAATCAAAAAAAAAAAAACATTGTTTCATGAACTATCATTACTCAACATAATGGATTGGTTAAATTGCAATTATCTTATGAGCAGATAAATCTAGCACTATCTTATCCTAAACTATTGATTAATAAGAAAGCCATTGGCTTTGTAGTCCCTAGCAAGGCTGAAGCATAAAACCTTTTCTTTTTCTGCACGGGTTTCATTGCAAAAGTTCTCAAATTAGTCCGGTGGGTTCGGGACATATGCTTGTGACAACTGTTAAGCAACCAAGTCATGACTCCTCCGATTCAAACTCTCCTGAATAAAGCTCTCTAGTGTCTCCCGCTTCATGTCTTAAGTCTCTACCAATTTCTCTTTCTCCTAGTTCTTCCACAATCTATTTCTATAAGTTCTATGATATATTTCCTTTAAAACTGGACATCTTTAGCTTTATATTATAATCAAAATTATTTTTATCTATTTTTGGAGTCAGCACATTGCAAACAAATCCTACTCCTACAAGTTACATTTACGGGGCATTTTCCCTTTCTCCCTTTTCTTTGATTTTTCCACCCCAAATCACACAACACAAGGTGCCAATTACTGATTTATAATGACAATCGGGTTTTGGCCAAATTTAGATTGGTGGCAACAATAAGCCTCACAAAAGCTTTACATCGCATACAAGTTTTTTTTTTCAAAATAATTGCTTTAAAGATTCTCATTGAAACTACTCTGGAATGGCTGAATGAATATGTCTTTTGTCAAAAAAAAAAAAAAAAAAAAATTATAGATAGTTTTGAAATATCGATGTTGTATGATGGTACCAAGAGGAAATTGCAAAGCATGCAACCATCTATTTGCTTGTTAAAATGACAAACTAATAGGAAACATACCATTAAGACAAAGTTGATGCCGGACTTTCCCAACTTAAAGAAGAAAGAAACCAAAGATATGCCCCTTAATGTTGGACTGCAAAAGAAAAACGAAGCGCTTTTAGCCAGAGAAAGAAAATTTATAATGTTTTGCGACTAAAAGGTTTGGTTGAAAAGACTGCCTAAGAGATTTTAGATATGGTATTTACGTAATGCAAGATGAGAATATTTTAAGCTGTCTCGATCATAGAAAAATTTACCCGCTCATAACTATTGTAGCAACATCTTTCATTGATTTGTATCGTTTTTGGATAATTTTAATTGGCGTAGTCAAGCAAGTCAATCTTGGTCCCTCTTTGGAGCCGACTTAACCGTCTCAACCAGAAAGAGTTGCATATAAACTGGACAAAAGATCAAGAGAGCTATTGAAACCTGAAACAAAATGCTGAAATGGTAAAATGAATTGACAAGAGGAAAATTAGACTGAATTAAGGCCGTGTGGCTAATGCTGAATTTAAAGCAAAAACATACAGGAAAAATGTACTTTTCTCGGAGAAAAAGTGCCGGAAGATTTCCCAAGACGTGCGAAGCAGCACAAAGGCCTGTTATCCAACTAAAAGTCTGCCCTCTTATTCTCTTCAACAACATCCGCCCGCAAAAGATGGGAAAATGAGACCCCTCAATATTTCCTATTCATGATTATCAATCACCGAGGAATAACTCTTACCGTATAAGCAATAGCAATGCAGAAAATACTCCCTTGACTTAGAATAAAAGATATTATACGAAGCACATAGTAAGCATATACAAATCCTGTAGTCCGATTCCGGGCAAGTATAGCTGAAAAAGAATACGAGAAAAATCAAATTTGTAAATTCACTTGATGATCTTTACAATATCATTAATGTCTTGCTAATAGCATCGTACAGGAGAAAGCATTAATGTCATTCACAATTTTGAAAGGGAATCATGTATAGGTTTTTTTTTTTTTTTTTGAAAATAGGTAATCATGTATAGTTGTAATTGAAATTTCCCTTTTTTTTTTCTTTTATATATATTCTTTCGTTGAACTATAATTACATTTAACTCTTCTGTCTCTCATCTTTCATACATCATGTAGGGTGCTTATCTTACTCTAGATCGGTTTCGGATGAATGACGTAGTCGAGCCATTCATTCAATCGAGAATTAGCGAGAATTCAAAATTTTTCATGTGTTTGTCGGATATATAATCCACCAAAAACGAAAAAGATCACATTACCCTTCAATAATAAAAAGTTCTTGGCCGGACTATCTCATCCGATTTGTTTAGCTTGAAGCCAAATTCATGCCTTAGAATTGGTTTCTTGGTTTGAATGCTTTAATCATCAATCTTTTGACATGCACATGATCTATGGTTTCCCATCCATTGTCTTCAATAGCATTTGTGACTTCTTCTTTTTTTTTTTTAGAGGAAAAGCATTTGTAACTTCAATAGTACTGAATCACATTAAATTTTAAAAAGAATTATAATTGAATTATTAAAAAAAAAAAAAAAACCAAACAAACAAAATAGTGAAACAGGAGGGACAAACACATAATATTAATGCCACACATATTAGGGGTTTCATATCCATATATAATTCTAATAGTTTAGAAGGAAATATATAGCAGCATTGTATGTAACTTCACAGAATCATGAAAGTTGTTCAAACGAAATATACCAAATGGGAAAATGGAAGTGGATATAGTAAGAAGGAGCAAAGGTTTACGCCCATGTTCATCTGCAAGCTGACCTAAAAGTGGAAGCACCACCATCTTGAAAATTCCAACCACCTGCATGCATTTAAAATATATATGTCACACCTTAATTTAAAGACAATTTCCCCGGTTGTTTTTTCCAGTCTTCTTCTACTTCTCATGTTAATAAGAAATTGCTTTCTGAATCGCTCAATGCAATCATATGATTAAAATTAAATTGAGGAGCATAAAGTAAAACAAGTATCTTTTGAACAATGTTAGATACAAAATATTTTTCACAAAATTTCAGAATTGTTGAGTTATTAATTTTTTTTTTTTTTTTTTTTTTGAAACCACTACTAATACGACTTTATTATCTATTTTTGGAAAAATGACTCTTAAAGTGATGGTATAACAGCATGCGTCGTATAAGGTTATGTTGAGTCGAGAACAGTTTAAAGGACCATAAGTTGGTCATCTCAAGTGTCTTGATAAGTTTGCCGCTTGTCTATATATCAAAAGCCAAATTATAAAGACACATACTAATGTGAGACTGAGAGGGAAAAAGGAAAGCTAGAAGGTGAGCTCTAGCAAGTCTAGAGTTTTTTTTCTCCCCTAATGTCTCTGTCAATCTCAGATCCTCTCTCTGTGATGTCCTTGGCTTCCACTCTATCCCCAACTTAGGTAAATATCTTGGCTTCCCTCTCAAACATGTGGGTTCCTCTTCCCAGGACTATAGCTCTATTATTGAGAGAGTTCATGCTAAGTTGGCTGGCTGGAAAGCAAACTTGTTATCTTTTGCTGGCAGAGTTGTTCTTTCTCAAGCCACCATTTATGCCATTCCTTCTTCTATTAGCTCTTTTAGCCAAGCTGAGATGGAGACGTTTCCATGAAAAAGAGTCCCTTGAACCTTGCTCTGATACAGGGTCCGCAATAAAATATAAAAGGGCAATACTATCTTTTCTAAATGCACCAGATGGCAAATTGGGAGTAACTTTTTCAGCTGAAATTATGGTATGACAAGTTGTGTCCTCTTGGTATTGTGAGAAACCTCACTGAAGGTCCTCTGACATTGATGAGGAAAAACTCTTTGTTAAAGATGTAATCTCTAATGGGGTTTTGGAACCTCCACTGCATCTCTCCTTTGTTATGTCTTCCTAGAACTAATCAACTCATCAAGGCCATTCCCATCAGGTCTGACTCTACTACTGATGATTCCATCATTTGGGAATCTTCTCCTTCTGGGACTTTGATCCCAAAAATGCTTATCACTTGCATCTGGTATTATTGCTGAACTCTGGGCCTTGAAGAGATGGCGTTTTTATCTTCTGTTCACCCTCCTGCCTTTAATTGCATGGGATTTATGTATTTAGCATTTGGGATTTGTTTATTTTATTTTATTGAAATTTCTTTGTTTAAAATATTATAAAGAAAGATAAAAATTAGTTGAAATAATATCATCATACATATAAATAATAGAAAAAAATGAATAGTAATAGAAGTTGACTTTTTAAATTGGAGCCAAATGTACTAAGGGTCCTTTTGAAATTCATTTATTTTGTTGAAATTAAAAATTTTTTCTAAAAATACTATACATAAAACTAAAAATTAGTTGAAATAGTACCAAAATAAACAGTGAGACTCATAAATAATAACAAAAATAAATTAAATAGTAAAATAAATTGACAAAAATAATCCCACTTAATTACTTTGTAATTTCCTTTTGCTAAAATATTATAAATAAATAAAGCTTGAAGGTGGGGGACCCTGGTTACTCGTCTTTTTATATTTTGGTACACAACTTGGTCACATTTATTAAGGTACTACCACAACTATAACTTTCTGTCTTGTATTTCATGACTCACGACTCTACTAAATTAAAGATGAAGCAAACAACAATAATTACTCCCACTTTTGAGATTTTTTTTTTTTTTTTTTTTTTTTTTTTTTTTACAAAAGATGAATATTCTAAAATACATTAAAATTCAAGAGGCCAATAACAAACCAAAAAAAAAAAAAAAAAAAAAAAATCATATCATGAATATGACATCTCTATGACCGGGGACCCACACCTTTAATTAAAAGATGTGAACATTGCATACAAGGAACAATTTAGTTACTGCTCTCAAAATCCACTCGGCCAATACATAATTTGCAATTTCGTTGCTCAAAATTAAAGATATTTCCAAATCCAAAATGATAAAAGTATTATTTTGCCAAAAGACTGGATGCTCTCAAAAGACTAGATGCTCTATTATTATTCCAAATAATAGAGCATCTAGTCTTATCATACCCTACATCCCCTCATAATTTTGGGAGTGCAGGTGATGAGAGGAGAGATCTCAATTACGTAACCTATAATTAATGAATGCTACTTACCGTTGTAAATATTTATTTTTTTTTTTTAAAATCTCTCTCTGACATCAACATTTGTTTTCTCTTTCTACCATTTTGTAAATTTATTCTGCCCCTGAAGAAATTTTTTGACTCAACTACTACTGGCTGTAAGATATATAATACTATTATATTATTAATTAATTTACTTTAAGAAGCTTCTACTTTCTATATGTTGTGAAAATTGACAAATTGATATTTTTATTTTAGATCAACCTAATCCATTTATAAACGGATAATTGAATTTTTTATACAGAGTACGACATGTGGAATCATTTTGCGTGTCTATATCAACGTATCGTACCAATACTCGTATATGTACATGTATCTGTGTCGGTGGTTCTTAATTGGTAAGAGACTTTACCAACTAAAATGGCTCATAATTACTCTATATTTTTCAGAAGCTAAATTCAACAAAGTCCAGTCGTCCACCCAAAAACATAAAAAACAAAGAAGAAGACAGAATTTGTTACCTACCGTCTGTTTAAAGCCATTAAGATAAATAGCTTGAGTACAAGTTGACTCTCCAGGACATAGAGCGTTGGTAATAACATCAACAAGAACAGAAACAGTCATTTCTTCAGCAATCCAATGGACACAGAGTGGTAGTAGCAAGTGAAACATCAGCTTCATTCCCTCCATGCCGCCACTACTACTACTGCTACTACTGTCTTGTCATTTTGCTAGTAATTTGTCGAACAACATGGTCTGGTTGAAAATTTATTATAAGGAAGAAGTTATTTCGATGTGGGACCATAGTTTTTTTGACCGGACCGTTCATTGAACCGTAAAAGGGAGAGGTTCAAGGTTTTTGAGGTCGAACCGAGGTCGAACCGGGATCGAACCATGATGACGTCATAATTAATTTAATAATTATTTTAAATATATATAAAAACATTAAAAACCAAACAGCCTACTCTCCCATGTAAAATAATTTCAACAAATTTCCCATGTAAATTCATTATTCGAATACCATTTCACAAGTATATATGAATCTCCAAGACAATTTTTCCAATTGAAATTTCAAGAAACTTTTCCAGTCATCAATCAACTAAAAGAAAACACCATAATACTACTTCCATCTACTATTACTTTCTGTGTGGTTAATGCAATCATAAAGCAACACTAAATTACTATAATAGAGGAGGCAAACGAAAACCCACAAGAAAAAAAAAAAAAAAATTATTATTATTATTATTACCAAAAAAAAAAACTGATAGTAAGTCCAAAGTTCTAAACATCCCTACAATTATCCTAATTAAGTAAAACCCATTTGATATTTTACCCATTTTTAGAAACCAGTAATTCTTATACTCAAAAAAAAAAAAAAAAAAAACCACTGAAAAATTCTAGTATACTCCATGATGAGAAACATTCCTTTCCGAACCTCAAATGTAGCGATCAAAAACCATATCTTGCACAAGAAAAAAAAAACAAATTGAAATAATTGTTTACTTTTTCTTTTCCTGCATTTTCTTCTGCAACCAAATGAAAAACCCAAAACAAAGAGCGTACCTCAAGAACAGAGGAATTATCAGAGTGAATACAAGGCCAAAATTTCTGAATCATGTTGTGGCTACGGCACACAACGCTAGGAGTGGTGGGCCAGCCGACGAGAGCCAAGAAGGGCCCACCAACACACATGAGCAACCTGCACAAGTAGAGCGGAGGAAGCACCACCAAGTACCACGGGTTTTGCGAAACAGAATGCCACCGTCGAAGCATCCTTTAAGAGCCGAGATCGTGCTTTGGACCGCACTAAATCGCCAAAGATTGGGATACGCTGGAGCGAAGCGGCGGCGGCGACGAGGCGGGCTCGGCGAGCTGCTGCGATCTTGGGCGAGAGAGAGATGAGCGTGAGAGAGAGGCGGAGAGTGAGCTGCGATCTGGGCCGAGCTGCGACGGCGACGAGGGAGAGAGCTAGAGACGAGAGAGTGATTGAGAGAGTGAGGAAGAGGCAGAGAGTGATTGAGAGAGTGAGGGACCCGAGGGTTTCGTTTCGGGGTAATTCAATCAAGATGCCCCAAACGACGCCGTATCAAAAAAAAAAAAAAAAAAAAAAAAAAGGACAAAACGACGCAGTTTTAAGCTAAAACAAGCGGCCCGTTTGAACCGTGTGAACCGTCACGGTTCACGAATCGACGGTCGAGACCAAGCGGTCCGGACGGTTCCATGCTTTTTTCGCATGGAACGGTTCTTCACCTTAAATGGACCGTAGATGTGAACGGTTCGAGGTTTTTTCGGTTCGACCGTGCGGTCCGGTCCGGGTTTAAATTCCATGTGTGGGACTTGAATTGAGAGAGTTAAACTGAGATTTGACTGGTTGGTGGGGTGGCAATGTTGGGAAGTATTTATAAGGTGAAAAAACGGGAGATCTTGTGGTGATCGGAGGCTCTGCAGGAGAATGCACATGCTGGTTTGGGTTCTGCTTGTGGCATTGCCTTGTTTGCTTGTGGATGTTTGGTGATTTTGATCTTGGCTTAGCCAAGCTGTCTCTCTACTTTGCTGACGCGACAACTTGTACGGGTTCTTGTCTAAATTAACTACAGAAATAATTTTTTATCAATGGGTGTCAAATAGTTTGCGTCTATAAACTTCTTTTTTTAATAATGATAAGATAATCTTCATTATATTTTAATAAAAGGAAGTAGAATCCTAACATTTTACCGGACTATTCCACCCTCAAATAATATTCAAATTATAGAAATATAAATTTCGGTACAATGGATTAAATTTCAGACCATCAGTTTTGAACTTTAGAAGTTTAGATAGATTTCAGACCCTCTTGTCCATTTTGCTAATCCTCCTAGAGTAGAGACTACCCCTCCACTTGCTTGCACGCCAGCCCCCGTTTCACATCTTGTGGCCTTTTGCTTAGCAAACGACATGTTGTGTTGTATCCTAATGGCCCATTGTATGTTTTTGAGTGAGAGAAGCGTGTATAGGTAGACTCTTAGATATATATGTCCAAACAAATGGATTGTCCTATTCAGTTTTTAACTTTCATTCCTAGAAGCGGCGCATGGTTTTGAAACCCGAACCATTCATTGAACCGCAAAAGGAAGAGGTTCAAGGTTTTTGAGGTTGAACCAAGGTTGAACTTTGATAACATCATAATTAATTTAATAATTAATTAAAACCTAAATATAGATATTAAATTTATAAAACTAGCAAAATTGACTAATATATTTATATATGTGAGGGAAATTTAATGATTTTCAAGCATATATTTAATAATTAAATAAGAAAGTTAATAAAATAAAATAATAACCATGAAAACATTAAAATATATAATTAATTTTTGAAGTAAATTTGAATATCTTTGAAGGATTTTAATTATAATTTTTTTTTTTATATTCCTTGTAGGAGATAGATAATTTAATTAAGTAGAATGTGTTAAGTTGTTTTTATTAAAAAAAAAAAAAAAGAGCCGGGGTTGACCGCACGATTCATGCCACTGGTTCTACATGAACCGTGTGGTCCAACCCCGGTTTAAGGGGTTCATGGAATTAACAATAATTCTAGTCCTCTATGCTTAAAAAATCGGTTTTCATCCCGGTTTCAGGTTTTCCCGGTTAGACCTCTCGGTCTAGTCCAAGTTTCAAAACAGTGAAGCGACGTAGTTGATAGAAAAGCAATTGTAGACATCCTATTTTGTTTAGGCATATACCCGAGGATCTCGGTCTTGATGATGAAGTCTTCCTAATCACTCTTTGAATCGATCAACATCGTATATTAAATACAACAACTCAAGCCACAAACACTTGAACCCATTTTTCAAACCCAAATCTGTCTCAAAGTGAAGTGAGTCACTACTAATTAAAAGTAACAAATTCACATAAACTGTATTTAAAACTTCATGTCAAATTCATGTGAATTGCATATGGTAATTTCACACTAAGTGTGTGTTTAGATACCGCTTATTTTGCTGAAAACTAAAAACTAAAAATAATAAAAAATCATTCTCTGTTCTTTGTTCACTTTTAAAATTATCATTTACATGCCTATTTGCACTGTTTATGACCCATGAACAGTGCAATAGGCGCTGGTTAAAAAAAAAAAAAAAAAAAAGCAAAAAGCCTAAACGCGGACGCACAAACCAAACTATTGGGAAATTTAGACCCCGGTTGATAGAATTAACAAATTTTAAACCCAAGTTGTTAATTAGATTTATTATGAATAAAACTTGTTAAAACAAACAAACATCAATATCATGTAGTGGAAAAGTAAATAAGACAATATATGATAACCCAAGAAAACCAATGAAACAAACTAGTTTCACAAGAAAAAACCTGGAAGAAAACCTTCCCGAAAAGCATACACTATAGTAAAAAGAAGTTTCAGATCTAGTACAAAACATTTATCCCTAGACTCTACAATCTCCGTAGATGAACTTATAGCGAAAACCTACTATTGCTTCAGAACCTTTGAACTCTTTAATATACAAATGCCACCATTTTTGCACGAATCACAATACGTGACTAACCAAAGATATACGGTTCCCGATGACGTGACTAACACACCAACTTGAAGAATATGTTGGCTGCAAAATTCTTCACTTCATCAACAATGAAGACCAAGAAGTACTTGGCTACAAAAGCCTAAGGCGCAAAGACGTAGTAACTTCTTTCGGAGAGAATAAGGCATTGATCACTTTTTGCATGTGTTCTCCTTGTATTCTCTTATGTGACGGCCTCTAAAATAACCTTATATATGTCTAAGGTTGTAAGAAAAGAAACCCTACACAAATACATAAGCATGGGCCTAAAATCGGATCCAGAAATCTGAATTTCGTAATTCTTGATAGATACCTTGATAGATAGCTATCTATCGAGCCTGTTGCTCGATCGATCGAGAGGTGTCGAGGAAGTGTCGAGCCTATCTATTGCGAGCTATCGAGGAGCTATCGAGGGGACAAAAAGTTGCTCGATCGATCGACCTAGCTATCGGGAAGTATCGAGATTGCGATAAAAAGAAGCTCAAGAGCTCGATAGATAGCTTAGCAGTCGAAAGGTGTCGAGCAGCTATCGAGCTTAAAAAATTAGCACTTCATTTGTTTCTTGGACAAATTTGCATGACTTCAATACTAGATTTGAATTCTTGTTCCTTGAAGTATTAAATACATCATAGATCTACCCAATTATAAGTAAAGTGTGTTTTGTCACAGGATTAGCCAATTATATAAAATAGTGACATATGTTCCTAATATTGAATCACATATGTCCTAATAATACAAACACTAAAACTACTTTAAAACAACAGAAAAATTCTAATAGAAAAATACAATTTAATAAGAGTTCTATTATTTTGTGAATTAGTTTGTACTAACATTCCACTTGATATTTACATGAAGTCTTTGAATGGGCAAATTTATGTAATTTTAAAATTTGAGTTTTTAATTGAAACTTTTTTAAAATCTAGGACTATATTTTATTATATTTTAGAGAGAGAGAGAGAGAGAGAGAGAGAGAGAGAGAGAGAGAGAGAGGATTGGGTAAGTTACATTTAGTGTAACTCTAAGTAATGTTATACCATCTAATAACTTGTTATTGAATTCATATTTTGAAAATCCTACTAATAGATTACATATTTTATATATATTTTTAATATGCATGTAAATTTTAATGCTAATTGGATATTATTTATTGTTTGATCAAAAAATCATCTTTTATGCATTATTTTAAATGGCGAAAATTTGAATTTAAACAACTGATTGATATGTGACTATTGATCTTTAATTATCTTAAAATTTTGCAAACATGGAGAATGTATGAAAATAATAATAATATAATGTGGCTTGAATAGCTAGTGGTGTGTTCCATGGTGTGTGGGGTGGTGACTTTAGGTTCCCTTCTGAACGATTGGGGTCTAATTCTTTCACTTTCTTTGCTATGCGGAAGTTTTCTAATTTTATTTCGGAACAGGGTCTCATTGATCTGCCATTGCAAATGGGTACTTTTACTTGGTCAAATTCTTGAAAGTTGCTTCGAAGGCTAGGCTAGACAGATTCTTGTTTTCTGCAGATTAGGAGGATAAATTTCCTACGATTTCTCAAAGACGGATGTCTAGGTTGTGCTCGGATCATTTTCCAATTGTCCTTGAAGGTGGATCTTTCTAGAGAGGGAGTAGGAATATGTGGCTTAAGGATAAGGGTTTTGTGGATAGGGTTTAGTCTTGGGGGGAATCCTATCGGTTTCATGGCGCACCGAGTTTTGTTCTAGCCAATAAATTAAAGCTCTTAAAAAATGATTTGAAAAGAGGGAATGTGGAGGTGTTTGGTCACGTTGAAGATCGGATTAAAAAATTGTGGAAGGACCTGAGTGTTTTAGATAATGTAGAGGATAGTCGAGGTTTGTCAAGAGAGGAAACGGTAGAAGTGGGAAGAATTCATGATGAGTTAGAAAAAGCTACTCTGTTAGAAGAAATATGTTAGGGGCGAAAATCTAGAGTTCTCTATGTTAGGGAAGGAGACAGGAATAATAAATTTTTCCACCGTATAGCTAACTCTCACAGGAGGGTTAATTCTATTGATAGGCTTATGATGGATGGGGAGTTGTCTTCGGACCCGGTAGCTATAGCAGATTGTATCTCTCAGTTTTGTAGGCGGCTTTATTTTGAGGATGTGTCTCATAGGCCTATCTTAGATGATGTGGATTTTTCTAGTATCTCGGTGGAAGATGCAAGTTGGCTAAATAGGCCTTTTGAGGAGGAAGAGGTGTTTGGGGTGATCAATGATTTTAATGGTGAGAAGGCACCTGGCCCGGATAGTTTTTCCATGGCATTCTTCCGATCTTGTTGGGGTGTTTTGAAAACAAAAATTATGGCTGTATTCCACAATTTTCATACTCAAGCGGTGTTTGAGAAGAGTCTTAATGCTTCATTTCTTGCCCTTATTCCTAAGAAAGTGGATGTTGTGGAGGTAAAGGGCTTTCAGCCTATTAGCTTAGTTGGTGGGATTTATAAGATTATTTCTAAGGTGTTGGCGAATCGGCTCCGTAGGGTGGCGCATGGGATTATTTCAGATTCACAAAATGCCTTAGTGAAGGGTAGACAAATTTTAGATTCCGTCTTGATTTCTTCTGAATGCATTGATAGTAGATTAAAGTTAGGAGTTCCAAGTGTGTTGTGTAAATTGGATGTGGAGAAGGTGTATAATCATGTGAGTTGGGACTTTTTAATGTACATGCTTCAAATTGTTGTGGTTTCTCAGAGAAATGGAGAAAATGGATAAGGTATTGCATTTCAACTGTAATGTTTTCCATTCTGATCAATGATAGTCCATCTAATTTCTTTGGAAGTTCTAGGGGGCTTCGGCAAGGGGACCCATTATCTCCATTGTTGTTTGATATTGTGATAGAGGCATTAAGTCGTATGTTGGATGTGGCTGCCTCCATTGGGCAATTCACAAACTTTTTTATGGGTAGTACGGCTGGTCCATCGGTGATGGTTTCTTATCTTCTATTTGCAGATGATACTCTAATTTTTGTGATCTTGAATCTTATCAGATTGCTAATTTGAGGACGATTCTTGCTAGATTTGAGGAGGTGTCGTGGCTTCGTATTAATTTGGGGAAATCTAAGTTGGTACCTGTTGGTGAGGTGCACAATTTGGAGGCTTTGGTGGGTTTATTGGGGTGTGGGCGGTCTTCTTTGCCTTTGAAATATTTGGGTCTTCCATTAGGTGCTAAGTTTAAGGACTTATCTATTTGGAATCCTATTCTAGAGAGAATGGAGAGGAGATTAGCAGGCTGGAAGAGAAATATATTTATCTAAAGGGGGTAAGGTGACACTCATTAAAAGCTCACTCTCGTCTTTGCCTACATATTTCCTTTCCTTTCTTCCTTTACCGAGTAAGGTGGCAAAGCATATGGAGAAATTACGAAAAGATTTTCTGTGGAATGGGATTGGTGGTGAACCTAAAATTCATTTAGTTAATTGGGCCAAGGTTTATAAGCCTTTGCAAGTTGAAATGGGTATAAGATGTTTGGGAAGCTTTAATTCTGCCTTGCTAGGAAAATGGTTGTGGACATATGGCATGGAGACTGATGCTTTATGGAGAAAGGTTATAGAGGCAAAATATGGGAATAGTTGGGGTGGTTGGTGTACGAAAAAGGTGACAAGTCCTTATGGGGTCAGACTGTGGAGATACATTAGAAGTGGCTGGTTGAACTTCTCTAAACTCCTAGTTTATGATGTGGGGGATGGTACTAGAGTGAAATTTTAGAAGCATGTGTGGTGTGGGGATTGTACTCTCCAAGAGGCCTTTCAAGAGCTTTATTGTATTAGTAGGTCGAAGGATTCCTCAGTGGCTGAAATTATGGGTTGGTCTGCTGGGAGGTTTCACTAGAATGTGCAATTTAGTCGTCCACCCCAAGATTGGGAAAAAGAAGCCTTTGATCGGTTTATGAGGTTGGTATATTCTTTGATAGTGCCGGGGTTTGGCCCAGATAAGGTTTGTTGGAAGCCCGCAAGGAATAGAGGTTTTGAGGTTAGAGGATATTATAGTTCCTTCTATTCTCGTCTTGTTGTTTCCTTCCCATGGAGAATGATATGGCAATCGAAAGTTCCTCCGCGGGTGGCTTTCTTTTCTTTGTATTCTTCCTTAGGTAAGATCTTAACAACAGACAACCTTCGTAAAAGACGTGTGATAGTGCTTGACTGGTGCTATATGTGTAAGAGATGTGGGGAGTCGGTGGATCATCTTCTACTTCATTGCTCCATCACCTGGGAGTTGTGGTCTTTGGTTTTCTGCTTGTTTGGTATTCAATGGGTTATGCCTCATACTGTTCTCGAGTTATTTGAGGCTTAGCAAGGAAAGTTTGCATGACATCATCACATTGATGTTTGGAGTTTAGTGCCTCATTGCTTGATTTGGTGCATTTGGCGTGAAAGGAATGCTAGAAGCTTTGAGGGTTGTGAACGTTTGTTGCTAGAGATTAAGTCTTTTTCCCTGCACACTCTCTTTGATTGGAGTGTGGTCTTTTCTCATTTTTCTTTTTCTTCTTTTCCTATTTTTCTTGATCGTTGTTCTTTTGTTTCCTGTTTTGTGCCCTCATAGTACATCCCCAATGTACTCGGCTTGGCACTTTTTCTATTATTAATAACATTCTTACGTTACTTATCAAAAAAAAAAAAAATTATTACTATTATTAATGGACACTGCATAAAGCTCTAGACCAGAAATCATTGCCAAAATTAGCACTATAATCATGTTTAGTGCTAGGTATCAATAACTTACCAAATAGAATTATTAAAGACTTATTCAATGCTTTAACTTATGTAGTTAGTCAATTTCGGAAAAGTAGGATTGAAGAAAAAAGTGGAAAAGAGAAGGGGGGATAGGGGTGGGGGAGAGATTTAAAAAGTGCATGCCTCTATCTTATGTGCCTCATTCAATTTCATTAATGCACATTCAATGATGATTTTCTCTTCCATCAAAATTACCCAATTCTTTGGAGGAAGGTCAATTTGTGGTATTTCTTTTCTAGCCTCGTTCATCCACTTCTTTTAATTTATATGATGACTTGAATGTAACTGGCTCTGGGAATGTATGACTTGCAGATCCAACCACCACCAATCACAAGAGCAGATTTTGTTAAAGTACATGCAAGACAGAAGCCAACTGTAAGTAAAGTTGATCTTGAGGTGCATGAGAGATTCACGGAGGAGTTTGGAGAAGAAGGCTGATTGCTTGAGTTTGAACACTAGGACTAATTAAACATTTGTTCAGGTAAAACCACTTGTACTATAGGTAAATGAAATACGTATATATAGTCATCAATATAGCTTGTAATAGAAAGTTCAGCATCTTGTTAAGAGAAAACCGTGCCATATTGTTTCAACCTTTCTCTGTCTGTCTCACCAGAAAAGGAAGAGGTGGAAAGCTCTTAATTGATGTACAGTGTTACTGGTGATAGTTTCCATAATCAATAATGATTGATAATCTTACCATTTTTTTTCCCATCTGGGTATGATCTCCTACCGGTTTGCCACTAGATGTTCATTCGAAACAATATCCTAGCTGTTGCTGGTACCAAATTTGTAATTAACTAATGATGAACATCTAAAATAGACATAGAAAACAAGTTGCTATATGATATCGTTAATGAAAATTAGCAAATGATGACAGCTAAAAAAATTTACGGTATTATGAAAGAACTACTGTGATACTATCTTATTGATTATGCCCCAGGGCGCTGTCATTAAAAGCAAGGTAACCTAAGGATAAAACTCTTATGTTTGGAATAGAGAGAGAGAAGGAAGGTGTTCTGGAGTCATGGAGTTCACCTCCGCGAACCTTTGTTAAGTACAAATGGTAGTAGCTAAAGGCTCCCCTGGACATGCTCCAGGTGAGCTTATCTGGGACAAAAATGGTAATTCGATAAAGTGTTTTTCCTTCTCTACTTAGGACTTACCTTCAGTGTGCAGGCTGTACTCTGGGCTATTGGCTACAGACTACAACTTTTGTGGCGAATGGATTATTGCAACAATCTATTACATAATGATAAATGATATACATTTAAAAGTATTTTTCCAGTCAATATAAATATTTTTCTTTCCAGCAGAAGATCAAATCCTTAAAAATAAAATTAGTATGAATTTTTTTTTTCACAACTATTAACATGACGTGTGATTTGTGTATAATAAAAGTAATGTCAATAATGAATCCACATGACAAAAAAAATTGTCAAATAACACGTTGTAAACTTAACAACATGTGGAAGATATTATCACAGATAGCACCCCTAGCATAGTCTAGAAAGGTAAAGTAAAAAAAAAATTAAAAAAAAAAAAAAAAAAAAAAAAAAAGAGTAAAGCTTCACATAAGGATACTAATGAATAGTCCCAAAGGCAACTTCAGTCTGAAATCTAGGTACGTTGCTTTATGTAATTAGTATTTGATATTTAGCGTGATGCATGCACAAGATAATTTTATTCTGAAACATTTTGTAGAAATTTTCTTATAATCCATGTATAGTACTCAATTGTGGAGTTAATTATATAACGGACAACAAAAGAACAAGAAAAAAAGAAACAGAGATAAAAAATAAAAAAATATAAAAAAATTATTTAATTGGTATATTATGAATGAAAACGTACTCCTTGAGTGAACAAATCAATCCTTCCATTGGTTGGTGTTACACCAAATAAATAATTGCCAAAGTGAAATTTTAATATAATAATAAAATGGAAAAGAAATTAAAACCGCTAGTAAAAAAATGGAAATAACTAGTTAGATGATAGAACCATTATTGGAAGAATCCAAAGGATCAATTATAACAAGTGACACAATCATATTCTGTAAATATGACTCCCATTTTTTAATGATTTCAACTAATTAAAGTACATAACTTTTTAATTTCTTAATGAAATTTTTTTAAGGGTTAATTAACTAATTATACTCCCCTCCCTTGAGATTTAAAGAAAATAACACTCCTCCCCTTCTGTTTATATTAGTAAATATTCTGAATTTCTATGAAATTTTCTTTATCAAAGTTTATCCATTATTAGTAAAAACATATCAAAATTTGTTGATAATAATGAAGTTTATCAAACAACAAAATACTTGCAATGGCAAATCTCTCCACAACCCAATGACAAACTAAAAAAATAAGAAAAAGTCATACTAATTTTAAAATACTCTTTAATTAAAAATTTAAATCAATGGATTTTAATTCTGAAACAGAGGATAATTTTGGAAACCTACCCTTAAGCAAATGATATGTTAGTACCCAACACTGTTAACATTAATTTAATAGAGTTTGATCAAATGGATGTCAAAAAGGGAATTCCCCCCCCCCCCCTTACGGTAAAGTGTCATTTTCCAACACCTTAAAGGAGGGGAGTGTAATTACCTCTAGTTTTTATTATACATATATTGAGTTACAAAATATTTCATTTGCATCTTGATTTGTTTTTAAAAGTATTTTGGTTTCAAATCTACAATATATGATAAGAAAATGGTATAAACAAAAAGAAGAAAAAATCAAACTTTACCATCACATATTTTTTATTCGCACACCCCCCCCCCTCCTCTCTTCCACACACAAATTCTTGACTTCGTCACTTATGTGGATATCAAAAAAATGTGGACATTGTGGTTGTGTTTGACATTAGCTGAAAAATGCAGTTTTTTTTTTACAAATTAACTTATTTTTGTTACTATTCATGAGTCCAATTTCACTTTTTGATATTATTCACCATGTGCCTTTCCTCTAGCCAATGGCCAACCTATGATTGGCTCTGCCTGGCTTAGGTTATCAATCACTGAATTCCACCCAGCAGTGGCTAAGAAATGCTCAAATCGCTTTGTGTGACAGAATTTTCAAGTGGGGCGCCTAGTTATTCACTAGCAAGGCCCATTTGCTTTTCCTTATCGGTTTTCAAATCCTTCTGATAACAAGAATGCTCTGAATTCACCATTTATGTCAAAACCAATAGGTAGTGTAATGATCCAAATGAATGGCATTCCACTCTCTTCCAAAGCAATAGCAAGTTCCATGATCATTTGGGAAGTACCAATTGTGTTTTAGAACTGAAACCTTCTGGTGCTAGTTCAGCCATTCTATGCTTTGTTCTACCGAAGACCAAGCTTTTTTTCCAAATTTTTTGGCCGATAATACGTGTATCATAGATTTAGTGGGAGATGAAATCATGGCTTGAGGAAGTATAGGACCAATAGCCCAAACTAATAACTTTATATATTTTCTCAAAACTTCCAATTGTAGAGGTTCAAGTTCTTCTACTGTATTACAAAACCACTCATAAGAACTAAAAGAAAGTGATAAGCTTAGGGCTGGCCTTGATTCTGTGATAATCAGGGAGAAACCAATTGTGAAGTGGAGCGTTGCCAGGTTTGAGAGTGCCAAACAAGCATTGCAGGAGGCTGTAATACTGCCTTTTAAGTTCCCCCAATTTTTTACTGGTTAGTTCCTCAACCATTATTTTTATGTTTTGGGTTATTTGCTTTTAGTTTCAATGTTGAATCTTGGCATGTGGTCTATGTGAACAAGCTTGATTTGGTTTATGGTGACACTTGATACCTATGAATATTGAAAAATATGCCGAGATTGTATCCTCCAATTGTATTACTCAAATTTTTGACTTTCAGGTTCTGCTTTTGCAATGGAAATTATACAAATAAACCCCATCAGAAACAACTGAAAATATGTATGGAGAAGACATGTTGTAGTACAGTTGTACAATCAACAGCCCATGTCAAACGACAAATCAAACTTCTTATAGTTAGTTGGGCTTATATTCTGTCAATTTAATTCAAAAAGACTCAAATATTGGCCTTTGAAAAGAGTTTAGAGAAAGGTAAAAAGGATATTTTAAGAATCAGCTCAGTATTATTATTATTATTATAGAGAAAGGTGTATCTTCCTATCTTAAAGATACATATTGGATAATAATAATATGAACTATCATAAGTTTTAAGACCCAATTGAAAACCTCTTTAATATCGAGTTTCATTCTATAAAAAAAAAAGGTTTCATTCTATAAGGGCTTGAGGGGTTGACACTAGTGCTTCAATACGTGAGTTTTAAGGGTTTAGAATTCACTACGTTGCCATGACCTTAGGCTTAGATTATCCCTTTCCCCTGGCTGTGAATTAGGAAAAAAAATTTCAAGGAAAAATTAGAAAATGATTTAATTCTATCTTTCTGGCAAGGGAAGATAACAGTTCTACATTTTTTTTTTTTTTAAATCACTTTGGCATAGCTACTGTTTGGTACACTACCCGATGAGGATAAAAGGAGAGCCTAGCCACACGGAACATAAAACTGACGGTTTAGTGCAATCCTTCGGACATAACAGACGGTGTTGTAGGCGACGGTCATAGGGTCAGCTGGTTCCAAGGCCGACGGCATTACTAGACCGACGCCCAAAAAGTTGAAGGAAGTAAACCGAGGCTGACAGACCGAGCATAAGTTTACTTGCTACCCACGCTACGTATAAGGAATTGTCTTGCTTCCCACGCTAGATAATATTCAAGGGATCCCTATAAGGAAAAGATCCCATAAAATACGCTCAAGAGGACTCCTATAAGGAAAAGACTTCTACTCCAAGGAAAAGAGGGGTAACCCTTGCAACTATAAAAACCCAAGCACCCTCGCAACCCAAGGTACGGATAATTTACCCTCTCTAGCACTCTAGAGCCGTGGAGCGCCTCACCAAACAAAACCACGACCTAGAAGAGCAACTGAAACAGAAAAATGTAGCTCCCAACAACCAAGGAGTAGATCAAGAAGGAACTAGCGCCGACAGAAGAAACCAGGAAGGACCCCGGGCCAAAGAAACGCCCGAGCAAACTAGAACGACAGAACATAAGCATCCCCTCCCTCGCAAAAACCACTCCGCCACTTGTTATCGCGAAAATGCAGGCCATGAAGGAACAAATGGAGGTTATGATGAATGCTCTCAAGGGACGAGTATCAAGTGACCTTGACGACCTTGTCAACCGAATTGACTCACCGTTCACCACCACCGTCAACTCCTACCCTTTACCAAGTAAGTTCCGCATGCCACAAATAGACAGTTATGACGGGGTCAAGGACCCACTGGACCACCTGGAGACTTTTAAGACCCTAATGCACATTCAAGGAGTAGCGGACGCCATCATGTGTAGGGCCTTCCCTACAACGCTGAAGAGCGCAGCGAGAATTTGGTTCAAAGACCGACACCAAACTCCATCAAGACCTTCAAAGAGCTCGGCGCTCGGTTTACCGCACACTTCATTGGAGACCATCGATACAAGAAGTCTACGGCTTGCTTGATGAGTATGAAGCAGCGAGAAAATGAAACTTTAAGAGCCTACATCTCCCGCTTCAACAAAGAGGCACTCTCGATCGACGCAGCCGACGATAAGATACTTGTTGCGGCATTCACGAATGGCTTGAAGAAGGCAAGTTTTTGTTTTCCCTATACAAAAACAACCCAAAGACCATGTCGGAAGTACTTTATCGCGCCACAAAGTATATGAACGCTGAAGATGCGCTGTTAGCTCGGGAAGAGAGGCCCGGGAAAAGAGAAAGGCGGGAAGACAATCGGCGGGACCAAGGCCGAAAGAAGGCAAGAACAGGAGACCGAAGGGACGAAAGGCGCCCTAAGCCCCTGGGGGGAAGGTTCACGAGCTTTACTCCGCTAATGTTCCGATAGATCAAGTCCTTATGCAAATCAAGGACGAAGAGACTCTGACATTCCCGGGAAAGCTGAAAAGTGACCCCAACAAACGTTCCCGGGATAAGTATTGCCGTTTCCACCGCGACCACGGCCACGACACGGCTGATTGCTATGACCTTAAGCGATGAGATTGAGGCCCTTATCGGACAAGGAAAGCTGCAGAGATTCGTTAGCAAGGAGAAAGCGGATCCCCCCGCACAAGACCAACACCCCTGGCGGGACAATGAGCGATCGAGACCCCGATCGGGGATATAAGGATGATCGTAGGAGGAACGGCTGTCGCCGGGTCATCCAAGAAAGCCCGCAAGACCTATCTTCGGATGGTACAAAATGTTCAGCTAATGGGAGTCGTGCCGAAGATCGCACGGAGAGAAGGTCCCGTAATCGGATTCTAAGAAGAAGACGCGCGACGCCTTCACCATCCACATGACGATGCACTCGTCATCGGCTTGCGTGTAGGAGACTACAATATGCACCGGGTGCTGATCGATAATGGCGATTCAGCAGATATCTTGTACTACACAAAGATTCCAAAGTAGATGAGGATCGATAGGGAGCGATTGATCCCAACAAATGCCCCGCTTGTTGGCTTCGGCGGAAGCCAAGTATTCCCACCGGGCGCGGTCACATTATCCGTAATTGTGGGTGATTACCCTCAACAGATAGCCAGGGATGTGACATTCTTGGTAGTTGATTGCTCGTCGACCTACAACGCTATCCTCGAGCGACCCATGCTCAACTCATGGAAGGCGGTAACTTCCACCTACCACCTGATGATAAAGTTCCCAACCGACTACGGAGTAGGGGAGCTGTGCTGGAGTCAGATGGCCGCGCGCGAATGCTACATAGCCATGATGGAAATGAAGGATCAAGTTCGGGCTTTAAGCATAGAAGAGCACCGAACGGTAACGGAGCCGGTTGAGAAGTTAGAAGAGATACCCCTTGACGGTTCCAATCCTGGCCGGACGACCAAAATTGGAACGCTCGCTAACCCCACGGTCCGTCGGGAGCTCATAACCTTCCTCGGATGCAATCGAGACGTATTCGCATGGGGTCATGAAGATATGCCAAGAATAGATCCTTCAGTCATGGTGCACAGGTTGAATGTATCGCCCGCCTTTCCACCTATCAGACAAAAGAAGAGGGTGTTTGCCCCCGAGCGAGACCAAGCCATAACAGAGGAAGTCAGAAAGCTACAGGAAGCAAGCTTCATTAGGGAAGTATACTATCCCGACTAGTTAGCAAATGTAGTAATGGTCAAAAAAGCGAGCGGGAAATGGCGGATGTGTGTGGACTTCACCGACCTTAACAAGGCCTGTCCCAAGGATAGCTACCCCCTCCCGAGGGTTGATGTCCTAGTAGACTCTACGACCCGACACCGCTTCGCGAGCTTCATGGATGCTTTCTTGGGGTACAACCAAATCCGAATGCACGGCACGAAGCCGACCAGAAAAAACGCTCGTTCGTGACCAGCCAAGGCCTCTTCATTTACAAGGTCATGCCCTTCGGCCTGAAGAACGCAAGCGCAACGTACCAAAGGCTCATGAACAAAATGTTCGCGCAACAGATTGGGAGGAATGTCCAGGTCTACGTGGACGACATGCTAGTAAAAAGCTGGAGGGAGGAAGATCATCTAGGAGATCTCAAAGAAACATTCGACACACTTCGCTCCTACAACATGAAGCTCAATCCAGGGAAATGTGCCTTTGGAGTGACGGCGGGAAAATTCTTAGGATTCATGGTGTCTCAGAGGGGAATCGAGGCGAACCCGGACAAGATCTAAGCTATTATGGACATGGCACCACCAAGAAATGTGAAGGAGGTGCAAAGCCTCAATGGAAAGATAGCGGCACTAAATAGGTTCGTGTCAAGGGCAACGGACAAGTGTTTGCCCTTCTTCCGAACATTGAAGAAATCCTTCGAATGGACTGACGAATGCCAGCAAGCATTCGAAGAATTGAAGGCTTACCTCTCCTCCCCACCATTCTTTGAGCCCATCGCAGCCGGGAGAAGAGCTTTTTCTCTATCTAGCCGTCTCCCCCGCAGCCGTTAGCGCGGCCTTGGTCAGAGAAGAAGAAAAATGCAAAAGCCCGTGTACTATGCAAGCCGAGCGCTTCACGGTGCCGAAGAAAGATACCCGCCCATGGAAAAACTTGCCTTTGCATTAGTTATGGCAGCCCGCAAGCTCAAACCATACTTCCAAGCTCATACGGTGAACGTCCTGACCGACAAACCCTTACGGCGGGCAATGAGCGATCCCGAGGCCGCAGGGCGATTGGCGTTATGGGCTATAGAACTGAGCGAGTTTGATATTCGATCCGCCCACGGACTGCCATCAAGGGACAGATTGTCGCCGACTTTATAGCTGAATTCACTCATGACGAAGACAAGGGGGCAGCAGAGTCCCCTCAATGGAGCATATATACGGACGGATCGTCCAACGGACAAGCCGCAGGGGCCGGCATTGTGCTACGATTGCCTGAAGGAGACACCATTGAATGTATGGTTCGTCTCGACTTTCCTGCCACCAACAATGAATCGTAGTATGAGGCTCTGATAGCGGGGCTCGACCTTGCCAAAGCAAATGGAGCCGCAAGGGTAGTCATCTACTGCGATTCACAGGTCATCACTAACCAAATAAATGGAGACTACGAGTGCAAGGGCAAAAAGATGAAGAAGTACCTTGATGAAGTAAGGGCAAGAGTGGATGACCTAGAAGCCAAAGTCATCCAAATTCCCAGAGAAGAAAACGAGCGAGCCGACCGCCTCGCGAAGGCCGCTCAATGAGAACAAATGGTCATCCCTGGTAATGTACTCTCTTTCATGCAGCTTTCCCCACTAATAGATCTCAAGAACATGTAGGAAATATGCTCCGACGATGGCTGGACAACGCCGTTAGTTTCATACCTGAAAGATGGGGTCTTACCAGGCGAAAAGGAAGCCGCAAGGAAACTTAAGGTCCAGGCGGCGAGGTTCGTCCCGATAAAAGACGTCCTTTACAAAAGAGGTTTCTCCCGACCATATTTAAGATGCTTGGGTATGGAAGAGGCAGATTACGTCATGAGAGAAGTGCATAAAGGAATCTGCGGAAACCACTCGGGGTCCGGATCGTTGGTACACAAGCTTGTGCGAGCAGGGTACTATTGGCCCACCATGCGGAAGGACGCCGAAGCCTACGTCGGGGCTTGCGACAAATGCCAAAGGTTCAACAACATTATTAGACAACCAACCGAAGAGCTGACCCCAATGACAGCCCCATGGCCGTTCGCACAATAGGGATTAGACATTATGGGACCATTCCCTACAGCCGTCGACAAATGAAATTCCTGGTAGTGGGCATCGACTATTTCACGAAATGGGTGGAAGCTCAAGCTTTGGCCACGATTACAGAGAAAAATGTGCGGAGCTTTGTCCGGAGATGCATCATATGCAGGTTTGGCATTCCTAAAGTCTTTGTCTCGGACAACGGGAGGCAATTCGACAACGACCACTTCCGGGATTTTTGCTCACGATTAGGAATAAAGGACCACTACTCCTCCCCCGCCCACCCTCAAGCTAATGGACAGGTCGAAGTCACAAACCGATCCTTGCTCAAGATCATCAAGACTCGGCTCGAGGGGGCAAAGGGTATATGGCCCGAAGAATTGCCGAGTATACTATGGGCATACAGGACGACGGCAAGAACACCCATAGGAGAGACACCATTCCGCCCGACGTACGGAGGCGAAGCGATCATCCCGGCCGAAGTCGGACTCACAAGCTACAGGGTGCACAACCATGATGAGAATAAAAACGACGAGGCTATGCGACTACAAAATCGACCTAGTGGACGAGATCAGAGCAGCAGCAGAACAAAGGCTCGCTAGGTACCAGGACTGCATGGCCAAACACTACAACTCTCGGGTCCGACATAGAGACTTCCAAGTTGGACACCTTGTTCTTAGAAAGGTCATGGGCGCTGCTAGGGACCCTACCCAAGGGAAACTCGGCCACAATTGGGAAGGTCCTTACCGAGTTTCGTTGTGGCAGAGAAAAGGTACTTACCACCGGAAAACGTTGGAAGGACAGAAACTACCACACCCATGGAACACCGAGCACCTACGAAAGTATTACCAATAGGAGCGGCGACATGAAGATCAACCTCATTTTTATTTTCAGCAAATTTTAGTTTTACTCCTCGGATTTATCATTTACTTTAGTTTTTTGCAACAATACTTTTTAGCCCAAAGGGCGGGATTTGGTTTTAATTACTTTTATTTAAATGCATGGCAATAAGAGGAGTTTATTCAGAAATTGCTGAAGTGTCTTTCTTTTTTCTACGAAGTTCACAACCAAAATGACTAAGTCCATAACACACGGACTAAAAAATCTGACGGTCCAATAAATGAAGCTATCATCGTATGGACAAGATCCAAAAAAAATGACGGACCAACGAAGGTGTCAAAGACATCAAGGCTAAGGCCAAGAAAATGACGGTCCGGAAAAGCCAAAGCTAAAAAGCTGACGGTCCAATAGATGAAGCTAACATCATATGGACCAGGCCAAAAAAATGATGGACCAACGAAGGTGTCAAAGACATCAAGGCTAAGGCCAAGAAAATGACGGTCCGGAAAAGCCAAAGCTAAAAAGGCGACGGTCCAATAGATGAAGCTAACATCATATGGACCAGGCCAAAAAAATGACGGACCAACGAAGGTGTCAAAGACATCAAGGCTAAGGCCAAGAAAATGACGGTCCGGAAAAGCCAAAGCTAAAAGGCTGACGGTCCAATAGATGAAGCTATCATCATATGGACCAGGCCAAAAAAAATGACAGACCAACGAAGGTGTCAAAGACATCAAGGCTAAGGCCAAGAAAATGACGGTCCGGAAAAGCCAACGCTAAAAAATGGACGGTCCAATGGATGAAAATATCATCATATGGACCAGGTCCTAAAACTAACGGACCTATAAGGTTGACGGTCCATTAGATGACGATCTGACCAAAAAATGAGACTTTACTTACAAACGAGGTTCTCAAACCAACGAGCCTGTAAAGATGACGAGCTAATCAAAAAAAAAAAAAAGGGCTAAGATCAAAAAGATAACGGTCTCATCAAATAAATGAGGCCATAGAAATTGGCCAATAAAGGAATAAAAACATCGGTATACATGTTCAAAGCAACGGATACCAAGTGCCATAAAAAGGGCAGATAGAGTTACAAGTAAAAAGCCCAATAAACATAAGGGCACTTAAAAACATTGTTCAAAAATTAAAATAAATAGCCAGGATTAAGTGGCGGGAACGTCCTTAGAGACCCCGTTAGCTTTATCCTTGGCAATTTGTGCTTTATCTGAAGACTCGGTAGGGGTAGTGATGGCAGGCTGGACTAAAACAACTCCGGCATCATTAAGCAAAAAGTCCAAATTGAGGGGTTCGTCATCTTTGTCGACAACAGTGTCGCGCAAATAGAGTCATCGGCACGGAGGCATCCATGGTAACTCCAGATAGATCCAACTCCGGATAAACCGACGCTACTTGCTTCGGACAATCATCAAAACCTGTGCCATAATAATCGGCGCAAGAATCAATGAATGACTCGGTTGTCTTGAATTTTTGGACCGCGTCGGTCCCAGCCGTCTCTACTTGCGCACGTAAAGATGAAAGTTCCTCCTCAAGCTTCTTCTGCTGGTTCTCGGCCTCTCCTAACTTCTCCCTCACATCCTTCAGATCTACGTTTAAGAGACGGATAGCCTCCTTATATTGCGCCTGCTGATCCATCAAGTTGGAGTTATGCCTCCTAACCCGAGAGACGACGCCTTCTTTGGCCACGCACAGGTCTTGGAGTGCTTTAACACGAACCAAGGCCTGAAGGAAGTACAACCGTTAGCCATTAAGCAAGGCAAGATCAGATTATTCAAGGTAGGAAGCATACCCGTGCTATATCAAAGAAAGCCGACGCTCCCGGGTCCTCCGTCCCTAGCCGAGCACAAGGATCCGGATCCGTCTGTTTTATGAGAGATTCCACCCCCTCAATAGCGTAATCCTTGTGAGTCAACAAGCAACGGGGCCCCTCAATGACGGGACCGGAAGAAGTCATCACTCCTTTCCCAAAGACCGTAATCGGACTTGGGGGGCGACTTCTTGGAAGGCACATCCCCTGACCGACGACGGCCACCTTCTTAGAAGGAGGATCATCCTTTCTGTCGACCTTCCTCTTAACTCAACCCTTCAAAAAGGAATGAGGGGTTGACACTCCTTCTTTTCCCTTGGCCTTCTCTTCCTCCTTCTTACGGGCGTGGCGACCTCACCCTTTGCTTCGCAGCTTCCATCTCTACGCAAAATAAACTGACGGATCGATAAAGCGGACGGAATAAATAAGCCGACGGATTAAATGAGGCATCCACTTACGTTTTCGTGAAAATTCTTCCAACTGCCGAGCTTGAGCCGTCGGCTCTGGACCCCCACAATACAGATGGAGAGTGTCTAGGATGATCAAGTCCCTACACTTCCGTTGCTCAAGCGGTATGCCAAGTATCCGGCGGATGAATTCCCTTTGTTCGTCGGATATCTCCTAAGGAGCGCTAGCTGAAACAAAAGGGAATAGACGGTGTTAAAAGAGACGGTGTTAAGAAAACTCCCTGGTAAGTGAAAAGAGACGGTAGAAAGAAAGAGAAGAGGCAACCTGACTCCCTAATATAAGCCCAAGTGTTATCAAAATAACCACCGAGCAACGTATCCCACTCATCCGGACGGCACACCCAAATCCGTCCCTTAACAATGAAAAATCTACTCTTCCAATTCCTATTTGAGTCCGGCATATTAGACACTAATCTTAAGCTCTTTTCACGAGGAGCAAAATGGTATGTCCCCTTGGCGGATACTTTATCTTTGGGTCTCGTAGCAATAAAAGAACTCGTCTAGCGAAAGGTGACGGTTCCCCCCACTCAATCGACCCCAAAAGATCTCAGCACCAATGAAGATCCTCCAGGCATTCGGAGCAATCTGGCCGACGGACAATCCCAAGAAATCCGCCAGGTGACGGTGTAAAGCCGTTAGTGGTAATCTAAGGCCTGCTGCGAACATGGCATCGTACATCCCCACATCGCCATCCTCCCCGTATAACACTTCTCGTTTTTTCTAGGGAGACGGATAGGAATGTGGTCTGGGATTTGGAAACGGGTACGCAACTCATTAAAAACTCTGTTGCTCATCTTTGGAAGGAATTTATTGACGGCCCACTCCTCCAGAAGGATGAAGGGACGGTTACCTCCAGAACTCCCTGAAGTTCCCTCACAGGACTCTTCGTCACCTTCATCCCCATTCCCGTCACTACTAACCTCATCACCGTCATCCCTATCCCCGTCACTATCAATCTCCTCGTCGCCTTCATCCCCGTTCCCATCACCAATAATTTCCTCGTCTATCCCCTCGACCTCAACCTCACTTAACACTTTCTCCCTAACTCCCTCGACATGGTCTTCTACGTCAATACTAGGGGATTGAGCTGACGTTTCTTTTCCCGACGACTCGGAAAAGCCGTCGGACTCTTGACCTGAGCTAAAAAATTCGTCGTAGCTCGCTCCATCGCAGATCGACGATCGATCACTTGACGCGTCACTTGACATCTGACTACCTACAAGTGACGGATACACTCTAAGTTCCTAGACCGACGTTCTCAATAAAAAAAAAAAAAAAAAAAAAAATTTAGGCAAAAGTAAAAAAAGCAAAGAAAAGGGAAGAAGAACTTACAGGTGAAACAGATCTTGAATGGATGAAACAACCTTGGGAGTGACGGTATTGATAACAAATGACGGATCAAATCGGGAGTAAGGGCGACGGGTTCTCTCTTGAAAAGTCAGCGAGGTTGAAATGGCGAAATGAGACAAGGGACGTGGTATTTATATAAGAGGGAAAACGCACGGAAGGCGGCGCGACGCCCGTGCCCAGGAACGAGGCCAACAACTGCGCGCTACGTGACCTTGCATTTAATAGCTCGCGACTCGAGGAGTCATTCATAATTGGTTTTTCTTTTTCGTCTCTAAGAACAAAAAGATGGTTAAGTCATAACTCCACATGCCGACGGTGTTAGGCGTCGAGCATGTAGAGTAGGGGGCAACTGATGAGGATAAAAGGAGAGCCTAGCCACACGGAACATAAAACTGACGGTTTAGTGCAATCCTTCGGACATAACAGGCGGTGTTGTAGGCGACGGTCATAGGGTCAGCTAGTTCCAAGGCTGACGGCATTACTAGACCGACGCCCAAAAAAGTCAAGGAAGTAAACTGAGGCCGACGGACCGAGCATAAGTTTACTTGCTACCCACGCTACGTATAAGGAATTGTCTTGCTTTCCACGCTAGATAATATTCAAGGGATCCCTATAAGGAAAGATCCCATAAAATATGCTCAAGAGGACTCTTATAAGGAAAAGACTTCTACTCCAAGGAAAAGAGGGGTAACCCTCGCTACTATAAAAACCTAAGCACCCTCGCAACCCAAGGTGCAGATAATTTACCCTCTCTAGCACTCTAGAGCAGTGAGAATAGTTCTAACTTGACCTTCGGAGGGTGTTTGGCCGGTACCACACCGGTACTCTCTGCTAGGTTATTCCTTTTCGTTGTGCAAGTGCCATTTGCGATCGTACGAGGAATGTATGACTCACTGGTGGTATTATTTTCGGCATCATCACTACCCAATATATAGATGCTGAAATCTTTTTATTTATTTATGTGGATTCTCACCACAGTAGACCTATTTGGATCCATTCCTACGAAGTAAACAACTAATACATGACCTCGCTTGCTAGACCTTGCGTTAGGCTCAACTATATAAATCTTGTGTTCTATCTCTATTCTCTATCTCCATATTTTCATAATATCTAACACTCTAAAAAAAAAAATTAACAACTTTTTAAAGTTCATGTTCCTCCAAGTTCTCCAAAATCAAAATAAACTTATAATGGGAGCTAATTACAATTAACGAAAATGATCAACACCACATTGTTTCCATAGTAAAGTAGTAGCTTAACCATCATTGAGCCCTTAGTATACTTTGACTAATTAAACCCCACTACTTGCCTTTTGACAAGACAATCATGCACACATTTTTAGCAAAAGTAATGTTATAAATAAAATATATTTTACAATAGTTAAAGTTGGTAAGTTTTGATAATTTTTTTAATCCAAAATCATGGCTAAAATGGCCCGGTACCACTATTTAACAAAAAAATTAGCAATTTATCATTGTTTTAGAAATATATAAGAATCAACCATCTTTTTGAAACTTGAGTTTGTGAAATTCAAGTTTGCTGTGAAACTCGAGTTCCAAAAACTCGAGTTCTTTGAAAAATTATACTCTGAAAATTTTTTATGATACTCGAATTCACGGAAAACTCGATTTCGCCAAACTCGAGTATTCAAATAGTGGTAGATTCTTACATATTTTCAAAATAGTAGTAGATTGTAACATAGTTTGCAAAAATGTGCTATTTGGCTATTTTCACCCCGAAGTCATTACTAACATCACTTTATCATATATTACCAACAAATTGCCTCCCTAAAAATCGTGAAATATTTTAAAATTTTGTAGCTCTAGAGTTATTATTTCAAGTTATGCTATAGATACAACATTTTTCACAACAATTAAACGAGTAATTAACTTTGCTGCCAGGTACAAGAGTTTAGCATTCACTACTTTGTCATGTGACCTCATACTCATACCACTCCTTTACGTGAGTTAGAAAATGATTTAATTCTATCTTTTTACTTGACAACAAAATTTCTGTTCAGGTGAGATTTAAAAATAAATAAATAAATTTTGTATGACAAATGACATTAACACTAAACAGCCGATACGATTTCAACATCTAATTGCTTATTGCTCCCCTCTTGACTGATAAAGATAGAAAAACAGAGCAACATTTACAGTCCAAGAAGGAAGACGGTCAACACGTGTTGGATTCACACACGTGCAAACTACTTAATTAATTAAGTCGTGTCGTTTCGGTATGGGTGAGAGTTAGTTATGGCACGTGTGTTTCTGGTATGACATGAGTATGTCCAAGCCCAAGCAATTCAAGCTCCAGCAGTGGCGGGAAAATCACATTCTGATTAGTTAGAATTGTTAGAAGGTTCTAGAACCTATTTATTCATGTAATTCCTTTATATAGAGAGGTGGTTTATTATATTTTCATTCATTGAGTAAAGAACAATTCAGTTTCTCCTCTTTGAGCTTCTCAATTCTCTCTCTATTTTTCTCTTCGTTTTCTCTCATTTTCTTTCTCTTTCTTGTAACTTTTCTTTCTCTGATTTTGTGTTTGAGTCAAAGATCTGTGTGATCATCTTTGTGAAACTCATCTGTTTCTTCATGGTATCAGAGCCACGGATGGCTTCTACTGAGCAGATGGCCTCTACTACAATGTCATCCTCATCTTCAACAATGGCGTCCATGGCGTCTTCTTCTCTTGCTTCAATCAATTTGATCAATCAACCTCTTCTATTGTCACAAACATGATGACAGTGAAGCTTTATAGTTCCAACTATATAGTTTGGAAACATCAAATCTCGATGGTACTCGAAACTTACTCCTTATTTGAGTTACTTGATGATACTCAACTAATTCTAGAGAAATTTCTCAAGGATCTTTCAGGATCTATTATTGTAATCATCAATCCAGATTATTCAATCTGGAAATCAAAGGAGAAAGCACTTCTTACCTTTATTAGTTCAACTTTGACACCTTCAATCCTTGCTCTCACCGTGGGATGCCACTCAACAATGGAAGTTTGGAAGGTTCTTGAAAATCGTTTTTCCTCAGCCTCAAGATCGCACATTATGAATCTAAAAGGAGAACTCCACAATATTAGGAAAGGTCAGTGATTCTCGTTGATGTGTATCTTCGAAGATCAAAGTTGCGAGGGATAAGTTGATGGCGGTTGGAGTGATTCTTGATGATGAAGAATTGCTTCACATAGCCATCAAAGGCCTTCCTAAAGAATACAATGCATTCAAGTTTGCAATACGTATAAGGAGTACACAAGTGAGCTTTGATGAACTTACTACTCTCCTTGGTGCAGAAGAAGAATCTTTGAATGATTCTAATGATATTAAAGAAACCTTTGCAATGACAATGAATGCCATACCTAGATCTAGTGGTGGTGGTTATAATCAGTACAATAATAGAGGTAGAGGAAGGAATAGTAATAGAGGAAGAGGTAATGGTGGTGGTAGAGGATCTAATGTCTTTCCACAACAAGATTCACCATACACTTCCAATCAAAATCATTCCAATCAGTTCTCTTCATCATCACGGTTTCATGGTTCCAAGAATGAGAGACCATCCCGTCGGATATGTGGGAAGAGTGGTCATACAACTATTGATCACATTACCATCGAATGGATTATGCTTACCAAGGAAAGCACCCTCCCACCAAATTGGCTGCTATGGCAACAGCTTCAAATGCAGCAATCACTCAAGAGCAACCATGGCTAGGCGATAGTCTGCAACGGATCATGTCACATCCAGCCTCAATGCACTATCTTTTCCAAAACCTTACACTGGATAGGACCATCTAACTGTTGGTAATGGCCAAAACCTTCCTATCACTCACATAGGTAAAGTTCAATTTCCTACTCAAAACTCATCTTTACATCTTAACAATGTCCTTAGGGTGCCTTCAATTGCCTCAAATCTAGCTTCTGTTCACAAACTCCGCCATGATAATAATTATTGATGCTATTTTGATGAGAACCTTTTATCTGTTCGGGCCTTGGCCACGGGGAAAGTGCTTTACCAGGGCAGGAATGAACAGGGTGTGTACCCTATCTACCCTAGTAAAGCTACTACTTTGTCTTTACCTTCTAGAGTCCGCAATCATGTTGCTTCCACATCTTCACCTTGGGAATTATGGCACAACAGGCTTGGTCATCCACATGCTCAAGTCCTACAAACACTTCTTCCTATACTTAAGATTTCTTCAAATAAGTGTAATAGTATATCTTGTACACATTGTCTCGGTGGTAAAATTCATAAACTTCCTTTTCCTACTTCCCATTTTACTGCACATTCACCACTGGAATTAGTTCACTCTAATGTATGGGGCCCCGCTCCTGTTTCCTCTATTAATAAATTCAGGTATTATGTGTTGTTTGTAGATCATTATACTCATTTTACTTGAATTTATTTTCTTCAACATAAATCTGAGGTCTTTCCTATATTTGTTAAGTTCAAATCCATAGCTGAAACACAGTTTTCATCTAAACTTAAAATTTTGAGATCGGATGGGGGTGGTGAGTTTGTGTCTAAAGAGTTTGAGTCTTACTTATCTAATCGTGGCATTCTTCATCAACTCTCCTATCCATATACTCCACAGCAAAATGAGTTGGTAGAACGAAAACACAGACATATTATAGAAACCACAATTACCTTATTGTCTAAAGCCTCTCTTCCTTTTCAATATTGGTCTTATGTTGCTCAAATTGCTGTTTTTCTCATAAACTTGCTTCCTACTACCACTCTTCACTCTTACTCACCATATTACCTATTATATCACTCTCAACCCGATCTCAATCAGCTCGGAATTTTTGGGTGTGCCTGTTATCCTCTTCTTAGACCTTACACCTCACACAAGCTTGAACCCAGAACCAAGGAATGTATATTCCTAGGATATTCTTCTGTTTCAAAGGGTTATCTATGCTTTGATCCTATTACAAACTCTATGTACACCTTTAGACATGTTTTGTTTAATGAGTCAAAATTTCCTTTTCCTACACTCACCTCTTCTCCACAATCACCTGTTACTCCTACATCTCACTCCATTTGGTTTTCCAATCTACTTTACTTACACTCTCTCCATTAACCTTCCATTTTAGGGCCAGCTCCACAATCAGTCAATACTACCACACCGCCTGACACTTCATCACTAGATCAATTCCTTCACATAGTTACTTCACATTCTTCTCCTTCACCAAGTTGTAATGATTCTTCCTCAAATCCTACTGCTACTCCTTCCACTACTCCTATTAGTCCTTCCTTGTCACCTCCTTTAGCTCCCTCTTTTCCTCCACCGCCCGCTTCTGCCCCAAATTCTTCTTCCTTTAGTGACCCTTCAACCTTGCCAATTGTTCCCGTTAATCTTCATCCCATGCAAACTAGGTCCAAGTGGGGTATATCCAAACCTAAACTCTGTTATAAAGCTACCCTTGACTATAATTTCACCGAACCACCCACCTACAAAATAGCTTCCTCTTATCCAAATTGGTGCAAGGCAATGGATGCTGAATTTGATGCATTGCGAAAAACAAAGAAACCTGGGTACTTGTTCCTCCTTCTCCTCATTTTAATCTAGTAGGGTGCAAGTGGGTCTATAAATTGAAGCTTCACGGTGATGGATCAATTGCCGGATATAAAGCACGCTTGGTAGCCAAGGGGTTCCATCAACAACCAGGAATAGACTTCACAGAGACTTTCATCCAGCTTATTAAACCCTTTCTGATCGAGGTTGGTTTTGGGAATTGCGATCAGTCTTAACTTGTCTATTAGGCAATTGGATGTCTCCAATGCCTTTCTTCATGGCTATCTTAAGGAGGAAGTTTATATGCAGCAGCCACGGGGTTATGTTAATCCTTCTAAACCTCATTATGTCCGCAAATTACTAAAGTCCCTTTATGGGTTAAAGCAGGCTCCAAGGGCATGGTTTGAGAGATTCACCTCCCAATTGCTTCATCTTGGTTTTGTGGCTTCTTTGGCAGATTCATCTCTCTTTGTTTATCATTCAGGCTCTACTATTCTCTACATACTGTTGTATGTTGATGATATTATCATCACTAGTAATGCTTCTACACAGATTGCCTATCTCATCTCGGCTCTCGGTGCTACTTTTGATCTCAAAGATCTTGGCCCTCTCAATTATTTTCTGGGTATTCAAATCACGCCCACAAAGTATGGCCTTACCTTATCACAGACTAAGTATGCCTCCGAGGTTCTTCATCGTTTCAATATGCATAATTCCAAGCCTACAAAAACACCATGTTGTCCCCGCCACAAGACTTACTCCAGATTCTGGTCTACGTCTATCCGATCCTTCTACTTATAGAAGCATGGTTGGGGCTCTTAAATACCTCACATTTACTAGGCCGGACTTGGCCTTTAGTGTTCATCAATTGTGCCAATTTATGCAATTTCCTACAACCACTCATCCGGAGGCTACTAAGAGAGTTCTCATATATGTGAGGGGTACCCTTTCTCATGGCATTTATTTTTCTTGAGGTCCTTTTACTTTAACTGCCTTCACAGACGCCGATTGGGCAAGTGATCCTTTTGATAGGAAGTCCACCACTGGGTTTATGGTGTTTTTAGGCTCCAATCCTATTTCTTGGTCATCTAAGAAACAGACCACTTTGTTTCCGGATCTTCCACAGAGGCCGAGTATCATGCACTTGCCACCACCGCTTTGAGCTCTCCTGGCTTAGACAATTGTTTCGTGATCTTCTTCTTTTCCTTCATCATGTTCCAGTTTTATGGTGTGACAACGTGTCGCCATTGCTCTTGCTTCGAATCCAGTTTTTCATGCTCGTACAAAGCATGTTGAGGTAGATTATCATTTCATAAGGGAACGTGTTCTTCACAAGGATTTGGATATTTCCTTTGTTTCTGCAAGGATAATCTTGCAAATATATTTACTAAGCCTTTGCCTAGACCTTCGTTTCTTTTATTTCGTGACAAACTCATGCCTCGTTCCTCCCCCATTCGTTTGAGGGGGGATGATAAAGATAGAAAAACAGAGCAACATTTACAGTCCAAGAAGGAAGACGGTCAACACGTGTTGGATTCACACACGTGCAAACTACTTAATTAAGCTGTGTCGTTTCAATATGGGTGAGAGTTAGTTATGGCATGCGTGTTTCTGGTATGACATGAGTATGTCCAAGCCCAAGCAATTCAAGCTCCAACAATGGCGAGAAAATCTGTTACAGTTAGTTAGAATTGTTAGAAGGTTCTAGAACCTATTAATTTAATCATCTAATTCCTTTATATAGAGAGGTGGTGTATTATATTTTCATTCGTTGAGTAAAGAACAATTCAGTTTCTCCTCTCTGAGCTTCTCAATTCTCTCTCTATTTTTCTCTTCGTTTTCTCTTATTTTCTTTCTCTTTCTCGTAACTTTTCTTTCTCTGATTTTGTGCTTGAGTCAAAGATCTGTGTGATCATCTTTGTGAAACTCATCTGTTTATTCTTTGACAATATCCATTACCTCAAATCATAGGGTCATGTTAGAATGGCAAGTCAAGTTAACCTAGTGGTGGCGTCATTTGTCATGGTTAGCCATGTGATCAAATTACTTATCCACGGCCATTGAAAAGAATAAATAATTCTCCAATGGCTGTCCCAATAATCAACTTTCTCGCTCGGGCGTGGCCCCTATTATTTGTCTTCGTAGTTGGGTTAAAGGTAATTAATCCAAATCCAATACAATTGGGCATGCGATTTTGAAATCCCTCTAGTTAGTGTTGTCCACTCTTACTTTTGTGATTAGCCCCACTCGATAGAGTACACATCACTCAAAATTCATGTGTTACTTTGTGGACAATGTTCTGCAGTAGTGTACCCAAATGACCAAATTAATCATGGGTGGCTAACCACAGCTCAGTTTTTTTATCAACATTTTACAACTTTTAGAAATCTGTCCTACTGTTGAAGATATGTCACAGCGATAATAGCATGGATGAGTAATAAAAGGAACTAAACCAACTAATTTAGTCATCCAGAAGGCACAGTCATTCACTCCACGGCCTCATCTTCCTTGCTCTCACATACAGAAACCTCGCTCAAGGCACAGCAGAGTACTCTCGGCCACAATTCACATTCACACACATTATTCGAAACCCATATCACGGCACACTACCATCATCAATGGCTGCCACAAACTCGAAAGTCACATAACCAAACCACTACCTCGCCTTCAACTTGAACACCACACCAGCAGGTAGCAACCAACACTCACAAGCAGTTCACCTCACTCGCCCAACTCCGAAAGTGAGATCCATTGTTAAAATTAAAAGCCCACCCAAGTTTCAAGAAGAGTCCAATAATCCACATTGATCCTGGTCCAAATTCGAAACCCAGAAGCAGGCCCAAACCTAATTCCCAACTTAAGGTATAGATGTTCCTAAAACAGATAAGTATGTGTCAACGACTAATGCATTATTTTTATTTACTATTACTCTTACTCTTACATTATAGGTGATGCCTAATTAAAGCAAAGTATACTCAACATATATATATATATATATATATATATATGTTCTTAGGAGAAAATGATTTTTGTCCAAAAATTTTAAACTATGCAGCAATTTATTCCTATTTTCAAACTATTTGACATCGTGTTCTTGCTTTGAAATTCGATTTTTTGAAAATTGAATTCCCCATATAACTTGATTTTACCATTTCCAAATTATGTGAAAATTTTGCCACACTAGACTGAGAAGACGTGGCTTTACCTGTTTTAAAAAATTCAAGCTGGAACTCAATTTCCTTGAAATTGAGTTCCATAGATTTTTTATTTTTTATTTTTTTTTGGGTTATCATTATTCGCTATTAGTATTAGTGAGTTCTTCGAAATTTTGGAAGAAAAAAAAATGTGTAACCCGATATTAAACATACCGAGTTTGAGTGAAATCCCTGAACCGGCCCATGCACTCTCCCTTTCCTTTAGCCGTATCACATATCTCCCTTTCTTCCTCCTTCAGTCACGTTTGAGCCCTGTGTTAAGTCGCCATGCAATCCCCAAGTCAAACCCAAAATCCCCAAATCCTAACCGGTGATGCCCTAACTGGAGAAGGCAGATCAAAATCCAACTTGACATCCAACCTAACTGGAGAAGTCAAAGTAACGTATTCTGCTATTTTTATTGGCAATAGAAACTTTATTATTATAGAGTTGATTTAGAGCAATATGTAACTCAAAAAAACAACAATGATTGATGATTTACTTAATTGTTGAATGTACTTTTTAGATGGGTTTGCTTAATTTTAATTTTACCTCTAACTTACTAGTCTTGCTGTGAATTTTGCACAATGAAACCTCTTTTCTTTTTTCTTCATTTTTTTTTTTTTTTTTGTAATTTGTATTAGTTTTACTTGCACTTAGTGAAGTTTCAATGAAGTTTTTTAAGAAATCTGTTGAACATAAATGTAAATATGTATAAAATTGAATTTATTAGCCAAAAGTTGTATCCGAATTGAGTTTTGGGTTAAACATCAGGTTTTGGATTGGTTGTATTGTTAGTAGAATTTATTTCCTTCTTATCCCGTTGTTAAATTTAGGGGTTGTATGGTTCATATTTTAAAACTTGTTCTAAAAATAGCTGAAAACTTGTTTTGAGAATTCATTCTTAGAATTGGTATTCTAAGCAATTAAATTTTGAATAACATATTTGGTTTTGCTTTCTTGTTGTTCCAGGAATGCATGCAGGCTCATAGTGGTGCCTAATTTTGCCTGAAAGTTGGAACAACCTTGGTGAAAATGGTCAAATAATTTACTATTATTACTCGTCTTAGATCTGTTTTGTCACTCTCAAAAATTTGATTGCTTTAACTTCTAAATTATCCATTGTTTTTCAAATAAATAGTTTGCAAGTTTGCAAGTATTGTAAGGCCACTACCTCCTTAAGTATCCCTGCAGTACTAACTACTAAGTTCCATATATTATTTAACTTCTTTTGAGGAGAATTATGGTTCGTCTAGACTATTTGAGTAATTCAATCCTGCTTAAAGTCCTGATTAGCATCTTGAGATTTTCTCACAAATGCCAAGAAATGGCCTAAATATTGGTTCCACGCTTGTCATAGTGCCTAACAAGAAATAACTGAAGGGTGGTGCTCCCAAATGTTACAAGAACAGAGCGCAAACTACCAATATTTTTCCATTGTACTCACATGACTCTCATTCAACCAAATAGCTTTAGCACAAACAGAACAATATATCAACTAAAAATATTTTCTTAATATGAAAATACATTTTAGCTTATAAACCTTTACAATTTCTAAAACTATTCCTCACCTATTTTCAATGTGCATCAAATTATGATATAAGTTTTGTACCTGAGATAATAGAGAAATGATTGCTAGAGAAAGAACACTGAATCCAGGGATGTATAGCTGAGGAGCTGTACATGAGAAACACTGAAGTGAAGGATATAGAAACATTGATTCCGAACCATCCGGTCAGGATATAGCTTCAATAAAACTCGATTTTCTTAAACTTAAGTTCACTTTTTTAAAAATTCCAACATAACTCAATATCATAAAAATCAAGTTACATACAAATTTCTAGTGGAACTCGATATTCATAATATTGAGTTACACATCGATTTTTTTTTTTTTTTTCCAAAATTGTGAAGAATTCAGTCATACAAATATCGAGTTCTGCTTTTTTTTTTTTTTTTTTTTTTTTTTTTGTGGAATCAAGTTCCAGCTGGATTTTTTTAAACACAAAAGGCCATGTATGCTTGGTCTAGTGTGGCAAAAATAACACATAATTTGGAAATGGTAAAATCGAGTTATATGGGGAACTCTATTTTCAAAAAATTGAGTTCCAAAACAAGGACACAAAGCTAAATAGTTTGAAAATTAGGCTTTGCATCTTTAAATCTCTCATATTACAGATTTATCTCATCTTAATAAAAATATTATGACACTAAATCCAAAATAAAAAATGAGCCTCATCATGCATGTGATGAGGATAGTTATTATTATGTTAGAGAATTTAAATCAAAGATACCAAAGATACCATACTTTTATTTTTAGAAGAAAAGAAGATTATTTATTTTTTGGTTAAGAGTCGTTGATCCTTATTACACTAGTTATCTGTGAAAATGAAAAATAAGGGTGGTTAATCTCTAAAGAATAGAGTGACATTTATTATTTAAATTATTTCAAATTGATTAAATTTATACATGTTTCATAATTTTTCAAAATATCAGTATACTTTAACTATGTAACTCTAATTTATTTAACAAAAAAATTTTATTCTAAAATGTTCAAAGAATATTATTTCTAACTAATATGATTTAAAAAAATAGTTCACAAATTACAACTGAAAATTTGACTAAATGAAGAGATAATCATAATATTTTTGTACTAATGCAAAAATAAATTTGATTTGTGTTATATATAAGAAAATAAGATATTTTTATATCAAATTAGCATGTTACAAACATACTATATATATATATATATATATAGAGAGAGAGAGAGAGAGAGAGATCTATAATATAAAATAAAAAACCAAATAGCTAAACTTATGGCTCCACCTTTTGAGAATTTCACCCAACCAAAGAGTAATAAAGAAAGAACAAAATGAACACAACATGTAAATAGAAATTATGATAAATCTAAACAAATAATTAAATGATAAATCTAAATCTCATTGGAGGAATGGGAATGAAGTTATTTTATTGGATGTCTTGATCTCGGACAAAATATGAATTGCCACTTGGCTATTAATTTGGCCCAAGTCGTGTCAACTCAAATTTGTTAATTAACCGGTGATTATCATGAATATACGAAAACCTTAGTACAGTAAGACTCATAAATAGTACTAAAAAGTGCAGTAAGACATATAAATAGAAATAAAAATAAGCTCAATAATAAAATAAGCTAACTTTATAATCTATTCCCAAACGCAACCCTAGTATTAAATAAGCAAGTTGCTATAATTTTTGTATCTCCTCCTTTGGTTCAACAATGCCCTTCTTGGGAAACAAAAGAAAAAAAAATGGTAAGTACTAGTGGCTCTACATGTTACTTAGGGAGGTCACATGACCACCCTGAATTGATTTTTTTTTTTTTTTTAATACCTTAAAATTTTTGAATTTCAAATTAATATGGTTAGTTGACCACCCTAGAAAAAATTCTTGAACACCCTGTAAAAAACTTGAACACCTTAAATAAAAATTTGAGTCCATTAAAAATAAAATTTGATCTCTCCAAAATTTTGGTCCATTGAAGGTTGAACCAAAGAATTTCAAGAAATGTAATTTTTACAACATTTTCACAAATAAATCTTAAGTAGTAAGTTGTTATTGGTTGTTATTGGTAGACAAGAAAGTGATTTCTATGGTAGGTTCAAATTAGAGCTAGTAAAAACTACTCATCTAAGATTTATTGTAAAAATGTCGTAAAAATATTACGAACATAACGTTTCTAAAAAATTGCCCAAACAAATACAATTTAGCCAAAAAGCCCAAATCAAATGTTTAAGTGTGTGTTTGGTTCCAAATTAAAAAGCTAGCTTATTATACTATTCAACATATTTTTGCTACTATTCATAGGTCCTGCTACACTTTTTGGTACTATTCACGGGTCCCACTTTACTATTTTAGCTAACTTTTACCTTTATCTACAGTATTTTCAGCAAACAGTTTTCAGTTTTAGCAAAATAAGCGGATTCCAAACAAACCCTAAGTTGTTCCCAAACAAACACAAAGTACCCTTTTTGTTTTTTGTGGTTATTTTTAAGAAAATGTTTTGGATTCATTTGACAAAGTAACACTTTTAGTACTCATTTGGATACAGCTACCAGCGTCTCTGTTTTGCCATTTTGGCGTTTTATTTTTTTATTTTTTTATTTTTTTTGAGAAGAGCGTTTCACGTGATTATGTATTGTTCAGTGGGTCCGTGCACAGTTCACAAGACCCACAAATACTTTATTTAAAAAAAAAAAAACTTTAAAACTGGGTTTCACAATATTATTCACACATTTAAAAATTATTTTGCTACAATATTTTCAGTTTTTAGTTTTTGGTAAAATAAGCAGTATCTAAACACATCATTAATATCTATGCAGAGCATAATAATTGAAAGAAGGAAAATGTTTTAAGAATCCCAGTTTGTCCCTGTTGTTCAAATAATGCTAATAAGCTGTTGCCATTGTATTAATAATTGTAGTACAAACTACAAAAGACTTGTAATCAATATCACATCAAGTGACCAAACAATTATTTTATTTTATTTTTGGAAGTGAATCTACGAGGTTTTTAATACTTTTATATCAAAAATTTTAATACAAATTGAAAAAATAATAATAAAATTGTTGTTTCAAGAGGACAAACTTCGTCCATGCTTGAACCATGTATTATGGATGGATGTGCTTTGTGCCTTGTGCCAAAATAAAATCAAGTCAAGTGATAAAGTCCAATGATTTCATTATCGATCTTAACCACAGTGGTGACACCACGTTCAGCCAAAGGTACTCCAGAGAACACCCTGAACTCAAAAAAAAAAAAATTATATAATAATTAAATTTTTTTTATTTGTTTACCCTTAAAAAAAAAAAATTAAGAACACCCTCAATCAAAATTAGGAACACCCTCAAATTAAAAAAAAAAAAAAATTATTTATTCTACTTTCAAGCAAAAAAAAAATTTTGAACTAAAATCTGTAAAAAAATAAATAAAAAAAATTGTAAAGAGCAAGCGACAAGCCCACAGATTCTCAAAAAAAAAAAAAAAAAAACAATGAACGGCAAGCCCAACATCAAGCCCACGGTAAGCCCAACATCAGATGACGACGCAATTTTTCTGCAAGATTTTTATGAAAAAAAATTGAAAAAATCTTGCATTTTTGTTGTTTGTAACTGAGGCTGAGAAGGAGGGAGAGGAAGAGATTTGTTAGGAAGAGAATAAAGAGATTGAGAAGGGCAGAAAGGAAGAGACTTGCAAGAGAAAAAAAAAAAAAGGATTGGAAAAAGAGAGAACCTCTGAAGAGTCTGAATGTGTAGATATGAGACAATTAGCTAGGAACTGAAAAGGGATAAGTCAAGGCATTGGAAAAGTAAGAGAAGTTTAAATGTGTGGATGAGAACCATTCTAGACAATAGTGAAAAAAAAAAAAAAAAAAAAAGATGAGAGAATTAAAAAATGGTGGAAAGGAAAAAAATCAAGAAAAAACTGGGATATATATATATATCAAGTAATTTCCCATCATGTCACTTTCTGTTCTTGTACTCATTGATTGATATAAATATAAATATAAATATATATATATATATATATATATATATATATATATATATAAAATATCTTGAGTCAAATTAGATTATCTGCATTATTGTTTCTCAAAAAAAGATTATTAGCATATGGAATATGTGCTAGTGCAACTAATAAATAATAATTTAATTAATCAATAATTAATTGGGAAAAGCAACTAATAAATAATAATTTAATTAACCAATACATTATAAAAGACAAACGAATTAAATTATTTAGGCTAAACAACAATTAATAATTTTATAATTAATTAAACAACAATATAACAAATTATAATTTATAAAAGACAAACAAATTAATGAAACAACTAAACAACAATAATTAATAATTTTATTAATATTTCAAATGAACTTATAGTTTATTGTTTATTTTTTTGCTAGAATTATAGACAAATATTTGGTAAGAAAACCACGTAGAAGACAATTGTAAACTTTATGTATTTACGTGTTTTTTTATTGTTATTGTTGTCAATATACAAAATTTTCTTTTTATTAGATTGTGTAATTTATGCTTATTAAGAAACACCTTGAAAAAAATTTCTAGAGTCGCCACTACTCAACCACCCATTGACTTTACCATTACCCATCAATTTTACAATTGAAAATATTTCTAATGCTACTATTTCTAGTCTTGCTGACTTGCTTGCTCTCTTATTTACGAGGGAAGAGATTTCATCTAACTTTAAAAGGCATCTTATTTTATTGTTTATCTCTAAATTTAAAAGCTACTATTCAGTTTATTTTTATTACTATTTATGAGCCTCATTGCACTTTTTGGTACGATTCATGGGTTCTACTTTATTATTTCAATTAACTTTTCCCTTTATCTTGATTACTTTCAACAAAAATTTTCAGTTTCAACAAAATAAACAGATCCCAAATAGACTATTGTGATTTTTAAATTGTTTTCAAAAGACACACATTTTCAAATGGCTAGTCTATTAGTGTTTATTTTAGTTTTTAACTGAATTTGTTGGATTTATGTGATATATTTTCTACATACGCATATGCACTAAATTAAGTCATGTCTATTTACTTTATTGAATATGATTAATATAATAGTTGAATGCCTAAATTGAATATATTGAATGAACTTATAGTTTACCCTTTATTATTTTGCACCATGAATAAATTTCTTATAAAGAAATCACTTGTATTACAAGATTAATATTCTAAGCAAAACTGTGTTGGCTTTAATAATTTTCTTTGAGATCATAGGCTATGAGAAAATGTCTCATTTTTTCATCCTAATGATCAGGTTGAAATAAGAAGAGCATGTTTACAAAGAGGTTTTTGTCAACTTCTTGGCCATGATTTCCCTAAAAAAGAAATTAATGGAGCATTGTGTTGATTTAATACTAATTAGTTTAAAGAATACAAAAATTGGTTGGGATAGATCATAAAAAAAGATGATGTATTTTGTTTATATTATTACTTATTAGGCAAGATGTTCGAAATTGTATGGGATATTAGTAGTTTAATGATTATTTGGTTGTATACGTTGAAAATGATGTAGTTGATAGAATTGATAACAAAACTATCATACATCAATTTCAAAATATGAAAACTCGTAGAATAAAATTTTAAAGATTTATGTATTTGAGCTTTTTTGTGATATCGATATATTCAAATTTTATTTTATTAAATTTTGTTTAATTTAAGTTTTTTAATGGCCACCCCGAGAAAAATTTCTAGAGCCACCATTGCTTGATTGCTTTGAAAAATATATAGGACTCAATATTTCTTTTTTTGTTTTTCAAAGATTATAAAATTTGGATTTATAACGAAACCCCAAAACTTGAACTGAAAAGTCAAGAAATGGTGGGTGGGGAAGATAGTAGTTTTTTTTTTTTTTAATAATTATTTAGAGTAAAATATAGGACCCATATTGGAATAAACACTAAAACACAAAAAGTGCCGTGATTTATATCCTTGCAATAAATAGCTGATGTGATTATGTGTGAAAGCTCGAAAATGTGTTAAAAATACAAGAGCTGCTTAGACCCTCAAATTAAAGTTACGACTCGATAGATTTTACAAGAACTTAGTTATAAGTGTGGAATAGTGCAAATGCGAGTAGATAAACAAACAAACTACTCTAATTCATAATCAAAACAACACAAAGAAAAAATGGAATGTAAAAGAGTAAGGAAGAGAGATGCAAACATAAGATAACACGCCGATGTGTTATCATAGAGGAAATCGAAGAACTCGGCGAAAAACCTCTCCGCCGCCCTCCAAGCGGTAATCGATCCACTAGACAATCAATTGGGATACATGGGTTAGCAAGAGAACCTCCAAGCCTAATCTACCTGTTGTACCTAAACCCTCCAAGCTCCTACTCTAACAAGACTTCTCGGAATCGTGTCTTGTCTAGCTCTCCGGATCCCGCAACAAGCTCCATGTTACATTTGTCATCCTTGGCTTCTTCCAATACTTCCCCCAAAGAAAGACCAAAACCTTACTTGACACTCTAAAAGGGTGTGATAAGTGTTTGGGCTATCAACCTCTCAATGGTATGGAAATGAAGAGATAGGAGTTGAGGAAATCCACAAGCATATGTGTAGAGATATATGGGTATGATAATCTCTAACTCTCAAGGTTTGAGACTAGGGTTTTCTCTCAAAAGCACCCCTCAACATTTTTGGATAATGTGGGTATATATAGTGTGGGTACAGAAAGTGTGTATCAGATAGCACAGTCTGACAAAACAGAATGTTTCGCGGATGTCTCGTGAGAAGGCCTTACCCACGAGATACTCACGAAAACATAGTTTGTCTCCATCTATACTGACTCTTCGCATTCCGATTATGTGTAAGGCACATGCTTGACTTTGTGGGATGCTTAATCACGAGCCACCCACGAGAACTCTTCTCGCTTCAATTGCTTAAGTTTTCACACACTCTCTCTCTAACACACAACCCTTATAATCAAATCCCACAATAAATACAGCATACAAAAGACTCAATATAATTATAATAAAATTTGGCACAGAATAAAGGCCAACAAATTACATATTTTGTAAATCACAATTTTACAATGTGCATAATGTAAAGCTAAAAAAAAAAATGAAAAATTATTGTATAGTCTCAAAGAACAAGATCAGCAGACTAACCTTATACTCCCGGTGGGGAGCATGCCAACACATAATAACTTGCTAACTTCAAATGAGACTACCAACTCAAGTTGCTCTGTTAACGTTTGTTAACGTTAGGAAATTTTTAGTTTCACTTTTAATTTTAAACAGGGGCATTCCTTCCTTCTCTCGGGCTATCACATATGATTCCTCTCCCATGAACAATGGCTCAAGTACGGGGGCGGCCCAACATAATTTGGGGCCTAAGGCTAAAAATTTATACGGGGCCTTTAATATGTAAATATTAATTAAACAAAATTATTTAATACTAATCAAATTAAGGTTAATTTGATACATTAAATACCTAAATAATACCAACTAGACTAATATTAATTTCATATAGAGAATTGAATATCATAGTTGAATTATAAATATTAATAAAAAGAAATAAAAATATATTATGATTGAAAAAGATACTTTTTTTGAATATAAGACGATGCATAGTTAAATAAAGTTGTAATCTAATTTTTAATTTTATATTTTGATTTTAAGAGAGTGAGAGATAGATATTATTTGGTGTATGGTTTTGTAGGATATTAATTTACAAAAATCAAAGTCTCATACTCTTAGGGGAGATTAATCTATAATTAATGATTTAACACATTTGCAACATCATTTTGAAATATTTTAGGATTTCAATTGAGTTAAGGTTCTATTGGTCTCGTACTTTGAGAGTCTTAATAGAAATGAAAAAGAAAAATGCGCTAATTAAAAGCACTATAAAATGTTCAAAATATAATGTGATATTATCTCTCATTGATAAACTTCATCAATTTAACTAATGAATGTTTATATCACATTTTTTGTGATTAATAACATGGTAATTTGTAAGCCAATAGTAAAATTTGTATATCACTAATAAAAAAAATATACAATATTTAGAAAATATATATGATTGTATAAAAATTTGGGTTTTTAACTATAAAAAGTAGGCCTTTTTTTCCTAAGGAATTTGTTTTTTTTTTTGGTGGGGCCTTAGGCCTGGGCCTTGAGCCGGCCCTGCTCAAGTACCATGGGCTATTCTTCTCTCGTCTCTGTTAGCATCGTGGAAGTTCACGGCCACCTTGCCGTGGTGGTTCAGTTCGTTCTCTGTTGCCGTTTCGGTCATTCAAAACGAAACCGATCTAGCCCAAACAAAAATGAAAGCCGTTTCGGACTCTTCTCTGTATGGTCCTTATCAAGCTCTTTCCTCTTCTAATCCATTGCTCCAAGACTCATTCATGGGTATAGCCATCTGTAAAGGCATAAACGGTGAGTGCAATTTTTTTAAAATCATCTTTTGTGGAAATTTCTTATACTGTAATTATTGATGATTTGAATCTCATATTTTTGGGATAAGTCTACTGTTTAGGGTTTTGATTGTAATGTGATTTGCATTTGCAATTGTTGCCCAATTGGGTGTTGGATTTGTAATTTTGTGAAGTAACTTGTGACTGGTGAGTCATTATATAAAGCATGGGTCGTGGAATGTTTTTTTATTGCATATAAAGTGTTTGTTTAAATGCTTCTTAGGCCACAACTTACCAAATCCTTGTCCAACTTTCTAAGACAAAGCCAAATCCTTATTTTGCAGTGCTATAAGATTTATTTATTTATTATTTTTTTTTTTGAGTGAAGTATTTGCTATTTTGCAATGAATCTATTATTGATTTAGTAGTTTCCATTTATTTAAAGCCTAAGTACTTGTGAGAGTATTACTGGAATTCGCAAGTAAATTTATGTAGCTTATCAGCCCTTTCAGGGATGTATTTTCTTAAGGAAATGCATCTGTTGTACTCAAATTGCACCTCCTCCCTTTGGAAAGGAGGCAATGCTTAGCTTTTGTTTCTTTATTGATTTTTTTTTATAAATTTGTTATGAAGTTCTTTTATTATTTTTCTTTGGAGCAATATTTCAAGTAAATGCCTATTTCTTTTCTTTTGTTTCTTAACCACTTGGTCTTTGTTACTATGTACGTGCAAGTATGTTCTACAATCAAATGTCAAATTGATAGTTCCTTGGTGAAAGTATACTTTTCAGAGAGTGTTGGTTCCAAGTGTTGGATGCTTACTTTTACTCTTATTTTTTTTTGGTTTATTACCAGAGGTGCTTTGTTGAGGCCCATGCTGATGATGGTTTACTAGAAATATTTGGCCTAAAGCAAGGGTGGCATGCATCCTTTGTTATGGTTGAACTCATCTCTGCCAAACACTACAGTATCAAAAGATGACCTGAGAGGTATGTTGTTCCTCCAATAAGGATGATATTGCTTTCTCCAAGATTCAAGCAATGAATGGGTGAGTCCACTTTCCCTTTCTATTGGTTAGACGAAATTTCTAGATTTTCTTCTCCCACAAAATTTTCTGCCATAGGTATTCTTAATTGTATATTATTTAAATTTTTATTTGTGTTTGCTTATCTTTGATTTCCTTTGATATTCATGTTGATCTCTTTGATGATTATGGTTAGGATTTGATGGACTGATGTGTCTTGAATTATTTTTGTACGGGGTATTTTAGAATTCATGGCCAATTGACTTTACAACCCTGGCTTATTCCTTTTGTACTCCGATTGTTTGATAAAATTCCCCAATGAAAAGACTGTCATTTTTAAAGAATTTTGGTATAGTCCTTCATGAAACATGCTTATTACCATTAGAAAAGCTTGATTTAATTATCATAACTCATTCTTGGACAATGTTATTGATAGTGCTTAGACATATTGGAGTTCACCTGTGATGTATATTAATAATCGTAAATTTCACTTATGCTATTTTGTATTAATCGTGTGATGAATATATATATATATATATATATATATATATATTATATTCATACATTATTTAGTTTTGATATTCAATCATTATGCAAAAGAAGTTTAGACTTTAGAGAAGCAAAATGAGCAGAGGTGGAGAGAAAGGTTTCACAACTACAAAAATCTAAAAGGATATTTCAATGGATAGCTGAAAAATAAGTCCGATGATGCTTTCATTTGTGGAAACAATTATACTTTCTACATTGAAGCTTTGCTGCCTAGCTTTCTTTTAGGAATCCTTTGTTTTTACTTTTCGGTTTCATCTAGCAAAGTGAATTTGTTTTTAGATTGCTTTAGTTTGAAAGAAACTACTTTTTGTACTTACAGATTTACTCAAATTTGACTTGGAGCCCATGTAAAGTTGGAGTTATGTACTAATTTTATGTGCTTAGTTTCTTGTTCTCAAGGATTACTTACTTTATACATTTTATTTATTCATTTTTCTTTAAATTAGATTATCAACCACATAGAAAAGTTACAAAAATAAGACATGGGCAATGGCCACTATGAACTAAGAGAGTTCATAAGGTATTTTTCATTATAGTTGAAGACAAGCAAAACTTAATATTACAATTGTTCTCTACTTTGAAATCGGAATTGCAATGGTGCCCATAAAAAAATTGTCATGAGAACACTTATTCTTGTAATGTATATGATTTTTGAGCTAAAAGAATGTCTCATTTTATTTTAGACTCTTGTAACTTTGGGAAGCATTTGGAGGAAGTGCATATTATGGTAACACTTTTTTGATGTGGAATTGTCCAATTCTAATGTAATAACCTTCAAATTCATTTAGAAGATTTGTTGAATTCCATGATTTTTTTCCCCAATATGGTATAGAGAGTAAATGTGAGAATTGTGTTATTATGGTTAATGGTCTTGCTTCATAGTCATGACCAAGGGAATTACCTTGTAATTAACCTAATAACCAAATCCAAGAATTCTTTAAAATAAAGTCAATAATAGTCAGCAATGAAGATACAAACTCACATTACATTAAGTATTTTGAAATTACAAGAATTTACAAATTCACATTGCATATGTATTTTGAAGTTACAAGAATTTGTACTAGACATGGAGGGAAGAATTTTGGAAATAACCTAAATGCTTTATTATTCAAATCCCATCCTTAAAAACAATGTTTGTTACAAGCTAATTATCATCTGCATCACAATGACATAAAGGAACCACTCTAACTAGGTTATCCAAGTTGCTATTCATCTGCATTTTCTACTGCAAAATATTCATGCCACAAAGATAAGCAGCACTTCACAACATTATATAACAAAGGAGGCATAAAACTCAATCCAAACAGGAATGACAAAAATAAAAGTGAAATAATGTAATTTTAATTGACATAAGGACAATAAATTCCATCAACTTATGATTTTGACTAAAAATTGATTTTGATACCACAACAAATACACTGTTACTGATGCACAGAAATATAATTTACAATACAAGCCCTCAGGTAAATCGCCTGCTTTACATGAATCCCAGTTGTACCTAAATGGAACACAAGGCACCAATATCACTCTCCACTGATCATAGCTGACTGAAAAGGGACTCTCATAATTTCCACAAACGTAGAATAAGAATTTTGAGTTTAAACAAGGCTGCATGTTAGCACTTGAGTAGTCAGAACTTTACACGATAGCATAAACAATAAGAATTTCGAGTTTGATATTGCACCTCAGCAATGTGTTTGGCAGAGATGAGTTCAAACATAACAAAAGATGCATGCTACCCTTGCTTTAGGCCAAATATTTCTAGTATACCATCATCAGCATGGGCCTCAACAAAGCCTCTTTGGTAATAAACCAAAAAAAATAAGAGTAAAAGTAAGCATCCAACACTTGGAACCAACACTCTCTGAAAAGTATACTTTCACCAAGGAACCATCAATTTGCCATTTGATTGTAGAACATACTTGCATATACGTAGTAACAAAGACCAAGTGGTTGAGAAAAAAAAGAAAAGAAACAAGCATTTACCTGAAATATAGCTCCAAAGAAAAATAATAAAAGAACTTCATAACAAATTTACAAAAAAAAATCAATAAAGAAACAAAAGCTAAGTATTGCCTCCTTTCCAAAGGGAGGAGGTGCAATTTGAGTACAACAGATGCATTTCCATAAGAAAAGACATCCCTAAAAGGGCTGATAAGCTACATAAATTTACTTGTGAATTCCAGTAATACTCTCACAAGTACTTAGGCTTTAAATAAATGGAAACCACTAAATCAATAATAGATTCACTGCAAAACAGCAAATACTTCACTAAAAAAAAAAATCTTATAGCACTGCAAAATAAGGATTTGGCCCTGTCTCAAAAAGTTGGACAAGGATTTGGTAAGTTGTGGCCTAAGAAGCATTTAAACAAACACTTTATATGCAATAAAAACATACCATGAGCCATGCTTTATATAATGACTCACCAGCCACAAGTTACTTCACAAAATTACAAATCCAACACCCAATTGGGTAACAATGGCAAATCCAAATCACGTCACAATCAAAACCTCAAACAGTAGATTTATCCCAAAAATATGAGATCCAAATCATCAATAACTACAGTATAAGAAATTTCCACAAAAGATGATTTAAAAAAAATTGCACTCATCGTTTACGCCTTTCCGGATGGCTATACTCATGAATAAGGCTTGGAGCGATGGATTAGAAGAGGAAAGAGCTTGATAAGGATCATACAGAGAAGAGTCTGGAAGGGCTTTCATTTTCGTTTGGGCTAGATTGGTTTTCATTTTGAACGAATACTAAAACGGCATTAGAGAACGAATTGAACCAACCACGGCAAGGTGGCCGCACAGTGAACTTCCATGATGCTGACGAAGATGAGAGAGGAACAGCCCATGGTCCATACTTGAGCCATTGTTCATGGGAGAGAAAGAGAGGAATCGTATGTGAGAGTCTGAGAGAAGGTAGGAGCGCCCTGTTTTAAAATGAAAAGTGAAACTAAAAATTTCCTAACATTAACAGAGCACCCTAAGCTGGTAGTCTCGCTAAAATAAGCAAGTTATTATGTGCTGGCATGCTCTTGTTGGCTGGGAGTACAAGGTCAGTGCTAACTTTGTATTCTAGGACTACACAATAATTTTCAAAAAAAAAAAAACTTAGAAAAAACTTAGTAAATTTCATCATTTCTTAACTCAATCACAAGTTCAAATTACTCATTAGTCATTTACTTAATCAATGTCACCAGATCTAACAAAAGCAATCATTAGTCAATCAAGTTCAACAGGGCAACAATAACAGTCATTACTTATTACTCTTTTTTTTTTTTTTTTTCATAACCAACCAACTAATGTAACATCCCAAATTCAATAATTAAATAAAATAAATATTACCAACAAAAAAAAAAAAAAAACAAAACAAAAGCAGAGTAAAACTGTAAAAGAAACATTGATATAAAAAATTATATAGATTTCCCTGTACAACTTTCTTTTACATATAAAGAGAATAACATAAAATAAAAAGGAATTCATTATATTATTCTTAATATAAATATAAAATCTAATTATATAATAAAAATCAAAATGGTAAATAGTGAGTGATTACCTTTCAGTGAAGGATTGAAGAGTGAGAACTCTCTTAGTCTCAGTCTCCCTTAAAAATCAAAATGCTGAAAAAGAAAATAGACTGTAGAGGGTAGACCGACTCACTATTCACTACTTAAAGCTCCCTTATACAAGTAACACTGTAAACTTGAAGTGGACTTGGACTTTGAGAGAGTTAGGGTAGGGGTGAGAAAATAATGAATTTATACTAAGGGTAGAAATAAAAAAATCTAGCACAAAACAACGATGTTTTGATGCTTTTTAATATATATATATATATATATATATATATATATATATATATATATATATATATATATATATTCAAGTGAAATGATGACATTTTGTTTAAAAAGTAAAAATAAATCCTAGTAAAACAAAGCCATATTAATCCATATATAGTAAAAATAAAACCTTATTAAACCTTTCTTTGGTTTTAGACTTGATTAAGTGTTTACACTGCACCGGCATTGGAACAGGCTTTGCCCTCTCGCTCACACAGCCTCGGCTCAATCAATAGGCCCCTACGGCGATGACAAAGATTTACAACACCGATCGATTAAGTTAGCTATGGTAAGGTTCTCCACACCCTTACAACTTGCCCACGTAGCAAATTGTGAATGATGAAGTAAAAGTGGTTGGTTCATGTTGGTCCACAACTCCACTACTTACAACTCGCTATGTGGCAAAGTTGTGGTTCTAGAATTGCTCATTTTTGTTAAATGAGTACTTCAGTGGGTCAATTGCCCTTGCTCAACCATCTCTGGCTCTGCCTTTGTATAAGGTCCAACCATTGTTATATAATATATGGTTTTTAGGGTGTATGGTCATTTTATTTCCTTTATAGTGAATTCCAAAATTCTTACTTTATATTTTAGAAGACTCTCATAATATAAAAGATTTATGATCAATTAGAATGAGATCCATCCCTTCTATAATTACTTTTTTTTTTAAAAATGTTTAATTAGAATAATAGATTTTATAAAAGAAAAGTTAGAATATTAGATTATCATATCTTGAAATACGTATATATGAGATACAAACATAAGATTTTAATGTAAATGCCCCATTGTCGAATTTGTATTTTATCCGGCTCTGATTTACGTGTCAAAACAAAGATAAAAAATTCAAAAAATTGAAAAAAGTGTGGACACCTCCGGAAAAGGGAAAAAATAATGATGATGTTCCCCTTTTTTTTGGGTAATCGCACATTGGGTCCTTGGCGACGTGACCCTTATGTGCATGTCTTAGGTGGGGGTGTGTGTGGGTGAGTCCCTTTTTCTTATTTTTATTTTAGAAGTCACCACCAACCACTGGTTTTTTATTAGACGCGATTGGTCACCTATAGGTCTAAGAGCTTTAAATCTCGACAAAAATGAATTTGTCGAGGTGCTATAGAGGATCTATCGACAACAAAAAGAGTGTCTCGATGGATTGAGAATCTATCAAGTAGACAAAGAGCACAGAAATTTGTCTCGATAGATTGAAGAAGTCATCGAGAATGTGTCAACCAAGAACCCAGAAATTTAGATGAATCAAGAAGCTATTGAGATTCTATTGAGAAGAAACCCAGAAATCTTGATAGATCGAGAAGTCATTGAGATGCTATCGAAAAGGCAGAGAGGACAGGAAAATTCCTCGATACATCAAGAATTTGTCGAGGATCTATCGAGAAAGGAGAAAGAAAAGCTCGATAGAAAGGAATTTGTCGAGGAGTCATCGAGCTTGAAGAAAAGGAGTTTTTAAAGGAGGAAAAACATAAAGAGATAAATGCAAAATCCAATCAACATATTAAGCTCTCAAAACATCTCTCAACATATAAGCATAGCATCCATAGATCCAAAAAAAACACACACACACACGCACTAAACAAGTCTAACAAATTCTATATTTCAAAAACAAGTTAAGACAGTTTAGGAAGCATATATTAACATATGTATTCCTTGTGATGGCCAAATCACATTGTACCTACACATGTATCAAAAATAGCAAAGAATTTGCGTGTTGTGTGTGAAACATAGCAAGATTGCATAAGGCCTTGTTGGATTTTGGTGAACTGAGTTAACAAATCTAAGTTTTGTTAACTCATAACCCAAAATCGGTGGGGCCCACGAGTAGGAAGCTTATTTGGATGATTATTCAAGCACTTAACTCAGTTAACAAATCTCAGTATTTTGAGATATGGGTGAGCTAATTCAAAAACACGGTGGAGGTGTTTTCAAGTTATGGATTATGAATAATCAGTGACAATTTCATAAATTTTCAGCATAAATGGGTCCCACAGCAGTGTCTCATCCCATCACTGCATACTTTTGCTCCAACGACTATTTGCCCCTTTACTCCTCATTTACTAAACAACTTAACTGTAGAAGCAAAAACATAGTCTCATTCCTTTTGATCTTCACCGAATCTGCCCTCCATCGCTGGTGATTATCAATTGAACCTTCTTCCTTTTCTTTTTTGATTCAGACCTCTATGTTGCTGGGTTCATGATGTGCAGTTGTTTGGGTTTTACGTTTACATCTCTCTTTGCTGCCATCTCCCTCCCCTCTTGGTCCTTCATCTCTGGATCTATCAACAATGAATACTGTCAATTTTTTTTTTTGGTGGTTGCACTTGATCAATGTTGACACCTCTAGTTTCTGCCTCTAGTTTAGACCTCCAGTTATTTATTTATTTATTTATTATTATTATGGTTACACCTCCAGTTGTTTTGGTCCATCAAAGTTGAAGCATCTTTGCTTTGCACTTAATGACCTTTGACTTAAGTACTTCTCATTTGCAAGGCGAAGGGAACAACTTCAAATTCAAAGGAAATCATAGACCAACGTGATGATTGTGCATATGGGTATTGATCTAATATCACTTCCTATGAAAACCCAGATGAAAAGAACCAAAGACAAAATCGTTTGGAGTACTAGAGAGGACGGCTATACCAAGGGTCCCACCAATTGAGTTATATTTTGCTTTTTACAAACCAAAAACTAATGAGATATCAGGTGCCAAACAGGACTTGGAATTGAGTTAAGAAAAAAATGAGGAATTATGAGTTATGAGAATGAGTTATGAATTGTGATTTGTGAGTTATGAGAATTGAGATATGAATTATGAGATATAGGTGAGGTGTAAACCAAACAAGGCCTAAGTGTCTCAGGTTATGATAATTTGAGACTAGAGAAAATCAATTACACTCACATACAATCATAATCGCTTAATGAGGACTATCACCTTCAAGATACATCCTATAACTCCCACATCTCCTAGAAACATGCTTGCAATCATATTAAAAACATTTTGATCTTTTTGCTTTTATTCTTTGCATGTTTTTCTTTTTGAGCATAGCATGCATGGGCATATAAGGGAGAGAAGAAATACCCATTTATGTAAGCTAAACCATCCCAATTTTACTGTGCCTAAGCACACAGATGTTATTCATGATTGGCGGGTTTTAGTGGTGAAATGGTTATTTATACCTTTCTCTTACGATTTTCTAGTATTTCCCGTGAAAAAGAGTGATGTGAGCATGAGATATAAGAGATTATCTTAATTGTACTCATCACAAACATGAGCCACAAAGCTCACTTGCTTAGTTGTGCATTAAGATGCTCATCTAAGCTACAAGAGATACAAAATTAAGAAACTTTGTTTCAATGGCCATCTAGGGTACATAAGTACCAATATACACAAACACACACTGTTTTTATATTTTTCTGATTTTTCAAAAAAAAAAAATTATGTAAAACAAAATAAAACAAAACTGAAGACAAACAAACAAACAACATGTAAATATACAAAGCATAAAACTAGACTGACTCAAAAACAAGAAAGCAAAACAAACAAGTAATGCAAAAACATAAAGGGAGAGAGAGAAAAAGTGACTGAATCACTTTGAGCCTTTTTCCTTCCACACTTTGGAATTGGAGGAAGATCCTTTCCTAGAGTTAAACCTTTGTTCTAGAGGTGAGGGGGAAGCATTAAAACCGTTCAAGTTCGAAAGGAACATGAGGGCCTTGAGAAGATCTCTAAGAAGACCCAAAAATGGTTGAATCTGACCTTGACCACCAAATGATCACACACTATTGCTCTGTCGAGTGTGTCCTAAAGCTCCACAATGATGACAGAAATGCGGCTTCTTTGGTTGAGACATCTTATTTTTAGCCTTATTGCTCCTTGGGTTTCTAGTCTTTTTCTTCTCTATCTTAGGGGGTGCTCCTAGAATAGATTTGCCTTTGTCTAGATTGTTCTCACTAGCTATCTCAGTTTTAGTTTCATTTTTCTCAAGATTTTCATTATTAGCAAGTGAGACAAAAACAGTCTTACTAGAGGAGGCAATATAAGAAGAGTTAGAGAGTTCATACCCCAAGTTGGTTTTGTTAGAAGCTGATTTCTAGAGGTTCAGCATTTCATCCAACTTTGCATTGGAAGTCCTCTCCAGCTGAGCTTGAACTTGGAACAATTCTGCTTCAAGCTTCTTGGTTCTTTCAGCCAAGAAGTTGTTCTCGAACCTCGGTGCTCCAATGATTTGATTGGCTTCATTAACCTTTATGGATAGTCCTCTCATTCCAGCTCCACGTCATTAAACGTCTTAGTAGACAGCCTATACCACTTCTCATGCTTTTCGGATACCTTGTATAACTTTGCATAGGCTATATAGATGTCATCCTGTTTATCCATCTTCTTGAACTTAGATTCCACCAAGTCCTCTTCTTCATCCACTGCTTCTACGATCCCTTTAGTAGGATCCATGTGGTAGTGAAAGCACTCAAGATTCCCTCATCATCACTGTCATCTAACTCAGTCTTAGGCTCGGTATCACTCAAGGTAGCAGCAAGAATCTTGCTTTTCCCAATCAACTTGAGATATATTGGACATTCTTGTTTCATGTGTCCAAAACCTTGACATTCGAAGCACTTTGGTATGGAGGGAATAGTATACTGACCGCCATCCTTAGCATCCTTCTTCCCTTTGTCTTGAGCTTTGAATTAAGAAGAACAAGATTGCTTATGGTCCTTGTCAAAACCTTTAACATTGGCATTCTTCATGAATTTCTTGAACTACCTAGTGATGTAGGACTTCATCTTAGAATCTTCATCATCTCAAGACTCATCAGTCTCATTACTTTTGGCCTTCAGTGCCATATTCTTACTTTTGGTTTCTTTCCCAAGTCTAGTCAAACCCAATTCATAGGTTGGTAAGTTGCCAATCAACTTTGTCAAAGGAATGGTGTCAATGTCCTTTGATTCTTCAATTGCTGTTATCTTGGCATGAAATCTCTCGGGGAGAGATTTGAGCACCTTTCTCATAATCATGGGTTTAGGAATATGATCACCAAGATTGAATGCTGAGTTCACTATGTCCTTCAACTTGGCATAGAACTCATCGAACATCTCATCCTCCGTCATCTTTATCTCCTCAAACCAAGTCATGAGCCTTTGGAGCTTTGAATCCTTGATAGCCTTAGTCCCTTCATAGGTTGTCCGGAAGATGGTCCACGCTTCCTTTGCAATTTCAGTTGAGAATTTTTCTTCAACTCCTCATTGGTCACCGTACTAAATAGGGCATTCAATGCTCTGCTGTTGAAATTTGCCGCTTTGTTCTTGCCTCATCCCAATTAACCGACGCTTCCTTTGACTTCACCCAGCCAATTTCCACAACTTGCTAGACCTTCTCATCTAAAGACTGCAAGAAAGCTCTCATGCATATTTTCTAGTATGCATAATTAGTGCCCTCAAATAAAGGAGGTATAATAAGAGATTGTCCTCTATCTATGATAAACAGGGGTCACAACAAAGATTAAACCTAATTAGAGTGTGCTCGCTCCGATACCACTTGTTAGGACAAAATGAATTGACCATTTGCAAATTAATTAATTACCCAAGTTAATTAATTAGATTCAATTACGTGCAATAACGTACTAGCACAAACAAATCACCAACTAAAGTAAATGCAGCGGAAATTAAATTTGACACGATGATTTGTTTATGAATGGGAAAAACCACCAGGGCAAAAACTCCACCGGATGATTTTAAGGTCACCGCTCCCAAGAATCCACTATTATCAATCACAAGCTATTACAAGTATAATGAATCTTACCAAACCCTTTGTCCTATCTTGAAATACCAACTTACAATTGAACCCTTACCCCAATATCCAATTTGACTTGTATTGTAGCGACAATATTTCTGTTCAATGTGTGAATCCCAGTATGTGACTAACCAATGATGCACGGATCCCAGTACGTGACTAACTCTTTTGCATGAATTCCAATACGTGACTAACCAATGATGCATGGATCCCAAAGATGCGTGACTAACTCCAGCAACTTGAAGAAAGTTATTGGCTGCAAAGTTCTTCACTTCGTACACAATGAAAATCAAGAAGCTCCTTGGCTACAAAACCCTTGGCGTAAAGACACAGGAGCTTCTTTCAGAGAGAACAAGACACTAGGTCACTTTCTGCATATGTTCTCCATGTATGATAGCCTTTAAAATAAGCCTTATATATGTCTAAGGTTGTGAGAAAGAAACCCAATACATACACATCAGTTTGGGCCGAAAATCAGATCTGGAAATTTTGATTCTGTAAGTCTCAACAGAAACAACTTCTGTTGAGCTTCAGTCGAGCTTCAACTATAAACCTCGATAGAAGTCTTTCTATCGAGATTGCTGTTAAGCTTTAATGAATAACTCTTCTTCACTTATTTCTTGGTTAGATCTTCATGGCTTTAACCCTTAACTTGAACAACATGTTTCTTGAAGTGGTAAACTCATCCTAGATCTACCTAATAACAAGTAAAGTGCATTTTGTCAAAGGATTTGCCAATTACATAAAATATGTCCCTAACACAAGTAATCCCCCTCCCCCTTTACTTTATTGCAATTATATATATATATATATATATATATATATATATCTAGACACCTAAACACCAACTATCTCCCCATTAGGTAGGATTTTATTGGCTTAAGCACTTATTTGTTGAGGAGAAATCGATCCAATTCGGAGTTGTTGATATTTATACCGATCGATCATAGAAGAAAAATTTCGATTCATTCCAATGAGCTTTACAACCCCTTTGGCATAAAGAAGTGAAGCATAAAGCGAAGGCCCTAGTTGTGATGGTAGGAGCTTTACTGATAACTTTTCTCATTAAGATTATTATGTTCTTATCTCATTAAGCGGATCAAATCCCGAATCCGTTTATTTTTTCGGTATACAATCAAATTGTAATATCTTAATAATGGTAGAAATGGAGCCTAAAATAAAAAAGATTTTCTATTTCCTCACTCTTAAATGGTTTTTAAACCTCTATTAAGGTATAATATGGGTATGTCTCATAAGAATGGTTGATGGCTTAGAACTCCCTTTTCTTTATGATGAAGCACCCATTAGGCTTGAAAGAGATTAATATTTATTTAAGAGAGACAAAAAATCTTTTCAATCAACCTTTACAATATTTCAGCACTTTACTTTTATGCCATTTAAATTAGGAATGGCACAGGTTCGGCCCCATTTACTAAAGGGTTTTTTTTTACCTCAAACCTGTGTTGTTAGGCCCCACAAGCCCTGCCCCACCATGGCACTTCAGGGCCCAATCTTATAATAAAAAATAAAAATAAATAAAATGAAATAAAAAATTCAGCCTTGGATTACCCCTTATAGACAACTAATATCAATTTGAGAAGTTTCTACATTCTCAAGAATAGCTAATATTTTCTACATCCCTTCCACTTAATAATTTTTTTCCTAAAAAGAAATAAAAAAAGATTCTAAGTATGACACCTTCCAACAAGTAAATCTCGTATCCTTAGAAAATAACATGAAGAACAATTCTGGTCATGAATATGAGTGGTAAATTCTTTCATAAACAGCCTCCAACCAACATACATAGATGTTTCTTACAAAGATTAAAGAAAAGATTATGTCTCTTACAATGACACATAAGCAAGAAAAAAAAAAAAAAAAAAAAAAAAAAAAAAAAAAAAAAAAAAAAAAAAAAAGGAAGATGGCAACCTCATGTGGTGCAACTACTTCACAAAGTACATCAAGCAAAAGTTGATGATTCCGATTTCACAAGTAACAAACCCAAAGTTATCAAAAAAAAAAAAAAAAAAAAAGTAACAAACCCCAAAAAAAATGGAGAATAACGAACTTGTGGAAGAAAGATAAGGAAGGGTGTGGCCGGCAGCGGAGAGAATGAGAGTGAGAGCTTGAGAGAGGGTGGGGTGGCCGGCGGTAGAAAGATTGAGAGAAAGGGTGGTTGGCGGCAGAGAGGAAGAGAGTGAGAGTGAGAGTGAGCTTGAGATAGAGGAGCAAATGAGGTGCAAGGTTTAGGGTTTGGATTAGGATTATAGGATTATAGTGTGTTTATATATATATATATATATATATATATATATATATATATATATATATATATATATTTAAGGCAATTTTGTAAATATACTACATTCGGGTCGGATTCGAGTTCGGAGCAGGTATTCCTAATACATGTACCCAACCTGAACTTGCTACGGGTTGGATTATAAAAACCCAAACCCAACCCTAATGTTTCACAGGATGGGTAAAACCCAACCCACTAGGATCGGGTTAGGCACCTGCAGGTCAAATTCATTTTGCCATCCCTAATTTAAGTTCTAGCTCTTTACTTTCATGTCATTTTAATTTCAGCCCTTTACTTTCCTTGCAATTTATTTTTCTGCACTTTATTATTGTTGTCCCTTTACTTTCTTCACCAATAATGTTGCCATAAAATAACTTCTTTACACAACTATTCTAAGGAAGTGCTTTTCAAAATCCTTTTCATCCCTCTCATAAATTTTGAAAAAAATAATAATAATAATAGCAGAGGTTTTTTTAATTGTTTATCAATAAAAACTTTTCTAAAAAAAAAATGCTTCTTCAAAACATAAAAAGTAACATTGTAAATGTTTTCTTCATACAATTAATTTTAAGCCTTTCTTAGAATAGTTTTAGTTAAAAAGATTTGTGTTCATGGATCATTCCCTTGAATCCTTGAACACCCTTTAAGCATACACTGCCCCTATCATTTTCTTTGGCACTAATGAATTTTATTTGTCATCTTTTTTACATGATAAAATTGAGGATAACAACAAGGTGCTACTCTTCCAACTCCTTTTTTTTTTCCTTGTTTACAAAAACTAGTATTCACATGCTACTTATAGGGTCACAATTTGAGGCCCAAGCCCAAAATCTCTGGAGTCTTGGTCCAAAGAGCCCAATATAATGAATTTGTAGAGAATGGGTCAAAGAACTAGGTCCTAGTGAATTGGACAACGGCTAGTATTGGACTAAATGACAATCAAGCACAAATAAGAGATGTTGATATCAATGGACTTTTAGTCCGAGGAGGCTACAATTATTGTATATTGATCACAATTGGATACTAAGATAGTTTAGATTGCTACAGTGTTCTCTTTTTATTTTTCCGATCCATATCTCATAGGGATCTCTCACATTATATAGCCTTCTTTTAGCCATCTTGATCCTACACTTGTCGATCATCTGAATTCTCACTTGAGTGCCCATTCCATTAGACACCCCCCTTCAACCTTTTATGAGTTGTGGTAGCCAAGGCAACACTGTTCAGAGGTCCTCTCCACATAAATACGGCCAAAAAAGTAGTTGCAATGTATTTAATGCGGTGGTAGCAGCTTTTCCTTAGATATTTTGTGTTTCCTTCTTCCCCGTATGTTTATATGGCACACTCCCATCACTAGGGCCTTTCGGAGGGGCCCCCTAATTTCTAAAGTTACGCATTTAAGCTACATCGATTGCATCCGAGGAGGTATTCCTCCTCGAATCATCTTTCATGCATTTCCTGTTTATGGAACTTTAACTGTGAGTCATTTTTACAACCATTTGCCTCTCTTCGAACTTGTCAATTGTCCCGGGTGAAGCCTAAAGCCCACTACATGATTTTGAGCCTTTGTCCCTACAATAACCCCTCAAAATTCCGGTTTTTCCCTCTTATCCGAGGAGAAAAAGCGGGATTTTGATATTTAGAGGATAAGTCCCACCAATTCTTTGATTCACACGTGTGGAAGTGCAGTTTCACGCGCCTTATAATCATTATCGATGCTTCGTAGCCCACGAGGCGCCATTAATTACTCTAGGCGGCTTTATGTCCCTTGAATCCAACGGTGAGGCGCTAATCCAATGGCAGACATTCCCCTAGAATTTTGAGCAGGAGTACTCCCATTCACTCTCCCCTACTATATAAAGCTTCTGAGGGAGACCATTTTCCTCTTTCCTTTAGAAAAAGCCTTCAAGTGTTCCAGTGAACTTCAACGCCTCCTCTCACAAAACACTCTAAGTTCCCGAGTCTCTATAGCTGTTTCTTGTAAGGATTCCCTGCAAATATTTTTGAAAGTTTAAGAGATTTAGTATACGTGTTCCCGTAAGTTTTCATTTCTTTATATCCTTTTTTTTTTCTCCTCGGCCTTTTTCTTTTATAAGCCTTTCTCTGCGTCACTTCTGGTCACCTAAATGGGTAGGTTCAAGAACCTAGTAGATTCTCCGGCCGGTATGGAGGGTTTTAGGGCCAGGTACCATATCCCATAAGGAGTGGGTTTAGAATATTTCCCTTTGAACCAAATTCTAACTAACAGAGAAATGGGGCAGGTCATCATTCCTATGATCACTTTCATAGAGGGAGGAATGACGCTCCCTATGGGTCGGATAACTAGAGATTACCCGCTTAACCATAGGCTAACCCCCTACCAGTGCGCCGTTAACATGTTCTAAGTTTTAGGGTGTGTAGATGCTCTGAATGACCGGATGAACCTCGGCCTCACATGGCATGATGTTGCACACTTGTACGAGTGCCACTGCCTTTCCAAGGCATATTACCTCAAATCTAGGTCCGACGAGGTGAGGCTGATATCTTGCCTTCCTAAGTCCAACAAAGGCTTGAAGGACGATTATCTGGTCATTTCCGAGGAATGGCATGACGGTCTTCACCGCCCGATTAGGGCAGGAACACCAGGTGGGGTACTCTAGGATCGGGTCCCTCAATTCGGATCTTAGTCTTCTGAGCTTTCCCTTTACTTATTTCAGTTGTTTGTTATCTCGGATTAACCATAACCTCCCTTTTGGATGTTTTGCAAACAAAGCACACGTCGCCCCAAGGATCAATCTAGTCAATGTTCAAGCTCTCAACTACCTCCAAAGGTCAGAGATAGATAGGCAGTAGTGGGCCACTCACCTCATTTTGGACTACAAGCCTCTATCCCGTATCTTCCAGGACGTGAGTTAGGCAATAAGGGTCGGGAGTTCTAGATTGGCTCAAATTAACATTTCCAAGCTGGGATTCCTAGCTCGGAGAGACTTGCCACCAGTCCAACCGCCCACTAAACGTGTTCCCCAAGAGGTAGCCGCTCCAGGGGAGGAGATTGATTCTACACACTCATCCCTCAAAGCTGAAATCGATCACTTCCACTTTAACAAAGAGGGTGAAGTGCCTACAAGGCCAATAAAGCTCTCGGACTCGGGCTCGAATCTTGATCGCTTCTCTGTGGCACATTCTTCCGAGACTGATAGTTGCTCAGATTGATACCAGCCAAGAAATTGAAGAGGAAGACATGGATCTGATGTCGAGATCTGGTCTAAAGGGCCTAATGGCCAATAGGAACAAAGGGTAATCCTTCAAGGATGCCCCTAAAGTACAAGCTCCCGCCAGCCTCCCTCCTCCCCATCCTTCTCCCACTGGCCCCAGGCTACAGCCCAATCTGAACCTGAGGAGGAAAAGGCCAGTTGATGACTTGGAGGAGGGTGAGGTTGGACCCCAAAAGGCTAAACAGTAGAAGAAGACCAAAGAGCCTAAAGATAAAAGGACTAAGTCAATAGATAGCCGAGACGAGGTTACTGTTCGAAGGGGGCAGCGCACTTGGTCTCCCCGGCTTGAGTTGGACGGTGTTCCCATTTCTTGAGACGCGACACTTTAGGAGGCCCGGTGGGGATAGGCAACATACCTCGCCGAGGCTCTATAGTAGCCCCTTCTTCTGCCCCGTGACATGGATGGGCTCATGAACATAAGGCAGCCAGACCTCTTCATGTTGTTGAAGAGGGATCTCGTAATGGTAAATCAAAAACCCTTCATCGCTCCAATTCTAGAGTCCATGTTCGTTTACTTGTTACCTATGTTTTGATGACCCTTCCATTACTTTTATGCGGGTGACTCAAAAGTCTACGTGGCCGAGGAATGGTTCAAGAACTCTAGCGAGGAGGTAAACGCCGAGGTTCGGTCTCGACTCACAACCGAAAAGGTTGCCGGAGCCCTCATGCGGGAGCAGGAGAGCCTAGCCAATAAGGTCAAAGAGGCTATTCAGGTCCGAGACAGCGTCGTGGCGGGCCTAAAGACCACAGAGAAGCAGGCCGAGGACATGCACCATAAGTTGCATATAACGGAGATAAACCTCAGCTCTCGAGAAGCAAGCGGTCTTAGACCTCAAGACGTAGCCGCAACAAGCTACGGACGCAGCTCGGGTGGCTAGGGAAGCGATTAAGGCCGCGGTGAAGACCTCGTATGAGCGTGGGGTGCATGACATTAAGGCCAGGCTAACTCAAGAAGTGGTTGTGGTTTGTAAGGACTACTGCAACAAGTCCTAAGGAGTGGCAATGGATAGGGCGGGAGTCCCTACTGACTCCGAGCTTAGGAGGGCCAAGAATATCTTCTTCCCGGAGGATATTCGAGTGACTCCCTGACTCGGACTCTCCAACCGAGAAGCTTCTTCCTACCCAGGCTGCCCATCCTAACACTAACGTGCCTGGGTAGGAAGGAGTGGACAAGGAGGCTCAGCCACTATAGAAGGACAAGCCATCCGAGGACTCCCTCACAATCAGAGATGTCATCTCGCAGGCTAAGGAGGCTGAATCTAAGTCCAAAGCTAAAGGTGCTTGCTCTGAGGTCTGCTGACCCGAGAAAAATGCAGCTAAGGACAAAGCCTAGATTTATAGATGTAGGATTTTCCTTTATTATTTTGCTATTGTTTTTCTTTTTTCTGGCTTTTGACACCGTTTGTAATACGAATTATCTTTAAGTTAATGAATGAACTTTTTTTTTCTATTTTTTTTTTTGGGTTTTTATTTTCATTACTTTCAAATTTATTATCGTTCATTATTTGTTTTCCAAGAGATCTAACTAGATAAGGATATTTTACATTCGTGGTGTGAATTAACTGTTATACGGTGAATATTGGACTTGATGGGCGTAAAAGATATACCTCGCATCTTGCGTTCCGTCTAATGCTCATAAAAGCGTTCCTTGGGTGTTAGAAGTAGTTAATTTTCCCTAAGCCTGTGGTCCAAGGAGTCATACATGACTTAGGTTCTGTTTAATACTTGGACAGATGTAAAAAGTAATTAATTTCCCCGAGCCACGTGGTTCGAGGAGCCATGCAATACTTTAGGTTCTGTTTAATACTTGGATAGATGTAAGAAATAGTTAATTTCCCCTGAGCTTGTGGTCCGAGGAGCCATGCGGGACTTTAGATTCTGCTTAATACTTGGATAGATGTAAGAAGTAGTTAATTTCCCCTGAACTTGTGGTCCGAGGAGCCATGCAGGACTTAGGTTCTATTTAATACTTGAATAGATGTAAGAAGTAGTTAATTTCTCCCGAGCCTGTGGTCCGAGGAGCCATGCGAGACTTTAGATTCTGTTTAATACTTGGATAGATGTAAGAAGTAGTTAATTTCCCCGAGCCACGTGGTCCGAGGAGCCATGCGGGACTTAGGTTCTGTTTAATACTTGAATAGATGTAAGAAGTAGTTAATTTCCCCTAAGCCTGTGGTCCGAGAAGCCATGCAGGACTTTAGGTTCTGTTTAATACTTGGATAGATGTAAGAAGTAGTTAATTTCTCCTGAGCTTGTGATCCAAAGAGCCATGCAGGACTTAGATTCTATTTAATACTTGAATAGATGAGAGAAGTAGTTAATTTCCCCTGAGCCTGTGGTTCGAGGAGCCATGCAGGACTTAGGTTCTGTTTAATACTTGAATAGATGAGAAATAAGAAGCACGAGCGCTTTGTGCAATAAAAGAATTTATCGAGAATGGAAACTTTTATTAATAATAGTACCTTTTTAGGTTGTTTACATTCCAAGGGCGTGGTATTACATGCTCATCTAAATCTTCTAGAAAATATGCCCCAATGCTAGCCACTCAAGTGATACGATATGGTCCTTCCAAATTTGGCTCGAGCTTTCCCCATGTTGGATTTTTTGTAGTGCCCAGAACTTTCCTCAACACTAAGTCCCTAGGCACTAGTGGCCTTAGCTTTACTTTGGCATCATAACCTTGCTTAAGCTTGTGTTGGTAGTAGGCAAGTTAGACCATTGCCCTTTCCCTTCTTTCTTCGATAAGGTCTAAACTTTTTTCTAGCAGCTTATTGTTGCTGCTCGGACAGAATGAGTTGGTTTATTGTGTTGGAAAGCTCGTTTCTAGAGGAATAATAGCCTCGGCCCCGTAAGTCATTGAAAAGGACGTTTCTCCTGTTGATCTGTGGGGTGTGGTCCAAAGATCGTCCATAGGATATGCGGCGCTTCTTCTACCCACCTTCCCTTTGTGTCGTCTAACCTCTTTTTCAGCCCGTTCATTATGACCTTGTTAACAACCTTGGCTTGCCCATTCCCCTAGGGGTAGACTAGGGTAGAATATCTATTTGTAATTCCCAATTCGCAACAATACCTTCTCAAAGCCTTACTATCGAATTAAAGACCATTGTCCGAGATCAAGGTATGAGGGACTTCGAACCGGGTAACAATGTTTTTCCGGATGAACTTTTTGGCATTCACGTCTCTGATATTCACTAAAGGTTCAACTTCAACCCATTTAGTGAAGTAATCAGTGCCAACGAGCAGATATTTTTTGTTCCTCGCTGCCTTAGGAAATGGCCCGACGATATCCAAGCCCCACTGAGCGAACGGCCAAGGGCTGGACAATGGATTAAGGATCCCTCCCGGTTGATGTATGTTTGGCGCAAACTTCTGACATTGGTCGCACTTCTTAACGTATTCATGCGCTTCTTTCTGCATGTTTGGCCACCAGTAGCCTTGGGTGATGGCCCTATGGGATAAGGACTTGCCTCCTGTATGGCTTCCACAAATTGCTTCGTGCAATTCCTGCAGGATTAGTTACGAGGCCTCGGGGTGTACGTAGAGCAAGGACGGTCCAGAAAATGAGCGTTTATACAGCTTCTGGTCCTCGGATAGCCAAAACTGAGAAGCTTTTCTTCGTATCTTGTCAACTTTGTTCTTCTCTTCAGGTAAGATGTCTTCTTTCGAAAACAATACCAAAGGATCCATCCAGCTAGGTCCCACTCTGATGTGGTGGACATGGATCGCTTCTCTTTTCGTCACCGAGGGTTTGTATAAATCTTCCACAAGGATGACTCGAGGTAAACATTGAGCCGAGGAGGTAGCAAGTGTGGCCAAAGAGTCGACATGTGTGTTTTCACTTCTAGGGATATGCAGAAAGCTAAAAGAGTCGAAATGTGATCGTAGAAATTTAGCTAGGTCTAAGTATTCTTACACTCTTTCATCTCTTACTTCTAACACCCCATTTACTTAGCCCACAACAAGTCTTGAGTCCGAGAACATGTCTACAGCTTTTCCGCTCGGTTTCTAAACCATGGACATTCCTTCCAACATGGCTTCATATTCGGCCTCATTATTTATGGCCGAGAAGCCCAATCTTAGTGATTTTTTTATTATAATCCTTTCAGGGGAAACTAGGACTAGCCCCACACTAGAGCCCTTTTGATTTGCTGCGCCATCGACATATACTTTCCAGCAAGTGGGCCCTTGTAGAGAGATTAAGCCAACTGATTTTTCATCCATGCTTTGCGCCTATACTTCTTCTTCTAGTGAGGGTTTAGCAAATTCAGCCACCAGATCCGCAAGGACTTGGCCCTTTACGGAGGTACGAGGCATGTACTTAATGTCAAATGCCCCTAGAATCATGCCCCACTTAGCAATTCTCCTTGTATAATCAGCGCTTCAGAGTATGGTTCTAAGTGGGAGTTGGGTTAGAACAATAATTGTGTGTGCCTGGAAGTAATGGGAAAGCTTTTGTGTAGCTTGAACCACCGCCAGGATGGACTTTTCTAGTGGAAGGTAGCGAATCTCAGCCTCATGCAATGATTTGCTCACGTAATAGACTGGTCGTACGTTGTTGTCTGTTCGTATCAGCACTAGGCTTATCGCATGAGGGGCCACAGCAATGTAGGCGAACAAGACTTCATCGACCTCGAAACTAGACATGATTGGTGGCCAAGACAGATACTATTTAAGTTGTTGGAAGGCCAAAGCACATTCTTCGGTCTATTTGAATCCCTTCCATTTATTCAACAAGAGGAAGAAAGGTCTACACCTATCCACCGACCGAGAAGTAAAATGATTTAAAGCGGCAATCATGCTGGTAAGCTTTTGGACCTCCTTTGGATTATGAGGTGGCTGCATGCTTTGTGGACAGATCTGATTTGATTGGGATCGACCTCGATGCCCCCGTGGGTCACCATATAGCCCAAGAATTTTCCCGATCCTACCCTAAATGAACATTTGGACTCGTTGAGATGCAGCTTGTGTCTCCTTAGAATTTCAAATATGTCGCCAAGGTCTCTCACGTGTTTGGACACCACTTTACTCTTTACCACCATGTCATCTATGTAGACTTCAATGTTCTTACCCATCTACGGCTCAAACATTCTGGTCATCATTCTCCGGTAGGTGGACTCTGCGTTTTCAAACCAAAAGGCATCACCTTGTAATGGTAGTTTCCAATGAGAGTGACAAAAGCTGTCTTTTCTTGGTCGTCTATGGCCAAGGGTATCTGATGGTATCCTTGAAAGACATCTAAAAAGCTCATTCGAGGGTGCCCTGTGGTTGCGTCTACCAACCGATCTATCAAGGGCATAAGGAATGGATCTTTTGAGCAGGCTTTATTCAAATCCGTGAAGTCTACACAGACTTGCCATTTTCTGCTCTTCTTCTTCACCCCTACAATATTGGCCAACCACTCGGGGTAAAAAATTTCTTTAATAGCCTCTGCTTTCTTAAACTTCATCACCTTATCCCTAACAAAGATTAGCATGCTCCTTCGACGGACACCGGGGGGGTTGCTTCTTGGGGGTAACAGATGGATCAACGTTTAGGTGGTGGCAAATGAAGTCTGGATCAACCCTTAGGGCCTCATATGCATCCCACGCAAACACGTCCACGTTTTCTCTAAGAAAATCAATTAGTTCTTCTTTCTCTTGGGGAGGTAGTTCCGAGCCGATCCGAAAGAACTTTTCCAAATCAATGCCCACAAAAACCTTTTCTAGATCCTCGCATTTTGTCTTCTCGGTTGATTCACCACCGGGCAATGCCGGGGTGGTTGATTGTGATAAGCCACTTTTAGTAGAGGCCAAGGGCTTAGAATTGTGCTGGCATAAGATGGCGGCCACCATGCACTGTCTGGCCATGGTCTAGTCCTCTATAATCTCTTTGATCTGGCCCTTCGACGGGTACTTCACCTTTTGGTATAGGGTAGAAGAGACAGTCCCTAGGGCATGGAGCCAAGGCCTAGCTACAATGACCATGTAGGGTGAATAAGCGTCAACTACAATGAAATCCACCTCCACCACACCCATACCTGTTTGTATGGACAGTTTGATCTGGCCCCTTGGAGTAAAGATTTTCCCTTCAAAGCTTACCAAAGGAGAATCGTATGCCATTAATTCCTCGGGTTTTAAATTCAGTCCCTTGTATAGGTCGGGGTACATTACTTCCATAACGCTGCCCTGATCTACTAGCACTCTCCTCACATTATATCCTCTAATCCTAAGTGTGATGACCAGAGCATCATCGTGGGGTTGGATGGTTCCGACCTTATCTTCATCCGAGAAGCCCATCACGGGTGATGCTATCTTCTTGGCCTTTTTGGACTCCCGATCATCATGTTCGATGGGAAGCCGAGCTACAGACATTACTTTAGAAGAACAAGAGCCGGTCCTTCCCGTGGCGGCAAGAATGACATTTATCGTGCCGATAGGAGGTCTCAAGGAGGTGTCCCTCCATGTCTCAATATTTGCCTATCCTTGTCGACCACTTGAGTGATGTAGAAGGTGACTTAATTTTCCCTCTCGGACCAGCCGGTCCAAGTGGTTCTTCAAGTTTCTGTAGTCCTCGGTGGTATGCCCTGGTTCTTAGTGGTATTGGTAATATAGGTTTTGGTTGCGCTTCATGGGGTCTCCTGCCATCTTATTTGGCCATTTGAAGGACGGCTCATTCTTGATTTTCTCCATAACTTGATGTATCGGATCTCGGAACACAGCGTGAATTGCCCGTGCATTGGCAAATTCGGATTGCTCTGTATAGTCTCTCCTTGGTCGATTGTTGTTGTTAAATTGGTCCGACCTAAAGTCCCTCCTCTCCCGAGAGACAACCTTCGCTTTACCCTTACCCAATTGCTGGTCCTCTTCAACCCTTTTATATTTGTCGATTCGGTCCATGAGTTGGCGTAGGCTAGTGACAAGTTTCCCTGTTAGGGATTTTCTTAAACCGTGCTCGGTTGGGAGGCTGCTCTTGAAAGTACTGATGGCGACGTCATCATAGTTGCCCTTTATCTCATTGTACATCTCTCAATACCTATCCAAGTAGACCTTTAAGGTTTCCCCTTCTCGCATGGACAAAGACAGAAAGGAATCCAAGGGCCGAGGAATCCTGCTGTTCGTGATAAAGCGAGAGCTAAAGGCCTGGGTCAGCTACTTAAAGGAATCTATAGAGTTTGGCCTAAGGCCATCAAACCATCTCATCGCCATCGGTCCTAGGCTGGACGGAAACACTTTGCACATCAAAGCCTCATCTTTGGAGTAGACGGCCATCCTCTAGTTAAACTAGTTTACATGCTCTACGGGGTCCGTTCGACCGTTATACATAATGAAGGTAGGTTGATGGAATCGCCGAGGAAGCTCTACCCCTTCTATCTTGCATGTGAAGGGTGACTTGGAGATTTGATCCAGGGCCTTGCTCATGGCGTCGTTCACTAGGCCTTTATGGGACGGACTTACGTGGATCACTGCGTTTATGATGGTGTTCTTCCTCATAGGAGAATTTCTCACTTGGTGGAGTTCTTAACCTTTGCCTATAATTGTCGTCCTCTTCATCACTAGTGTCCGGGTTGGAAGGGGGACACTTCCATTACGCACGACGCAGTTTCCTTTTCAAGTCGTCGATCTCCTGCTGTAGGACTCTGTTATCGTTCCGCTTTTGGGATACGTGAATTCTCCCCTTAGAATGGCTTTTGCTTGTATGGGTAGTACGTACACTACCTTCTCAACGTTTGTCTTGATCTCTTTCCTATTCAAGGTTAAGAAAGTTGTCCTGGCGTTGAGAACCTGCAGGCTCTGTTTTGTGTGGACCTGATCCCACCATGTTTAACCATTGCACTTGCCGATGCACAAGTTCTCCACACAAATAGCGCCAATTGTAGGGTCATAATTTGGGGCCCAAGTCCAAAATGTTTGGAGTCTTGGTCCAGTGAGCCCAATATAATGAATTTGTAGAGAATGGGTCAAAGAATTAGGTCCTAGTGAATTGGACAATGGCTAGTATTGGACTAAATGACAATCAAGCACAAATAAGAGATGTTGATATCAATGGACTTTCAGTCCGAGAAGGCTACAATTATTGTATATTGATCACATTTGGATACTAAGACAGTTTAGATTGCTACGATGTTCTCTCTCTATTTTTCCAATCCCTATCTCATGGGGATCTCTCAACTTATATAACCTTCTTTCAACCATCTTGATCCTACACTTGTTGATCATCCAAATTCTCACTTGAGTGCCCGTCCCATTAGTCACCCTCCTTCAGCCTTCTGTGAGTTGTGGTAGATAAGGCAACACTGCTCAGAGGTCCTCTCCACATAAATGCGGCCAGAAAAATAGCTGCAATGCATTTAATGCGGTAATAGCAGCTTTCCTTAGATATTTTGTGTTTCCTTCTTCCCCGTATGTTTATATAGCACACTCCCATCACTAAGGCCTTTCGAAGGGGCCCTCTAATTTCTAAAGTTATGCATTTGAGCTACATCGATCGCATCCGAGGAGGTATTCCTCCTCGGATCATCTTTCATGCATTTCCTGTTTATGGAACTTTAACTGTGAGTCTCTTTTATAACCATTTGCCTCTCCTCGGACTTGTAAATTGTCCCGGGTGAAGCCCAAAGCCCACTACATGATTTTGAGCCTTTGTCCCTACATTACCTATATACTATATATATTAAATATTCTGCTCAAATGTTTATCTTTGAATATCCTTTCACATGCAACCTATGCATATACCTCATATGTTTTTTTTGTAAATATTCATTGGAGTTAATATTCAAATGATAATTATATGGTAAATAATTACTCACGTGTGTGTATATATATATATATATGTATATACATATATTTATATATTTTGCAAAACCTTTATAAAAAACATCAAAATGCCAAGTGTCATATTTTTCACTAAAAAGATAACATTTGAATTAAATTAAAATGAGGTGCTATCTTTGAAAAGGCATTGTGGGGTGCCTAACATCTTCCCCACACGTAACCAAACTTCCAAGTCCATAATCTTTGGTTCAAGACCTTTTGATTTGCCTTAATTAATAAACCCTTAAAATTCGGTTTAGCTAATTAGGCAAACTTAGAATGAATTAGACCCCTAAGTGACCAATCACACCAAACACAAAACCAAAGATTGGTGGGTACTCCTAAAATAAAAATAATAAAAAGGCACTCACATACACACACCCTACCTTAGAATCAAAATCACACAAGAGTCACGTCACCGAGGATCCAATGTGTTACCAAACACGCGCTCTCTCTCTCTCCACACACACACACACACACTAATGTAAATTTATGGCTAGAGTCACATACCACTATATAAAAATTAAAATCCTAAATTAAATTAATTGTAAAACTATTTGTATTTCATTGGTCAAGTCATCCATGAATTTTAATTCAATTAAGAAACTTAATACTACGCCTAAAAAATTAAGAGATTAAATTCTATAAGGATGTGGTGTAAAACTTATGCTTTACTCCTCTAATCCCAACACGCCATATCATTTTATTTTGTATTTAAGAATAATCACAATCACACTAGATCAATTCTAATACCCATATATGAATCCAACCAAAATTAGGAGTTTATTGAAATGTTATTAGGTGTAGTAGGATGTATTGAATTTTAAGTACAATATTGATGTGACAATCTCTCATTGGATGGTGTAAAACATAAGTTTTAGACCCTATCAATACCAAATTTGGACTCACAGATTAAATATTAAAATTGTCATGAAGGTGTTATGAGATTTTATTTTGTTCTGACGAAGAATTCTAACTTTTAACTCAAATTAAAAACTTACAAAAAATGAAAAAGGAAAAAAAAATAGAAGCTATAATAGTTTCTAGGGTAGCTAATAATGGCAATCAACAAAGTCAAGAAATCCACTCTAAGCTCGGAGAAAGCGATTGCTAGGGTTTGGTTCTACTTAGCACTTCAATACGAAGTCAGCTTTTGATCTCCAAGTACTCCATTAGGTACTCACATCACATTCTTCAACTATTCAACATGCTAATTTTTATGCGATTTATGGCTCGTTTGGTAATGTTGTTCTAGTAATATTGTTTAAATGTTGTGAAAATACGTGTGGGTGAAAAGATATTTTAAAAAAACGAGTTATGTTGTTTAAATAACGAAAATTGTTATTCAAACAATATTAGCAAACATGCCCTCAATATTTAAAAAATGACTTGTTCACTACAACAAACTTGACTTGTTTCAACCCACATTATAGGGTTCATTAAATTTACTAGAGAATTAGATATGAAGAAAATAAGTAGGGGCTCTTTTTATCAAGGGAGTCAATACCGTCTGGGAGGTCTGTGCCGGTTTGGCCAGCGGTACAATATATTTGGGATACCGGTCAATACCGGTGTCTTGTTTCAGGTTTACCGCTATTTTTTATATTTATATATATGTGTGTGTGTGTGTGTGTGTGTATTATAATAAATATAAAAGTTTACCATAAAACATTTCCTCAATTCAGAACTAATTATTCATGATTTTAGACTTTAGTATCAATTAAAAGAAGAAAAAAAAACACAATATAAAAAATAGAAAACTTAAAGTTACCATTGCATACTAAGAAAACAAATAATACTAATAATTTAATGCAAACAAGTTACTGCCCTAACAAAAATTCAAAAATTACAAAACTTAAAAAAATAAATAAATAAATAAATAACAAAACACTTTTCTATACCGGCTGGTATTGCTCGAAATTAGCCAATATAGCTAGTACGAGACCAGTATGTCCGGTATTTTTTCAATACAAAACAAGGAGATCGAACATACCAGTTTGCTAGGCGGTACGGTATATTCGACCATCTTGTGGTGCGGTGTGGAATTGACCCCTTACTTTTTATACTTGAATTTGCTATGATCTATAATTAAATGAGACAAAATCTTGCACTTTGTTGATTAGTCATAATGACAATGACCATTACCAAAGACAAAATAATTTGCAGTGTCCCTCTCACAGTCCCATCTTCGTGATAGTGACAGGATTAGATGAAGGCCACGCGTCAAGATCTTGTCTTTAACTGTTGGGATCTTGATTGAATTGCTTTTGTTCCTTTCGAACAGGACATTGAGTTAAATGTCGAGGGATCCACCTATAAACTAATCTTGTGCTTCTTTCATGGACACCATTTTTGTTGTAAAAATATATGTGGTACCTAACCTAATTGTAATATGTGGTACCAAACCCAATTGCAATATGCCTTGATCACAGTCTATTTACATTGTGGATTTTGATTGTTCTACAATGGGAGATCCAAAATATCTTGTGGGGACCGATCAGTCACCAGAATCATTAAAGTCAATTTAATTGGGCTCGTAGCCCATCCGAGGATGCAAATTTGTCCAAGGAGGCCCAAGTCAGATCGTAAGGGTAACCGCACGAAAGAAATAGTGAATATCACAAAAGGTGAGTTCAGTATTCGTCCGAGGACACACTCCTCCTCGGCAACATGAGTCTGCGGACGATCGGGACGCCATCTTGTTACAATCATACCTCGGAACTATGTCACCACTAAAGGTGGGATAAGAGACCAAGGGTAAGAAAGAGAAGGCAAACAAATATCTATAACCACAGCTGCCTCCGCATTAATTGCCTTTCAACCAGCTCTCTGGCCGCATTAATATGGAGGTGATACCTGAACAGTGATGAAGCGACCTTACAGCTACTCATAGGAGGTTCCGGGAGGTGCTAGATGGGACAGAAAAAAATCTCCCGAACCCAACCTACATGTGTGCGGTGAAGATGGTACGAAGGGGACAATATATAACATGAAAGAATAACTTGCGTAAAGGGGGGACGGAAGATTAAAAAAAAAAAAAAAAAAAAAAAAAAAAAAAAAAAGAGACAAGAAGGATACAGAGAGAAAGGACTGAGAAACTGGAGAAACCTTAGAACTTTACTTGTTTCAAAGAGAGACCCATAATGACGCGTTTCTAACCCGTCTATAAACGTGAGGGTGAATCGTTTTTCTTTCGAAGAGTTAATCTAGTTCTCAAATACCCACGCTCTACAAATTATATTGTTTGGGCCTTTGACGTACGAACCCAATACCCTTTTGGGATCGTTACGAATTGAGTCCTTACAATTGGCGCCGTCTGTGGGAAAGAACTTGAGTTAATCTGAGAGAAATTCGATGCAACGTTCATAATGGAGGAAACAGGCCCGCATCAACTAGATGGTAACCCACGCCAAGCGGAGTAAAGAGGCTCCCAGCATGGTGATCCCCACTGGGGTCCCGAGCGGAGGGAAGGCTGGGAGGGGAGTGTACGCATAACTCATACCTCCAAAAGTCATTCTCGGGGGAAGAGTCATGTTTCCCACGTAAAGAACGATAGGGATCTCCAGTGCGAGATTGATGTGTTGAAAAGGGAGTTGCGCCATGTACGATGTGAACGTTCCCCACCCAACTCCGAACCATCGTACGAGGAGACGGATGGAGCCAGTTATAGGCGGAGGTCACGAACTCCAGCTAGTGAGACTTTCTCCTATGAAGAGGAGCGCGGCCCGCGACATAGGCGCAGAAGCTCACCCAGTAGGGGCTTGGGTAATAGCGCCATGAACAAAGCACTGAGCCAAGTTTCCAAATCACCTTTTACGAGGAGCATAGAAGATGCAGCTCTTCCTCGACGGTTCCACCAGCCTACGTTCACTCTGTACGATGGACGGTCGGACCCGGTGGAGGACGTTAGCCATTTTCGCCGAAAGATGGTTGTTTATTCCATAGACGAGGCCTTGATGTGCAAGGTTTTTCCATCGAGTTTGGGTCCGGCGGCGATGAGGTGGTTCAATGGGTTAAAGGTCAATTCTATTGGGTCTTTCAAAACACTTACCCAGGCCTTTGGCGCTCGCTTTATCACCCGCAGCAGGGTGCCTCGGTCTTTGGGATCCTTGTTGTCAATGTCTATGCGAGATGGTAAAACTCTCAAAGCTTATTCAAACAGGTATTGGGAAATGTTCAACGAGATAGAAGGAAAGAATGACGACGTGGCCATAAGTACTTTCAAAGTTGGCCTCCCAGCCGATCATGACTTAAGGAAATCCCTAAGCGGCAAACCGGTAACCAGCGTGCACCGGTTGATGGATAGAATTGATAAGTACAGAAGAGTTGAAGAGGATCGACTTTCAGGGGAAAAGGAAAAGCTAAGGTCGTCCCTCGGGAGAGGAGGGATTTCAGGTCGGACCGTTACAACAATAACCGACCTCGGAGAGACTTCGTCGAGCAATCAAGATCTGCGGATACCCAAGCGGTCAATGCAGTGTTTTGGGAGCCAGTGCGGCGGGTTCTGCAAAAAATAAAGAATGAGTCCTTTTTCAAATGGCCGAACAAGATGGCGGGCGAGCCCAGGAAATGTAACCTGAACTTATATTGCCACTATCATTAGGATCATGGGCACACGACGGAGGATTGCAGGAATCTGTGGGACCATCTAGAACAAATTGGTCCGAGAAGGGAGATTAAAGCAATTCTTTCATCATTCCAGCGGTAGGGCAAGTCAAGCTGGCCCAGAAATACGTGGGGACGGTTCTTCAAGGCTCCCTTTTGGAACGATAAATGTCATTTTTGCCGCCCCGGGGAGGATCGGGTCTTGTCCTTCCAGTGGTAATTGTCGGTGTGCCGGCCCCTGGCCGAAGACGATTGCCAAGCACTCAAGAGGACCAGGGTGGATGTCCCCCTGATTATGGGTTTTTCAAATGATGATAAGATTGGAACTATACAGCCCCATGACAATGCCCTGGTGGTCACGTTGAGAATTAGTGGGTATGACGTTAAAAGAGTGATGGTTGATCAAGGTAGCGCAATGGTCTGTAATATACCCGGACTTATATATAAGGGGTGGGCACGAAGCGGAGGATTTAACACCATACAGCTCCCCCCTAGTGAGTTTCGAAGGAAGGATGGTAGCTTCGAAAGGGCTGATCAGATTACCTGTGCAAGCCGGTGTGGATGTGGTGGAGGTGGATTTCATTATTGTAGACGTTTTCTCGCCATACACGGCGATCATGGGCAGACCTTGGCTTCATGCCCTGGGAGCAGTTTCATCTACTCTCCATCAAAAGGTGAAGTACCCATCTGGAGGCAAGGTGGTGGAAATTGTAGGAAACCAGATTGCAGCTCGGCAATGCTTGGTAGCGGCTATACAACATCGGCTAGAAGCGGAGGCCTCGCCATCTGCCGACAAGGGGTTATAGCAATTAAAACCACCAGAGTTACCTCTGGATGTACCGACCAATGAGGTAAAATGTGAAGAGCTGGAGAGAATAATTATTGTGGATGACCCGGAAAAGTTCTTCCAAGTTGGGGCTAAACCGCCTTCGCAAGAAAAGGAGATATTGCTTGAGTTCCTTAGAGCAAACATAGATGTATTCGCATGGAGTCCCTATGAAGCCCCAGGCATAGATTCGAGTTTTATTTGTCATCGGCTAAACGTGAATCCTTCCATCGCCCCCAAGAGATAGCCTCCTCGGCGACCATCAAAAGAACACGCCGAGGCTCATCGGGAGTGAGGTGGCCAAGCTAAAGCAAGTCAGGCTATCAAAGAGGTCTTTTATCCTCAATGGTTGGCCAACACGGTGGTAGTAAAAAAGAAGACGGGAAAGTGGCGGATGTGCGTGGACTTCACGGACCTCAATAAGGCTTGTCCCAAGGATCCGTTTCCTATGCCGAAGATAGACCAGTTGGTGGATGCAACCGTGGGTCATCCTAGAATGAGTTTCTTGGATGCCTTCCAAGGATATCACCAAATACCGCTGGCAATGGATGATCAGAAAAAGACTTTTTTTGTTACCCCAATTGGGAACTACCATTACAAGGTGATGCCCTTCGGTTTGAAAAACGCAGGATCTACCTATCAACGGATGATGACAAAAATGTTCGAACCACAATCAAGGGGAACCTCAAAGTTTACATCGATGATATGGTGGTGAAAAGTAAAGTGGTATCCAAGCATGTGAATGATCTTACAAATATCTTTGAAATACTGAGAAAACACAGGCTACATTTAAATGCTTCAAAGTGCTCCTTTGGTGTAAGCTCGGGAAAGTTTTTGGGGTACATGGTGTGACTCATCGAGGTATCGAAGTGAACCCGGACCAGATCGGGGCCATTAACAATTTACAAGCACCTCGGAACCCGAAGGAAGTACAGAGATTAACTGGAATGACTGCTGCATTGAACCGATTTATTTCTAAATCGGCCGAGAGGTGTCGTCCCTTTTTTCTTCTGCTGCACAAGTAGAAGGGATTCGAATGGACCGAGGAGTGTGATGTGGCGTTTCAGCGATTGAAGAAATACTTGTCCAGGCCACCGATCATGTCTAGCCCCGAGGTGGATGAAGTGTTGTTTGCTTATTTGGCGATTGCCCCCATGCGATCAGTTTTGTCTTGATACGAGAGGACAATGGCGTCCAAAGGCCAGTTTACTATGTAAGTAAGTCTCTTCATGAGGCCGAGGTGAGGTACTTGTCATTGGAAAAGGCTATCTTGGTGGTGGTCCATGCAACACGCAAACTTCCGCACTACTTTCAAGCCCATACTGTAATTGTCTTAACCCAGTTACCTCTTAAGTCCATACTTAGAAGTGTTGATTACACCGGAAGGATTGCTAAGTGGGACACAATCCTAGGTGCTTTCGATATCAAATATATGCCATGCACCTCGGTGAAGGGACAGGTCCTAGCCGATCCGGTGGCCGAGTTCGCTGAATGCCCAGAAGAAGCTAGCGTGAAACAAGATTACATGGATGAAAAATCGGTTGGATCAATCTCCACACAACGTTCTCCTTCCTGGCGAGTATATGTAGACGGAGTATCCAATCAACGTGGTGCGGGATTGGGGCTAGTTCTGATATCCCCAAAAGGTGTCATCATTGAGAAATCTTTGAGGCTAGGATTTTCTGCCACTAATAATGAAGTCGAATACGAAGCCTTCCTGATGGGAATGAGCACGGGAGGAACTCTTAACCCTCTCTCTAGCCCTTGGCCGTTTGCTCAGTAGGGGCTAGATATTGTCGGCCCTTTTCCGAAGGCCATGGGGAACAAGAAGTACCTGTTGGTCGACACTGATTACTTCACTAAGTGGGTTGAAGCGGAGCCTTTGGCTAATATCAGAGACACGGATGTTAAGAAGTTTATCCGGAAGAATATCATCACGCGATTTGGAACTCCACACACCCTTGTCTCGGATAATGGCCTTGATTTTGACAAGAAGGCCTTCAGGGAATACTATTCAAACTTAGGCATCAAGAATAGATATTCTACTCCGGTCTATCCTCAAGGAAACGGGCAGGCGGTTTGTTAATAAAGTAATAGTTAGTGGACTCAAGAAGAGATTGGACGACGCAAAGGGAAAGTGGGTGGAGGAGCTACCCCATATCCTTTGGACCTATCGAACAACGCCTCGACGGTCAACAGGGGAGACTCCTTTCTCCATGACGTATGGAGCCGAGGCCGTCATCCCTCTGGAAACCGGGTTCCCCACTTTAAGAACTAGCACCTTTTCCATGGACAAGAACAACAAGATGTTGGAAAAGAGTCTGGACTTAATCGAAGAACGAAGAAAGAGTGCAATGGTTTGATTGGCATACTACCAGCATAAGCTCAAGCGAGGCTATGATGTTAATGTGAAGTTGGGACCATTATCCGTAGGAGATCCGGTCTTGAGAAAGGTTAAGGGAGATACCAAGAATCCAGCCTGGGGAAAGTTGGGACCTAACTCGGAAGGGCCCTATCGAATTACTTCTGTAGCTGGAATAGGAGCCTACTATCCGGAAGACCTAGATGAAAGAACTGTACTCCATCATTGGAATGTAAATAACCTCAAGAGGTATTATTATTAATAAAAGTCGTCCCAGGTTTGGATTTTTCCTTTAATTTACATTAGTAATGCATCCTGTATTTCCATGCCGAGCAATCAGTATTGAAGTGTTAAACAGAAACTAAGTTATGTCAGGTCCTCGGATCACAAACTTAGTGGAAATTGACACCCTACAATCTGTATTGAAGTGTTAAACAGAAACTAAGTTATGTCCGGTCCTCGGATCACAAACTTAGTGGAAATTGACACCCTACAATCTGTATTGAAGTGTTAAACAGAAACTAAGTTATGTCAGGTCCTCGGATCACAAACTTAGTGGAAATTCACACCCTATAATCTGTATTGAAGTGTTAAACATAAACTAAGTTATGTCAGGTCCTCGGTTCACAAACTTAGTGGAAATTAACATCCTATAAACTGTATTGAAGTGTTAAACAGAAATTAAGTTATGTCAGGTCCTCGGATCACAAACTTAGTGGAAATTAACACCCTACAATCTGTATTGAAGTGTTAAACAGAAACTAAGCTATGTCAGGTCCTCGGATCACAAATTTAGTGGAGATTAACACCTTATAATCTATATTGAAGTGTTAAAACAAAACTAAGTTAGGTCAGGTCCTCGGATCACAAACTTAGTGGAAATTAACACCCTACAATCTGTATTGAAGTGTTAAATAGAAACTAAGTTATGTCAGGTCTTCGGATCACAAACTTAGTGGAAATTAACACCCTACAATCTGTATTGAAATGTTAAACAGAAACTAAGTTATGTCGGGTCCTCGGATCACAAACTTAGTGGAAATTAACACCCTACGATGTGTATTGAAGTGTTAAACAGAAACTAAGTTATATCGGGTCCTCGGATCACAAACTTAGTGGAAATTAACGCCCTATGATTCGTATTGGAGCGTTAGACGGTAACTAAGTTATATCAGGTCCTCGGATCACCAATTTAGTGAAAATTAACGCCCCATGATATGTGTTGAGATGTTAGGCGGAAGCCAAACTATGTCAGGTCCTCGGATCGTAAACTTTGTGGAAATTAATGCCTTACAAGATCTACTCAAGTTTTAAATAGGAATCTATGAATATCATCTAAATATATAGTCGAAGTATAGAGGACCCAGCTCCATTCAACCTTTGCACTTGCTATCCAATTTCGATCAGCTAGAAGAAACACATATGAATCAGAAATGTCTCCTTAAGACCTTAGAGCTTTAATGATTATCGTCCATTACTAATTACCAACTAGTGATATCTCTAAGTATTGCTTCCTCATGCAAACAAAAGATAGGCAAGATGAACTCATCCGAATTACAAAAGCAAGATGAACGGACGTGAAAATAAAGAAAAACAACAATAATGAATACTAACAAAGCATAAGAATCTATACAAAATTTCTAGTCGTATTGCAAAGTAAGTTCTATTTTTTCAATTTAATTTGGATCTTGGGAGCTTGGCTGGCTGGCTTGTCTGCCTCTACAATGGTGACTTCCTCTTTATCTTTAATATCTCCCTTAGCCGGCAAAACCGTAAAGGCCAAGTCCTGTTGAAAGCCTGGAAAGGCTACCCCTACCTTAGAAGCATCTGCAGTCTTGTCCGAGGAAGCTTCGGGAGGGGGAAGACTGGGAAGCAAAACCTCCACGTGGGGATTAACGGTTGAAGGAGTATTTTTAGCTTGAGGGGCTGGAGTATCTGAAGGGCGAATAGATTTGGGATAAAACACATTCTCTGGCCTCCTCAACTCGGACGAAGCCTCAACCCCAGCTCGATTAAGGGCCTCATCCCAAGTTTTGGCACAGTAGACGCGGCACACTACTGGAACCTCGGCTCTCAAAGCTTCCTCGGTCTCGACTATACCAACGTCATAGCCTCTCTGCTTAGCTTCATTCATTGCTTGTTCAGCCACGGTTCTTGTTTTCTCAGCTTCTTGTCCGGACTTTTCAATCTACTCCCTCGCCTTTTGGTTTTCTTCCGAATGCTTCATAAGAGCTAAAACTTGTTCCCGAGTCTTTTTCAGTTCGGCATTCGCTTCGCGCAAGCGGTTCCCCCAGTCCTCGGCTTGCTTTTGATAGCCCTCCAGGGCCGACTCGGCACTCTTGCGAGCTTGCTCCTCAACAAGCAACTTTTTCTTTACATCGGCCAAGTCCTGCTCAAATTTGGACAAAGTCCGTACAGCCATTGTCCGTTTCCTCCTTTCATCATCTAGCCGATTAGAGCATATGTTGAACATCTCATCCAGCTTGAAAGTATTTTGGATAATCTATAGAAAAGAAGTTAATGTCAGTAGTCGTAAAAAGTACACTTTGGTGAGTAATGATCATAACCAAAAAAAAAAAAAAAAAATCAACTTCTTACCATGCCCAGGTACCTTTTGTTATTGAGGATAAGTTCATTCTTCCCCACGTTCTTTATTTCGACCATATCTTTTGGGAGCAACAAAGTCTCCTCTATGGCCGAGGCTACATGGCACCCTATGCCGCTGTTGAAGTCTCTTATAGATGCGTCGTCACGTAGGGGCTCCCCGCCGTGCATAGGTGCCGGTAACCATGCTTGTGGCTTGGAAAGCTCGAGATCGACCTTCCCTGTCCTCGCGGAGCTTGGTGTCTAGTTTTTGGCTGCTTTGTAGCTCATTGGGTGTCCTCTTCGCGAGTAGGATAAGACTTGCCAACGTCCACTACCTCTTTGCCCTTTTGCTCCTTGCGCCTTTTTAACTAGGCAAGATCTCGAACGGGCCGGCTGCGAAGGTTGGCGAGAAAGTCGATGAGAAGCGGGAGGAGGAGACCTAGTGGGAAGAGGTGAAGTTTGGGATCGTAGCGATCTTGTCGGTGCATCTTCCCGGGTTGACCTTCCATTAACTCCAGCAGGCTTCTTCGGGGCTTCCTCTGTATTCCCATCTCACCAGGATCTTCTCCCGAATGTATGGATTGGTCAAAAATCCTAAAGTCGTCTGAGGAGTCGGAGAGTTCTATAGCTTCTTCTTGTCTCTGTTCCTCTTCTTCTCTCTCTCCTATTTCCTCTTCTCTCAAGGTGGGCTGGGATGAAGAAGCTCTGCCCGAGATGCTAGCCACGAAAAAGAGTCTCTCATGACGGGATGTATCTTTGGGGAAAGTGGAATGCCTTCTGGAACAATGAATCCTTTGTAGGCAACACTGATATGGTGAAGCCGAGGGTCGCGGTCTCTGATTACACACTTCGGCGCCTGAAAAGCAAACGAAAGGGGAGTATAGCCGAGAATTAAGTGTGCTGCCGGGAGTTGGCCGTCAATTTCATTCACGTATATCTCGGCTTTCAAGAACTTATCCAAGCTCACCTTATTGACTAACTTAAGATTGGGCTTTATGTAACGTCTATCTGCAAAACAGATGAGTCGAAGATAAGCATTGTTAGAGATAGAAAAAAAAAAAAAAAAAAAAAAAAAAGGGTAGTGAACAAAATGTGCGTGTAAACCAAATATTATGGATCTATGACTACACTCCCACCTAGTGCTCCCTCTACTGTGGGGTATAGCAGACCATCATGCCACTCCCTAGAGAGAATAAGGAAATCATCCTTCGTGTTCTTGTTCGAGGTAGGAAGGCACTAAATCAGCCTTACCTCGAGATATCTCGACTTGAGATAATACCCCTGCCTGTTTAAGTGATGGAGATTGTACACCCAATTCACATCATGGTGGGTTAATTTTAGGTCCATTCTCTTGTTCAAGGCATCTATACTTCCCAGGACCCTAAACATAGTTAGAGCACACTGGGTGGGGGATAACCTAAAGAAGTTAAGGTAGTTCTGGTGATACTACCCATGAGGATGGTCATCCCGCCTTCTATAAAGGCAATCATGGGAATAACTACTTCCCCGGTTTGTCTAGCATCGGCCCATTCTCCTTGGGCTGCGTGCCTCATACCCACCGTTGAGGGGATTTTATACTTAGAGCGAAAATTTCTAATACCTTCCTCGGATTCAACTAGACATCGAAATGGATTCTTCTGTTTCCCCATTTTTCTAGAGAATTTAGTAGAGAAACCGACGGGTTTACGATAAAAGTGGTAAAAATTTCGAGAAGACTTACGGGTTCGAAGGAAGGACCTCGGACAAGGTGCGATTACTTGTAGACGCTAGGAAAATGACAAAAATAGAAAAAGGCGGGTTTAGTGTATGAGCTCCGGAACTATGTGATCATCGAAGGTAAGATACAGAATTAATTTGATAACGCCTTTATAGTTATGTGAGGATTGTGAGCGGTAAAATTCCCGCTCGCAAAACAAGAGAGGCCCTCCATCGTCTAATTTACATCTCACCGTCAAGCGTGGGAGACAAGGACGTTGCCAAAATTTAATGCTGCCAAAATCGAGACGCTGAAGCGTCAGAGGCATGCCCCAAAACACAAATGGGTACGGGCTTATGACGTCAAAATCCACCTTTTCTCCCGAGGAGTCGAAAAGCAAGATTTTGAGGGGTTATTGTGGGGACCGGTCAGTCACCAGAACTGCTAAAGTCAATTTAATTGGGCCTGTAGCCCATCCGAGGATACAAATTTTTCCGAGGAGGCCCAAGTCAGATCGTAAGGGTAATCGCACGAAAGAAATAGTGAATATCACGAAAGGTGAGTTCGATATTCGTCCGAGAACACAATCCTCCTTGGCAACATGAGTCCGAGGACGATCGGGACGTCGTCTTGTTACAATCGTACCTCGGAACTATGTCACCACTAAAGGTGGGATAAGAGACCAAGGGTAAGAAAGAGAAGGCAAATAAATATCTATAACCACAGCTGCCTCCGCATTAATTTCCTTTCAACCAACTCTCTGGTCGCATTAATGTGGAGGTGATACCTGAACAGTGATGAAGCAGGCTTACTGCTATTCATAGGAGGTTCCAGGAGGTGCTAGATGGGACAGAAAAAAATCTCCCGAACCCGACCTACACGTGTGCGGTGAAAATGGTACGAAAGGGACAAGATATAACATGAAAGAATAACTTGCGAAAAGGGGGGACGAAAGATAAAAAAAAAAAAATAAAAAAAAAAAAAAAAAAAAAAAGGAGACGAGAAGGATACAGAGAGAAAGGACTGAGAAACCGAAGAAACCTTAGAACTTTACTTGTTTCAAAGAGAGACCCATAATGACGTCGGTTCTAACCCGTCTATAAACGTGAGGGTGAATCGTTTTTCTTTCGAAGAGTTAATCTAGTTCTCAAATACCCACGCTCTACAAATTATATTGTTTGAGCCTTTGACGTCTGAACCCAATACCCTTTTGGAATCGTTACGAATTGAGTCCTTACATATCTTAATCAATAATGTGGTAGAACTTTTTTCCTTTATTCAAAGTCCAAAATATATTTTTGTTGTAAAAATATGTCCCGTTAGCATATTTTTTATTAATATATTATTTAAAAAAAATTATACTACTTTTGTAAGAAATATAAAAAATTATCAAAAGAAAATTATTAAAAAAATTTAAAATATTCCATAAATTAATGTCTTAAGACATTTGTTAAATCATTATTATATATATATATATATATATATATATAAATATATATATTTATATGAGACAAAACTTAATTATAATATTTTAGATGCTATTTTTTAGATTTTTTTTTTTAAGATTTAGTTATATGGATTAACTAAAACAAACACTTCCATCTCATAAAAAAAATCCATATAGCAGAATCGTGTGTGTGTATGTATATACTCTGCTGATTGTTTCTCCCGATACAATAACCAAAATGCTACAATGATGCTACAATATTTACCCCTAGTTAAAGTTCCGACTATTACTCGGCCTGCTCCCCACAGGGGACTATCAGCTCTCGGCACAAAATGCCAAATCGCTTTCGGTGCAAAACGCCAAACTGTTAAAGACCGGCTCTTTTGATAAAACTCCGAATTTTGCTCCTGTTGTCCTTCACGGACCTGTTCTCAATAATGGAAAAAGTCATTGTTTATTGTTACTATTCACAGTATATATATATATATATATATATATATATATACCCATAGTTTTAAAAATCGGACCGGATCGACCCGGTTGAACTGTTCAAACCAGAAACCGGACATCAATCCGGTCCGATTATTCATAAAAATCAGAAATGAAAGAAAAATCGAAAATAACCGGTAACCGTAGGTTCAACCGGAAAAATCGAGAACCGAAATGGTTGAACCGGTTTTGCAAACGGTTACGCAAAATGGGTGAAAATCGAAAAGATCTCAAGCCAAACATTTTGCAGAAAGATCTATTTCTTTTTTTCCTTAGATCTGCGTCTACTTGTGATGATTGAAGGCTTTGGTGAACATGGCATCAAAGCTAGCCTCTTGAGCAGTCAAAATTCCTAACCTTGCCTGAAAACACACATCTTCATAAAGAGAGAGGCAAAGAAGAGATGGTTGAAAATCTTCACAGATATACACATATCTTCACGAGATAGAGAGAAGAGATGGTTGAAAATTTTTGTTTGGATGTGAGAGAGGAGGACCACAATACACACGAAATTAAATTGATCCATTTTTCTTATGAGAGCTTCTTCTTAGTTTGTAAGAGAGAGACTGGTTTCGATGGTTTGCACAGTTTGTAAAATTTGTGTTGTGCCGTGCTCTCTGCCTCTTCTACTTGTTCAGTGTGCACACTGCACACAATAGTCAATAACACAATGAGAGCCACACATTTTTTATATTGTTTTTTGAGAATCAATAACAGCCACAACTTTAATTTTCCTTAGCCTAAAGCTTTACTTTTTCTACTTTTTCCTTACAGGGCAACGTGAGCAACTCACGTGGAATGAGGTTTCCCCTATCCCTTTTACATTTCTTTATGATAATTATGATATAAAAAAAACAATGGTTTTAATAATTACTTAAGTGAACAATCTTAAAATTTACTTAATTTTTCTTTAAAATGAATGCATGATATGTTGACTATTTTGAGGGAAAAAAAATAAACCTAAAAGAAGGGCGTAACTAAATGTTATGTTTTGAAAATAATTTTTGGTTATTGTTTATTTATAGTTGGTTATTTTTTTTTCTACGTGTAAGATGTAAAAACTCACATAATTTTTTTGAAAATAGGTTATATATATTTTTTAATATAAATTATATGTAATAATCTTATTATATTTTATTAACTATTTTTATAATTTTAAAATTATTAATTAAATATTTATAATATCACCGGTTCGACCTCCGATCAGATCCCGATCGCACCATAAAACCGATAATCACTCTCTTTTTCGGTTCTTTGACCTTACCGGTTTTTAAAACCCTGTATATACCTTGACTTCACGAGAAATGCATGCCCAGCATCACATCATGCCCACCTTACAGGTGGCAATGTGAATAAATGTGTGTCATACCATATCCGGACTAAGTCGATTATATACATATATATATATATATATATATATATATATAGAGAGAGAGAGAGAGAGAGAGAGAGAGAGAGAGAGAGAGAGAGAGAGAGAGAGAGAGAGAGAGAGAGAGAGAGAGAGAGAGGACTTTTTTGTCTTTTTGATTAATATATAGAGGACCTTGACTTCACGAGAAATGCATGCCTAGCATCACATCATTTCCACGTGACAGGTGGCAGTGTGAATAATTGTGTGTCATATCATATCTGGACTAAGCCGATTATATATATATATATATATATATATGAGTTTTACATGTTGGAGGAGTTTTAAAACTAACAAAAAAGTGATTTTATTTTGTAGAGAATTAGTAAGTAGAAGTAGGAATTTAAATCAACATAAAAGTAAAAGTTTATTAAAAATATGAAAACATTTCAACGTAGAAGTAGAAATTTAATATTTTCGTAAATTTACTATTTTAACCTCATTTTTAAGTTTTAGGTAGGGGTGTTTTTGACACTAAAAAAAATAATAACTTTCTTTTGCCAATTTATTATTTTAACCCCATTTTTAAGTTGTTAGTTAATTAATTTAGGAGTATTTTTGACAAAAAAAAAAAACTAAGAGGCTATTTGGATGAATTTTTTTCATCGCTCAATTTTCGTCACTCAATTTCCATTACTCATAACTCTTCACTTATCACTTTAATTTTTCACACCCGTTTGGTACCATTACTCAATATTTTTCACACTATTTGTGGGTCCCATAACTGTCACTTGGTGTAGATTTTTTTTTTTTAAGTACCCAAACTCACCGAACCCAAAATAAATAAATAAATAAATAAAAGAACTAAACCCAGAAAAAGCCAGCCAAAAAAAGAACCCTATGAAAGAACAAAAAAAAAAAAAATTGAACCCCTAAAACCCCACCAAAAAAAAGAACCCAATGAAAAAAAAAGGACAAAGAACTGAACCCAAAGAAGAACGTGAAGAGACCACTAGTGTGAAAGGAAAAAGAAAAAGAAAAAGAATAAGAACATGAACGCACGCACCAAACCCAAAGAAGAAAAAAAAAAGATGGTCAAAAGTTGCAACTTTGGTGACAAAGATGGAGTCCCTTTATGTAGTGTTATTTATGGAAATGCCATTGAGTTATGAGTTATGAAAATCAAAACAATAAAATGTGTTTTTAGTTTCCATAACTCATAATTCAAAAATCAGAGAATTAAGTGATGGAAACAGAGTTATTGTGCGCCAAACAAATATTGAGCTATGGGTTCAATCATTTTTGAGTTATGAGTTATGAAAATTAAGAATTGAGTTACGGAAACAAGCCATCTAAACAGCCTCTAACTTTCTAAATCATCTTAATATATACAAAAAAAAAATATATATATATATATATATATATATATATATATATATATATATGATCACGAGAAATGCATGCCTAGCGTCACATCATCCCCCCACACATGACAGGTGGCAATGTGAATAAATGTGTCATACCATATCTGGACTAAGTTGATTGCCATTTGGCCCGAAAAAATCTAAAAATAGATAAAGTGAGAGCCACAATAATCAAAACTCTAATATTTGCGCAAAAACTATAATGTGGACTCACAAAAAAGTTTACTATATCTCTTGACCAAAAAGGTTACAGTGGAACCCTCAAAACTTGTTAAAGCCGGTTAAACATAAAAATAAAAATAAAAAAGGTCCTCTATATATGATGAGGACAGTTATTATCATGTTGGAGAATTTAAATTAGCATACCATACTTTTATTTTTAGAAGAAAAGAAGATTATTGAGTTTTTGGTTAAGAGTTAGAGATCCTTATTACACTTGTTATCTGTGAAAATGAAAAATAAGGATGGTTAATCTCTAAAGAATAGAGTGACATTTATTATTTAAATTATTTCAAATTGATTAAATTTATACATGTTTCATAATTTTCTAAAATATCAGTATACTTTAACTGTGTAACTCTAATTTACTTAACAAAAAAAATTTATTCTAAAACGTTCAAAGAATATTATTTCTAATTAATATGAATTAAAAAATAGTTCACAAATTACAACTTACAAATTGACTAAATGAAAAGATAATCATAATATTTTTGTACTAAGGTATCATAAATTACAACTTACAAATTAGAAAATAAGATATTTTATATCAAATTAGCATGTTACAAACATACTATATATATATATATATATATAGAGAGAGAGAGAGAGAGAGACCTATAATATAAAATAAAAAGTCAAATAGCTAAACTTATGGCTCCACTTGTTGGGAATTTCACCCAACCAAGGAGTGATAAAGAAAGGACAAAATGAACACAACATGTAAATAGAAATTATGATATAATTGACTTGGAGACACAATTAAATGTTATCCTTATACAATATTTGTCCACATACTCAAGTTGCTAAAGGATTTTTACAAATTTGTTCATAGTATATAACCAAGTTATTGGGTTCTACAAATAGCAATTTTAGAAAATATTCACAAAATTTCTTTTGTTTCTTAAAAACTACTTTTGGAAGGGAAAAAATAGTTATCAAGTGAATACCGGGTTGACAACCCGAGTCTCTCTTTTTTTTTTTTTCACCAAACAGTGTTAATGTCAAAGAATCTCAGTCCACCAAACATTGTGTTCTATTAATTTCAAAGAGAGAGAGAGGGAGAAAGTAAATTGGCACAACTTTTGAGGAGAAAACTGTAGTTGTGGAAATTTTCAACCAATTCTTTGCCCCCACCAAACACTCTGATAGAGGGAGAGGACAAACAAGTTTGGCGTGATATAAGAAATTTCCAACGCTTCTTTTGACGTTCGAGGAGCAAATTGCAGATCACGCGCATGTAGGAAATTTCCAGAAACCTTCGTTACTTTTTGGCATTGTGTTTCAGTTCTCGGAACTTTGCAACATAAAAGAAGACAAACAACTTCTTATCATATTGCTTTGTGACCAGTTTTTTTTTTTTTTTTTTTTTTCTTTTTGCTGAATATTGTGACCCATTCTTCTTTTTACATTGTTTTTCACTAGCTTTTTTAAGTGTATTTTACACTCCTTTTTGATCGGCTAGAAGAGCATTAGCTTTAAACAATGTAAAATCCTTCTACGCCTTTTTATCTATTTTACCAATTTATTTTCCAACTTACATTATAATTCAATTTTTATTTTTACACATAACCTAATAAAATAATATAAACTACTTAATAAAATAATGAAAAGTACTCTTCTCCCATTCTCCTTTTCCCTTCACACACAACCACAAATTTTTTTTTTTTTTAAATTCCTTTACAACTTATGATTTATGAACAGTAAAGTTGCATTTCATTTATAAATTGCAATTTTTTTTATGTTTACAAACCCAAATAGAATGAGTTTTGGATTATAAAATAGCAATAGGGGTTGTTTACACTCATTACTAGTGCTCTAAAGGTTTTTATTTTACGTTATTTTTTGACAGCTATAACAGTTTACATCAATTTAATAAAGATTTAAATGCATCTTATCTATTTTTAACTATTTTTCTTAGGGCAGAGTCCAAGACAGAAGTAGCCTTTGACTTGCGGCCAATGACCCTCACCCAATTTTAAAAAAAAAATATTATAATATATACTAGATATTAATTTTAATATTTTTATTCTATAAAATTACACTTTATCTTTTTAATAATATCATTAGTTCTTTTAAAATTACACTTTGTCTCTTTAGTAATATCATTAATTCTTTTAAAAGTTATCAGTAATTTATTATATTTCTTGAAAAATTGTGTATATTAATTATATAAAATTATGAAATTTTTTCAATAAATTTTGTACATTGTTTGAAATTTTTGTAAATAGTTAAAAAATTTGTAAGTTATATGAACATAATTTTGTACATTCTCTGTATATTCTTTTAAGTATTATATAATGTGTGTGTATGATTTTTTAATGGACTTTAATATTTTTATTTCTTCCCTAATAATTCTAAGACCACACCATTTTCCACAATTATATAATGTAGCTGATTGTAAGCGATAGAAAAAAAAATAATGGACTAATATGAAAGTAACAAGTACTAAATCGTTGTTTACTACATAAAATAGTCATGGAAAAATGTGTGATAAAAGTTGTGGTGTTGTCGTGTTAGAACTTTTCTTTCTTCTCTTGAATTGTTCATGCAAGTTGTGAAATGTGACATGGATTTTTTTTTTTTTTTTTTTTAAAAATAGGGAAGTGAAATGAAATGTTTAGAAAATTGCTTATTTTTTGTAGTTTATTTGTATAATGTGAAACAAAAAGTTAAAAATAAGTTTATATATTTTTTAAAACTTATTCTTATACTTTATTATTTAAAATAAAATAGAGATAAAAAAAAAAAGGTATAAGAATTACAAATAGTGAATAATTTAAGCAAAAAAAAAAAAACTAGCTTATGATCGGTTACCAAACCCCCTCAAGCGTTGTGTTCCGACTAGAAAACATTAACATATGCATGGAAAAATAATAGTGGATTGGGCATAACATTAATCGTCATCCCATACACACCAACACGCCCCAGGAGAGAGCACAATAGTAATATAAAAGCATAAACAATGATAAAATAGTTGATAAAGAAGAAAATAGCAAAATAGATATAGTCAAAATAAATTAAAACAGAGTATGGAATATGAAACTGAAACAAATAAAATCTTACTTGAAAATACTTCTGTCTTTGATTAAAACTCAAAACTTTTGTCTTTCTTACAAGCTTTGAAAATAAACACCATGTCTCAAGAGTTATAAGATTACAAAGTAAAATCAGAAGGGTTACAAGATTATCTCATGTCTCAAGAGGAAGGGTTACAATATTACAAAAGAAAGTAGAGTACAAAAGTCTTTCGGAGAGAGGGAAGGGAAAGCTATTACAAAGTCTTTCTAAAGCTTGGACCTTGGAATTGGACCTAAAATTTGAACCTAATTTTTGGACCTTATTTTTGGACCCGATTTTTTGGACTTGTCTTCTGTCTTTGGAGTTTGTCCTTTCATAGATAAAGTGAACCATGGTAAGTCTTCAAAAGTAACCTAAGTTAAGTAAAGTGAACTCAAGTTAATCTGTTGGCAGAATCTTGAACAATAAAAGGCTTCAAAAGTAACCTGAGTTAAGTAAAGTGAACTCAAGTTAATCATTCGGTAGAATCTTGAGTAGTAAAAGTCTATCTTGAACAATAATAGTCTATCTACATGTGAATAATATTCTGTCAAAATATCTCACAAAATATCTTTCTGGATTTGCATTCTATCATTTTATCTTTTGATCTTTTGTCTTATCTCTCACATGTCATAGGGGTCTTGAGAATCTTGAATGCTTCCGGGTGAGTCCTATAGTTTGGAGAGGAGGATTCCATTATCGTGTCATCTTCATCGTTTGAAATTTGTGATGCAGCTTCAAGCGATTGCTTCTTGAGTCGTCTTCTATCTCAAACAGAGGCAAGTTGGCACTGAACTTGACTTTTTTCTAGAAAGAAACTAGAACTTTACGTGTGGGGAGGAAAAGGCCTTTTTCTCTCGTAATTCTTGGCAAATATGATCAAAATTAAACTTATTCCACCATTTTAATTTAAACTTTAAAGCAAGCATGGGAAAAGGATATTGGGGATGCTTTTCTATCTTGTATTCCCATCTAATGATCCATGGGAGATCTGGAAACCTGTAAAAGACTGCAAAAGATGTGGGAAATCCCTAAGTTGCGGTATGTTTGGTTCTTTCTTGAAAGTCTCATAGGCTTTTAAAAGATCGGGGGAGAATCATGGCTTTAGGACCATAGGAATTCCACCAATCAATAAACCATCTTGGAATCATCATATCTTTCTTTCTGTACATATCAAATTGGAAAAACCAAGTATGCTTGTTAATATTATTTTGAAATAAAAGGAATCAGTCCCAAGCTTCCATATAGTCATAATAATTATAGAACTGAGGCTCAAAAGGTACAGAAAAGTTCCCGGTGATCCAGGGTTGTGCTTTCCACGGGAAGGTGTAAGAACCTGTTTTTATAACAACTTTAGAGTAACCAACTCTGTTTGGTTCCTGGGAACAAGGCATATGTGTTACTAATATTAAGTCCGTATCTACTAAAATATACTCATAAAATGTCCGGGTCTTAAAATTCCAAGAGTCTTTTGGGAGTTCAATGTTGTGATCTTCTTTTTGGATTTGGGTTTGGGTTTCCTGAAAGGTAGATGATCTATATTTTGGTTGGTTGGAAGGGGAGGCCAAAGGAGGAAAGGAAGATGCAACTACATTAAATGGTTTCTTTAAAGGAGGGGTTAAGGAGGTTGAGGGTAGGGCATAAGTCTGTTTTGATGTTGGATTAGGGCTTGGGAAGAGTGGTTGGAAAGGGTTTGGACTACAAGTTAATGGGGTTCTTTCTTGAGATTTATTTGAAGAGAAAGTGGGTGAAGTGAAAGAGGGACAGGGGAGGAATCTACTAGAGGGAGGAGGAATCGGGGGAGCAACATAAGACCTGTCAGTTCGGGTTTTGGGGATTTGCTCTTATCTGCAGGGGAACTCATCTTCCTTGTAGAAATTCACAGGTTAGAAAATCAGGAATTGAATTAGTTTCCCCTTTAATATATTCAATATCAAAGTCAAAAACACTTAAAATAGCCTGCCATCAAGCACTGCAACAAATGTGGACTATGGTGACGAAATCTTTCGTCACAATATGTCCTTATTTCAATCATCGAATACATATGGTGACGAAACAGCATTCGTCACCTAAGCTCCGTCATTGAATGTATTGGTGACGAAAATATTTCGTCACCAATAAAAAAATGATAGGTGACAAAATTTTTCGTCACCAATAAAAAATGATAGGTGACAAAAATTTTTCATCACCTAATATTTTCATCACTAAACCTTATTTCCAATGACAGAATATTTCGTCACCAAATATTTTTTTTTTTTTCAATTTCAATAGATTAGGTGACGAAGTTTTGCGTCACCAATTTTTTTATTTTTTTATTTATTTTAATTTTCAATAGATTAGGTGACGAATTATTTCGTCACCAATTTCTACTTATAGTCAGATATGGCGACAAAAATTATTGTCACCAATTTTTTTTTATTAATATTCTTTACATTTACTTTCCGTTACTTTAACCTGGTTAGTTTTGACCAAATCCATAAATAAATAAATTTAAAAAAAAAAAAAAAAAACATCCATTCATTTCTAACCAAATCCATAAATAAATAAATCCATACAATCTCAAAATGCAATAAAGATGTTCACAAAGTAATTACAACCATTTATATACAAATGGTGTCTTAGCTTCCAAACTTTATATAAAATTATTTGAGTTCAAATAGTCCCACAAAAACTATCTTTTTGCCACCAATCCCATATCTGCACAAGTAAAAAGGAAAATACATCAATAACAAACTAGATTGCAAACCTATATCCCTGGTAAGATGTAATACCAAAAAAAATTATATATATATATATATATATATTATTAGTAAGACAATGCAAAAAATGTCCACAAAAAACCCAATAACTAACTAGACAAAATAATCATAATACAAATCATATGAAGCCAAACTATCAAAGAAAGAAGACCCACAACACTCTCATCGGATAAAAACCAAACCTCCATTATAAACCATGGAGAATCATAAAGAATGCAGAAAAAATCCCAATTTAAAACAAGACAAATAAAGTGAAATCCAAAACAAAAACCCAACCACCACAACGAATAAAAAATCCAGCCAACACTATTAAAAAAAAAAAAAAAAAAAAAAAAAAAAAACCCAGCCATCACAATAAACAAAAAACTCAAATACCACCATAAACAAAAAACACATGCACCGCCATAAACACAAAAACCCAGCCACTACCATAAACAGAAAAGCCAACCACCACCATTAAACAAAAAACCCAGCCACTACCATAAACAAAAACCCACCACCACCATTAAACAAAAAACACAGCCACCACCATTAACACAAAAACTCAGCCACTACCATAAACAAAAAACCCAACCATCACAATAAACAAAAAACCCACCACCAACATTAAATAAAAAACTCAGCCACTACCATAAACAAAAAACCTACCACCACCATTAAACAAAAAACAACACAAATACCACCATTTACACAAAAACACACAAACCACTACCATAAACAAAAAACTCAGCCATCACAAAAATTGGTGTGTGTTTTTGTTTCTATTTCCTTTTAATTTCAAAGTGAGTTATGGTTCCTAACTAGAATTGACCATGTTGATGTAATTGAAAACAATATTGTAGGGAGTGTATCTACATATCAAGTTACGCTTTATGTGCACAACAAATGTCCCTTTCCTATATGGCCCGCAACAACACCAAATATTGGCTATCCAAAACCCAAAACACAAAACATTTCAAGAATAAGAACAAACAAGCAAACCACATATAGGCAGTAGCTTAGCCAAGAAAATGGGTGGATAAACAAGCATATATGAGAAAACCCAAATCACGGACAATATGAACTGAGCAACAAATCATATATTGGCAAAACTCACATGTTCTTAATGGCCACAACTTCTTCCAATTGCTTCCCCTTGACCCATTTAGAAGCTGAAAATTATGATAGAGAGCAATCAGAACAATCCCTTGCAATAACAAAGGCCACAATGCCATGAAAAAAGGACAATAAGCTAAAGCAAAACACAACGGCAACTTCCAACAACTTGACAAATCAGTTAAAGAGACAAATATTTAAAAGCAATTTCTAACTCTAGACCAAGTTTCAGATATTTTCTATGGCCACTTATCCTAAATAAAACGGAAGTGTGGAAGTATTTAAGGGGCAATCTCGGTGTGAGACCTTGATGATGCGATTATATAAAATGGTAAAGATTTTGGCATTCTACTATGAGGGCAACTGTGGTTGTTGAACAAAGAAGCCAAACATGTTGCCCCTAAAAGCTAAATAATTTTAAAACACAAATATATATATATATATATATATATATATATATATATGGTAGCCCACATCAGTACAAGGTGCTCCTCAGCATCTTTAGACAAGCAAGATCCTTTATACACACCTACGAAAGGATTCCACACCTATAAAGGAAGAGAAACTTTATTTCTATCCATTTTTAGTTTTTTATGAATGAATTCGTTAATAATACAACATTGCTTGAAGTTCAATAAGTTTTATTGAAGACATAAATTGAGAGAGATTACATTACATTCTAACACAAAGGCATGCTTGAACTTGAATGCATAAAGAGCAATAGATGGACTCTAAAACTATCCAATGCAAATTCACCCCAATTCAACCCCTTTGGACAAGAAACCTAGGTTACACACTGCCAATTGAACAATGTAACAAACACATGCAAGAAAGCCTCAGTCTTAAAAACACAATGCCAACAAAATTAAAAAAATAAAAAAAAAAACGATTCTATTTCACTTTTCTAATAAATTTTAGGGAATCCATAGAAACACACTAAATCTATCCAAATAAAAAAGACCCATAAAAGAAAATCCAACTGGGTATGTAAAAACTTGACTAAAAGATTAGACAAACCCACAAAGGAATTAACTTTTACATGTAAGTTTCAAACAAAAACAAAGTCAAAAACTTTAATTTGTGTTATTTTTTCATGCGCATAACCATGAAACAAAAGGGAAAGACTCTATTACCTTCTCCAATCCCAAAATTTATGTCCTAAAACCAACACCCTCTCTAATCCTCGAAATCAATATCCTGCTAATCCCGAAAGAAGAAAAAAAGAGTGATGAGAGAGAGAAGAGTGATGAGAGAGAGAGGATCGATGACGACGATGAGATAGAGCTTACCGGTCTTTTTGGGAGGCAGAGAGGCATTGGTCTATATGTGGGAGGAGAAAGGGCGGAATGAGCAAACTAGCATTGTGTAGCTTTTCTATGTAGTAAGTTAGGCAACTTTTAAAAGAATAATAGAAAGTAGCATCTCGAGTTTTAGAAACTCGAGATCAATATTAAAACTCGAGTCCGAAAGGCTCGCTTTGCGAATGTGAAAATGCCACATAGATCTCGAGTCTTTAAGACTCGAGTTTTATGCAAAAAAATTTCACCTATAGTGGCGTTTTTAAACCTTACAGTGACGTTTTAAAGCACTATAGCGGCGTTTTCCTGGAAAAAAAATTTTATAAGTACCAGATCTAGGAGCCCTATAGTGGTGCTTTTAAGACCTATAGTGATGTTTTAAAGCCTATAGCGGCGTTTTTTTTTGCAATTTATAGAAATTAAAACTCGATTTTCACGTGGATTTTTTTCCACATCATATCCATCCTCTTACAAATCGAAACTTAAAAACCTCGAGTTTTATCTTGGAACTCAAGTTTTAGACACTCGAGATGCTAGTTTTCAACATTGTTTTGAAACGTAACAACCAACTAAATTTTTTTATATTTATTGTTATTTGGCAATAAAATTCAAGGAGAAAGAGAGAGTAACAGTATTTTGTTTATGCAAATAAAAAATAATGAAAAAAAGAAATAAAAAAAAATTTAGAACGTGCCTGAAAATTGGGCACCGCGCAAAAAAAAATTTAAAAAATTTGAGAAGCTATCTTCACAATATTTTTACAATATTTTCACAACAAATCATAATACAAAGATTATTTTTTTGCCCCAATAATAACAACTAATAACAACCTACCATTTAATTATAAAAATATTGTGAAAATATACACAACAAAACAATGACAACCACACCTTTTTAAAAAAAAAAAAAATTTAATCTAGAATCAATGAGAACCACACGCATTTAATAGAGATTAGAGATTAGAGAGAATGAAGTAATATAGTAATGGAAAATGGAGAGCAAACTTACGCTGGCATTAGATTTTCTGAAATAGAAGTTGAATCATGCATTTTTGAAGAGCAATTTGTAGGCATTCTGGGAGCTAACCAAAATGAAGAAAGAGACAAAAAAGGGGAAAAGTATCAGACTATTAGAAAGACAAGAAGAAAGAAGATAGAGAGCTAAAGAGATCATTTTGAATTGACGGTGAGGATGAAGTTTTGTATGTGAGAATTTTGGGATTTGTTAATTGATAAGGCTAGGAGAGTACAATTTATATTAAAAAGAAAAACCCAAAAAAAAAAAAAAAAAAAAAACTAAAAGAATAAAAAAGGCAAGACAAGGGAACACGTGAATTTGATCAAAATGAGGAGAAAAAGTTTTGGGAAGTGGGGCCGAATAAAAAGTGAAAACAAGTAAAAAGGAAGTTAAAAAAGAATTATGTTAGGAATACAATTTTTTGCACAATTTTGTACCACAATTCGTTATATGGTGAGTTATGATTGGTAAAAGTATGTTAGTGGGTCATATGGAGACACATCTTTATTAATCACAACTCGTCATATGGCAAGTTGTGGTACAAAGTTGTGCCAAAAATTATAACCCTAACATAATTAGTTAAAAAATTCATTATGTTGTCCAAATTTTCTGAAATTTTTTAAATAACATAAAAGATATTTTATCATATTTGTAATAAATTACAAAAAATATCATCTTTTCTTTAATTAAAATATTTTTTAATCTCTTTAAATATAATTTTTATTAAAATTGTTAAATTGTGTACATGTATTTTATTATTTTTATATTAATAAATTATTAAAATAATTATTACGTGTCCAACCGAGGTTCGCCATGACTGTACATTGTAGAGTGTACAAATACAGTAGCGATCTGACTCAACAGAGAACAAATATGGTAAGCGCTAATCATGGAAACGTTACAAATCTTTCAAATTCTGCAGTTACTTCCCATAATGATCACCACATGGTTGACCCAAATCATCAATGTCCAAAAATAACGCCCACCTTTATGTCCGAGAATCAGTTTGATAGCCATATTGAAGATATTGATCGTAAGTTACAGAAATTTGACTTACCCATACTTAATAAGGAAGCCACGTCACCCTCAGAAAACAACACCCTTCCTAAACCAAACACGCACCTTCCCAATTGTCCTGTGTCCTCTAACTCAGTTCAAACTTCACCCTTCAATAATCAACCTAACCATAACTTGGCCACATCATCCCCTAGTCCCACTCAAAATTCTAACCCGTCCCCACCTTCATCATCCAATACTCACACTACCCTTATCTTGGCTACAACACCACTAAACCCCACTCAAAATCCTAACCTGGCCCCATCTCAAACTACCCTTAACTTGGCCACATCACCACTTAACCCCACTCAAAATTCCAACCCGACCCCATCTCCATCCCCCAATATTCACACTACCATAAAATTGGCCACATCATCACCCACCCCTAAACCCTCACCTACTTGGAAACATATTCCTAGGGCTGCCGTGGAACATACATCAAAAAAAAAAAGAAAAAGGGCATGAAAAGGGCTTTACCAAGTACACAAAGAACAACTGAAAGTTACCCAAAAAAAGACATGTGGTTTCCCAGACTGATGAAGAAAACATCCGGATATTGGCGGAGGCCGGTGTTCAGCCCCGCCAAGAGCAATGAGTTTGATAGTGTGGAACTGTCGTGGGCTTGGGAACCTACGTACAAAAGATCGGCTTGCAGACTTGGTGTGGGTAAAAGATCCCTCTGTCGTGTTTTTAGCCGAGACATGGACAGATAAAGTTAGGCTAGAACAGGTACAAAGACGAATCCAATTTAAGAATTTGTTTGAAGTTCCAAGGAGGAATAAAGTAGGGGTTTTAGCGATTTTTTGGAAGGAAGGGTTTCCCTTGGACATTGAGACTTTCTCTGTAAATCACATTGACACCACGATTAACAAAAATGAAAGTTCAAATATGTGTATAAACACCCTTGAAGGTTTAGACCCCCAATTTACAAATTAACCAATTCAAGCTTTATATCAAACAACTAGTGTGTGGAAAATGAACATAAGCTATAATATAGAATTGGATAAACTATCTAAGCCAAATTAAAATCACAACCCACAGCAGATAATAAAAGGCAAAGATAAAAGGGAAGGAAGATGCAAACATAAAGACAACACGCGATGTGTTATCGAAGAGGAAACCGAAGCCCTCGGTGTAAAACCTCTCCGCCGCCCTCCAAGCGGTAAACAATCCACTAGAAAATGTAGTTGGGATACATGGACAGCAATAGACCCTCCAAGCCTAATCTACCCAAAGTGCACCTAAGCCCTCCAAGCTTCTTGCTCCAACGAGGTTGCGCCTTTTTTTCTTTTCTAACTTCCCGAATTCCGCTACTAGACCATAGTATCAACCAATGTAGATTGGTTCCTTCCTAATCGCATCCCAAAAAACCAAACAGCCCTCTCACAGTGATGAATATAGTGTGAACAAGGTTTTGGTAAAATGCCTCTCAAGGATTTGACAATGGAGAGGAAGAGAGTTGAGGAATTTGAAAAGACTCTAATGTATAGATTATTGGTGAATCAATCTTTTTTTTCTTTTGGGTTTCTCTCTCAAAATTCTCTCTGGAAACTCTCATACATTTGTGGGTATATGGGGTATTTATACTGGAGTGAGAGAGGAATGTGAAATGTCGGGTTTTACAAAACAGGGGTGGCTCGTGGCTTGGCCTCGCGACTTGACTAAGTCGCGAGATCCAGTCGCGAGATAACCGTATGCCCAATTGTCCTGTTTTGTCCTGTAGTGCTCCAAATAGCATGACTGTTCACCTTCTCGCACGCTTGGCACATGTGCTGCGTTTGGCGGTTTGAAGCCGCGAGTCACCCGCGAGAGCAAGCCGCGAGTCTTTGTTTTCTTGCACACTCTTGAGCAATCAACACTCTATCTCACTCACTACCCTTACATCAAACCCACCTAAATACAGGGTTACTAAATGCTGAAATACAAGCAAATTTGGCACGGAATAAAGCCAATAAAATGGTTGATTAAATTCAACCTTACAATCTCCTCCTTTGGCTATTCCGTGACAAAACCCTAAAACAGACTCTAGGCTTAACATGTGAGTTGGGAACAGTTGAACAAAACTCACTCACACCTAACTCTAGAAAGTCATGTAGCACTTGAAACATAAGATCATGAAACTCCTGAAACACAACAATACACCATGATCATTGTATGCAGAAAAGCATGAAATGCATATGAAACAAGCTAAAGGTGATCAAGCAAAGATGAAGTGAAGATTCAAATCATGGCTTGATCAAACCAAGTAATCACCACAAGGTAGTGATCACGGTGCTCATTCACACTTGGAATGAACACTTGAACATACAAGTTAACAAGAACAAAGCAAGATACTTGTATGCTCAACACTCAACCAATGCATAATACACTAAGTATATGCATCTAGGAACAATCCTACAAGGGCACAAGAGTGACAAGATTTAATACAAAATGCAAGACATTTAGATAGAAGTACTGATTTAAACATAGCATAAAAGGCTGCAATAAGCAATGTACAAACCATAAAGCTTACAAATTATGCATAAAAACATAAACCCTAAAAGCTTACTTAAGCACATGGGTACAAACCACAATATATTCTGAATAACATCAACAATGTATATAAAAGATTAAACCAAGATTATAAGATATGAGTTAGAAACAAAAATACACCAAAAACCACAGTGTATCAAACCCATAAAAACACTAAATACTCAAAACATAACACATATAAAGATAATGTCTAATTTTGACAGCTCCCCACCAACATATTACTCCTCCTTAAGGGCTGAGCTGCTTTTATGTTTCATCAACAAAAACAATATCTCCCCTTTTTGACCGGAATGGCCAAAGGGTCACCATCCCATCTTTGGGTGGTGAAGTCATCAAGTTTTGCGGATAAAATGTCAATCTGGTCCTGCATGGCTTTCATCCTCTCAGAGTGCTCGGTCCGGACCCCTCTGATTTCATCAAGTCGTTCCCGAATGACTTGAAAAGCATCCGGAGGTGTATCTCAAGAAGTTGATGCTCTATTCCTTTTGCCACTCCTTCCGGGTGTTGAGGTAGATGCATGCCCTGCTGCCTCTGCCTCAGCCTCCATTGGGACACCCTCTCCTTCATCACCTTCATCTTCTTCACATAGAAGCCTAACACTTATCCTTTTGAAGGTAAGCTTGTTAATTGCGGAGGGTGTGGACATGGGACCGATGTCTCGAGGGATTGGAACACCCTTCTTTTTAAAGATCCTCATCAGCAAACTAGGGAAGATCAATTTTGGCCTAAAAATGGTTCTAGTCTCATCCACAATAGTGTCATATATGTGGAACCGATGTCAATGAATGTCTTTTCTTTGAGATCCATCGGAAAAATTGCTCTTGCACGCTTGATTGTAGTCAACTTCTTTATGGGGTATAGGTTAAACATCATGATTATAGTTAGACACCTCATGTCCATTGGAAAAGCTGTGGTATTCAGACATTTCCCTTCTCTCTCTCCACCTATCCTCTATTGAACAGTTTCAATAGACACAATCCTATCTTTGTAATTGACAAACTCTTGATCTTCTAATCCTTCAAGCCCTAGCACATCATCAATGTCATGTGCATCCAAAGTGAACTCCTTACCTCTAACCCAAAGAAATTTAACTCATCCTCCCTTATCACAAAGATTTGAATAAAACTCCCTAATCGGGGTTCACACACAACAGAAGATCACTCAGAAGCTTTTCCCATCCTCTCCCTTCAAAACAGCTAGGAATAAAAGTATTCCTTAAATCCTCCAAATCCATAAACCTTTCTTGAATAATTCCTGCTTTTAAGAAGAAGTCCTTGTATCTCTTAAAATGGGAAACAGACCTGAACAAGTTAGGGTCCATTTTCATTCTCTTGTCTGCCTTCTTTACAGGTGTTTTCTTCTTTGGGGATGAAGGTGCCATCTCAGAACAATCGAAGAGGCCACAACAACATAGAGCAATACATATGCAGAACTAATCAATACTATGTAATTAACAAAAATGCAACCACACGGATGAACTTAAACACTTAAACCTTATGCTACTTACATCAACTACATGGATGAACAAGCCTAAAAGAGGAAACACAAGAACAACAGGGAGAATGCGGGGGAGTATTAAAGCAGCAGAGAAAAAAAATCCTAAAGACAGATATATGTCAATGAGACATAGAATGTGATGAGAATGATATGACTCATAATCAAAGATAGTAAAACTCACAGATGCTCTCAATAGATGCACACAATAGAACTGGCACATTCAAAGACAAGAAAACCCACATCCATAAAAGGAGCATTTTAAAACTACTCATCAAAGATACGATCGGATAAAATGAGTAACCAATAAGAAATACACCCTAGCTAAGCACAAGATAAAGAACAAAATCAACAACTCAATTAATTTCAAACTCAAGCAATAGCATCCACAAGCTAAGCATGAACATAGAGCAACAACAAACAAAAAAACACAAACCCATCTCAAAACACAAACAAATGCAAATAATCAAGTGGGAAAAACACAAAATCAAGTAAAAATGAGTTCAAGAATGAAAACCCGTACCTGTTACTTGAAAATTTTGAGCAGAAATTAGGCAACAATGGAGTTTGAAAATGGGTGCATGGAGTGTTTGGGAAGGAGACAATTGAGGAAGAAGATGAATAGTCACAAAAGTTCGAGGGAAAAACTAAAAAAGATTTAAAAACTGCCCCTATTTTTGCCAAACATGCGTTTTTCGCGACTTAAGTGAGTCGCCACAAAGTCGCGCCTTCAAGCCGCCAAAACACTCAAAGACAGACATTTGAAAAATTTTTCTAAGTGTTTTTCGCGAATCGAAGGTCTACTCACAAGAGAGTCGCGAGCTAAGCCGCGAAAATCTCTGAGTAACCCTCGTGGATCGGACCTTCCACTCGCGAACAAATCGCTAAAGCGAGCACGTGACTGAGGCTCGCAACTTGACTAATCCGCGATCGAGTTACCAAAACAGGGCAAAACTAAATTTTTGAAATTTTCAAATTTTGAGAACAAAATACTTTCCAAAAACACCTAAAACACTCAAAAATTTTTTTGTGCTTGAATTAACAAAGATTGAGCATATGAAAACACATTTCATCAAGTACAATCACACAAATGATTATGGCATTTATCAAACATAAACTTGTGTGTTGTGTGTGGATATCAACAATGAGATAGTCCTTAGTCTAATGTGAAGCGTCAATGATCAATTCAACCAAGGTATACACAATTAGCACTAGATCATGTGATCTATCTCAATTATAGAAATATGTATATATGACCTCCCACAAAATTGGATAACATATCTTGGAGTTTTACATTTGACTCCACTTTCAATCATAACATTTGATCTTTTTAAGACAATCACCTCTCATTGTGAGAGTGATATTAGATATTTCACTTTAATGAACTAGCCTTTGGCTTTTTGAATAAACATTCACTTCAATTTTAGATCGCTTACCCTTTTTCCTAGTCGAATACTAGAATGTGCGACAGGCTTTTGCAGCTCAATATCTCTTTTCATTTGGAGATTTACATTTGGTGAGCTCTTTTTAGCAAAAAAAAAAATAAAGAGTGGGAAGATATATAAACACAAGTCTATGCATGTTTCAAGATCATCATAACCATTCACTAATCATTCATGACAAGTTTGAAGATCTATTTACAACAATCACATAGATTTCAAGATTTCTCCCACAAAGATATGAGTGCAATGAAACAAGCTATGCTCGAAAATGCACAAAGCCATTAGCACAAAGGTACAAGACAAAACAAGTTTTTAGACAAAAACTCAACAATGTCAATCAAACTTTTTGATTTTCTGATTTTTATGTAATTTTTGGATTTTTGACACAAGAAGAAAAGGATTGATCAAAAACAAAAACAAAAACCAAAAATATGCACAAATAGGCAAACACACAACCATCAACATAAACAACAAGCAATCAATCAAACATTGTCACAAAGCATAGGAAGTATTAATGCATGGACATGTTGTAATGCTTATGCATGAGTAACCTTTTTCACCCACACGTCACTTGCGTTTGGGGTGATTTCCTTATAGGATTGGGTACGGGAGTTAGAGCTTTCAAACCTTCGTGAGAAGCTTTCCAAGCAGTTGGTGAATGCACCAATCATCTTCATCACGTTCATCATTCCAGGATTACCATTTTGATCTCTCAATTGTTCACCCGCCCAATTTCTTCTATCATTTCTAGGTCCTCATAACCTTTGAGGAGTTGCACTATTCTTTGCTCTCGACTTTTGGCAATTTGGTCCAGTATGCCCTTGAAGTCCGCAATGATGACACACATAAGTTGATCTAGGACCTCTTTGTGGTCGTAGACGAGACTTGGCTCGAGATTCAGACCTGCCCATAGATTGATTACGGGAATTCAACAACCGTTCGTTCCCCACATTTCTCTTCTCTTCTATCTTGGGCTTCTTAGCAATAGGACCAACATCACCTGATTCTTTGGCCTTTATAAACTTCACTTCTTTAGTGACATTTTCGGATGAGCTACTTCCTCCGGTATATCCCAACCCGAATTTGTCTGAAAAGCACTTTTGCGATGAAATAACATCATCTAGTTTCTTGGTGGTGACCTTCTCAATTTTGGCATTTGCTTGCACAACCTCTTGCTCAAGAAATCTCACTTTTGTGTAAGTTTCTGACAGCTCACCGTTAAGTGTTTCTATCTCACATTTGGCCTCCCTATATCGGATTAGGAGACTTTTATAATCCTCCTCCGCCTTCTTCATTTTTCTCACAGCTACCTTGGCCACCCTTGTGTACTCACCCGACTTCTCCAGGAGTGAGTTATAATTCTCTTGAAGGTTGGTCGTGCTTTCATCTTCTTCAAAGATCTCGATTCTTCAACAATTCCCATTGATTCTTCATCATTATGTTCTCCAAGGTCTCGTACAAGCAGATTCAACTCATCTAAAGACTTAACATGAGCAATAGTCATAAAAGCTGAGTAGTTCCCCTCTCCATCACAGCTTTCTTCAGATTTTGAGTCGGATGAATCCGAGTCACTCAATTTCGTGGCATACACTTTGCCTTTCGATTTCAAATAATTCGGACATTCTTTCTTAAAGTGTCCATGCCCATTACATTCGAAACAAGTGACACCTTGTGTAGGTTGGGATTCTTTTCCATCTTTCTTTTTGAATTCCCTTTTCTCCCTTCCCGAACTTTGGAATTTTCCTTTATCATCAAATTTGCCATTATTTTTGAATTTCAAGAATTTTCTGAAATTTTTTACAAGGTAAGCAACATCTTTGTCAACCACATCTTCTCCCGATGAGTCATGATCCTCCACCTTCTCACTAATGGTCTTAAGAGTAAGAGATTTACTCTTCCGTTGATTGGGCAAAATGACATCTCATAGGTCCAAGAGAACCAACCAGCTCCTGGACTTTGATGTCATCAAGGTCCTTGCTCTCTTCAATCGCCGTCACTTTAGCACGAAAACTTTCTCGGCAATGATCGAAGGATCTTCCTTACAATTTTAGAGTCCTCCGTTTTCTCTCCCAAATTGAACTTGCTTACAATCACCTCATTCAGCTTGCTATAGAAAGAGTCAACGGACTCATCCTCACTCATTTTTAACTCCTCAAACCGAGTGGTTAGCATCTGCAGCTTGGTGTCTTTTACCTTCTTCGTGCCTTCGTAAGTGGTCTCCAATATCTCCCATGCTTCCTTAGTAATGGTAATGTGAGAGATCCTGTGAAATTCATCCGGGGACACACCACAAAAAATAGCATTGAGTACTTTATCGTTAGCATTAGATGCAAAGAAATGCTTTGCGTTATCCCAAGTGGATTTGGCTTCCTCGGGCCTGGTCCAACTTATCTCAACAACATTCCAAACAGATTCATCAATAGAACACAAAAAAGCTCTCATGTGAAACCTCCAAAAAGTATAATTACTACCATCAAAATATAGAGGTGCATTTAGAGATTGAGACCGATCCATCTCAAAAGGGAGTCAAGGATCACACAATGGTAATGAAACCACTAGAGGTGTACCTGCTCTGATACCAATTGAAAGTTCAAATATGTGTATAAACACCCTTGAACGTTTAGACCCCCAATTTACAAATTAACAAATTCAAGCTTTATGTCAAACAACTAGTGTGCGGAAAATGAACATAAGCTATAATATAGAATTGGATAAACTATCTAAGCCAAATTAAAATCACAACCCACAGCAGATAATAAAAGGCAAAGATAAAAGAGAAGGAAGATGTAAACACAAAGACAACACGCAATGTGTTATCGAAGAGAAAACTGAAACCCTCGGCGTAAAACCTCTCCGCCGCCCTCCAAGCGGTAAACAATCCACTAGAAAATGTAGTTGGGATACATGAACAAGAATAGACCCTCCAAGCCTAATCTACCTAATGCACCTAAGCCCTCCAAGCTTCTTGCTCCAACGAGGTTGCGCCGAACCTTTTTCTTTTCTAGCTTCCCAGATTCCGCTACTAGACCATAGCATCAACCAGTGTAGATTGGTTCCTTCCTAATCGCTTCCCAAAGAAACCAAACAGCCCTCTCACAGTGATGAATATGGTGTGAACAAGGTTTTGGTAAAATGCCTCTCAAGGATTTGACAATGGAGAGGAAGAGAGTTGAGGAATTTGAAGAGACTCTAATGTATAGATTGTTGGTGAATCAATCTTATTTTTCTTTAGGGTTTCTCTCTCAAAATTCTCTCTCGAAGCTCTCATACATTTGTGGGTATATGGGGTATTTATACTAGAGTGAGAGAGGAATGTGAAACGTCGGGTTTTACAAAACAGGGGTGGCTCGCGGCTTGGCCTCGCGACTTGACCGAGTCGTGAGATCTAGTCGCGAGATAATCGTATGCCCAGTTGTCCTGTTTTGTCCTGTAGTGCTCCAGCTAGCATGACTGTTCACCTTTTGGCACGCTTGGCACGTGTGCTGCGTTTGGCGGCTTGAAGCCGCGAGTCACCCGCGAGAGCAAGCCGCAAGTCTCTGTTTTCTTGCACACTATTGAGCAATCAATACTCTATCTTACTCACTACCCTTACATCAAACCCACCTAAATACAGGGGTTACTAAATCTTTGAAATACAAGCAAATTTGGCATGGAATAAAACCAATAAAATGGTTGATTAAATTCAACCTTACAAAAAATAAGGAGAATGAGTGGCGTTTCACTGGATTCTATGGTGAACCCGAGACACACAAGAGACATGAATCATGGGCAAAGTTACGTTCTCTAAAAATCCGTGGATCATCTCCATGGTTAAGTGTTGGTGACTTCAACGAGATCACACGCCAATCAGAAAAACAGGGAGGGCGTTCACGTCCACACAACCAGATGCAATCTTTCGGGGATATGGTGGATGAATGCGGATTCATAGACTTAAAATTTGTGGGCTTCCCTTTTACTTGGCATAAACACTATTCAGATTTCACCGTGTGGGAGAGACTCGATCGGTCTTTAGCTACCAATGAGTGGTTCCTAATGTTTTCGGGTACAAAGGTTCACCACCTTGATGTTACAACATCTGATCATTAGGCCCTTTGGATCTCTATGGAAGGTATGGATTGCAGCTTTCAAAAACCTTTTAGATTTGAACAAATGTGGATGACAGACAAAGGGTGCACCGAGACTATAGAGGCTGTGTGGAGTGCAGGAAATTCTAAACCGTGGGACTCAAGGGTGATAACAAAAATTGATAAATGTGGATAGGAATTATCTCGGTGGAGCAAGAAGTGTTTTGGCAACGTTCGAAAACAGCTTGAAGTAAAACGTAAACAATTACAGAGGGCTGAACAGGCACTCTTTCAATGGGGGACTCAAGCCGGATGAAGTTCTTGGAGGAGGAGGTAAATTTGCTGATTGATAAAGAAGCTATTATGTGGAGGCAGCAGGCAAAAACATTATGGCTCTCGATGGTGCTAAAAATACCCGATTCTTCCACACTAAAGCGTCCCAAAGTGACGCCAAAGGAACTATATCACAAAATTATATGATGCGATGGGAGATGGTGCTCTAGCCAAGATCAAATATGTGATACAATTGTTAGCTTCTATGAGACACTTTTCACTTCTAAGAACCAAGCAATTTTGAGGAAGTAATTGATACAATCCCACATGTGGTGACAAATGAAATGAATGTGAAACTTTAGGCAGATTTCACCATTGAGGAAGTAGAGGTTGCGTTGAAACAAATGGCCCCCTTGAAAGCACCCGGCCCGAATGGGATGCCTCCTTTGTTCTACCAGAGCTATTGGTCCTTGGTTGGTTCGGATGTCTCAACTACTATTTTGCACTACCTTAATTCTGGTATTTTACCTCAAACTCTTTGTCATTCTTTTATTACATTGATTCCCAAGGTAAAAGATCCAGAATATGTAACGGAATTTAGATCTATTAACTTGAGCAATGCTTTGTATAGAATTTTTGCTAAAGTTCTAACCAACCGTTTGCAAGATATAATGCCTCAGCTCATTTCAGATCATCAGAGTGCCTTTATGTCAGATAGGTTGATCTCGGACAATATCTTGGTAGCCTTTGAAACTTTGCATTACATGAGGAATCACAATACGGGAAAATCGGGCTTTATGGCCTTGAAACTTGACATGACCAAGGCCTATGATAGGGTTGAATGGTCATACATGGAGAGAGTTTTGATTAAAATGGGCTTCCAAGATAGGTGGGTGCACCTCATGATGGCATGCATCACCACCGCCTCATACTCCGTGCTGATTAATGGGCAACCCCACGGACACATCACTCCTACAAGAAGTTTAAGGCAAGGGGATCCTCTCTCACCTTACCTCTTCCTCGTGTGCACCAAGGGTCTTCATGGATTAATTAATAAGGCAGCCACAAAAGGTGCTATTCGTGGAGTTTCTCTTTGTCGTTATGGGCCTAAACTAACACACCTCTTGTTTGCAGATGATAGCTTAATTTTCTGCAGGGCTAAGGAAGATGAATGTCAAACTTTGCTTGAGATATTGGCCAAATATGAGTGCGCTTTGGGGCAGCAAATTAATAGAGTTAAAACCACTCTATTTTTTAGCAAGTCCACTTCCAAAGAGGTGCAAGGGGTGATCAAGGACATGCTTGGTGTCAATGTTGTTCGTCAATATGAGAAGTATTTAGGCCTTCCCTAAAAGGAGAGTTTTACACATATTAAACAATGAGTGTGGAAGAAGATTCAAGGGTGGGAAGGTAAGTTACTTAGCCAAGCGGGAAGAGAAATTTTAATAAAGGCAAGAGTAGCACGTGCTCTCCCCACATACACCATGGCTTGTTTCAAATTGCCTATTTCACTTTGTAATGAGATTGAAGGCTTGATCCGTAGGTTCTTTTGGGGACAACATGGGGAAAATCGCAAAATTCATTGGGTGAAGTGGCTAGATTTGTGCAAGCCAAAAACTCAAGGAGGCTTGGGGTTTAAAGATCTCTCCCTGTTCAATGAAGCACTCTTGGCCAAGCAAACATGGAGACTTCTTCATGACATGAACTCCCTGTTTTACAAAGTTTTTAAAGCTAAATTTTTCCCTAATACATCCGTGATGGAAGCCAAAGTGCCACCCAATGCTTCATATGCTTGGAAGAGTCTTATGAAGGGGTGTGATGTGATCAAGCGTGGTGCAAGGTGGAGAATAGGTTCGGGCAGATCAGTATATATCCTGGGGGACAATTGGTTGCCTTCAAAGGCTGCACCAAAGGTTGTATCACCAAAGGTGGAGGGGAGTGGCCTAACTATGGTTAGTGATTTAATTGACCCGGTATATAAGGTATGGAATGAGGATGCAATTGACAGAAATTTCTTGGCTTTTGAGGTGACCACCATTAAAAACATGCCGATCTGTAGGTCCATTCAAGAGGATGTCTTGTTGTGGCCCTTCAATCCGGATGGGGTGTATACGGTCAAATCCGGATATAGATTCTTGTATGATGAACAATGCAGAAAACAGCCAGGTCCGTCTCAAGTGGAAGTTTTGAAGTTGTTGTGGAATAGGATTTGGGGTCTCCATGTTCCCAATAAAATTAAACACCTCGCATGGAAGGCATACAAAAATGCTCTGCCCACTAAACTGAATCTGGTCCGCCGTAAAATCATCACGGATGGTTGCTATGATGCTTGTAAAACACAGCAGGAGGATGCAGTCCATGCCTTATTCCTATGTCCTAACCTCACTACCCCTATGGAGTTCAATGCCAAAGTGGAATCATGGCACGCTCAGGGCGTGCACCTCTTTTATTGACATCTTTGATTGTATTTTTGCGGGTAATAAGGACCCGGACTTGTTTGCGGCCGTGATCCGGACGTTGTGGAATCGGTGCAATAACCTACGGTGGGTAAACCTGCATTACCTCTCAATAAGGTAATTGAGTTTGCCTGGAAAGGTTGATCAAGTTGCCACGAGTACCCCTCTGTTTTCGTACTCTACAACAAGGGCACAAAGTCACAATTTGAATTCCACTCATCAAGACGATGCCGAATCGCCTTTGCCCCATGCACAATGCACAACAACTACGTGGACTACACCTGGGGCACACAGCTACAAATTGAATTTTGATGGAGCAACCTTTGCCGAGGACGGTGCATCTTTGGAATAGGGGTGGTGATTCGCAATGGAGCTAGATCGGTCATGGCCTCACTTTCCCAACGGATTCCTCTACCCGCATCAGTCATTGAGGTAGAGGCCCTTGCAGCAAGAAGAGCCATGGAGTTTGCTTTAGAGCTTGGTTTTGACGATGTGATACTTGAAGGAGACTCAGAAGTACTTGTAAAGACCCTAAAAGATGGTAGAAACATACTCACACACTACAAAGAACTTGACAAATGATATCTTTTTCCTTACTTCCCACTTCTCCAGGGTTCAATTTTCTTTTGTAAGGAGACAGTGTAATAGGCTAGCACATTCATTAGCTAGACGTGCATCCATTAGTCAACAAATGTCCGTCTGGATGGAAGAAGTACCACCGACCTTACACCCGTATTCTTGGCTGACCTACAAATTTTCCTTAATGAAACGCTTGAGCTTTGGATTCTCAAAAAAAAAAAAAACTTCTTTGTCCTCAAAAACGTTATTATATACTATATTTTGTTAAAAGCCAAGTTAATTAAGCTTTGTTCTTTTTCCTTTTTGTGATAATTATGACTAGAAAAAATAGTAATTTTAGTTAATTAAATAAATAAACTTAAAAAGTTACTTAATTTTTATATAACTTTAATTGATTAATTATATATAATAATTTATTTATTTTTAGGATTACAATTAAACATATGTGATTGTCCATTCCAAGGAAAATTAAATAAATTTAAACGAAAAGTGTCACTAAATGTTATATTTTAAACTACAAAAACTTGAATTTAAACAACTATTTATGATATGACTATTAATCTTTAACCACCTTGAAATTTTGTAATCATGAAAAATATATGAAGATAATGTAATTTAATGGTAGATTTGTCAAAATTCACATTAAATTAAGAAATATAGGGTTGGGTTCAAGTTACACCTGATGTAACTCTAAAAAATGTTATACCACATAATAACTTATTATTGAATTAATATTTTGAAAATCCAACCGTTGGATTACATGTTCTATATGTTCTTAACATGCATACCAATTTTTATGACAATCGGATGTAATTTACTATTCCATCTATAAACTCATCTTCTATGTATTATTTTAAACTACAAAAACTTAAATTTAAACAATTGATTGATGACATGGCTATTAATCTTTGATCACCTTGAAATTTTGTAAACAGTAAAAATATATGAAGATAATGTAATCTAACGGTATATTTGTCAAAATTCAGAATGAATTAAAAAATATAGGGTTGGGTTAAAGTTATACCTGATGATGGAACTCAAAAATATGTTACAATACTCAATAACTTATTATTGAATTCATATTTTTAAAATCCAACCGTTGGATTACATGTTCTATATGGTCTTAACATACATGCCAATTTTCTGACAATCGAATGTAATTTATCATTTGATCTATAAACTCATCTTCTCTACATTATTTTAAACTATAAAAAACTTGAATTTAAACAATTGATTAAAGACATGGCTATTAATTTTCGATCACCTTAAAATTTTGTAAGCATGAAAAATATATGAAGGTAATGTAATCTAACGGTAGATTTGTCAAAATTCACATTGAATTAAGAAATATATGGTTGGGTTCAAGTTACACCTGATGTAATTCAAAAAAATGTTACACCACCCAATCACTTATTATTGAATTCATATTTTGAAAATCCAACCGTTGGATTACATGTTCTATATGTTCTTAACATGCATGCCAATTTTCATGACAATTGGATGTAATTTACCATTTGATCTATAAACTCATCTTCTATGCATTATTTTAAAATATAAAAACTTGAATTTAAACAATTGATTGATGACATGGCTATTAATCTTTGATCATCTTGAAATTTTGTAAGCATGAAAAATATATGAAGATAATGTAATCTAAAGGTAGATTTGTCAAAATTCACATTGAATTGAAAAATATAGGGTTGGGTTCAAGTTACACATTTTGTAACTCTAAAAATGTTACACCACCCAATAACTTATTATTGAATTCATATTTTGAAAATCCAACCGTTGGATTACATGTTCTATATGTTCTTAAAATGCATGCTAATTTTCATGATAATCAAATGTAATTTACCATTTAATCTATAAATTCATCTTCTATGCATTATTTTAAATTATAAAAACTTGAATTTAAACAATTAATTGATGACATGACTATTAATCTTTGATCACCTTAAAATTTTGTAATCATGAAAAATATATGAATATAATGTAATCTAACGGTAGATTTGTCAAAATTCACATTGAATTGAGAAATATAGGGTTGGGTTCAAGTTACACATTTTGTAACTCTAAAAATGTTACACCACCCAATAACTTATTATTGAATTCATATTTTGAAATTTCAACCGTTGGATTACATGTTCTATATATTCTTAACATGCATGCTAAGTTTCATGACAATCGGATGTAATTTACCATTTGATCTATAAACTCATCTTCTATGCATTATTTTTTATATGTTCTTAACATGCATGCTAAGTTTCATGACAATCGGATGTAATTTACCATTTGATCTATAAACTCATCTTCTATGCATTATTTTAAACTATAAAAACTTGAATTTAAATAATTGATTGATGACATAGCTATTAATCTTTGATCACCTTGAAATTTTGTAATCATGAAAAATATATGAAGATAATGTAATCTAACGATAGATTTGTCAAAATTCACATTGAATTAAGAAATATAGGGTTGGGTTCAAGCTACACTTGATGTAACTTAAAAAAATATTACACCATCCAATAACTTATTATTGAATTCATATTTTTAAAATCCAACCGTTGGATTACATGTTTTATATGGTCTTAATATGCATGCCAATTTTCATACCAATTGGATGTAAGAAACTAAAAAAATACCAAAATACGCCTTATACCTAAAAAATAACCGAAATGCCGTTGAAACCTTTAAAATGACCAAAATACCCCTTGAGACTTAAAAATGACAAAAATACGTCCTAAACCTAAGAAATGACCGAAATACTCCCCAAAACCTAAAAATTACTGAAATACCTATGAAACCTGAAAATGACCAAAATACCCTCGAAATATAAAAATTACCAAAATACCCCCATAAACCTAAAAAAATAACCTAAAATACTCTTGAAACCTTAAAAAATGACCAAAATACCCTTGAAACTTATAAAATAACCAAAATACCCCCTAAACCTAAAAAATAACCAAAATAGCCCAAAATTATAAAAATGAGTATTTTGGTCATTTAGGGTTTTTTGGTCATTTTTTGGTTTGAGGGTATTTCGATCATCTTTTAGGTTTATGGTGTATTTTTATCATCATATAGGTTTTAGGGTCATTTTTGTCATTTTATAGATTTCAGGGATATTTTAGTCATTTTTTAGGTTTTGGGGGTATTTTGGTCATTTTTTTAGGTTTTAGGGGTATTTTGATAATTTTCAAGCATTAAGGCTATTTCGATAAGTTTTTAGGTTCCAGAGGTATTTTGGTTATTTTTTAGGTTTAGGGGGTTATTTTGATAATTTTTTGTTTCAAGGGTATTTTGGTCATTTTTTAGGATTTAGGGGTTTTGGTCATTTATTAGGTTTTGGGGATATTTTGGTAATTTTAGTGGTCTTTGGGCATATTTGGTGATTTTGGGGGTATTTTGGTCATTTTCAAGGTTATTTCATAGGTATTTTGCTCATTTTAAAGATTTTGGGATATTTTGCTCATTTTAGTGGTTTTTTAGCATAATTGGTGATTTTAGAGATTATAGGAGTATTTTGGTCATTTTAAAGTTTTCATGGGTATTTTGCTTATTTTAGAGATTTTGAGGATATATTGGTCATTTTAGTGGTTTTTGAGCATATTTGGTGATTTCATAAAAATCGGCTTTAAGTAGGGTATGGATATCTATGAATAAATAGACTGGGTAACAATTGAGTATGGATAATAATTGGGTAAGGTAATCAGATATCTATGGATAAATTAATTAGGTCGGGTATATATGGGTATACCATGCCCATGGTCATCCTTAATTATTTGTAAACAATAGGTGACGAACACTTATTTCGTCACTAAAAATAGTATTTGGTTAAACAATAGGTGACAAAAATTTATTTCGTCACCAAAAACACCTACGTCCTAATGTTGGGTGACGAATTTAGAATTTCTTCACCTTTGGTAAGTCTTTAATGATGCGAATATTTCGTCACCCTCGGTTTGCCTTTTTTTAATGACCTATAGTGACAAAATAAATATTTTGTCACAATTTGTACATCTTTGGTGACGGAATATTGATTTCGTCACCAATTTAAAAATTTTAATAATATTTGGTGACGAATTCTTCTTTTCCTCACTAAATGTTATCATTTGGTGACAAAATTGTTTATCCTCACTAGATTTCGTCACCATAGCCTGCTTTTGTTGTAGTGGAGCAAAACTCTGTTTGGAAACAAGATTTTGAACATCTTTTTGTAAAACTTCTTTAGCACTTTTACAATCAACTCTGATTAAAAACTTTTGATTAAAAGGATCATTTTGGAATTTTGAAATACATAGTATGATAGATAAAATTTCTTTCTTAATAGTGCTTTGTAATTACTGGGGTAGGCGACCAAGAGCCATAATGAAATCTAACAATTTGTTCTTTGGCATCATTTTTGCTACCTGTTTTGATTCCACCATAACCTATGTCAAGCATCTATCTCAACAATTTTAAAAGTATCAGGAGAGGGAATAACAATACAAGGAAGTTGCTTAACATATTTTTTAATCTGTCTAACTATCATAGTATGTCTGTCTGTCCAAGGCGGAGGATTCTTTTCCCTGAAAATAATCTAAAACATAATTTAAACTGCCAAGAAATCTCTGTAATTGATTTTTATCTTTTATCTCATCCGGGAATTTATCTGCAAATTGAATAGCTCACAATAGGGCTTAAAGTTCCCTTATAAATATTATGACCTAAAAATCGAATTTTATCTTGAAATAAACTTATTTTAGAGGCCAAAACAACTAAACCATTTTGTTTGATTACTCGACAAATATATTTAAATGTTTCCAATGGTCATCTATTGTTTTAGAAAAGATTAGGACATCATCTATATAAACAATGGAAAAGTCTCAGAAAGGTGTAAATATGTCATTCATTATATTTTGAAATTCACTGGGTGCATTCTTCAAACCAAAAGGCATAACATTCCATTCATAATGACCAAAAGGAACTCGAAAAGCATTTTTGTATCTATTTATCTCATCTATTTGTATCTCGCAAAAATCCACTTTTCATGTCAAATTTAGAAAATATGGTTGCTTCATGAAGTCTGTCAAGGAGATCTTTTTTATTGGGAATAGGATATCTTATCTACTGTAATGTTTTATTTAAAGGTTTATAGTTTATAACTAATCTTGGAACTCCTTGTTCCAATTCTGCTGCTTTTATTAACATAAAAAGCAAACAACTCTAAGGAGACTTGCTCTTTTCCGATTAATCCTTTAGTTAAAAGATCTTGATTTCTTTCTTGCAATGTTCTAATAATTCATTATTCATTTGTATTGGCCTAGCTTTAGTAGGTATCTCATCTTTCATTAAAATCTTTTTCATAAGGTAACTCGTACTATATGTCGATGCCTGTGCCAAAAAAGTAGTAGGTAGACTGAACAAATCTCTGTCTCAATCATTGTCCAAATAACTTTATTTTATTATTTAGTATGGGGTCCATTAATTGATCAGCAATTCTTTTATATATTATTTCGACTTCAAAGATTCCAAATGTCTATTCTTTCTATCAATTCTTTCTTTATCAATTTCCTTTACTATGGTATTAAGTGAATAAATATCTTTTGGAATCGGTGGTAAAATAAATTTAAAAAGTATGTCTTTCCTTTTAACTTTCCCTACATCTTCTTTTGTCTTTAACTTGCTACATATCTTTTCATTATTCTGTGTTTCAGTCATTTCTTTTGTTTTGTCTTGTACTATAGTATTAGTCCTTTCTTCTTTTAACTTTTGACTTAGAGATTCTTTAAGAGTGTTATTTTCTTTTACTCTTTCTTCATTATCTGTCTTTATCTTTTGTCTTTCTATGTTTTCTATCATTTCCTTTACTATGCATTTCCATATCTTACCTCTTTCTTTGTCTTCGTTTATTATATCTCTGACACTTTCTATAGCACTTCTATCTTTTATACGTGTTACTCTTTCCTTAATTGGGCCGGTTTCTTCGTCAACTCTTCCGCGCTTGCTTTTTTAACGTCTGTAAGTTCTTATCTACAACTTCTTTTAAATTATTATTTATATACCAATTATCTCTAAGACCACACCATTTTTCACAATTATATAATGTAGCTGATTCTGAGCGATAGAAAAAAAAATAATGGATTAATATGAAAGTAACAAGTACTAAATCGTTGTTTACTACATAAAATAGTCATGGAAAAATGTGTGATAAAAGTTGTGGTGTTGTCGTGTTAGAACTTTTCTTTCTTCTCTTGAATTGTTCATGCAAGTTGTGAAATGTGACATGGATTTTTTATTTATTTTTTTTAAAAAAGAGGGAAGTGAAATAAAATGTTTAGAAAATTGCTTATTTTTTGTAGTTTATTTGTATAATGTGAAACAAAAAGTTAAAAATAAGTTAATATACTTTTTAAAACTTATTCTTATACTTTATTATTTAAAATAAAATAGAGATAAAAAATAAGTATAAGAATTACAAATCGTGAATAATTTAAGCAAAAAAAACTAGCTTATAATCGGTTACCAAACCCCTCGAGCGTTGTGTTCTGACTAGAAAACATTAACATATGCATGGAAAAATAATAGTGGATTGGGCAGAACATTAATCGTCTTCCCATACACACCAACACACCCGAAATATTAATAAAAAAAAACATCGGCTTCCGCGTGATTCCGCATTGGGTTTGCAAAAAGGAAAGAACGTGTTTCACAGTTTGATTATAATAGTGGATTGGGCATAGGCCATCACTAATCGTCTTCCCCATACACACCAACACCCCCGAAATATTAATAAAAAGACATCAGCATCCGCGTGATTCCACATTGGGTTTGCAAAAAGGAAAGAACGTGTTTCACATATAGTCATATAGACACGATGATAGCTGTATCAAAATATTTTTCTTTTCTTTTGTCTCCATGAAAAATGGCGTCCATTTTCATTGCATTTGTTGACTTTTGCTGAATCATGCTGAGACCCGTAATACGCTTTCTCACTGACCATTCAGTCAAGCAAGCATTTTGGACCAAAACATTGTCCGTTGTGTTTTGAGAAATGCCGTTCTCTAAGGACAAACCTTTTTTTTTTTTTTTTTTCTTTTTTCTTTTTTCTTCTGAGGTAAGAAGTGACGTTGAACTGGCCATACCAGAACTAGGGACGGGGAAAACTTTAGTTTTTATATTTAAATGCTTCAGTTTCATACATAAACAAATAATTAAATGATAAATCTAAATCGCACTAGGAGGAATGGGAATGAAGTTATTTTATTGGATGTCTAGATAACCGACATGGTGATTATCATGAATATACAAAATGTCTCAAAGATCTAGTATTAAATAAGCAAGTTGCTGTAATTTCTGTATCTTCACCTTTGGTTCAATAATGCCCTTCTTCGGAAACAAAAGAAAAAAAATGGCAAGTTGCTGTAACATCAAGATCATTATGAAAAATACTTTAGTATTTTTCGAGTATAATGAAATTGTGTACCCTCTTTTCACATTCGTAATATATTCTATCATGAATTTAACAAATAAATCTCATTTTTAATGCGAGAAAATAGAACACTATTTACGATACTCTGGAGTGTCTAAGAATTATTCAGATTTTAAAAATAGACAGCGTGGCTATGTAATCATTTCTTAAAGAGACACAGGAACCCCACAGTCTCACAAAGGGACTTACAGGCAGCAATTTTCGAAGATAGAACCATCGAATCCTATATATAAGTAATAAATTTGTTTTTGGATCAAATTTGTCGTTTGCATGCATGTCAAAGTGGTGAAATTGAATTCTTAATTTGATAATTTTGTTTCAAGTAAAATGCTATCTTTCACTACTGTTTTTATACACCCGGGATGAAAACGATAGTGGCGGTGAGATCTCAGTATCTTACTATGAATATAAGGTTTGTAAATTTATTAGGAGAGAATGAAGAAACGAATTAAAATCCACCATTTTAATGGTTCCTATTAAAGAAGTTAAGACTACAAACATTTCAATAACATCTTTTTATCAATATTTTTTATTAACCCCAATCAAACTACTGGAGTAGTGTTAATGTATCATAGAGCTAATCAACGCCTTCTAGGAGAGCATACTCAGGGATAGATAGAGCTTCAGAATATTTACAGAGCTTTTTTTAATACAGAATTCCTTCTTTTTCTTTTTTCTTTTTTAAGTTGTTTAAGATATTAGTTGGACTACTCTAACGATGCTATACAAACAAACACACAAATGACCTATATATTGTGCTTCATACAAAACTCACAGGACTGGAGCCATCATGAAAGAACCCCAGATGCCAGATTATACCATATGGAAATTATACATAAATAGCTTACGGAAGTCAATCAAGCAGCTATATATCAAACGATAGAAAATATTAAAGTTCTTACTTTTATCAATGTTCTTTAACAATATATGCCCCTGACAGCGTGTGGATATATCTGAACAGATTAAACACGGAAACAAGGTCTGCTGTCGCTGAAGTTCTTGACATAGACAGTTATTTGGATTGGAGTGGTCAAGTTAAAACCTATTTGACGGCTCAAGATCTCTGGGACATTGTTGATCCTAACATCGGTAAATGCAGAAAATATTTTCTAGAAATCAATTTCCTTCAAACTAAACATAGTCTTGGCGAAATCGGTTTACATTTTTATTTTTAGTAAACCATTTTTTGCTTCACCCAAAACTCATAAACCTAATTAACCTATACTGTCTGCTGCTAGTCCCAATCACTATTTTATTGATCTAAAATTTTCTTTTTTTTATTATATATTGGCTTGGGAGATGAGAAAATGTAGGACAGTAGTGAAAATTTTGTTTTTCATTACATTTTCAAGAATGCAACTAAACACTTTAAAAGATTTTCTAAAATATTTTTAGAAATGCAACTAAACACTTAAAAATATTTTTCTTTTTTCAGAAAATATTTTCACTTGAAAATATTTTATGATTGAAAATTTTTTTACGTCAAACCAAACACAACCTAAGTAACCTTTTGTTGCCGGCTCATAAAGAAAAGACAATGTATCTTAAGTTATTCTAGAATCATAACTATTTTTAAACCCATTTTTACAATTATTTGTATGGTAAATTGTGACTAGTTGCCTACTAATTTCATATGAAACTAATATTTTTTTTCCACCACTCATATTTAGCTACATATCATATAACTGTAAAAATGAGTGTAAAATTAGTTATGGTAATAGAATTTTTCAATATATCCCTTTTCTCTCACTTAAAAATACCATGAGAAAGCAATATGGAGTACTCCCTCACCTTGAACTTGCTCATAAATGCACCAGATCAAATTGATAATAACAATTTAACAGCATAAAATATTAAGCCTATTCATTAATGACTTAATTAATAAAAAAATTAACTAACTAGTGAAACAACACAATCCACCAGATTTACCAAAAAAAAAAAAAAAAAAAACACAATCAACCAGATAATAGATTATGCAAATGTGTATTGTGTATCATATTATGATGTAAAGATCGATCATAAAATCACAACCGTACAGTAATGCTAGTATCGTGGGTTGGCTAAAATAGTACTGTGGAGTAACACGAAAGAGGGAACTATAATTAATTTGAGCACAAAGAAAAAATTGTTAAAAGTAATTCGTAGAGAAAAAACAGTGGATTTGATTGATGTGAAAGTTACTGTATAGGTTTATTTTTTACTGTGAAAGAAATTTTTTATTTTTTCTTATGTCATTATTTTATATACTCTACACGCGGTTTCTATCATGGGAAACAGCCGTAGAAAAAGCATTACCTACTTTCATATGAGAAACAGCTGTAAAGCGTCACCTACTTCCCACCGAGACCGAGGTATTACGATAAATTTTCTCCTTCCCATATCACCAACCTTTGTTAAAAGGAATTAAATAATCCCATGCAATAATTCAAAAAAACAAAAACACGCATTCACAGACAAGTATAGAAGAAAAAAAATATCAAATATACAAGAACATATAAAATTTACCGCTTATCTAATTTGAAGTAAAATATTTTTGAAAAATATTTTTTTCATTTTTAATTTTTTGTTTGCATGTAAAATATGGTCAAGATTATAAAATATTTTTCCTTGACCGTAAAATCATTTATAAAAAGTTTTAAAATGTTTTATCCTTAAAATCTTAGTAAATAGTTACAAAAACACACAATGGATTTGTTTGGATTGAGCTTATTTTTGCTGAAACTGAAAACTAAAACTGAAAATACAGTAGCAAAATAATTTTTAAATGTATGAATAGTATCGTGAGACCTATTTTTAATAAAAAAGTTCTTGAAAAGTGGAATTTGTGGCTCAAAGTGACAGTCATAGATGCTGATTTGTTTACGATTGACTTGGTCAAATAATGCGGCTGAAAAAAAAAAAAAACGAAAACGCAACATTGTATTTCAGCCACTTTCAGCGCAATCCAAATGCCCTCAATAACTCTCTCTCTTCTATTTGGTGGCTAAGGTAACTCTCTCCCCTCTCATTTGGTAGCTAGGGTGTTGGTCCAGTGGCTGGAGACACTATCATAGTGGTAGTCATCAGAGCTACTGTTTCAGCTATCAATTTCTGAAGTTTGGTCATCGAACCTCAGCACTCACTGCTTCGATGGCTTAACCATCGGTTTTGGTGGTTTATTTAAAAAAATTTATATGTCACATGAAACACCTAAAAAATTTTTACATATAAATTATTATACATCTGAATATATTTTACTTCAAAATATACGGAATGCATGAAGAAAAAAAAAAATCATGTGGCAGATCTAACTTTTTATCCAAAACTTTTTTTTTCACTGAAAGAGGTAGACTTTTTATCCAAAACTTAAGTTCACAATTAATCAAGAAAATACAAGAACACATCTGACGCACCAATCTCCTTTCTTTTTCTTCAATTCCAATTTTCCAATAGAACCCATAAATCTCTTTCTAAGAACCAACTTACGAGCATTCAAATGGCGTTGTTGAACCACTTGCAATGAGCATTTATTTATTCCTTTTTTAGGATTAACAAAATTTAAGGCATAGAGTGGAAGGCTCAACACGTGTTCTGCCACTTCGATTGGTTACGCCAAAGCAACGGGATACCAATTTTCATCGTACAAGTTAATGAATAAACATTATGGGCACGTTTGTAGGGACGGAGCTGGGGGATGCCTAAGAGGACCATGGGCCCCCTAGCATTTCAAAAATCCCATTAACATTAGGCTTATTTTGGAATTTAACCCAATAAAATTGAACTTCTCCCTTAACAACATTCTTGGCATTGACAGTTTCAGGAATTTTTTTAGAGTGTTTTTCAAGAAGTATAAATTACATAATCTAATAAAAAGAAAAATTTATATATTGATAATAACAATAATAAAAAAACACGCAATACGTAAAGTTTTACAATATAAAATTTGTGGAGTTCAGTTGTGGTTGTAGTTAGTGTTGCTGAACAGGGATGGATGGCGATAGCTAGAGAGAGTAAGTGAGTTTCTTATTTCCTTTTAACCCTTAGGTTTGATTTAGTTTTAATTTAAATTTTTTAATGACTTGTGAATCCGCGAGAGGCACGAGGCGATGAGGATTTTTTTTTTTTTTTTTTAATATTTGTTGAATTAAAAACGTAATCGTGTTGGTGTTGGAGTAGTGATAGTCTTAGAGTCTGTTTGGGATCCACTTATTTTGCTAAAATTGAAAATTTTTTACTGAAAATCTTCAGTAGATAAAGGTAAAATTTACCCGAAATAATACAATGGGACTTATAAATAATATCAAAAAGTACAGTGCAACTCATAAATAGTAGCAAAAATAAGCTAAATAGTAAAATAAGTTGGCATTTTAATTGGTAGCCAAACGCACACTTAGTCCGAGATGAGATTGATCTTGTATTGGGATTTTTATTGGCATTTGGTTTGATCCTTATTAGTGGTTTTATTATAATTTTTTTTTTCCAAATTTTTGTTCAAGTTTTTTTTTTTTAATTTTTAATTTTTATATATAGGTTTTTATTCCATGATTTTATAAACCAGTATGGTAAAAGAACCGAAAAAGAGATTGATTCTTGGTTTTTTGATCGGACCGAGATTCAACCGATGGTCAAACCGGTGACGTCATAATTAGTCCATTTTTAATTCTTCCCTGTTGACTTTTTAGCAAAAGTGACTTTTTCTTTTTATCCTTACCTTTCAATTTTCTTATTCCACTGAAAAAGAAAGAATATTAATTTATAATTTTTATGCTCTCTACTTTGAGTCATTTGGCTCAATATTACTAAATTCAGAGTTTATTTGCGTTATAGGCACTATTCCAACTTATTTAGAGAAATGAGGAAAGAGAGTGAATTTTGGCAACGGTGTTGCCGAAATTCAACTAAAGTATTAGAGAGAAAGAGAAAAAGTGGGAGAGAGAAAATTTTGAATTTTGGTAATGTGATCACCGAAATTCCTGCTTTTGCCCAACCAATTTGCCCAGAGTGTGTGCTGTGTGCTCAAAAAATAAACCAATTGTGGCAATGCCATTGCCGAAATAGGGGAAGAAAAAAAAATTTGTGGCAATTGTGGCAATGCCATTGCCGAAAATGGGAGGGGGAAAAATAGTGGTTGCCGAAATTTGTGGAGGAATTAAAAAAAAAAATGTTACGTTCACAATATTTTTACAATTTTCATAACAAATCACAGGTGATTAGTTATTATTAGTTCAAATTTGAATTTAATCTTGAGATTACTTTTTTAATCTAACAATAACAACCTGCTACTTAAAATTTGTTGTAAAAATTGTGTTCACATATCATTTCTTAAAAAAAAAAAAAAAAAAGTGGAATGGAATTGTGGCAATGGCATTGCCAAAATAGGAGGAAAAAAAAATTCCCTTTTATTTCGGCAATGCCATTGCCACAATTTTATTCCACCTTTTATTTTATTTTTATTTTAAGAAATGATATGTGAATATAATTTTTACAATTTTTTTACAACAAATTTTAAGTGGTAGGTTGTTATTGTTGGATTAAAAAAGTAATCTCAGTATTAAATTTAAATTTGAAATAATAACTAATCACCTGTGATTTGTTGTAAAAATATTATGAATGTAACACTTTTTTTTTTAATTCCTCCCTAGATTTCGACAAAACTATTTTTTTTCCCTCCCATTTTCAGCAATGGTATTGCCACAATAGCCACAATTTTTTTTTAACCTCTTATTTTGGCAATGGCATTGCCACAAACCAATTGAAATTTTTTTTTCCTCCTATTTCGGCAATGCCTTTGCCACAATTCCATTCCACTTTTTTTTTTTTTTTTTTAAAGAAATGATACGTGCACATAATTTTTACAACAAATTTTAACTGGCAGTTTATTATTGTTGGATTAAAAAGTAATCTCGATGAAATTCAAATTTGAACTAATAATAACTAATAACTTGTGATTTGTTGTGAAAATATTGTGGATGTAACATTTTTTTTAATTCCTCCCCAGATTTCGACAATCATTATTTTTTTCCCCTCCCATTTTCGGCAATGGCATTGCCACAATTTTTTTTCCCCTATTTCGGCAATGGCATTGCCACAATTGTTTTTTTTTTTTAGCACACAGCACACATTTGGCGGCTAGTTCGTGCTGCAGGAATTTCGGTAATCACATTACTCAAATTCAAAATTTTCTCTCTCCCACTTTTTTCTCTTTCTCTCTCATACTTTTGTTAAATTTTGGCAACACCGTTGCGGAAATTCACTCTCTCTTCTTATTTTCCTAAATAAGTTGGAACAGTGCCTATATCGCAAATAAATTCTAAGTGTTGCCGAAATTCACTTTCTTTTCTTATTTTCCTAAAGAAGTTGGAACAGTGCCTATAACGCAAATAAATTCTAAATTTAGTAATATTTGGCCAAATGACGACTCCACTTTTCTACTCTTTTCTATCCATGGTTTTAAAAACCAAACCGGACGAAGAACCGTTTTTTTTGAAATTTCCGGTTCAACCCCGGTTTTTGACCTGTTTTTGGCCTGTTTTCCGGTTATTGACCGGTTGTTGACCGGTTTTGGGGTTTTAAACCGGACCGGATTGGCTCCCGGTTCCCGGTTGAACCGGTCGGACCGGCCGGTCCGGTCCGGTTTTTAAAACAGTGTTTCTATCACCTTTTCACTTTAAAAATGAATGGCAGTCAACAAGTTCTAATAAAGTTGTAGTTTTAGTTAAGACAAAAAAATAAAAAAAAATAACACCGGTAAATTTTGGTATAATATTTAATTATTTTATTTGATTTTAGTTTGATCTGGTTGACAAATACTTGAGTTATGATGAAAATATTGTAATTTTTTTTTTATTGCACCCTTAGGACAAGTGAACAACTGTTCAGTCAATTTAAAGGGTCATGTTAACCACTATTTTTAGGATAATTGTTAGTAAATCATAATAAGAAAGGCAAGACTTAGGTACAAGATTTAGGTACTACTTAAGTTCTCACTTTAAGATTCTCTTATGTGGATTTTTTTATATGGAATGGAAGTATAATTTTTTAATTAAGTAGCCTATGACTGAATTTTAAAAGGAAAACTTAAAGAACAATATCTAAAATACTATACATAAGTTTTATTATAATAATAAAGTTTAGAAATCATTTTTACGAGAAATATAATAAATTGTTAAATACATTTATTATTATACCATTTTCTCAATAAAATATTTATAAAAATATTCTTATACTAATGCTAACAATGGCTAACATTTATCAAATTTAAATACACTCGAAAGGTTTGTTTAAATATTGTTTATTATTAAAAACCTAAAAATATTATAGTAAAATAATTTTTAAATATATAAATAAGACTTTCGAGACTCTATTTTAATTTTAATTTTTTTAAAAAAAAATAATTTATAAGTCCTGTGAAAAAAGAAAAAGAAAAAGAAGCACCGCTGGTAAGCAAAACGCGCTTCCCAAAACGGAGGCTAAAAAGTAAAAAGAGTAAAAGGACATCATCTCATGGAATCTTAAAGAATGACAAGGACCCAGCAACTTATTTCCATTCCATTTTTTACATTATTTCTTAATAAGTTTTTCCTATTTTAGTATCTTAGTATCTTTTCTAGACCAGAATCAATCCAATCTTCTTGTAGCAGGAACTCAGCTCAGCCGTTCAGGTTCGTGCGCTTGCTAACTTTTTATTACGAGCTTTTAATATTTGCAAAGCTTTTTTGAAGCAACTTTCTTTTTCATAGTTCCTAGAATTTATCCTTTTTTTTTTTTTTAAAGAAAATTAAAATAAATAAAATAAAAAGCATCGGAAAAAATCTCAGGGAAGAAACAACGTTGTACAGTGAAAAACCACAACCACTAGGAAGTCAGGGGGGCTTACTCGGAGAAACCTCGCAAGAGTGGTCAGTGAAAGAGTTGCAAATCGTAGGCCGGCGGTGCAAGAGCTTGGATCTAACCCGATCCGGTCGGATCTGGTCCGGAACCACCACTAACGGTCTACAGAGAGGCCTGACTATTGTTTAATCTACTTCTTCCTCTGCCCATTGTTTTAAAACTTTATTACCGCAGCTTATTTCACAAGTTTTGAGTAATGCTATACAAATTATTTTATAAATTTTTTTATAAATTGGTAATATAGTGAGTGAATGTTGGTAAGTAAGAAAATAATATTAGTGATATATTCAGATAAAAAGTAGAAATTAATATAAATTTGTCACATCAATAAAGTAGAAATTACTAATTTGTGCCTGTAGCAGTATTTCAATTTTTTGATCACAATTTATCACGTGACAAAACGTGGATAATGAAGAAAAATTAGTATATTTACGTCAAAGTGATAAGCATACTACCTATTTATTAATTGTCCTAATTTTTTTTTTAATAATAGGTAAAGAATATGGACTGATTTTTTAATTTTATTTTTTTCATCTCGATCTCTCTATTTTTTGGGTAAATCAATTTTGATATAAATTAACTACGAATAAGTCTATTACAAGAAAAAGCTCGTTCTCTCTGTAACGTTTGATTTCCTTTCTTTTCCTTTTTTTTTCTTTTTTGTTTTTGGTTGAAATTAGGCTAACTGCATGATTTCCTTGGGCTGGGGCTGGGGATGAATTGTTCTTGGAGGGGAGGGGGGCCCAAAGGCCCCAAACATAATTTTTAATAAAAATTTACCTATTATTATTATTATTTTTGGGTCAGGGCATGGCCTGGCCCCCCTAAAGGTTTCGTCCCTGCACAATATATTAGATGCTCTTAATTTGACTTCAGTTATTTCTGTAAACTTGGGCAAGTACCTTAAATCCGCCTAAAGAAGAAGATATAAGAATAATGATTTATTGAGTTATTTGGCTGGTTATTATGTAAATACAAGTTTATGGTCACTCTGAAAGTTTTTGGGAGAAATAATGAGAGAGGTCTAATTCTATAGAGGGGGTGCCAAACTGAAAAATAATTTGATGTGCAATTCTGAAATATAAATATTCTTAATTTTAGATTTATTACTAATATTGAGTAGCCTTTTTTTTTAAATATAAATTTTCTATAGGTTTTTTTTTTTCCAATTATTTATTAATTTTTTTCTCTTAATCCGGTATGTTATATTCTATCCTCAAATTTTGTGTATTTAGTTGTGTTTATGAGAGATTTAATATTCATCTTTTTAATAAAATGGTAGAATTTTCACACACACCCGTATATACAGTGCAAGGTAGAATTTAAATGTTTTATATATAACATGTGTACACATTATGACATAAGTGGTATCATCCTGAATTGATCTGACCCATAAAAGACTAAAAATTAATTTTTTAACAAAAAAATACAACAATTTTAGTTGCGCCGATTCTAAACCTGTACCTAATTGGATTATATTCTAACCAGATTTGATTGCCTAAGTGTACCCCAATCCTAACACCATGTAGGTATATTGACAGATTAAAAATGGAAACGAGGACAGCCTCAAGTGCAGCTGTAAGTGAAGTTCTTAATGTAAACAATTATTTGGTTTGGAGCACCCAAGTGAGAACCTATTTGATTGCTCAAGATCTATGGGACATTGTTGAAGCAACCGACGAATGTCCTAAACAAGAAGATGATGAAGCTGCTTTCAAGGCTTGGAGCAAGAAGAATGCCATGGCTTTACACGTGATCCAAATTTCATGCCCGCAACGGATATGTCATGTGATTAGTGTGATTACTTCTACCAAAATTGCTTGGGAAACTTTGGAAGCAATATGCAGCATCCCCAAAAGTGATTATTTTGGTATGTCTCTCTCTATACTGCACGTGCTCAAACATTTTATACCTCAAATAGGCCTAAGGTCTAGAAGATATGATAATAAACTTACCAAAAAAAAAAAAAAAACTTAAAAGAAAGAAATGAAGTGAAATACAGAATCATCACGCTTTTCCTCCCCTCTGTCTCGTTTGTTTGCCACCACCATTACAACCTTAATAATAAACCAGCAGTATTAACAGAAGCAAAGGCAACATTTGAACAGCGGGAATGGCCTTATTCCGGAGGACATGTGATGGGTGCCAAATCCATGATTGAAGCATTTAAAAAAGACCCATTCTGAGTGATACTGCCGCAAAAACGCCCCATCCCCATGGAAATTTTATTTAGATATAAATAAATTATAATTTGTGGTCTTATAATATGCTTTTATGCTATAATCATAAAGTTAGGCTCTATTTTTTTTTTTTTTTTTTCAAAAAATAAAGTTAGGCTCTTTTGTGGCCAAATCTCATACTACTTATATCTAATAAGTTTTGGGTTAAATTACAAATTATGTCCTCTAATTTTGTCTCAAATTCAATTTAGTTTAGCTTTTAAACTTCACTTTCGTTTAATTCAATTCTTTACTTTCAAGTTTATTCAATTCATGACTTCCTGTGAAACGTAATTTCCTTCGAGAAGGAATTGAAGATCCATGTTTGCAGCATGGTGTTATAGTGCCTCCATGCATTAAACACTGGGCTTAAGGAATCCAAGGCTTGCAATATTGTTCCATCAACATAACAAATCTTATTTTTGGCAGTCACTACCATGAGAAAAGATCTACTTACAGGTGTTGTAATTGTATCATCCATAAAAGGTTGAGTGACAAGAATAGTGCCTGGATTATCCTCCACTGTGCAAATAGTAAGGGTTTCAAGCATATTCTTTAGTTGAAGCCTGGTTGGAGAACGTGTTTTAGCAAATGTTGAAGAAGCTACCACTGAAGCAGTGGCGGTGCCAAAATTTTTTTCAAGGGTGACTAAGCTATACACACACACACATGAAGAATGTTTATAATTTTTATTTTAACATATGATATTTTCTTACTTAAACAAAAATATTTACATTAAGTCTTTACATTTTTTCCAAAAAATACATAAATTAGTCTTGATATGTCTAAAAATATACAAGTCAATTTAATAAAAATAAAAAATAATTAAATTATATATAGTATACATTAAATATACTTTAATTTAATGTGCTATATATGACATAAGAGTAATTAGAGGCAATAAACAATACATTAGTCAACTATTTAAATGCATTACATATTTTTAATAAGAATCTAGGAAGGCTAGTATTTAAATTTAGGGTAAATTATGTATTTTTTCTCTATCATTTACATTATATTTCAATTTGGTTCCTAACCTTTTAATGTTGTGTCAATTTAGTATCTACGATTATCTCTTAGATGGAAATTGCTGACATTGCAAACGGTCAAAATAAAAAATTAGCTTATTGCCACATTAACGACAACTAATTTTTTATTTTAATCGTTAGTCATGTCGACAATTTCCATCCAATAAATAACAGCGTAGACTAAATTAACATAATACTAAAAGATTAGGATCAAGAATGTGATAATCTTCTCTGATTTCTCATTGAATGAATAACTCAATCTCTACTTGTATACAAGAAGTAGAGTCAAAACTGGAAAAATTAGAAAAACTGAAACTTTGACTAATTAATAGCTTATAACTAACATAACAGAAAGGTCCACCAACTCTAGGTACCAATGACAACATAACACGTGTACTGTCACTATGGTGGGATAAATGCACAACTAAGCTACCTGTAGGTTTCTCTATTTAGATGTCTAAACTGCAGGTCGTATATAATAGAATCATTTGCTACAAACTTCTTCATTAGATTTGATCAAAGTTTCAGTAAATTTCACTTTTTACTTTATCCAAAAAAATGTAATTATGTTCTGTTTTCCCATTAGTTAAAATTTCCCCTCATCTATCCAACTTTAATTTGTTCTCCCAGATTTGCTATCAATTATTGGAATTTTACTTTTTTTTAATGGCTGCTACTAGTTATATTCTTGTTTGGGTGGCTGGTACTGGTAGGGTGTTATTGAGCTTTCCTTCTATCCATTTTGTAATTTTTCTTTCATTTAGATCTTCCAAGTTACAGGTTAAATATAATTAGGTGAGGAATATGCCATAAAGTTGCTCGCTGCTATTTTTTTTTTCTTAGGATTTTAATCTCTTGCTGTTAAATTAAATCATAATATATATATATATATATATATATATATTTTTTTTTTTGATAAGTAAGAAGAAAGTATTATTAATAAGGGAAAAGACATGAGAATACAAAAGGTTCATGGTAGTGAACAAAAAAACACAAGTAGCCACTAAGAAAAACTAAGAAAAACTAATAGATGAAAGGAAATCTATAAGGGTAAAACAATCCGAAAAACCCCAACACCGAGACCAATCAAAGAGGGTCCGTTGGCACAAATCTAATAACTGAACCACAGTTTTCCCTTTATCCTCAAAAGAACGTCGATTACGTTTAGTCCAAATAGTCCACATTAAACAGTCTGGAACCAAATTCCAAATATTGGAACTATGCTTCCCAAGCCAATGGTACCAACAAAATAATAAGTCCGCTATTGAACTTGGCATGACCCAATCGATCCTAAACAACCGAAGCATGTAAGTCCACAAAGAATGAGCTATTGGACAAAAAAGTAACAGGTGATCCACAGATTCTTCATTATAACAGCACATGCAACAACGATTCGCCAAAGGGCGACCACGAAGCATAAGGTTATCCAAGGTTAGAATCTGACCATGAGCTGCTGTCCACATGAAAAAAGCCACCATTTTAGGAACCTTGACTTTCCAAATGCCCTTCCAAGAGAAAGTGAAATGAGTTGCGTTTCGAATCTTATGATAAAAAGACTCAATGTCAAACCTCCCACTTCCATTAAGACCCCAACGAAGCCTGTCACCCCCATCACCCTTAGGAATCCAGGTTTGGATGAAACAAAGGAGGGAATAAGAAGCCGCTAACTCCCAATCATTGAAATCCCTAAAAAAGCTTAAATGCCACACTCTGTCGTTATCACCCACTGCAGGGCTTAACACTTCAGAAACATAGGCTTCTTTATTGGCAGAACACAAAAATAACTCGGGATAAAGAACTTTAAGAGGGACATCCCCAGTCCATTTGTCATGCCAAAAAAGAATACGAGAGCCATCCCCCACAACAAAAGATAAATGCTTAGCAAAACTTTCCCACCCTTCACCGATACTCCGCCATAAACCACAACCATGAGCCCTTCTGCAAACTCTAGAGCACTAACCCCCTTTCCCCTTCCCATTATTGTCTCATACTCCCAATATTTACACTCTATACACATAGGACATCACTTTGAAAAAGAGTAAATTCCAATTTTTCCCCTCTAATTTGGAATTAAAATACAAACTATTTACACTAACCTCTTCTAAATAACCGAAAATGGGCTCTAAAAATTTAAATTTTGTATTTTACCCTTCACTTAAATTGCCATTCACACTCCTCTAATAGAAACTTTGGGAAAAAAAAATTCTCCAAAGAATTTTAATGTATTTTTAATCATTCAAGGGAGGGCATGTGTAAATAATTTATATTTTAAAGGAGTGACTCTCTTATTCCAAATTAAGGGGATGTGAGCGTCATAACAAAAAGTCTTAGAAAAAGTCACTGCTTCCCCTTTCAAAAAATGTGCATACATGATGTCCACTCTTTGTAAAAAATTGTCTGGAATGCAAAGTGTGTACATTGGAAGTATGAGGAGAAGCTAAGATTAGGTAAACATGTAAAGCAAGAATGGTTGAAATGTAATATACCTAATACCCCACTACGGTATTTTGTTTATCTAAAAGAGTTTAATAGAATCTTCACTGAGTCACAATTTTATATGTGAGAATGATATATTAAATTGTTGTTGGTGTTTCAGTTCCAAGAGAAAGCTATGTGGCTTGGAGCGATCGGATGAAAAGATTTTTAATCAATCATGATCTTTGGAACATTATTGAAACAACCACTGAACCAACTACACCTGCATGGAGCAAGAAGAATGCTTTGGCTTTATATTTCATCAGGGAATCCTGCGGGCAGGACAGATTTTCTTTGATAGAGAAGATTAGTATTGCTAAAATTGCTTGGGATACCATTGTAGAGATGAACAAGTCTAAAACTAATCCAGACTCAGGTAGCTATCTCTCTCTTGAAAATACACATGCTCTAACATTCTAAAATAATAGCTTAAAGTTTGCAGATTGATGATAAAATAATAGCTAAAATAATAACACTAGAGAGGTTGCCATTGTTTCTTCGCTGTATTCGGTGTGGTTGTGGTGGTGGTGGTTTTGGTGAGTCTTTGCCCATTTTGGTCACTGATAGGGTTGTAAAGAAATAAACTTTATGGATGAAACTAAGAAAGAAACTCTCTTAATAAGATTCTTATTATTGAAGAAATGAAATGGAGAGCATAAAAATAAAATACAAAGCTCCTCTGCTATTTATACTACATAACAGAGCATGTACACGAGCCCCAAAAAAGTGCGGGAAAAGAAAACAGAAATAACAAATCTAACTAATGCAACAGTTACAAAAGAAACCAATAAGATTATGACATGTGTGCTAACTATTTTTGTTAATTTTCGTTTGTTCTTGTTTAATGATATGGCATTGTTTCTTTGTCTCTTGTTTCTTTTTTTTTAATCCTAATGACACCGTTTTCATCTTTGGGTTCTATTATTTCTTCACAAAACGCTGCTGTTTTCTTCAGCTTCTTTTTTTTTTTTCTCTTTTCAACTTTAACAAGGGCACGCGCAGAGAGAGAGAGAGAGTGAGAGAGAGAGAGATGGGTATGGTTCGAGCAGTGATGACGGTTCTGATTATTGGGTTATTAAGAATTTAGGGGGTGTTGAATGAGGTGAGAATGGATGACTGAGATACCTGTGAGATATGGATGATAAGGAAAGTCTGTGTATGTCTAAATTCTATATAACTGTGAATTATGAGTTTGATTTCTTTAATATGTAACCAGCTCCCTAATATATAACTGTGAATTATGAGTTTGAACAACATACTATTTGATACATTAAACCCAACTTGATCTCCCTAATTACAAGTAAAGTGCGTTTTGTAAAAAAATTAGCCAATTACATAGAAAATATGACCCTAACATCATGGCTGGGTTTGGCCATAGTCAATGGTAGTTGTAACTTGGTGTATTGTTGGCTAGGTTTGGGCCGTTTGGCCACTTGTGGTGTTGACTATTGGTGCTATATGGGTTTAATATCCTTGCACTCTCAATTTCTCACTCCTTTAATCACTAAAAAAAGGGGAAAAAAAAAAAAGATGCAATAGCATCACGAGAAGGTTAAGTGAATATGCACCATCAGAGAGGAGAATTTTGCGCTTGAAATTTTAAATAAATTAAGGGAAAAATAATGGATGCCCTAAGGGCATTGGTTTAGAAAATACTTTTAATAACTTTTTATGGAAAAAGAAACTTTTAATTGATTATTTTATAAACTTTTTATATTTTCTATAAAAGTGGTATAAAAATTTTTCTAACATTGTCCGTTAACAAATGTTCTATGGGCACTGTACCTATAAATTAAATACAAAAAAGAAAGTATTATAAACATTAATGCAAATTCATGGATTTGTGCTACAAATTCTTTATCTTATTTTTTGTATTGTAATTTATTCTCCACCAATCCTAATACAAATTAAAAAATAAATATAATAAGTGATAAATTCCTGTCTCACTTTTTGTGTTCTAGTTGGTACTATATCTTATCTAATTGCGCTGTATATATATTCCGGTTGAATTCAGGCACAACTCCTGTGAAAATAATATTACTCATTTAGTCAATTCTGAATAGAATAATTATGTTGGAATTGCTATTGGATACTCCAAATATTTTGAATTCTATAGTGAAAATACTAAAAACTCGACAGGGATGGAGAACAATGAGAACAGTGGCTTCAGTCAGTATGCATCCTTTGAAAAACATATCCGCAAAGGTGATTGGGATGCTGCTAATCGGTTCATTAACTCCCGTCCGGAGGCAAAGAGTGCAAGAATTACAATTAAGGGAAGTACAGCTCTACATATTGCTATCTTTGCTGGACATATCAATATTGTGGAGGAGTTGGTAAAGATAATGTCGGAAGAAGACTTAAAAATAAAAGATGCAGATGGTAATACTGTTCTAGGTTATTGTGTTCTTGTTGGAAACATCCAGATGGCAAAATGTATAATTGGGAAGTGCTGGACCTTACTTAGCATTGGAAATGGAGGCTATGACGTCATTCCAGTCGTGTTGGCTCTTGCGAATAACCCCAATGGAACAGAAATGGTGCGCTATCTCTATTCTGAAACTCCTCTAGAAGATCTAAAGCTGGGAAAGAGCATCAACGGTGCTACATTTATTACCCAGGCTATTTATGCCAAAGCTATTGGTAAGAACTTCAGATTCAACTATATTTTCGTATTCATTTCAATGCTTTGAAACACTCGGCATGATTCCCTTTCGATTAATTGCTTATGTTTGCAACTCAATAGATATGGCTTTGTATTTACTCAAACTTTACCCGGAGTTGGCCATCACGCCGGATGGCAACGGGCAGTCTCCTGTGGAAGTATTGGTTAGCGTGTCTTTTGCATATCAGAGTGGAAATCGACTCGAATATTGGAAACAATGGATCTATGACTGTGAGTATCACTCTCTTTTCTCAATCATTTCATTAAATTATTTGCTATTTTGCTCACACCTTGGAGAGTTAATTTATGAATGTTGGTTTATATATAGTTATTTTAAAACCTCGTTCTTTTTTTTTTTAACAATTATACTTTCACCCAAATAAATTTTTTTTTTTTGAGGTAAAAGATAGAAATTATATTGATAACTGAAAGCGTACAAAGTATAAACCTTGAGCATAAAGCCAATAGGGGAAAGACAGTGGCTATAGAAGTAGGGAGAAACTTAAAACAAAAAACAAAAAACAAAGCGGAGGAAATAGTACAGGTAAAAACTGAGCAGACGAAAGACACAAAGCAAAATCAAGAGCTTCGGTGTGCAGCCACAAGCCTCTGATACTCATCCAAGTAGTCATGGGTCCCCATCTAAATTGGATATGTAGTGACCTTGAAATTTCTCGAGATAAAACTTATTCTGAACAGAACAAACGCCCAAGACATATCACTGCCCAATAACGTTTCACATCAAGTTGAGGAAGTCTGTCCACCATCAACCTAAATAATGCGAAGAAATCTTGGATAGCATTGGAACATTTTTGGATCTTCCCCTGACACAAAGCCCACGCGTTCCTTACAGTTTCAGGTTATTGGCAGCGTAGATCACACTGTGGTTCAACCTTTAGCTTACATCGGTGTAAATGACCCCTAGTGGGAAGGATATTTGAGTATGCTCGCCAGAAAAATGTGTGGACCATTTATGAGTAGAAACTTCAATGCAACTGGCATCCCCCACCCTCCATTGAAAGACTTCGCTAATGATGTCCCTAGCCGCCAATAAGCTCCACCACACATAGGAAGGGTTACTGCCCAAGTTTGCATATCCATAAAAGAACAGTTGAGGAAAAAAGCTTGATTTATAGAGCGGGTAAAATAATGAGTGGGGCATGTTATGACAGTCAAAGCGTTTTTTAAAATTACAAAAACTTCTAAAGTTTAAAGGGAAACGAATTAGTAACTTTTATGCGGGCGAAATTAGGATTTTATGTTTCGGGGTCGAGATTAATCGATCATATTGATTCACACTTTTCTTTTTTAGTTTACTGTTGTGCAATATCAAAAAAATCTAATATCAATTATTGTAATCTAGGGCTAACTAAATTGCATTCACATGAACAAGAATATAAAATATCTATATGATACAACAATATTTAGCATGGTTCAGCCAACTCTATACGTAGGTTCATAGGCAATGCCAACCAAAATTTCCACTATCAACTATATGGATTACAACATTAATCTACACTCACAACACTCACAAACCCCATCAAACATAAAAAAGACCTCTCACAAACACAAACTCATAATCCTAAAGCAGGGGCGGCCCAACATAATTTGGGGTCTAAGGCGAAAAATTTATACGGGACCTTTAATATGTAAATATTAATTAAACAAAATTATTTAATACTAATCAAATTAAGGTTAATTTGATACATTAAATACATAAATAATACCAACTAGACTAATGTTAATTTCATATAGAGAATTGAATATCATAGTTGAATTATAAATATTAATAAAAAGAAATAAAAATATATTATGATTGAAAAAGATTCTTTTTTTGGATATAAGATGATGCATAGTTAAATAGAGTTGTAATCTAATTTTTAATTTTATATTTTGATTTTAAGAGAGAGAGAGAGATAGATATTATTTGGTGTATGGTTTTGTAGGATATTAATTTACAAAAATCAAAGTCTCAAACTCTTAGGGAGATTAATCTATAATTGATGATTTAACACATTTGCAACATCTTTTGAAATATTTTAGGGTTTCAATTGAGTTAAGGTTCTATTGGTCTCGTACTTTGAGAGTCTTAATAGAAATGAAAAAAAAATGCGCTAATTAAAAGCACTATAAAATGTTCAAAATATAATGTGATATTGTCTCTCATTGATAAACTTCATCAATTTAACTAATGAATGTTTATATCACGTTTTTGTGATTAATAACATGGCAATTTGTAAGCCAATAGTAAAATTTGTATATCACTAATAAAAAAAATGTACAACATTTAGAAAATATATATGATTGTATAAAAATTTGGGCTTTTAACTATGAAAAGTGGGGCATTTTTTTCCTAAGGAATTTTTTTTTTTTTTTTTGGTGGGGCCTTAGGCCTAGGCCTAACTTGCCTAGGCCTTGAGCCGGCCCCGTCCTAAAGCTACAATACACTCAATAATTCTTTCACACTCAAAATAAACAAACTCTCAAAACATAATCACGGGTAATCTTTCAACTCCAAAAATCTACCAAACTACTCTTGAGAGAAACCAACACTTGTTCTTCTAAGAGCCTGCTCTCCTCCCCAATGTGGGGGGAACATTGGGCAAAAGCCATCAAACTCTTTGCAACAGTTTCTATTCAATCCTGTACCTTGATGGGATAAGGAATACCTAATTACTTCTTTATCAATAAAAAACGTTTTCCTTCTATATCAAGGAGAATCATTTTCTTCCACATCAAGGAAAAGCCTTTCCTTTTATGCCAAGGAAAACTCAAACCAAATCTAATTAGGAGTTTCGAGGTTGAACAACCTATGCAATCCATTTGATCTTCATGAGCTTCTTAGCATAAGCTTCTGTGAATCAACGTGAGCATGGATGAAGGTATTCATGGACTTGGGGGTGCCATTCCATCCTTCCTCCAAAATAACCGCTCATCACATCCGCAATTTGTAAAAAAGTTTGTTGCTGTATTATTTTCCTCCTTTCAAATGTCATAAAAAAATTTATAGATTTAAAATCTAAAACAAAATATACAAGCCTCAAAAAATTAGCTCTACAACAAAAATTACTAATAGCAAGTCTAAAAATAATTACACCCAATCAACCAATTTTACCAAAAACAAACAACCCGACCCTTTAAAAAAATTTAAACAAAATAATTTTGTCTATACTAATAGAGTCAGAAGTTGGAGCAGCAACACATAGTCAGCTGTACAGCCACCCACCCTAATAAAGTCATATTTTTCAGTAGTTGGCATATCTTTTGACAAAATGCACTTGTATTTGGGTAGCTTCAAATTGATTCTAGACTATCATGAAGTATGTTTTACAAATAAGACAAGTGGAATTATTGAAGACACAAGGACTGCCCAAAAAAACAAATGTGAAAAACTGAAAATTGTGAACCTTAACACAAGCTCAATACTAGCTACTGTTGAGACTTAATGAACGTCAATACCTCTTGATACTACTTGATCTATATATTGAGTTTCGTAAATCTAGAAATTCCAGATTTAATTTTCGTCCCATGATGACTTAACTTTCTAGGGTTTCGTTCTCTAAACTACTAGATTATATAAAAGTATTATTTTATAGCTGTCATCATACATAGAGACTCACATAGAGAATCTATACACTTGTTGTAAAGCTACTGCTTTCTTATGCGCCTTAGGGTTTTGTGATCAAGTTGTTTCTTTCTCTTCAAGTGTATTGAAGAACTTTGCATCCAATAACAAGTTTCAAGTAGCTTGGAGTTAGATATGTACTAGGATTCATGCAAAAAGAAGAAGTCTCTACAAAACCAAGACCAGTTCGGGATTGGTGCAAGGATTCTACTATAAGTAGGTACTTTGAGATATATTGGCCAAGTTGGGGTAAAATTCCTTGTACTTGTAATTACTTGCTTTTGATTAATGATTCTTGGAGTGGTGATCTGAAAATTACCTGGTGGAGTTTTTGTCTTGTGAGAGATTTTTGCCATTAGTCAACAAATCACGTGTCAAATTTACTTTCCACTGCATTCTAGATTATTTGGTGATTTTTTTCGTGCCTCTATGATATTGCATGTAATTTGACATAATTAATCAATTTATATAGTTGAATTAATTAACTAGAGTCAATCTATAACCTATCTCCTCCTAACTTCAAGTCTTAGCTCAGTCCCTGAGTGTGAAGCTGAGCAAGTCCATTTTTTTTTTTCATAAATACCTCCCCTCCCCGTTACCCCTCCCTTAGACAAAAATGAAGAAAGACTTCCCGCTTTATACCTATAGCATTATAGAACTTATTAGTGTTTCGTGAAATTCTGAGATTTGAAACTCCGGAAGAAGGTTTGCGAGGACCAAGAAATAGGAAAAAGTGTGGAAGTTCTAGCAGAGGTAGTAGTTGTAGCTCCGAAGCATGGGAAGTGGGAACTTTGCTGGAGTAAGTAGTTGCAGTCTAGGAGGAGCGGGATTGTGGTAAATTAGATTATTTTTGTTATTTAATTTTTCCTTTTTTCAAGAATTGTGGCAGCACTTGGACTTTTTCTTCTTCTAATTTTTTTATTTTATTTTATTAATAATAATAATACTGTGGCATCACTTGCACCTTTTCAACAGCCTTATTAAAAAAATTTCCCTAGCATTTCGGAGCACTAAGATTTTTTTTAAAAGAGTTTTAGCTGTACTTGGACTTCTTTTAACTCCTTTTAGAAACAATTTTTTTTAATAAGTCTTTTAATAATTGAATAATAATATCTACAAAGCTTGTTGTGCCACTCAACAAAATCTATACAATATTAGTGATATCATGGGACAATGATATTTATATACAAATATTAGCCATACCCCTTGTCAGTACATGAGACAATTTGGAGTTTTAACTTTTAAGGGTTTGTTTAGAAATGGAATTGGAGCTCAAAAATTAATAATTTGTCGAATCTTAGGAAAAAACAAAAAAAATGGAAACAAAATTGAAAGAAAATACAAAAGTGTTCTATTAAAAAAAATAAAATAAAACACAAAACACAAAATCCAAAACACCTCAATTCTACATTTTATTATGATTTTTTTTTTTTTTTTAACACCGAGTCATAATATTCAACTAAAGAGACACATGCAAAAAAATTTAAATAAAGAAAAAATCTAACTTTTGTCAAAATGAACTGGATCTCAAAATAACATTTGACTAAATCTTAGAAAAAAAAAAATTTGTGAAAACGAACTGGAAATTACAGTGACATCGATATTATCCTACAAGTTAAACAATTGCTTTGTCTTTGGATTTTAATTAAAGTTTGACCTAATATAGTTTACCAAAGTGGCATCGATATTGGAATATAAGTTACAAATTACAGTGATGAACAATATTTTGGTTATGCAAGTATGCAACGCAGGGTCAGAGTGTGAGTTCCTAACCAAGCATCCATCAGTTCCATAACCTTGTCTTGTTTCCAGTCTTCATGCCTAAAAATATTGAAAGCTATTTGTCATTGGTTGGTCTAACACATCCGTAAAAGAACTAACTATTAAAGGCTTACATAACCTATGAGGTTAAGGCTGAAAATGAAAGATTGAAGCAAAATATTTTTATCTATATAATAATAATAGTAATAATAATAATAATAATAATAATAATAGGCAAAATTTAAAGAAAGTTCAATTAGAATTTGAAATTAGAATAAAATTTTGTGTCATGTGTCTAAATTTATGTGAGGATCATATCATAATTATTCACTTATGTTTGTGTTATGTGTTCACTTAAGTTTTTTTAATTTTTGTTCCAAGTGAGTTAATGAGTGCTAAATACTAAAAATCTATTATTAATGAACTATAAAATTAAAAAAAGAAAAAAAAAACCTATCGCATATACTCAATAAAAATTACCATACAACAAATATCACTACATGTTCTATCTTATTAAAAATTAGAAAAAAAAAAAAAAGATCATAAGTGGTATTAAATTTAGGTAAGAATTTTAATATGTGACTAATTATGTTTATTTTAAAAAAATATTTTGACTAATTATTTATATTTTTATGATAAAAATTATGTTTAATTTTAAATATATCTATACATATGCATGTGTTAAATGTTATTTTTTTTAATAAGTTGATTGATTATTTATATTTTTATAATGAAAATTGTGTTTAATTTTAAATGCATCCATGCGTTTGCACGGGTTACATACTAGTATATATATTAATAGCCAAAACTCAGAAAAAATCCAATTAGATTTTAATTGGATTTTCAATTTTATGTCACGTGTCCCATTTAATTTTTAATTCTACTAAGTGAATTATTGAGTTATAAAAATCGAAGGGTCCAAATCCAATTAGATTCTAAATTGGATTTTAATTGGAGTCCAATTTTTCGCCACGTGTCCATCTAAGTTTTTAATTTTTGTGACATGTAAATTAGTAGGTGCAAAAACCGAAGAGTTTAAAACTAATTAAATTCTAAATCACATATATATATATATATATATATATAATGAGAAACTATTATATATTTTAGAAATGTGTGATTTAAAAAAAAAAAAGAAGCTAATATCATGTATAATTTGAATATATTCTTAATAAAATTGTACAATTGTGATTTTTTAAAATTGCATCGGTATATATGCATGTGGCTACACACTAGTATACAATAATACAATAATACATACATATATATGTACATACGTACATATGTGTGTATATATATATATATATATATATATATATATTGGTGTACTACCTTTTTTGGTTTTAAATTATAAATTTGAGAGAGAGAGAGAGAGAATTTGTTAGTTTGTACCTAGGTAAATGAACTAGCACACTACCTTCCTAGTTTTAAATTATGAATTTGAGAGAGATTAAGGCTGTGTTTGGTTTATGTAAAATATTTGCTGGAAAATAAATATTTTCCTGAAATGCTATTTTTGGGAAAAGAAAATATTTTTAAGTGTTTGGTTGCATTCCAAAAAATGCTTTGGAAAATATTTTATAGTGTTTGATCGTGTTCTTCAAAATAATATAGAAAACACATTTTCTTCTTGTTCCTTATATTTTCTCGACTTCCAAACAAATATATAATACCATTTCTCAATAGATTAACACAAAAACAAAACCCAACAAAAAAAAATTCATCAAATCTGGTCAAATTCATCAAAACCTAACCATTTCTCAATTGCGATCTCGGTGTGATCGGTGCCGTCTCGGTTCGATCTTGGGGTGCGATCTTAGTGAAGTCGAATGTGTGATCCGGGCTCTAGGTTCGTCGCCGAAGTCGAAGGGTGCGATCTGGGTGCGATTCGAAGTCGAAGTCGAGCGGCAAAGTCAAAGGGTGCGAAGTCGAAGGGCTCTGGGTTCGCCGGCGAAGTCGAAGGGTGCGATTCGAAGTCGAAGTCGAAGGGTGCGATTCGAAGTCAAAGTTGAACGGCGAAGTCGAAGGGCTCTGGTTACGGGTTCGATCTATCTCTGGGTGTGATCTCTCCGGCCGAAGCTTGGTTGGCGGGAGGGGTGTGCTCTCTTGCTCTCTCGCTCTCTCTCCCTCTCTCTGTCTGTGTTTTCCGAAATCCATTTGGAGGTAAAATAGCAACCGAAATTGATTTCCGGCTTGAGAGGGGAATTTTCGGTCAAAGCTGAAATTAATTTCCGTTGGCCCTATTTTCTTGTGCTTACCAAATACACATTTTTACGGAAAACCGTTTTCGGAAGTGGTTTGAAGCCAAAACAAATGCAGCCTAAAGAACGCGAAGATATTAGAGAGAGAGAGAGAGAGAGAGAGAGAGAGAGAGAGAGAGAGAGAGAGAGAGAGAGAGAGAGAGAGTATGTTAGTATGTACCTAGGTCAATGAATATAATTATTATGTTCTTGAATTTTGAGCTGTGTCTTGTCAATAAGTCATTTGGCACCAAAATTAAAAAAAAAAAAAAAAAAAAATTAGATGTAGCTCAAAAATTAGACTTGAACTAAAATTCAATATATAATCTAATTAATAATCATATATATATATATATATATATATGTGTGTATATATATATATATATATATATATATATAAATATGATTTGGAAAATTTAGATGAAATTGCAACAAAACTAACTTAGCCGAGGTGTGGGAAGGTTTGTGATAATTGTGTGTATTAATTAAGGTAGGTAAGTAAGGCTGAACTTGTATACATGGTGACCTTAATCTCCAAAGAGTGGAATTTCCAAGGTCAAGCGAGCATCCAAAGTTTGAGCACATAGAGGGGGCGAAGACCTTCCACTTTTGTGGCAAAACTTGTACGTGAGTTCTCTTGATTGACACTATTTTTCGACGTAAATCCATCCCAATCTACATGGAACAATCATTTAGGTTCTAGTCCTGTTCTTCACCTACCATGTCTTCCTTTTTTTTATCCATTGAATTGAGATCCTGACAAAAAAGAAGGGAGTAACTTCGGCTTGTCCATTTGCTTTTGGGTGAGAGGGTGAGGAATAATGATTTTTGATTCCAACTTGTTCGCAAAAATCTCTAAAGGGTGTGTTATCAAATTGCCGTCTATTGTCCGACACTAGTACCCTAGGCACCCCAAATTGGCATACAATGCTCTTCCGGATGAAGTTTTTGACATTCTACTGTGTGATCTTTGCTAAGGGTTCATCTTCCACCCACTTAGTGAAGTAATGAATCCCCACTATCAAAAACTTCATCTGCCTGGTTCCTATTGGGATAATTTCCAATAATTGGGTCAATTAAATTTTTTTATTTATTAATACTTAGAGTTGATTAACTTAATTAAATTTTTATTTATGAATACTTAGATTCGGAAAACTTAATCCTCTATTGAATTTCCAGTATTATCGTTTTTTTTTTATCAAAAAATAAAAGTTTTATCATATTTTTATAAATAATATAAACTAGTTGTGAATGAGTGCATTGCATGAAAAGACTAAGAAACATATATATATATATATATATATATATATATATATAATGATAAATAATAAGTATTAAGAAATAAAATTTCAAAAAAAATGTGTATAACAAAATCATATGAAATTTAATTAGTTTGTTTAAAGTTTGATTAGCATAATTTAGTCAAAATTTATTTAATATTCAGTTGTCTTAATCTAGTGAAATGATGAGTTTTGGTTGTTTTCAACTAACATATAACAATTTAGCCCTTGTTATAACTCTAAAATTTAAAACCTAATAAAAATACATATTATAATTCTAACATAAATGAACGTGATCTTATAAAAACTTATTTAATAATATTAGAAAATTAAAAAAAATGAAGCCTTCCAATTTTATTTTTCTTCATCATCGTTTTTTTAATTTTCTTTTTACGTGACTTTAATTAGCCACTTCTATTACAAGGTATATGCATTCCACCGGCTCATGACACCAAACATATTCCTATAAGCGTCCAAAAATTAGAGACGGAAAAATGCGGTCAAGCAAGGAATATCGAATCAGGTAAATTGTTGTCAATATTTTATTATTATTATTTTTTCCATAGGAAATTTGGTCTGTCACAATACAAATAATATTTTGGAAAACTTTAATTTTGCTCACCTAATAAAAAGTAATTGCCTTGTTTTATATTAAAAATATAGATACAACAACAGCAAAGTCTTAGTCCTAAAATTTGGGGGGTCAGCTATGAATTCTCAATAGATTAGATTGGGTCAGTCACATTAATTCTATTCCTTCATTTTATTCTATCTAAAATCATGCTCTCCCTTAATTTCCTAATTAATATTTCCATTTTTGTTAGTTCTAATAATTTTATTTTTGGCTTTCCTCTATCTTTTTTGTTCTTTCAACTTGGATAAACTCACTCCTTTTTACTAGTTCATTACTTGCTCTCTTCTGAGCTTGATCAAATTTTCTCAAGTGATTCTCCCTCACCATTTGATCAATAGGAGCTACTTTTATCTTTAAGCAAATTTCCTCATTTTGATTCCTATCATTCCATATATTCTCACTCATCTATCTAAACATTTGCATTTCTCCTACTCTAATTTATGGATGTGTTGCTTCTTAACTGCCAAGCATTTGGTACCATAAAGCATAGTTAATCGTATAGATCTTATAAAATTTTCCCTTTAACTTAAAGGTATTCTAAGCTCACACAATACTTCTGATGCCCTTTTCCAATTCATTCACCTTGCATTTATCCTATGCTAGACTTCCTTTTAAATCTCTCCATCTTTATGTATTATTGATCTAATATATCAAAACTTTTCACTCTTTAGTATCTCTTGATGATGCGGGATGCGGAAGTGTCAAGAAGCAGAACACATCTGCTTTTAGAGACAAGAAACAAATCACGTTTGCTTCTGAAAATAATCTCAAATCCACGAAGGTTCCTTGAATCCACAAGGAGAAAGGGTTTGGAATCCATCATAAAATAAAAAGACAAAAGTCTAAATTTCATTGATTGAATAATTGTTAAAAAGAAAAAAACATTTATAGACTTAGGGGCCTATTTAAGAATTCAGTAAAACTTGATAGACAAGAAAATATATTCTAAAAAAGAAATGATATGTCTATAGCATTTTTACAACAAATCATAAGTGGCAAATTGTTCTTGGTTGTTATTGTTAGGGCAAAAAAATAATCTTAGTGTTAGTTTCAAATTTGAACCAATAACAACTAACCGCTTGTGATTTGTTGTAAAAATGTTGTAGATGTAGCATCTCTCATTTGAAAATAAGTCCTAATTAATATCTAACCATAATATGAAACAAATTTTACCTAAAACGCATTAAAAGCAGCTAAAAATAGGGAAACAAATCATCTAAACCTAAAATAATGTTTTTTACATAAAAATACCAAAATTAGATAATTACAAAAATCAAATTGTAGATTCTGTCTTACATTAGACCCCTTCACTTGAAACAAGCTCGTCCTCAAGTTCATCTTTGAAATCTGAAATCTTTCACTCCAAATAAACAAATACTTCGAATGGTAGAGCCCCTTGATCTTCTTTCCATACTTGCAACTCATCAATGGAATAAACAAATCAATTTGAATTTTTTGTTCCTTTGTCTTCATGTAATTGTAAAGATTTACCAAATAAGAATTGACAATTGAATCAAATCTATCAACCCCAATAAAATCAATAAACTTGATTGTACCACTTATCACCAAAATAAAAGGATGTTGAGATTGACAATCATATGATTTGATTTCGTTGAGATTCTTGAAACTTTCCTCTTCAATTTCTTCCTTAATGGTCTCTACCATCTCAACTTCAAGATCTTTCTCTATGATAGGATTTTCATTATTCTCCTCCAAAATAATCTTAATTTTAGGATCTTCTTCCACAACAAGGCCTTCTTTAATTTCCTCGGAAATCTCTATATTTTGTTCTTTGACTTCTACATAATTTTTATCAAGAGCCATATTTTCTTCAACATGCAATTCTTCCTTTAATGGTGGAATATATGGCTCTTCAAAATAATTCAAGTATGAACTTCTTGGCAAATAATAATAATCTTGTTTTGTATATGACAAAAGTTCATCACAATCCAAAGGATAAAATCTAATAGCAAGCATCTTTTTTATCCTTGACCATGAATGAATTTTGTTTTTACCTTGTATGAGTCTATCAAACTGCATTCATTCCTACCTATGTAAAGCATACTTTCTAAGTTTATACAAAACAAGTTCAAACTCTTATCACAAATATTCTCATAGTCAAATAAATCCTCTAGAACAAGTAACCAAACAAGAAAGTTTTTAGATCACGGCTTATTGAGTTTTGCAGCAACTAGATTCCACCAGCACTTGATTGTAGATCTTGTTCCGGTAGATGCTTATAGAGTTAGAAGGGATAGAATTTCTCGGATCTCACAGAAGTAACTCACAAGTCTTTCAAGAGTCTTGAAAACATAGCTAGGGTTTTCCTTTTATACATAGGAGTGTTGGATTGAAACCCTAAATGTTTTCGCGAGCTTGGGCTTGTTTAAAATTCTGCAGAAATTCTTTTTTTTCCGATTTTTAATCAGTCAAGCTTCATCATTCGATCAGTTGAGCTTCATAGAAGGTTAATTCTTTTTCCTGCAGCTTATACATTCTTGAGTCTTGACATGAACAACCTTAAGCAATGTCTAACATCTATCCTAGACATGTTTTGTTCTCAGTTTTCTAACACATATAAATTGAAACTCTAAACATTTAATCCTAAATCTTTAGAATTTAACAAATGTGATTGATAGCACTTCAACAAAATAATAAATGAATATATGAATTAGTTCTTATAATTGGTAGTACAACAATTTGTAAGACCCATGCAAAAAAATTTATAGTATTTTCAGCATCAATAATTTTTTTTTTTCTTTTAATGGCATTCTTAAAAAGAAATTTTTTTTTGAGCAACTCACATTTTTATTTTATTTTATTAAAAAAGTACTTATTTGCCCTTGCATTTAGGGGCATTTTTCTAATAGGGGCCTAGGCCATGGCCGACTAGTGTTTAGATGAAGAAGGTATTTAGTATCAAATGATACTATGTCAGTGTAATCAAAATCCAATAAGAGTGAGACATGTCTCTCATTTATTAAGTTTTAATATGAATAACGTTGTATCATTTGATACAAAATACTTTTTTGATTAGATATATCAAATACTTTTTTGATTAGATGAAGAAATGGAAACAATTTCTGGTTCTTTCAAGGCAATGGAGATTTAATTCTTTACCGTGCATGGACTCTAACAAACTAAATAAATACATTAGTCTCCATCAGCATAACCCTGCGGTTTTTTTTTTTTTCACTGTGCAGCTCGAAGATCTGTTTGGAATCTCCTTAAATTCCTGGGTATGATACATTTAGTCAATTAATTTTATATCTTACTCATTGATCATTGTGGTCAAATTCTTCTTCATTTTGTTCTTTTATTTTTCAATCATCTAGTTGATTAAACATTCTTTTGATTATTAACTCAGAAATCGATAAAATATATGAATTGAAGCTTCTTCACCACCAATCCAAAAAACTTTTACTTCACATGTGCGAAGTGTTAGCAGGATTGAGTTCTCAACAACTAGAAAATGGTAAGGTTGTTGAAGCCATCATCAAAGCTGTCAAGGAAGGGAGAGTTGAGTTTGTTAATGAAATACTGAAAGCATGTCCGGACCTAGTATGGTGTTCAGAAAGCTCCACAGGACGAGACATATTTATGTTTGCCGTTCTTCATCGTCAGGATGAAGTGTTTCGCCTCCTATGCAGATCTCCTGCAAAGAGCTCAAAACTTGCTACAGTAGATGACGATTTAAATAGCATATTACACATGGCAGCGATGTTCAATCCTTCTGCAAGACGTAATGGGGTTCCAGGAGCAGCTTTTCTTATGCAAAGAGAAGTACAATGGTATAAGGTATAATATATATCATATCTCTCAATTTTATTATAACTAGTTTTGTTACATGTGCAAGCCTCGTGCAAAATACTATCTAACTACAAATAAAGATTGGGCAAATTACAACTTACTCACCTGTGGTTTGAAATTTGACACTTTACCTATTTGATGCTAGCTTAGTTAGAATTCTGTAACCCACTTCTATTAAAAATATGGTTAAATATGTAATTTTGCTCCATTTTTATGTTCTTCTAAAAAAAAAAAAAATAATAAATATACAAGATCAAATATAATCAAACATAATCGAGCAGAACACTTGCATCATGGAATTTCAAACCACAGGTAGTTAACTTAAATTTTGGTCAAACCTCAAGTGGGTAAAGTGTCAAATATCAAACTACAGGTAAGCAACTTAAGTTTTGGCCAAACATTGATAAGTTGTAATTTGCCCAGAAATATTTTATGATAGGATTAGAACAGTTAAAACTAATTCATTATTGGAATAGTAACTAAGTTTTTTTTTTTTTTTTTTTTCTTTCCTTCTATCAAAGTAATTTTTTAGGTGAACAATATTCTTAATTCATAAGGCAAAAGTAATAATAACGACAAAACAACTTCACAACAGTGTTGAATACAAAATTAATATTCATCCAGTAATTCATAACCTTCATGATTAGAATCCTATGCACATTACATTCTACTATATCTTGTATACAAAGTTCATATATTGATATAATTGTTGTATATATAGTAGCCTATAGAAATCATGTATTTTTGTCAGCTCAAAATAATCAGACAAACCATTCTACTCTAGCTTTCAAACTTTCCTCAATGCTTCTTTTATACCTTGTTGTGAAAGATCACATGCATAGAAACTTGCATATGACAAAAATGTATTCACGTCCGCTATTTTACAATTATTTTACATGCATTCACGTCCGCTATTTTACAAGTATATTCATAAAAGCATTAGTATTGATGGTATTAAAAAGTTTTTTTTTTTTTTTTTTGGGGAAATATGGTATTAAAAAGCTAAATTGCTAATTTTAGCTATCATGATCACAAAAAAAGAGCTACGACGATGTAGCAATTTCTTAAAAAAAATTACCAACTGAGCTACAGTGTAGCTCACAGTATTTTATAAAAATAATATTATATTCATCCCCTTATTATTATAATCCCACTCATTTTTTTATCCACTCTCCTCCTATTCCACATTTTTCCTTCAGACATTTTGCTGTCTTCCCCATACCGGTCTGAACCCTCTGCCCTCTCTCGTCTCTCCCTCTCCCCAAGCACTCCTGCCCAGCCGCCCAACCCACCGGCACCCACCCAAAACTTTGAACCCGCCAACCCACCGGAAACCGTGAATCCACCCAAGCCGAAAACACTGAGGGAAAGATTGATTACTGAACTTGGAATTTTGGTTTTTTCGATTTGAGGAGTTGTATTTGTATAACAGTAAGTGATTTGCTAGTTGTTGGGTGGCTGAGCTGTTGGTGCAGGTGATCTCTGGCCAGTTACAGTGGCACAAGATTTTTTTGATGATGTCCAGTGGCTTAGAGATAGTGGGTTTTCCCAAAGTTGCTTTAGTTTCCTCAGGGACCGTTTCAGAGCTTTCTTTTTTTTTTTTTTTTTTTTTTTTTATGCTGTTGGAGGGGTGCTGTAGATGGTTGTGGCTGGTTCCTGGTTGTTAAAGTTTTTGTGGTGAATGTTTTTATTTTTATTTTATTTTAATAAGTTATTTATATTATTTTAATTGGTAAAAAAATTAAAGCTGTGAATTATAAAATAGGGTATTAAAATAAATAAAATAATTTTTTGAGTGGTTAAAAACTAAAAATTTTAATTAGCTCTACCAACTTTGATGCTCTAATTGATGTAAAAATGATGTGTGAGAATCAAAACCCATCTAAAAGTAACCCTTATACAGCTATACAACAACTCAACATGCTAACTTTTGGGCATCCAATCTTTCTCACTTTTTAATCCAATAAACTTTTCATTCACAATAGATTGAATCATTCTTTAAATAAGAGATAATGGGAAAAAGATGGAAAGATACAAGGTATTTAATAATGTATTTATATCCTAAACAATACTAGTCTCTATGATGTTTTGCATAATAAATGCAGGCGGTGGAGAGCATTGTCCATCCTTCGGCATTAGAGTTTACAAACACAAATGGTATAAGACCTCGAGAATTGTTTACAGAATGCCATATAGCGTTGGTGAAAGAAGGTGAAAAATGGATGAAGGAGACATCATCTTCTTGTACATTGGTAGGAGCTCTAATTGTTACCATTATGTTTGCGGTAGTAATTACTGTCCCAGGTGGCAACAATCAAGATTCAGGCTTGCCAACGTTCTTACATGAGAAGGTGTTTATGGTCTTTATAATATGTGATGCTCTGTCTCTAATTTCTGCCTCAACTTCATTGTTGATGTTTCTTGGCGTCCTCACATCACGTTATGCAGAGGAAGATTTCCTTAGATCCTTACCCATAAAGATGATGATAGGCCTTTCCACCCTTATCTTCTCCATAGGAACCATGATGATAACGTTTTGTGCTTCCCTTTTTATTATTCTACAAGGAAAATTATGGGTGGTCATTCTTGTCATTTGCCTTGCTAGTATTCCAGTCACACTATTTGCCTTGATACAATTTCGCCTTCTCGTTGAAATGATCATTTCGACTTTTGGATCAAGAATCTTAGACAGGAAAGCGAAGCATGGGTCATAAGGTATTTTGTGGTACAAGATGATGTTAGAAATTATTATTTTTACTTTGTTTTGAACGATAACAAATGAACTTTCCTCTTGTGATGGATATCGTGTGTTTTTAATTTTTAATTTTAGACCTTTTTATTTTAAATCAAACAAATAATAACTCCATTATATATTTTCACTCTTTTTATTATCTATTCATTTCCTAATTTAGTTATTTATTTAGAACAAGGTTAGAATGATTCCTAATCCGTCAAGTGTCAACTCTCATCCATGATAAGTGGAATGTATATCTATACCTTTTGAAGCAAAAGTTGTCTAATTAAAATACAATAATATCAATATCCAACAATAAATAATAAGAAAACTAATCTATATCCAAATGTACATATTTTTAAAGCTAAAACTGAGAGAATTAGATTTCAATTGTGAATTAATTTTGCGCCACGTATTCACTAATATTTTTTAATCTTTGTACAAAGTGAGTTAATAAATGCAAAATATTAAAAAATCACTACTAATGAAATATAAAAATAAAAAATAAAAACCCAATCATATATCCACTAAAAAAAAAAAAAAATCACAACATTTACTATCTTATTAAAAATTAGAATAAAAATAATCATAAGTAGTATTAAACTTAAACAAGAAGTTTAATATGCATCTAATTATGTTTATTTTTCTAATAATGTAATTAATCATGTATATTTTATGATTAAAAATGCGTTTATTTTTAAATGTATTCGTGTGTATGCATGAATTATACGCTAGTTGATAATATAAAGGACAAATTATTCTCTCTCTCTCTCTTTTTTTTTTTTTTTTTGGGGTGAGAAACAAGGACAAACTATTAATTCATGTCTAGATTCAAAGTTACGGTGACATTCAACAATTTATCCTACGTATCAAAATCAAAGAAAGTAAAAATTTTAAAGGCAAAAGTACATGTTTAGTCCATATCATATTTTAAACCTTAAAAAATAATTTAAAGTATATTCCATTTTAGTCCCCCATTCCTTTATATGGATTGCTTTTATAACTGGAGGGCCAATATGTCTTTTTCTATGTGCTAAATTTTGGTTTTGATTCTATTTTAACCTATGAAATTTTTTTTTTTCTTATAATCCTCATAATACATACATACATACATATATATATATATATATATATATATATATATATATGAGACATACCTTTTTTCAAGAAAAAAAAAAAAAAAACAGTAAGATCCCTTCCCATTATCATGTGGCTAATGGAATGGCGATATAACCTCTTTTTTACTTGGTTTTGATCATAAACAGTTGGGCAAGATGTGACTGAACAATTTGCATGTGTAACACTTGGATCCTACAATTTTTTTAACTTTCACGATGGATTTTTCCATTTTTTTTTTAATAAAAAGATTGTAAGTTTATTGAGAAGAACATAACATTACATCATGAGCCAACGCGGACTCAACCATAATAGGATTTTCCTCTATCCAAGTTACATAACCATCAATATTTTGGCATACTGAGCCAAAAGATGAGTTGGACAATTGTTGTGGTGCTTAATAGGAGAGATACTCACATGTCTCAAGTCTTGCATTTTAGTTCTAATCCCTCCAATAATGTTGTCTATAGCTATTGGAGCTTCACAAACTCTACTTAGTGCATCAACAACTATCTTAGAGTCACTCTCAAACACAACGTCACGTACCCCTATAGACACCGCATTTTTTACCCTTTACAATTTGGGCCTTGTTCTCCAATGATGCTCGAACTCTAAGGCTCAATACCGGTTTATAACCCAATCGGATATCAAATTGACTTGAGGAGTGTTAAAATGGAAAATATAATCTTTTAAATGAGCGAAAATCTATTTTTGGAAATAAATAACCAAACAAGCCCTTGCCCCATGTACGTGGGTAGTGGCCTGCGTACATGGGCCAAAGCATGCGCACGCAAGCACATTCTTATGTACGCAGTTAGGGTTTTAGAAGTATGGAAAATGCAATTTTTTTGTAATAATGGCTGAGGTTTGGAATGAATCTCATATCGTCTGGGAGCCATTCCAAACTCCATTTTTTCCATTATAAAAAGCCTTACATGGTGCATTTTCAAACACATAGAGAAATCCTATAGGAAAAACCTAAGATTCACTGAAAAATAGTGAATCAGAAGGGAGTTTTTCACAAAATACCCTTAAGTCAATTTTATTTGATTGGGGCCTTTTCTCGTCCCAATCCTTTTAGTTTAATGTTGCTAATCGCTTGTTTAATGACTTGTGATAGATTTGACTGAAGAGAATAGTCAAAATCAAAGCTTGGGAACTCCTTTTTGAGGTATCAAGCTTTAACATTTCTTTCTCTTTTTAGTCTTTCTTTTGTTGTTTAATCTGTGTTCTTGCTTTGTTTGTGCTATAATCTGTTTGTTTAGAGTAGGTTTATGTTTTTCTTGCATGTTCTGAGCATGTTAGGTTGTTAGAATTAGGGGTTTCTTTTATGCTCTATTTTTCTGTTTCGTATTAATGGGTTAGGGTTTTGAACAAGTCCCACGCATGCATGCCATAAGCATGCGTACGCGGGTTAAATCTTTTGTACGCAGGCCTCTAGATGTGTACGCAGGTACTTGCCCAAAAACCCTAATTCATATTTCTTATGTTGTTTGGTTTGTTTGCTTCACATGTTTTGCCCCTGTTTAAACCCTTTTCATATGTCTATACATACCAGAGTCTCTGTCTTGTATTCTTTCTTGTCTTTAACATGCATAGATTAGTGTTTCATATTTATGTCTCATTTAAACACCATGATCATTCATTCACATGTCTATGCATAATGTCATTGGTGCTGAGATGCTGCAAGGTAAGTAAGGTAGGTCATTTATTCACATGTACATGCATGTTGTTGTTTAATCCTCTCTAAATATACGTGTATGAAGTTGATGCCTCGTTTTTGATTCATGATATGACTTGCTTGCTACCATATTGACGTTTATTGCTTTGCTACCATGTTTGGTTTGCTGCCTTGCTTGAGATGTATGATAGGGTTTTACATGCTAGGGTTTCCCATATGTGTTTGGCTCTTTATTACTTTATGGATAGATGTGTTTTGGGATGAATGATACCATGTTGTATGTTAGATGCATGCTAGTGTGTGTGTAAGTTAGAATACAAGTGTTGAATTTGTATGACCATGGACGTTAAGACATAAGACACAACAATTGGAGGCCAACCTTTGGGTTGGGCGATCTTGGGTGCCTAACACCTTCCCAAGAATGTACCTAAACTCAGAACCCATACTCTAGTAGTAAGATCAAAAGGTCTTTCCTTGAAAGGACGCTATATATATGGTTCCTTGTGAGAAGTACCTTGCAAGAGCACATAAGCAAAAAGCACGAAGAAAGTATGAACGTGGCCTCTCACCCATGGGAAGGGCTGAACTAGAAAAGTACTCAACAACCAACCTAAGGTTGAGCTTACAAAAGACACACCACCTATTTGCTGTGGTGGAAGGGATGCCCAACACAACTTGTAGCAAGGAAGGGAGGTCCCCGCCCATGGTAGGGAAAATGAGATTGTCAATCTCTAGTTCACCCATGATGGCACCAAATTCTTTGTTAGTGGGGCATAGTTCTATTCCATTTAAGCGGAAAACATGCCAAGAAGGAACCCAATAGTTGGCAAGAACACGAAGAAGAGGCTCATCCACCCTAATTTGATGGTATGAAAAGATAAAAGGAAGACCATAAGGGGTGATGGAATCCTTAAAATCTAAACCAAGTATCCTAATCCAAGCCGAGACATCAAGTGGAGAGTTTTTTGCCATTGAAGGACCTCAAAAAAGTGCTCTTTGAGTTGAAAATACGTTGGTGAGGGTTTTGCGATTCAAATGGTTACTTTTATACTTAAGTAGAGTAGTTAGGGTTTCCTCTGATTCGCGGCCCACGTACGCAAGGTCAACCTTGCGTACGCAAAGTCAAAGCTGCATACACAGGCCCATCCTCACGTATGTATGATGCTTGGTAGAAGCCCATTCTCCCCTATTTTGAGCATAGTTTTCACTTCAAGGCATTCCTAGGGTTCCTACAACCTAAGGGATCATCCAAGACATATTCCAAGTACAAGATTTCAAGCATCCAAGAAGCAAAGTTGTATAGAAATATACAATTAGTCATATCTTGTAAATTAAGTGCTAAGTCCCAATTAAAAGCATACATGTAAAAAGATGTTCTAAATACAATCCTTTGTCTCAAACTAAATCCAAATGTTTGCTAAAAGGAAATAAAAAAAACCATAAAAGCAAAAAAGAAAGCTATGTGTTGTATGCCTATATCTCTTGAACTGTAGGTAATCAATAGTGCTGCCTCTTCCTTGATTGGTAGCTAGGAGTCGCCTCTAGATTGTCCTCCTCACCACTGCCACCATTATCATCATCGTCATCATCACCTCCACCCGGGATTGTACAAGTTCCTTGAATAGTTGGTCACTTCCAGCTTGAGATTCCCGACCAGCCATACCAACTCCTCATGCTCTTGGATAGTGGACTGCAATTCAAAGGAAGAAGAGTTAGTGACCAAAACAAAAAGAAAGAATTGGAAAAAAAGAGAAAGAATAAAGGCAAGAAAGAACTTACCACCCGAGTATTGGGAATGAAAGGATAGCCCATGACATTAGGATTACAAGGCACAACGCACTCTCGAGCAAAGCCATTCGGGCCATAAGCATAGACCATCCAAGGAAGGTGTGGAGGGTCAATGAGCTCACCGGTAGTAGGCTCCTCCTATTACAATTTTCCACATTAGTAGTCATGACAAACAAGATAAAGGAAAAAGAATAGAAGAAGAAGAGATTGAGCATAAACCCGAGTAGTAAGGGAAAGCATGAGGCAGGTGATGTTGAACCCCTCATAGTCTAACCCCTCAAGAAGACACCCGACATAGGGAACACCACTCCTCCACGAGTTGTACTCGATGATCGGTCATAGAGTGTGGGGGCAAGCATGAACTCAAGAAGGTCCATTGGAATCTGTGGTTCATCCCTACTCACCAACCGGCATTGCACCCTCTCTGCTAGGTATAACGCCCTCAAGCCCGCTCCTTTAAAGGGGCGGGTATTCTTCAAAGTAGAGAGAGTGGCGGGCTCCAAGTCCCGAGAAGCGGGAAGGGGCTGGCCATCCCATGGAATCTAGTTAACCTATAATAACACAAGATTAGAAGAGAGATATCCTAAGGGAAATGCATGAAAGAGCATGAAATTTAGAATTCTTAAACTTACCTCATCCGAAGTTAACCCAGCAAGGTGAGCCCTCACTCGAGGGAACTCCTTTAGAATTAGGTCGATGCTCACGGTTATGAGGCCATACCTAGCAACCCACTGCTATAAGAGGAAGCACAAGCCAAGTTAGATGCAAGATGATAGTTTTCAAGACTACAAGCTACAAATAAAAATGCAAGGAATGATAACTAACCTCAAGGAGCTTTCAAGGCCCTACAAGTTGCCGCAAGGTACCCCCGGGCCGAGAGTGTCAAAGGTGGAGTAAAGATAGGCGAGACATGCCTGCCCCTAGTTGGCCTTCCGTGCCTCTCCAAAATATTGAAAGAGGGTTAACCACCTCAAAGACACCGTTTGCCCCCATTGACAAAGAGGTACACCCCCAACAAGTGAAGAAGGAAAGCCCTAGCCATGTGGACACGCTCCTCCGTAGTCCTTTATAGGAGAAGCATGAAATCCGACATGAAGTCAAAGTAGCGGATGGTCTTAGTAGAGTACTTCCTTTCCAACATGTCGAGACCTAGCTAGATGCCCGACACACTGTCCAAGTTGATGATAGCCCTTTCGAAGCTAAGGCCGGTTATGTGGTAGAAGTCATAGGGAGTCACCGTCATCTCCCGCTCCGCAATATGAAAGGCGTGGGTAGTATCCCACCACCTTTTAATGAGGCACTACACCAAGGTAGTGCTTGCAGACCTCTTTAGAAAAAGGCCGATGATAGGCTCAAAGCTTGGTTCTTGGATGTAGGCCCTGGTTTTGGGGACAAAAAGGTTGTACATTCTACCACCTTATTAGTGCCTCTCCTACCAGCATAAAGGGATGATGACTGCAAAAAAATAAGATGACATTATATTCTTGATTTAAGTAGAATTGATGAAAAATGGTGTTTTCAATGCAAGAATGAAGATAAAAAGAAGAAGGATACAATGATATTCAAGTTTAAAAATGACAGAAAAGGTGTTAGGATTTCATTTGGAAGTGAAATGGTTGAAAAAGGAGTGAAAATGGGCAGAGTAGGGCTTTTGCCGGGCGCCTCATGTATGCTGGTCAAAGCCCACGTGCGTGAGACGGGACCTCGTGTATGCAGGTGCATTCCCACGTACGTAGAGCCTTAAGAACAAACCTGCAGACGCAAGAACAGAGTTGCGCAGGCCCGAGCTCACGCATGCGAAACGGACAAAAGCGGTTCTTTGACATTTTCAAGCATATATCATCCAAAATCAATCTTAAACATGTTCCTACCCCTCCCGAGGTGTCGGGTTTTCATCTAAACCCATCCTATAGCAAAACCCAAGCATCTGCATGGCCAAAAACACATCAAAATGGAAGATTAGAGAGAAACTTGAAAATGAGGAAAAGTTTGAAAACTTATAGATTCAGCCATGAGAATGTGATTCTTTGGTTGGTATGTCAATGGTGGAGGCCCCATCAATCTCATTGCCCCACTCCAATGGGTTAGGTGGAATGCATTAGAAGAGAGTATGTAGGAGGACTTCTTGGCCTTGGGTGCCATTGGAGGAGATGAAGAGAGTTTAGAGGCAAAATGAGAGAATGAGAGATTTTGAGAGAACGAGAGAGTTAGAAAGTGAGAGAAAGAAAGAGGAGAGGGAGGTTTTTTGTAGAGACAAAAGAAAGAAAGAAGAGTTATGAGGAATGTGAAGAGATAAGGGAGAAGAAGAGAATGAAGAAGAAAAGAAAAAAAAAATGGTTGGTAACTATTGGAGGAAAAAATGAAAAGGCAGAACACACACGATGGCTAAACTACATGTAGTTTAGGCCTCACCACTAAAGTACGAGTAGTTTAGTCATGAATAGTAAAAAAAATAAAAATAAAAAAACAAAATCATCAAAGGACTCCCTAGTGAGCAATAAGGAAGTAGAAGATTCTTCCCTAGTAGATTAAGCGCATCAAGAAGACTATCCTCAGTAAGGAAGTAGAAGACTCTTCCTCAGTGGTTCAAGCATATCATTGATGAGGGGGAAAATAATGTTATTTACAATTTCTTTTTGAAATATGGTACATGTTTTATTTTAGGGGTGAAAATAGTTTTTTGTGTTTTTTATTTTATTTTTTATTTTAAATTTTTTTTTTTTAAGTTCTATTTTCATACTTGAAACTCCACTTTCCGTCGATGTCTCTAAAGAAATACATATTTTAGGGGTGAAAATAAAACCTAAAATTATAAACTATTATTTAGAGACAAAAAGGATATAGTTAGGTTTTATTTCTGTCTCAAAATATCATTAAACTTTTGTATGTCCCTGAAACTTAACAAGACTGGACAAAAATGTATAACATTTAGGGACTTTGGTTTTTTTTGGGACAAACCCCACCATTATTTTGGGGCCTTATTGACATGTATTTTGATGTGTGTTACACTTGGTGATGCATGTGCGAGAGTAAGTCGCTTTAGTTTATTTTTCCATTTTAGGAGTAGTCATACATTAACCATTTTAGGTGTGGTTGATCACCTTTTGCTGCACATCAAGAATTCATAGAGAACTACGTCAACAATGATTTCAGAAAAATATATTCTAGTTGATGATGAACCGTTGGATATAATGGGGAAGAGAAACTTTGATTTATATAGGATAGCTTGGATGTGCCAGGCAAAGATTTTGAGAGGGGATTCACTGTCTTGGATATGTCAGTTGCATCAAATATCATTGAAAAGATAAAGTTTAACATGACAAAGAAAAATATTTTATAATATTACCACCAAACATATTTTATAACTATAAAATTAAACTTTGTAATTAATAAATTATATAATTTTCTTTATTCGAAATTTTGATCCTTCGATCAAATGCATTTTTATTTTACTATTTTTATAAATTGTTATAAGGTAGCTTAAGCTGTAGCTAAATATTCTATGGAGATGAAGGAATTATTAATCTGGCTTGAGGAGATTCCTTCTTTTATCCTTTCCATAGTAAACTTTAATTTTTTTTTTTTAATTCATTGCTGAAATGGAAATTGATGTCCTCAAATGAAATATGGGGAGACCAAGCCGAAACTCAACGTTGGGCTCTAAGATGATACCCAAAAGCTTTTAGTGTAATGATAAGCCTATCCAAGCAATAAATAAAGGTTGCACCTTAGCAAGAACAACATTAAGGCCCAATAAAACACTTCATAATATTTAATTAATAGATTAGTGATCCTGTTATAACAATGCAAGAAATTAAAATTCTCTAGCGGTAGGGTAAAATTAAACTGACGGTCCAACAGTCAATTATTGAACAAATTTAAGAAGGTGTTCACTTCCAAGAATCCTTGTGTGTCTTGGTCAAAAGGGTCTATAAGGTACTTTCTGCTACTACTACATCAATATGAAGGAAAAATTCCATTGTTACAAATACACCATATCCTTCAATAGAAAAACAAAATTTAAAGATCAATGGCTCTATGGTGTGAAGAAAGGGGTTACTTGGCATGGTGTGAAGAGAGAGAGAGATTCCGATTTAGTGCAGCAAATATTGAACCAAGATCCTTGTGGATTATGTATGTAGGGTATGAGTGGGGTAGTAAAGGCTGTTTTGAGTGAGTGGGTGTGTAAGCTTGTAATGGGATGGTGGAAATAATGCTAAAACTAAGTGTTTAATGGGGGGAAGGGTTGTTCATGGTTGATTAGGAAGCAGTTATGAACCTTGGATATGCAAAAAAGGGAAAAGGAATGTTTAAGGCTAGGTGAGTGTGGGGTTTTATGGACTGAGAGAGATGATTTATGAGTTGGAGGAAGCTGAACTACAAGCTGCAATAAGGCAAAGTAACAAGAATAACAGAAATTTCATGGAGGATGGTGCGTGTTTGTGGGGCTGATGTGATTACCCTTTTATAGTGGAGCTTAGGGGGGTGATTAGCAAGAATCTAAAAACGAAGGGCTGGTTAGGAAACAGAATGGTAGACTACTTATCCTAGGATTTGGCTATAAATGATAGATTTTCTTTTGGGGCTGCCTTGCTTCTTTGGGCTATATGACACATGGGTGAATATTTGGGTAATCTTGCATTAAATGCTGAGATTTCTAAGGTTGTGTTCAACCAATTCGATTAAGGCAAGTATTAAGGAAGAATCTTGGTACTGCAACCGAGATTTGGACCCTAGGGAGTAGGATTCAACACCCCAAGCCATGTGTCAAATTTTGGACCTACTTTAGAGGGTTCTGTTGGAGATCCCCTTATGTCCTCCAAACTACATTTTCCCAAATTTTCCCCTTTAGGATTCATGGGCTTGGTACATGAACCAATTCTTGAATATATTTGGCATTTATAGAATTGATTTGTTGAGATTTAAGTAACTTGGTTATGACTTCCTTCTGCTGGAGATAGAGTTTTGAGGAAGATGATGAAATCCCATTAGCCATTAGACTTTAGTCAGCTGGGTACAAATCTCTGGGCACTATTCATGTCAGGGAGATAGTGGCGAAAAGTTGATGGGACAGCCTTTAGTTCATTCTTAGAGATTTGGTTGTCTCTTGTGGAGATCCCCAACTGTCAGAGATGTACAAGAAGGAAGTCGGCTGGTTGGTTTAGTCTTCTACCTTTGCTAGAACTTTGGATTGGGCTTATTCACATGGGCTGAACCCTTTGGCTAGGCTATGCCTATGCCCCTTTTCACTTGTGCATTTCTCCTTCTATCACATATTTGGACCTACAAAGTGGACATCAATAACACAATTGTCATGGGTTTCCATCTCTCATGGACTCTTATTGTTAGTGGATATTAAATGTAGTTTGGGTTTTGATAGATATTTGTAATAGATTTTTGGGCAATGATTTGTAATATTTAAAATAATAGCATAAGCTTAATTATTTCAAAATGCTTTGTAAATAATATTTTCTATTTTGAAATGATGAATTCCATATCATGTCATAATTTAAATGATGACCTTGTTGGATGAATAATTATCATAGAATTATGAATAATGACTGTAGAATCAAATAATCATACTTTCCCATGAATTTGGAAATATATGAGCATTCAAGCCTTTTTTAAAAAGCAATTGTGGTTATGGGCATAGGTAATCATATGGTATTTCCCAAGTATTAACAATATTGGATTTTTCACTAAATAGTACCAATATGAATTGGGCTTTTAAATATCACTAGTGAGAATTGGGCTTTTAAGGTGTTAGGACATATGTGAATCATGTTAGGAACATATGTCAATATTTTATGTAATTGGCTAATCTTTTGATAAAACGCACTTTACTTGTAATTGGGTAGGTCTAGGATGTGTTTAATGCTTCAAGGAACAAGGTTTCCAGTTCAAGTGTTAAAGCCATGCAAGTCTGTCCAAGAAACAAGTGAAGAAGTGCTAATTCATTAAAGCTCAACAGATAGCTTGACAGATACTATCTATCGAGGTATCTATCGAGAATTACGAAATTTAGATTTTCAGATCTAATTTTCAGCTCATGCCGACATATTTGTGTAGGGTTTCTTTTCTCACAATCCTAGACATATATAAGACTTATTTTAAAGGCCGTCACATAAGAGAATACAAGGAGAACATATGCAAAAGGTGACCGATGCCTTATTCTCTCTGAAAGAAGTTACTGCGTCTTTTTTTGCCTTAGGGTTTTGTAACTAAGTGCTTCTTAAACTTCATTGTTGATGAAGTGAAGAACTTTGCAGCCAACATCTTCTTCAAGTTGGTGAGTTAGTCACGTATTGGGAGCCGTGCATCTTTCATTAGTCACGTAATGAGATTTGTACAAAAGGGTGGCGTTCATAAATTGAAGAGTTTAGAGGTTCTGAAGCGATAGAAGGTTTCTGCTATAAGTTCATCTATGAGGATTGTAGAGTCTAGGGAAAAATGTTTTATACTAGATATAAAACTTCTCTTTACTATAGTGAATTGCTTTTCGGGAAGGTTTCCCCCCAAATATTTTACTATGAAACTAGTTTGTTTCATTGGTTATCTTGGGTCATCATATTTTGTCTTATTTATTTTTCCGCTGTATGATTTTGACATGATATTGATGTTTGTTTGTTTTAACAAGTTTTATTCATAATAAATCTAATTAACAACTTGGATTTAAAACTTTTTAATTCTATTAACCGGGGTCTAAATTTTCCAACATAGGGGAATCAGTTTATTTATTTATTGCCAAGGCTAAAGAGAGAGAGAGAGAGAGAGAGAGAGAGAGAGAGAGAGAGAGAGAGAGAGAGTCACCTTCTTCCTTCTTATTTTTGGAAAAAAAACCAAAAAGGGAGAGAGATAAACTCACCACTTTGCTTCTTCTCTTCTGATTTTGGGCAATAGAGAAGGAGGAAGATTTTATTTTATTTTATTTTTATGAACCTTTAGCCACTGTAGGATGAGGAGGAAGTGGTTTTCTCTTCCTTTCTTGCAACCTCTCCCTTTTTTTTGGTTAGTATTTGAGAAGATTTCATCACTGAGTTGTGTTTGTGGCTCAAGAAGAGGAGCCACCCATGTGGGTGCGGTTTGGGGACTATGCCTTAGCCAAGTGGACCAGGACGGAAAAACAAGTAGCTACCACCTAGTTTTATGGTCTAGGAACCATGAATATAACACCTTTATATGGAAGGATTGATCTTACTACTAGAGTATGGGTTTAGAGTTTAGGTACGATTTTAGGAAGGTGTTAGGCACCCAAAACTGCTCGACCTGTGGGTCGGCTTTCACTCATTGTGTCCTACGTCTTAATCCTATTAAAGGCATATTCAACATTGCATCTTAAACACACACACACACACACACACAGTAGCATATATCTAAACATACAACATGGAATTTCTTCCCAAACCTAACATACATCTATGCTTATCACCACATCACAAACCCTAGCATACATCTATCATGCTTATCATCATGTCACAAACCCTAGCATACATTTATCATGCTTCTCATCTCATATGGCATCATATCATGGAAGAATCAAACAAACTTGTTATTGCAAACCTCTTCCATGTTTCATCATCCAAACAAAATCATATTCAAATCAATGCATGTTTATGTGAATGCAAGTCTTACCTCACTATATCATAGCACCTATAGCATCAAAATGCATGATCATTTTAATGCATGTTCATGGTATCAAAGTGGGAAACAAAGAGAAAACCCTAATCTAGCATGTTAAAGACAAACAAACAACTAAACAAAGGAATTGAAACTTAGAAAGCATAAAAAAGGACTAAACAGAGGCATATGATATGAAAGAAACAAAGAAATGTAGAAAAACTCAAATTAGGGTTTCTGGGCATGAGTATGCGTGCACATGCATAGGCCTGCGTATACAGGCCAATTGTATGCGTATGCATATTTCGAGCCTACGTGCGCATGCGCAAACAGACAAGCTTAGAAGAGCCCTAACCTAGAAAGGAAGAACAGAAAAATAGAATAGAAACTTTGTAAGGTTGAATTTAATTAACCATCTTGTTGGCTTTATTTCGTGCCAAATTTGCTTGTAGTTCAGCATTTAGTAACCCCGTATTTAGGTGGGATTGTTGTAAGGGTAGTGAGTGAGATAGAGTGTTGAATTGCTCAAGAGTGTGCAAGAAAATAGAGACTCGCGACTTGATCTTGCGGGCGACTCATGGCTCCAAGCCGTCGGAAAGCGACACGTGCCAAGCATGCCAGAAGTTGAAGCGTTATGCTAGCCGGAGCACTACAGGACAAAATAGGACAACTGGCTGTTCTATTATCTCGCGGCTGGATCTCGCGACTCGGTCAAGCCACGAGGCCAAGTCACAAGCTAGCCCTGTTTTGAAAAACCCGACTCTTCACATTCCACTTTCACCCCAGTATAAATATCCCTTATACCCATAAATGAATGAGAGCTTCTAGAGAGAATTTTGAGAGAGAAACCCTAGAGTAAAACAAGATTGATTTATCTACAATCTTTACATAAGAGTCTCTTCAAATTTCTCAACTCTCCTCCTCTCCATTGTTAAACTCTTGAGAGACCTTTTACCAAAACCTTTTCTCGCCATATCCATTCTTGTGAGATAGCTGTTTGGTGTTCTGGAACCAATCTACATTGGTTGATGTTATGGTCAAATAGCAGAATCCGAGAAGCTAAAAAAGAAATAGGTTCGGCGCAACTTCGTTGGAGCAAGAAACTTGAAGGGCTTAGGTACACTGGGTAGATTAGGCTTGGAGGGTCTATTGCTGTTCATGTATCCCAACTATATTTTCTAGTGGATTACTTACCGTTTGAAGGGCGGAGGAAAGGTTTTACGTCGAGGGCTTCGGTTTCCTCTTCGATAACACATCGTGTGTTGTCCTTGTGTTTGCATCTTCCTTCCCTTTTATCTTTGCCTTTTATTATCTCCTGTGGTTGTGATTTTAATTGGCTTAGATTGTTTACCAATTCTGTTTATAGCTTTTATTCATTTTTCACACACTAGTTGTTTGACATAAAGCTTGAATTGGTTATTTTGTAATTGGGGGTCTAAATGTTCAAGGGTGTTTTATACACTATTTGAACTTTCAATTGGTATCGTAGCGGGTACACTTGTTGTGGTTTAAATACCTAAGTGTGATCCTTGACCCCTTGTGTTTATTTGCCATGGATTGTGCTTTGTATGTCTCTTTGTATGATTTGGTTGGTGATAAATGTAACATACCACATGTTTGTGAAAATGCTTCTATGCGTGTTAATCCTCATAAGTGTGATGATATGTTATTTGAATCTATGGGTGTTGTTGACAAACTCTTGAAGAAAAATACTAAGAAGTTTCAAAAGAATTTGAGCAAGTTATTTTGTGAAAAAGATGATTTGATTGCTAAGCTTAATATATCCAACGAATTGGTTGAGAAATATAAAAAACTTGTTGAAATTTCTCTTGAAAAGTTGAAAGAGTTTGAATGTTTGAATATGGACTTGGATGCTAAACTTGTTTTGTCTAACAAACTTGTTGATGAGTTAAAATGTGAAAATGAATCTCTTAAGATGCATGTCAAGTGTTTGATTGCTGAACCTATTGTTAAAAAGAATGAAAATATTTGTTGCAATGATGTTGTGGTACCCGATTTTGTGCCTAGTGTGTGTTCTACCTTAAAGGACAAATCGGTGTACTTTCCTCCACATAAAAGAAATCAAAAGGTAAAGAGAAAGGTTGTTAAGTCAAAGCCTCCGTTTAGGTCTCAACCTAAGGTTTTGAATGGATCTAAGTTTGTTCCAACTTGCCACCATTGCGGTGTGATCGGTCATATAAGACCTCAATGCTCCAAGTTGAAAAGGGAACAAAACAATGTTGCTAGATCTCTTCCCAAAAAGCCTAGTAGACCTAAATGTATTGTTTGTCACTATTGTGGTGCCTTTGGTCATCTAAGACCTCAATGCTCTAAGTTTCATGCTTTTAAAAGAATCAAAAGAAAAGAGAAACTTGAGCTTCATGGAAGTTGTGCTAAAAAGAGTAAACCAGATTTGAGTGAAAATAGCATGTTGTTAAAGAAAGTCCTTGACTATGTGCATCTTCGGTTCTCATTCTTCCAACTCTTGTCTCACTTCTCATGAGACACTCATTCCAAACAATCATTCCGTTTGGATGAGGAAGGGTTCCTATGGTTGAGCTTTTGCTTTTTTGGTCCTTGATCTAATTCTTTCAATCTTTGTTGGACCCTTCGTGCATTAAATGTCATATCTTCATGCATTTTGTACATCTTGCATTTATTTGTATGCATTGTTTTGTTTTTTATCTTACTTTTATATTTCAGTTTTGTATGAGTAAAAAATCCAAAATCGTATAAAAAGTGAAAAATTTAAAAAGTTTGATCATATATGTTTGAGCACATATCACATGTAAGTTTGGTCTTGTACCTTTGTACAAATGGCTTTGTGCATTTTCGAGTTTAGCTTGTTATTTTTGCACTTATATCTTTGTGGGAAAAATCTTGAAATCTTTGTGTGATTGTTGTAAATCGATCTTCAAGCTTGTCATAAATGATTAGTCAATAATCATGTTGGTTTTGATACATGCGTAGATTTGTGCTTATATCTCTTCCCACTCTTTTATTTTTATTGCTTAAAGAGCTCAATAAATGTAAATCTCAAAATGAAAAGAGATAATGAGCTGCAAAAGCCGTTGCATATACTATTATTTGACTAGGAAAAAGGGAAAGTGACTTATATGAAAATGTATGATGCCCAAAAAGCCAAAGGCTTGTTCATCAAATTGAAATATCACAAATTTCAAGCATCGATCTCAAAATGAGATGTTTTGATTCAAAATGATCAAATGTTATGAATTGTAAAGAAGCCAAATGAAAAGCTTCATCGTATGTAATCATTCTCTTGTGGGAGGTCATATATGTTCATTTCTATAATTGAGATAGACCACTTAACTTAGTACTAGTTATGTATGACTTGATTGAATTGATCATTGAAGTTTCACTCTAGACTAAGGACTATTCCACATTTGATACACACACAACACACATGCCTAATGTTTAATGAATATCTTATTCATTTGTTAGATTGTACTTATCTAAATGTGATATACGTTTGCTCAATCTTATATGGATTAATCCAAAAAGATTTTTTTAATCATTTTATATGTTTTTGGAAGTGATTTTTATCACTCTTTGTGTTCATGTTTAATGCTTACTTTGTTCTTCGATGTTTAAACATGTTTTGTGTTGAAAAACAGGTGTTAGAGTTTTTTGCGACTTAGTTGGCGACTCGCTAGTCGCAAAACCCCAGTCGCGAGTTAATCCAAAAGCTTTGGCGACTCACTTGTGACTCTCTCGCGACTAACTCGCGAAAATTTTCGCGACTCAACCTGGCGACTTGCCCAGTCTCGAAACGCCTAGAATCAGCTTTTTAAAGAGTTTTTTTTCGTGGGAAACTTGTTTTAAACCTCTCCCATCCTCTCTTAAACCCTTCTTTCAATATTTTTACATCAAAACCCAACTAGTTTGAATGGTTTTTCATTCTATTGATATTTCTAAGGTAATTATAAATTCTTTTCATTAATTTTGATCCTTAGATTATATTTTGGAGAGTTTTATGCTCTTGGTTGGGATTTTTATCATAGGGGTTGGGAAATCTTAATTTTTGTCAAATTTCTTCATGGGATTGGTTTCTTTTGTTGATTTGCATTGGATGTTGGCCCCTTATGGCAGAAAGAACATGTATTAAGGGTGGTTTTCATGATATTCATGCATTGTTTTACATTATTGTTCATAGTGTGCATGCTAGGTGTTTGATAAAATGCCTCTTAGACATTTTCTCGCTTGTTTGGACTCCAATGAGTACCAAACTTTGGGGTTTCTCATGTTTCCTCATTAGGAACATGTTTGGTTCATTGGTTGTGTATTTAACACACCTTACCCCACATGTGCATTTTTCATGCATTGGTCATGCATTGCACTTAGCCACCTCTTGCACACACCTTTGCTACCCTTGTCATGCATTGGTTTATACCTTGCTTCTTCATCCTAGCATGTCATGTTTACCTTATACTCTGTAGCATTTTACATTGTCTTAGATTTGAGCTTCATTTTCTCATTCATCTCGCACCCCTCATGCATCATTAGCATTGTTTGTACCTTCATCTCTTGCCCTCGTTTCTTCTTGACCCTTTGTCTATTCCTGACAAAAAGGGGGAGAGTATACTCTAGAGAGTATACCAGAGAGTTTTTTTTTTTGTCATTTCTATAAGACTCTTGTGCATATTCTTAGAGGGAGAAATTCTATTTCTCGTGCACATTTGTAGGGGGAGAGATTTTCCATAGTGGAGATGCTTATACCAAGGGGGAGAAGACATTGTGTTAATTAAAAAACTTTGTTCTGTTTGTTTTCTTATTGGCTTTATGGTGTTTTGAGTTATGCTTTGTTGTTCTCATCATTTCATGTTTGTGTATTGGACATGCATACTTCCTTATGCTATTGTGCTTCATTGAATGCATGTTCGGATGATCAATTGTTTTGCTATGTGATCATTGTAGTCATTTCTATATGACTGTTTTGGTGTATGATCAAGTTGCTCACATGTTTCACATCATGTTTACTTGATCGCAATTTACTTGTTACATTATACTTATCATTTTATTACTTGCTTTACCTTGAGGGTCTAATGTGTTTTGTGTAAGTGTTTCAGTTTACAAGTATATATGTTCCAAGTGCATCACATCTTCTCATCACTTTGAAGGGGAGAAACTTTAAGCACTTTTAGTTTATATTGTTTAAGTTTATAATCGGTATTTTGTGGTTTGTACCCATGTTGCCTTTGAAAGCTTTTAGGGTTTGTTTTCATTATCTGTAGTCTTTATGGTTTGTACCATGCTTTATGCAGCATTTATACTTTGTTAAATCAATACTTTTAACTAAATGTCATGCATTTTCTTGTTAAGCACTGTCACTCTTGTGCCCTTGTAGGATTGTTCCTAGATGCACATACTTAGTGTTTTGTGCATTGGTTGAGTGTTGGGCATGCAAGTGACTTGCATTGAGTTTGTTAGCTTGTTTGTTCAAGTGTTCATTCCAAGTGTGAATGAGCATTGTGGTCACTACCTTGTAGTGATTGCTTGGTTGATCAAGCCATGGTTGGTTTCTTAACTCCATCTTTGCCTGATCACATATTGCTTGCTTCATATACATTTCATGCTTTTCTGCATACAATGATCATGGTGTATTGTTGTATTTCAGGAGTTTTATGTTCATATGATTTAAGAACTTCACAGTTTCTAGAATTAGGTGTGAGTGAGTTTTGCTCAACTGTTCCCAACTCACATGTTAAGTCTAGAGTCCGTTTTAGGGTTTTGTCACGGAATAGCCAAAGGGGGAGATTGTAAGGTTGAATTTAATCAACCATCTTGTTGGCTTTATTCCGTGCTAAATTTGCTTGTATTTCAGTATTTAGTAACCTTGTATTTAGGTAGAATTGTTGTAAGGGTAGTGAGTGAGATAGAGTGTTGAATTGCTCAAGAGTGTGCAAGAAAACAGAGACTCGCGACTTGATCTCGCGGGTGACTCGCGGCTCCAGGCAGCCAAAAGCAGCAGACGTGGTAAGCATGCCGGAAGTTGAAGCGTCATGCTAGCTGGAGCACTACAGGACAAAATAGGAAAACTTGTTGTTCTGTTATCTCACGGGTGGATCTTGCGACTCGGTCAAGCCGCGAGCCAGCCTTGTTTTGAAAAACCTGACTCTTCACATTCCACTTTCACCCCAATATAAATACCCTTTATACCCACAAATGAATGAGAGCTTCTAGAGAGAATTTTGAGAGAGAAACCCTAGAGTAAAACAAGATTGATTCATCTACAATCTTTACATAAGAGTCTCTTCAAATTCCTCAACTCTTCTCCTCTCCATTGTTAAACCCTTGAGAGGCCTTTTACCAAAACTTTTTCTCACCATATCCATTACTGTGAGAGGGCTGTTTGGTGTTAAGGGAAGCGATTAAGAAGGAACCAATCTACATTGGTTGATGCTATGGTCAAGTAGCGGAATCCGGGAAGTTAGAAAAGAAATAGGTTCGGCGCAACCTCATTGGAGCAAGAAGCTTGGAGGGCTTAGGTACACTAGGTAGATTAGGCTTGGAGGGTCTATTACTGTTCATGTATCCCAACTATATTTTCTAGTGGATTACTTACCGCTTGGAGGGCAGTGGAGAGGTTTTACGCCGAGAGCTTCGGTTTCCTCTTCGATAACACATCGTGTGTTGTCTTTGTGTTTGCATCTTCCTTCCCTTTTATCTTTGCCTTTTATTATCTGCTGTGGGTTGTGATTTTAATTGGCTTAGATTGTTTACCAATTTTGTTTATAGCTTTTATTCATTTTCCGCACAATAGTTGTTAGACATAAAGCTTGAATTGGTTATTTTGTAATTGGGGGTCTAAACGTTCAAGAGTGTTTTATACACCATTTGAACTTTCAAACTTAAAACGAGGAAACTAACAACCTAACATGCTTTAAAACATAAATACTATGTAAAACTAACCCAAACAAACATATCTAAACATAAACAAAGCAAGGAAACAAGATTAAAAACAAGACTAAAGCATAAATGCAAGAAAATAGTTTAGAACTCTATACCTCAAACAAGAAGCTTTTTAAGCTTGATTTTGACCGTTCTTCTAAATTAAATCTATTTACAACTAAAAAAAAAAGATTAGTATACTTCAAAACTCAAGGATCAAGATCAGAAAAGGTCCCAATCAAAATAAAATTGACTTGAGAGTGTTTTGTGAAAAACTCCCTATTTGATTCACTATTTCTAGTGAATCTTAGGAATTCCCTTAGGATGTTTTGTGTGCTTTTGAAATATACCATGTAAGGCTTTATATAGTTGAAAAATATGGGTTTGGAGCGGCTCCTAGACGATGTGGGATTCATTCTTAACCTCGGTCTTTAATGCAGAAAACTTACATTTCATAGGTTTCTAAAACCCTAGCTGCATGCGCAGGTCCATGCTTGCGTACGCAGGCCGAGGGTTTCCTTGGCCTTTTATTTTCCAAAAATAGATTTATTTGCTCATAAAATGATATATTTTCCATTTTAATACCTCTCAAGTCAATTTGTAATTTGATTGGGCCCTAAACCAACCTTGGGCCATAGAATTTCGACATCATTTGGGAACGGCAGCCCGAGTCATAAGAGGTACAAAATGCGATGTCTACAAGCCATAGCCATCAGTGTTGAAGTTAGGAACGAGTTACTCTTACCATTACGAGATCTGTGGTATTGCTCTTCCCCTTTATTCCATGTGGTTCCTTTTGACAAGAGCCCACCTTGAAAGTTCAAAAACGTGTACAAAAACACTTTTGAACGTTTAGACCCCCAAAAACCAACTTAACCAACACAAGCAATATGTCAAACAATTAATGTGCGGAAACTTAACATATGCTATATTATGTAATTGGTTAAACAACTATCTAAGCCATAACAAATTAAACCATAGCAGATAATGTAAAGGCGGAGATAGAGAGGAAGGAAGATGCAAACACAGCGATAACACCAGATATGTTATCGAAGAGGAAACCGAAGACCTCGGCGAAAAACCTCTCCGCCGCCCCAAGCGGTAATCAATCCACTAGAAAATATAGTTGAGATACAAGGACAGCAATAGACCCTCCAAGCCTAATCTACCCAATGCACCTAAGCCCTCCAAGCTTCTTGCTCCAACGAGGTTGCGTCGAACCTTTTTCTTCTCTAGCTTACCGGATTCCGCTACTACACCGTAGCATCAACCAATAAAGATTGGCTCCTTCCTAACTCGCTTCCCAGAACTCTAAACTTCTCTCTCACGAGAGATGATAATGGTGAGAACCAGGTTTGGTTATAAGGCCTCTCAAGGATTTGACAATGGAGAGGAAGAGAGTGAGGGAATTTGATGAGACTCTAAGGTAGAGATTGTGGGTGAGGCAATCTGGTTTTTCTTTAGGGTTTCTCTCTCAAAATTCTCTCTGAAGCTCTCTTTCAATCGTGGGTTAAAAGGGTATTTATACTTTGGAGTGAAGGGGAATGTGAAACGTCGGGTTTTTCCAAAACAGGGGGTGGCTCGCGGCTTGACCTCGCGGCTTGACTCGATCGCGAGTTCCGGTCGCGAGATAACCGTATGGCGATTGTCTGTTTTGTCCTGTAGTGCTCCAAATAGCATGACTGTTCATCTTCCAAAGATGCTTGGCACGTGTGCGGGATTCTCAGCGGGTTAAAGCCGCGAGTCCAGGCACAGTACCAGCCGCGACACTGCTTTTTCTTGCACACTCTTGAGCAATCTTCACTCTATCTCACTCACTACCCTTACAACAATCCCACCTAAATACGGGGTTACTAAATGCTTTGAATTACAAGCAAATTTGGCACGGAATAAAGCCAATTAGATGGGTGAATAAATTCAACCTTACAATCTCCCCCTTTGGCTATTCCGTGACAAAACCCTAAAACAGACTCTAGACTTAACATGTGAGTTGGGAACAGTTGAACAAAACTCACTCACACCTAATTCTAGAAGTCATGAAGCACTTGAATCATATGAACAATATACTCTGAAACACAACAATACACTTTGATTATTGTAAGCAGAAAACTATGAATGCATATGAAATAGGCCGAAATGTGATCAAGCAAAGATGGAGTAATATACAACCCATGGCTTGATCAACCAAGTGACCACCTCAAGGTAGTGATCACGGTGTTCATTCACACTTGGAATGAACACAAGGACATACAAGTTAACAAGCACAAGGCAAGTCACTTATATGCTCAACACTCAACCAATGCATAGCACACAAGGCATATGCATCTAGGAACAATCCTACAAGGGCACAAGAGTGACAAGACAATAAACCACAATGCAGAACATTTGGAACAAAGTACTGATTTCAACAAGCATAAAGGCTGCCCTTAGGCATGGTACAAACCACAAGGCCTACAAACTATGCTTAAAAACATTAACCCTAAAAGCTTACAAAAGCATATGGGTACAAACAGAATTTCTGAATAACATCATCAACATGTATTAAAGATTAAACCAAGAGTAAAAGTTATGAGTTAAAAACAGTTTATACACCAAAACACGATGTATCAAAACCATAAAACCACTAAGAGTACTCAAAACATAAACATATATAAACACAGTTTGATTTTTAGCAACTACTCCCCCTCAACTAATTACTACTCCCCCTCAACTAATTACTCCCCCTTAAGCTTTTCTGCTTCTCAATCATCAATGAACTTCTCCCCCTTTTTGACAGGAATGGCCAAAGGGTCACTTGTCGGGCTGAGTTGTGAAGCTGTCAAGTGTAGCAGCCAAGACATCAATCTGGTCTTGCATGGCTCACATCCCGTCAGAGTGCTCGGTTTGGACTGCCCCGATCCCATCAAGCCTTTCCTGAATGATCCGGAAAGCATCCGGAGGTGTGTCTGCAGAGGTTGAAGCTCTGTGTCTTTGCCACTTCTCCTAGGTGTTGAAGAGGATGCAAGCCCTGCTGCTTCTACCTTCGATCTCCATTGGAGCAGCCTCTCCTTCATCACCTTCATCTTCTTCTCCTGGAAGCCTAGAACTTATCCTTTTGCGGGTAAGCTTGTTGATTGCGAGGGTGTAGACATAGGACTGATGTCTTGAGGGATTGGAACACCTTTACTCCTAAAAATCCTCATTAGCAAACTTGGAAAGATCAATTTAGGTCTAGATGTTGTTCTTGTCTCATCCACAATGATGTCATAGATGTGGGAACTTATATCTATGAAGTTCTTCTCTTTAAGATCCATCGAAAAGATTGCCCTAGCACAATTGATTGTGGTCAACTTCTTAATAGGGTAGAGGTTGAACATCATGATTATGGTTAGAACCCTCATGTCCACTTTGGAAAGGCGGTGGTATTCAAACACTTCCCTTCTCTCTGCCCACCTATCCTCTGTTGGACTTGTTTCAATAGAGACACTCCTATCCTTGAAATTTATAAACTCCTCATCATCCAAACCTTCAAGCCCTAGTACTTCATCTATGACATGTGCATCCAAGACAAATTCTTTACCCCTCACCCAAAGAACTCAATTCATTATCCTTTATCACAGCATTTGAGTAGAATTCCCTAATTAAGGGTTCACACACAACAGGAAACCACTCAAAAGCTTTTCCCATCCTCTTCCTTCAAAACAACTGGGAATAAAAGATTGCCTTAAGTCCTCCAAATCCACAAATCTCTCTTGAATGATTCCTGCATTCAAGAAGTTATCCTTGTATCTCTCAAAGTGGTGAACGGACCTAAACAATCTAGGATCCATCTTTAATCTCTTGTCACCCTTCTTTGCAGTAGATTTCTTCTTCGAGGTGAGGGAGCCATCTCAGAACAATCGAAAAAGGCCACAAACAACATATAGCAATATATGTGCATAACCAATCAGTACCATGTAATAAACAGAGAGAGATATCAACCATACAACTGAGCTTCAAAACTTAACAAAGAAGCCACTTAGTTCAAACATATGGATATATCAAGTCTAGGATGGGACACACATGAACAATATGGTGAAACATTCCCAAAGGCGGATAATCGAGATTGAGGCGGATAATGTAAAAATGATATGACATTCAAACCATATATTGATCCTAACAGGAGTTTCCCCAGATTAACACACTAAAAACATGCAAATCTAGCACAATAAAACTCACATCCTCGAAACGAACCAATAGAAATCACTCAACAGTTCGAAAATCAGATTGAAATAGAATAAGCACTAGTCTAAGCACATGATGAAGAGCAATAAGCAAAAGACAATCCTTTAACACAAACAATAGCAACAACATTCACAAGCTAAGCAAGAACAAGGAGCAGAGACCAAACACAAACCCATTTCAAAAACACACTCATATGCAAAAATCAAGTGTAAAAACACAAAATCAAGTAGAAAAGAGTGAAAAAGAAAAAACCCATACTTGAAACTTGATGATTTTGATCAACAAGAGTGCAACACAAGAGATTGGAAAAGGGAGCACGGAGTGTTTGGTGGGGAGAGTGTTTAGAAAGAAGATGAACAGTCACAAAAATTCGAGGGAAAAACTGAAAAAGTTTAAAAAACTGCTCTTGTTTACGCAAAACACGCGATTTTCGCGACTCGAGTAAGTCGCCACACGATCGCCAACTCAAGCCGCTAGAATACACAAGAACAAAATTTTTGAAAATTTTCTAAGTGTTTTTCGCGATCGGAAGGTCTACCCGCGAGTGAGTCGCGAGCCGAGCCGCGAAAATCTCTGAGTGAACCTCGCGACGGACCTTCCACTTGCGAACAAGTCGCCAAAACCGACCAGGCGAAGATGCGGCGAGGCACGCGACTTGACACACCCGCGACGATGAGCCGCCAAAACAGGGCAAAACTGTATTTTTGAAATTTTCAGATTTTCCAACCAAAATACTTTCCAAAAACACCTAAAACACTCAAAAATCTTTTTGTGCTTTAATTAACAAAGATTGAGCATGTGAAAACACATTTCATCAAGTACAATCACACAAATGAATAAGGCATTTATTGAACATGAACTTGTGTGTTGTGTGTGGATATCAACAATGAGATAGTCCTTTGTCTAATGTGAAGCTTCAATGATCAATTCAACCAAGACATACACAATTAGCACTAGATCATGTGACCAATCTCAATTATAGAAATATGAATATATGACTTCCCACACATAACTTGATAACATAACTTGGAGCTTTTCATTTGACTCCACTTTCAGCCATAACATTTGATCTTTTTAGGCAATCATCTCTCAATGTGAGAGGAATATATAACATTTCTCTTTGAAGAACAGGCCTTTGGCCTTTTTGAAAGAAATTTCACTTCTAATATAAGGTCGCTTACCCTTTTTCCTAGTCAAATACTAGAATGTGCGACAGGCTTTTGCAGCTCAATATCTCTTTTCATTTTGAGATTTACATTTGGTGAGCTCTTTTTAGCAAAACAAAAATAAAAAGTGGGAAGAGATATAGACACAAGTCTATGCATGTCTCAAGATCAACATAACCATTCACTAATCATTCATGACAAGTTTGAAGATCTATTTACAACAATCACATAGATTTCAAGATTTTTCCCATAGAGATATGAGTGCATGAAAACAAGCAATGCTCGAAAATGCACAAAGCCATTAGCACAAAGGTACAAGGCAAAACGAGTTTTAAGACAAAACTCAACACCGTCAATCAAGCTTTTTGATTTTCAAATTTTTATGTAATTTTTGGATTTTTGACTCAAGACACAAAAAGGATTGATAAAACACAATAGAGAAATATTCACAAGAAGACACGCAAACAACCAAAAACACAAACAACACGCATACTACCCAACCATAGTCACAAAGCATAGGAAGTATTAATGCATGGACATGTTGTAATGCTTATGCATGAGTACCCCTTTTCACCCACACGACACTTGCGTTTGGGGTGATTTCCTTATCGGATTGGGTGCGGGAGTTAGGGCTTTCAAACCTTCGTGAGAAGCTTTCCAAGCGGTTTGTGAAAGCACCAATCATCTTCATCACGTTCACCATTCCGGGATCGCCATTTTGCTCTCTAGGTTGATCACCCGCCCAAGTTCTCCTATCAATTCTTGGTCCTCTTGACCTTTGAGGAGTTGCACTGTTCTTTGCTCTCAACTTTTGGCAATTTGGTCGAGTGTGCCCTTGAAGTCCGCAATAATGGCACACATACATTCCTCTAGGACCTTTTTGTGGTCGAGGACGTGACTTGGCACGAGATTCGAGACCTGCCTACAGATCGATTACGGGGATTCAGCACCCGTTGGTTCACCAAATTCTTCTTCTCATCCACCTCTAGCTTCTCACCAGTATGTTCATCTACAACTGGATCTTTTGCCTTCACAAACTTCACTTCTTTAGTGATATTTACAGATGAACTACTTCCTCCGGTATACCCCAGTCCGGTTTGTCCGAGAAGCTCTTTTGAGATGATATAACATCATCTAGCTTCTTGGTGGTGACCCTCTCTATCTTAGCATTCGCTTGCACAACTTCATTCTCAAGGAATCTCACTTTAGTGTAAGCTTGGACAGCTCACCATTCAGAGTTTCAATCTCACATTTGGCCTCCTATACCGGATTAGGAGACTTTTGTAGTCCTCCTCGGCCTTCTTCATCTTTCTCACACGTAGCCTTGGCAACCCTTGTGTACTCACCCGACTTCTCCAAGAGTGAGTTGTAGTTTTCTTGAAGAGTTCTTTGTGCTTTCTTCTTCTTGACTTCGACTCTTCAACAATTCCTAGTGATTCATCATCACTATGTTCACCAAGGTCTTGTACAAGCAAACTCAACTCATCCGAAGACTCAACATGAGCAATAGTCATGAAGGCTGAATAGTTCCCTTCTCCATCACAACTCTCTTCGGATTCTCGAGTGGACGAGTCTGAATCACTCAAGGTCGTGGCATACACCTTGCCTTTTGATTTCAAATAATTGGGACATTCCTTCTTGAAGTGTCCATGCCCGTTGCATTCAAAACAAGTGACACCTTGTGTGGATTGGGATTCTTTTCCATCTTTCCTTTTGAAATCCCTCTTCTCCCCTTCCGAGTTTTGGAAATTTCTCTTATCATCAAATTTTCCATTGTTTTTGAATTTCAAAAACTTCTTGAAATTTTTAACAAGATAGGCTACATCCTTGTCCACCATATCTTCTCCCGATGAGCCTTGATCTTCCACCTTCTCATTAGTGGTCTTTAGAGCAAGGGATTTGCTCTTCCGTTGATTTGGCAAAATGACATCTCATACGTCTGCAGAGAACCCACCAGCTCTTGCACCTTGATGTCATCAAGGTCCTTGCTCTCTTCGATGGCTGTCACTTTTGCACGAAAGCTTTCCGGCAATGATCGAAGGATCTTCCTCACAATCTTTGAGTCCTCCATTTTCTCCCCCAAGTTAAACTTACTGACAACCACTTCATTTAACTTCCCATAGAAAGAGTCGAAAGACTCATCCTCACTCATCTTGAGCTCCTCAAATCGAGTGGTCAGCATTTGTAACTTGGTATCTTTTACTTTCTTCGTGCCTTCATAAGTTGTTTCCAGAATCTCCCATGCATCTTTGGCAATGGTAATGTGAGAAATCCTGTGAAATTCATCTGGAGACACACCACGAAAAATAGCATTTAGTGCTTTCTTGTTAGCATTAGATGCAGCAAGTGCTGCCTTATCCCATGTGGATTTGGCTGCCTCGGGTTTGGTCCAACCAATCTCAACCGCATCCCACACGGATTCATCAATAGAGCATAGAAAAGCTCTCATACGAACCTTCCAAAACGCATAATTACTTCCATCAAAATATGGAGGTGCATTAAGGGATTGAGACCTATCCATCTCAAAAAGGGAGTCAAGGATCACACAATGGCAATAAAACCAAACAGTTTGTGTACCCGCTCGATACCAATTGAAAGTTCAAAAACGTGTACAAAAACACTTTTGAACGTTTAGACCCCAAAAACCAACTTAACCAACACAAGCAATATGTCAAACAATTAATGTGCGGAAACTTAACATATGCTATATTATGTAATTGGTTAAACAACTATCTAAGCCATAACAAATTAAACCACAAAGAGATAATGTAAAGGCGAGAGATAGAGAGGAAGGAAGATGCAAACACAGCGATAACACCAGATATGTTATCGAAGAGGAAATCGAAGACCTCGGCGAAAAACCTCTCCGCCGCCCTCCAAGCGGTAATCAATCCACTAGAAAATATAGTTGGGATACAAGGACAAACAATAGACCCTCCAAGCCTAATCTACCCAATGCACCTAAGCCCTCCAAGCTTCTTGCTCCAACGAGGTTGCGCCGAACCTTTTTCTTCTCTAGCTTACCGGATTCCGCTACTACACCGTAGCATCAACCAATAAAGATTGGCTCCTTCCTAATCGCTTCCCGAACTCCAAACTTCTCGTCTCACGGAGATGATAATGGTGAGAACCAGGTTTGGTTATAAGGCCTCTCAAGGATTTGACAATGGAGAGGAAGAAAGTGAGGGAATTTGATGAGACTCTAAGGTAGAGATTGTGGGTGAGGCAATCTGGTTTTTCTTTAGGGTTTCTCTCTCAAAATTCTCTCTGGAAGCTCTCTTTCAATCGTGGGTTAAAAGGGTATTTATACTTTGGAGTGAAGGGGAATGTGAAACGTCGGGTTTTTCCAAAACAGGGGTGGCTCGCGGCTTGACCTCGCGGCTTGACTCGGTCGCTAGTTCCGGTCGCGAGATAACCGTATGGCCGCTTGTCCTGTTTTGTCCTGTAGTGCTCCAGCTAGCATGACTGTTCATCTTCCAAAGATGCTTGGCACGTGTGCGATTCTCCCGGCGGGTTAAAGCCGCGAGTCCAGCCAAGCAGTACCAGCCGCGACACTCTGTTTTCTTGCACACTCTTGAGCAATCTTCACTCTATCTCACTCACTACCCTTACAACAATCCCACCTAAATACAGGGTTACTAAATGCTGAATTACAAGCAAATTTGGCACGGAATAAAGCCAATTAGATGGGTGAATAAATTCAACCTTACACACCTGATGCTCCACCTCAATGGAATATTAGGGGTGAAGCCCCAAATCCCGAGGCTGCGTGGGTACTGGCGGCATCCGGGTTATGGATTTACACCTCCAGTGGAAGGAGCTTTTTCCTGCACTGGTGCAATTTCTGTGTCCCAATGGATTAATCAATGGCTGGTCCGATTGGCTTGACAAAGAGATTAGGGATAATAGGTTTTTTCATTCTCTTTGCAATGCCAACATTTTTGAAGCCGTGTTGATGTCTCGGGGTTGGCATGTATTTAAAGATATCATAGCACTCTGATATTTGGTTTGGCGCTAGAGCAAAGAAAAACAAACATTCTTTTTCTCTTAGGTCGAAACCACTATCACGCTTGAAGATATGGAGAGATTATTCTTATTACCAAGTATGGGAAGGTTGAATCCAATGGAGTTAGAGTTGAGTGAGGAGGAGTCCGAAAGAACTAGGTTTTCTTCGTAGATCTCTGCATTTAAGAAATCTAGTAATCGAGCAATTAGGAGGGCTACGTTTTTGGCAATGTGGATAAGCAAGTGCATTTTCAACTGCGAGCATATTCAAGTCATTAAGCCCTTCACTTTTAGTCTCGCCATAAAATTATCTCAAGGTATGTCTCTACCACTGGGTGCTTTATTTTTGGGCTGCCTTTACTCAGAATTAGACCAACTTCATCATAATGAATTAGCTGGTTCTCTATATCATATTGTCGATTTCGGGGTAAACATAGTGATGCTGCAAGCTTTTGTTTGGAAAAGTTCAAGGAGTTACCTTAAAGTAGGGAAGAGTATAAGTGAGATCCGTAAAACCAAAAGAGTGATTTTGATTGGAAATCCTGATGATGGAGACAGGTTTTTTTGGGTTTGAGCACGGCCGTCCTTTGTTGATGAAGTGGATGGCCTTGAAGTTGTGGACTTTGCCCGTGATTAGATTACTAGATACCGTTTCTGATTTCATTTGTAGGCCTTGTGCCTACAATGCCGACAATTCCTTTTCTCCATCCTCGTTTTTGTGTGCTAAACCAGATTCTCAAATGTTTAACTTAGATGAGTGCAGCAAGGTTTTAAATTTTCTACTTATTACTTCTTTGTCATTGATCCGTTGTCTTAATAGTTTGAGATTTAGCCTTGTGAGATGCAATCCTTATAGAGTGTCACGCCAATTTGGGCTTGATCAAGATGTCCCTATGGCCGATAATATGGATTATGACATTCAAGAGGCAATGAGGCCTTTGCTTCATGATTTAGCCATGGAATATTGGCATGAGAGGAAGGAGAGTGTTTTGATTCCAAGTAAGGGTAGGGAGGGTTATGTTACTTAGAGCATGTGGACCTATCGGTGGAAAGTAATGATCACTTTTTTTTGATTTTCTGACTAGCCGAGAGCATGAAAAAGTAGTAATTGGTCCTCCAAGAGATGATATCCCCCCTAATCGGTGCGTGATCCCTAATATCTCGGGCTGTTTTTACATGGACAGCAAGGCAAAAAATAAGCTTTGTAGAGTGGCATGCTGACCTTGATGGTTGGGTTATCCATGGTGAGGATGTTCCAGAGGAGTAGAGCAAAAGGAATAAGATAGTGGAAGCTCTTGAGTCTGAAATAGACGAGAATAAGACACCAAGTAAGAGAGCTCGAGATAAAACCCCTCTGATTGGAAGTATTTCTAGGAGGACAAGGTCTAAGAGGGAGCCTAGTGTTGACAGCAGTAAGAAAGGCAGATCTAAATCTCCAATGATTTTATTGGCTGATTCTCCAGTTAGGGACACAAGTCCTGCTCCTATAGTTCCAGTAGTGGAGGCTGTTAGGCCTTTAGCAGCGTCAACTGCTAGAGTTGTTTTTCTTATGAGTCCAGATGCCAAGGAAAAAAAACATAGGAGAAAAACTACAGCCCACAAGGTGAAAACCATTGAATCTGATATTGGGAACTCCTCTAGTGAGGTAAATGTTTTAACACCAAGCTTTTTCCTCTTCTCTTTCTTTTGTCTTTCTCTTTATTTATTTATTTATTCTTACACTGGTCTATATTTTGTACTGTTAGTTGCCCCGTCAGTCTAGTGACAGTGAGAGAACATAGTCAGAAGAGCATGATGGTGGTTTTGTAGATTCTGGTAACCTTCTGTTACTCACCTCCCTTTCATCCTGCGTTTCTGTTGCTGCTGATAGCATTTCTATCACAGGTCATGTTGCTGATTCCCCAATGGTGCCTGAAAGACCATCAGAGTTGGTGAAATTAGAGGTGTTGTTAATCCTTTGCTAGCGCTTAGAGTGGCTGTTGATGCTAATGCAGTTGGAGGAGAGGCTGATGTTCCCCCGCTGGTTCTTAAGGAAGCTACTGGAAGTGGTGTAGCTGGAAAGAACGTTGCTGACTCTCTGCTGGCACCTGAAGAAGCTGTTTGAACTAGTGCTGCTGGAGAAAGTGCTGTTGATGAACCTATCATGCCTTCACTTTACCTTGATCCTCCCAAAAGCAGAAAAACTATAGGTACGACTTCTATCATCTATGCTTCAATAGTGTACAAAGATTTACCTTTGAAAAAATTTCTTTTTGTTTCTTTGTTAAATAAATTGATTTCACTGATCTTGTTTGACAGTTGTGGAAGGATAGTCATCAAGTGCTGCTTCATAGGGCTAGTGTTCAAGATTTCATAGAGATGTTAAATCAAGAGGGGGAGAATGACAAGTCTATTGAGGATTTCTATACTCTCTCCGGGGCCACAGTGAAATTCCATTGGTTCGATGTTCCTATAGAATGTCTGCATTTGCTGGAGAAGATATTGTTAAAGCATCCAGATTTTATATCTAGATGCACATATGGTAATGCAGTGAGGAAGGTGATGTTCCAATCCTTGGTTGTGGTCTTCCTCAACATGGAACACACGCCCTTCAAGAGTTTTAACTTGCCTAAAGTACTTGAGTAGAAGAATGTACTTGATGAATTGCAATCCATGAAGTTTGATGTCAAGTTCATTCTTGATTGGCTCAAGACTACTGCTGAATCATGCATTACTCATGATGGTGAGATAAAGTTGGCCGAGCTTATGGTGAAAATTGCAAACTTAGAGAAAGAAATTGCAGCGAAGTCAATGGAACTATTATATTATATTTTTTTAAGCATGGCCCAAGCCCATGCGATTTATGGGGGGAAATTAAGTGTGGTTTAGAGAGTATGGGTTAGTTTCTTACGAACCTTTTGCATGAGCCCAGCCCATGCGTGCTACCAAGTGGGCAAGGAACACCGGTAGCACCTCGAACTCTGGAGAAAGTCTTGTACTTGAAATTTCCACCACAAAACAACTTTTATTCTCTCGGTGACTATGGCCTAAAGTTTCTGCCCTAACCCATTTTTGCCTTTAAAACAAAGTTGGCTCTCATTGGCCAACTTCAGCTACTAGCCCTCAATTAGGTGAGCATTCCAATAATCTGAAATGGCTGACAAAAAGCGACTAATTAGAGCGAACTCCTTTGTTTCTAAAATTATGTAAAAAGTAACCAACTCATTTCCTAAGCATAAAGAAAATTACACCAAATCATGGAAATAGCACTTAGGAGGTCCAAAGTCTCTCTCTCTACCCAAAAACTAGTCATTAGCAACACCCCAAATTCAATATAAAACTCCCCATTTAGTTCAAAACAAGGCCAACTACATTTTCCACCATAGAGCTGAAACTTAAGACTAAAAGCCCATTCAGCCGGCTAACATTCTCACAATTCTGAAGCTTAGGGGTGGAAATATGGATACAGGGAAACCTTCCCTCTCTTCCTCACAACCTCTCTCAATTTCCCCTTCTCGCTGACTGTGGGTTGAAGTTTCGGACCTGTGTACTTTTTCTACATTTTTCTGCATTTTCTTATATTTCAGTTATGACATTTTGATTTCTCTCTTGTTAAAGCACCATTAGCCTTTTGTTCATTATACATTTGGAATTTTAGACTTAATTCTACACAAATAAACATTTCTAAAAAACCCAAGGGGAGATTTGGACTAATCTTGCATTTTTGGCCCTTGTCGAAAAAACATCCTTGACATTTTGGTGACTTTGAAGGAGAGTCAAGCAATTTGAAACAAGAGAAGTCATGTATCCAAAGATGCAACCAGCAAAGAGATGATGTTTTTCAACTCAATTTGCCGTTCCTAAGAGAAATCGTATGATGCTTTGCTACGTAAGAAAAGCATTGTGAAGTTGAGTTGAAAAAAAATGTCTATCCTTAGCTCATTGAGCCACCGGAGATGCTTCCAAATCTGCAACGAAATCACTCCAATCTTCGGAAGCCATCCAATTCTAGTCATTTATATTCTTTTTAGGTATTATTCTTTTGGATGAATTATCATATATCTCTTGCTTTACATAATATTTGTGAACATTTTTCGTAGCTTGAAAATGCAAAAATAGTAAGCCCCAAGTTTGACCTCGAAAGGAAGGAAGGCTCTGGTAAATAATCATCAAAGCAAAGCTCTAAACTTCAATTTCAACCCAAAAACCCCCCAACGACAATGCTAAAAGCTCATTATCAACATGTCCTCAGCATATGTCTCCTTTATTGTTGAGTTTGTATTGTTGTTGGGGTGTGAAAGATCGAAAAAAAACTCGCTCTTAGAAAAGGGGTAAGGCATCGGCGCCTTCCCTTTTCGGGATTATGTGTGGAGTCGCCACTTATTTTTTGTTACAAAAAATAAGAAAGACGAAAAAGAAATACACATGGTACATATTTGAATGAATAATATACATGGCTTTGTTTCCTAGATTACAATCTAGTGAAAAATTACAAAGCTTTATTTCCTAAATTACAATCTAAAAAAAGAAAATGAAAATTACAAGGCTTTGTTTCCTAGATCACAATCTAAAAAAGGAAAGGATAATGCACTTTCTACAAACCAAAATCTAGATTTGGGGGCTAAGTTACTAAATGCTCGAAAATTTATGAAAACACAAGAGCTATTTAGACCCCCAAATTAAAGTTACGGCTCGATTGATTTTACTCTAACTTAATACTAAGTGTGGAATAGAGTAAATGCGAGCAAATAAACAAACAAGTTGCTTTAACCCATAATTGTTATAACTCAAAGTAAAAAATGAAAGGCAAAAGAGTAGGGAAGAAGAATGCAAACACAAGATAACATGCCGATGTGTTATCAAAGAGGAAATCGAAGAACTCGATGAAAAACCTTTCCGCCACCCTCCAAGCGGTAATCGATCCACTAGACAATCGGTTGGGATACATGGGTTAGCAAGAGACCCTCCAAGTCTAATCTACCTGATGTTCCTAAGCCCTCCAAGCTCCTATTCCAACAAGGCTTCCCGGAACCGTGTCTTGTTTAGCTCTTTGGATCTCGCAACAAGCTCCATGTTGCATCCGCCATCTTTGGCTTCTTCCAATGCTTTCCAACAGCACCAAAACCTCACCGAACACTCTGAAAGGGTGTGATAAGTGTTTGAGCTATCAACTTCTCAAGGATATGGAAATGGAGAGGTAGGAGTTGAGAAAAATCCACAAGCAAATGTGTAGAGATATGTTGGTATAACAATCTCTAACTCTCAAGGTTTGGCTAGGGTTTTCTCTTTGAAGCACTCCTTAACATCTGTGGATAATGGCGTATATATAGTGTGGGTACAGAAAATGTGTATGAGATAGCACAATTTGAAAAAACAGAATGTTTCGCGAGTGTCTCGCGGGAAGGCCTTAGCTGCGAGCTACTCGCGAAACATAGCCGTCTCCATCCGTCCCGATTATTCGCATTCTAGTTATATGCAGGGCACATGCATCATTTTGCGGGATGCTTAGTCGCGAGCTACCCGCGAAAACTCTTCTGTCTTCAATTTCTTGAGTCTTCACTCTCTCTCTCTCTCTCTCTATCACACAACCCTTACAATTAAATCCCACAATAAATACAGGGTACAAAAGATTGAACATAATTACAATCAAATTTGGCACGGAATTAAAGCCAACAAAACACATAGTTGTAAATTTCAACTTTACATTTACAAAATGGGAAAGTGTTAGGCGCCTATTCTGCCCAGACGAAGTCTGGTCTTTTGGACTCTAAATGACCATTTATATACCCATTTAAATGATGCATGACATTATAATGACGTATTGAAATTCCTAAAGTTAAGATTAATTCATTATTTAAGAATTCAAAATCTGCAATTTTTATTTAAAATGAAACATAAAAATTGGTGATATTTTACATTGAAGAAAACATTTTTTATTATGAAAAATTTCATATCTGTATTTAATGAAAAAACAGATCAGTTTTTATATGTAGAAAAATTTTAGACCTGTATCTAATGAAAATACAAATCAAATTTTTTTTTTAATCCAAAAAAAAATTTCAAATCAGTATCTAATAAAAATACAGACCAGTTTTTATTCGAAAACAATTTTAGATATGTATTTAATGAAAATACGTACTAGTTTTTAGTTAGAAAAAATTTTAGATTTGTATTTAATGAAAATACATATATTTTTTTATTCATAAAAAGTTTCATATCTGTATTTAATGAAAATATAGATCAGTTTTGTTGTTGTTGTTCTTTTTTTTTTTTTTTTTTTTTTTTTTTAAGATTTTAGTTAAGAATAAAATCAAACATACATTTCTGAAAATCATGCAATACACAAAGCACATAATGTCGATTAAGAATGAAAAGAATAAACAAAGAGTGAGAGTGATGACATACTTGCATGAATATACCCTTCAACGAAAGAATATTTTAGAAATCAAAGAAGTTTAACCTCTTTGAGATCTAAAATATGTTCACTTATAGAAAAGAAATTCTTAAAGCCAAGACTTCCCGAACGTCTTTAATGTAAGGGGAGAAAAGAAGTTCGAAAAAGAAGGGCTTTGATTTTTGATGCTTTATCCCTATTTATGGAGATTAAATGCTTGAAAAATAAGTTGAATAGGATCAGATATGAATTGGATTGCGTCCTTATCCCTAAAAATTTGAAACATATGTGCTTTTTCTTAATGAGAGGGTATCCGGATCGGGCCTCGGAGTTGTGCCAATTCGCACTTGGGAAGTGCCTATCAGCACTTGCCATGTGCTGATTGGCACTCTCGTGTACCGAGCCTCGCTTCCAATTTTTATTCAATTTGAACTCTTTTTTTAGTATTTTCTGAGTCGAGAATTAACCTGAACATGTTTTTAACTCATATTCTAAAATTAATCCTTTTTATTTTGATGATTAGGTCTTTAAAAAAATAATTATCTAATAGATAAATATTCTAAAAAGACTTAATTATCAACAATTCCCTTGTTATTTGATTATCCATTTTATTCCCATGTAAGCAAGCTCATTTTTGACAAAAACCAACAACCAATCACAGAATTATTTAATTAATTTTAATTGTTTAACCAATTAGAATTAATTTCAATTTATCACACGTGATTGGTTCCATCCAAGCAAAATGTATGTAGATCGTGAAAACTTAATCTTGTGATATGTTTCAATTCGATGGTCCGATTTGGAAATCGGGCATACCGCCGTGACCGTTAGAATCACAAGATCATTTCTATGATATGTAATGGATGATTTAATGCATGTAATGCAACTATTATTTTTGGGTCTATGAGATAGTCATTTTTGGGTATAGAATGCCCCTCATTTACAAAGCTTGCAAAGCGAATATCAATGTAAAACAAAGACACTGATTTTAGCAACCATGATTTGATCGAGGTTGACTTTTCAAAGATTTTCTAGCCCTAGAACCTAGGACCTTGGGACATAGAACTAGCGTTTTATTGTTTTGAAAATAAAAACTATGGACATATAATCTACTTTAATAATTGAGGAACTTAAATAAAATCTTGAACACCGATGAGGTAATTGAGAACTATATTCGCTTGATCCGGAAGGTGACTAAGAACTATATCCGGCTTAATCAGAAAATCATGGAGGCAATCGAGAACTATATCGGACTCAATCTAAGTATCTGAAGGTGACTAAGAACTATATCCGCTCGATCAAATTCAAGGGAATGAAAACTATATCCGCTCATTCTCAAAATCTGAAGGTGACTGAGAACCATATCCCACTCGGTCTAAATATCCGAGGGCGATTCAGAACTATATTCGGCTCGGTTTGAAAAATTTGGGGGCGATCGAGAACTATATCCGACTCGGTTAGAATATCTAAAGGCGATCGAGATCCGACTCGTCTTGAAAATCTGGGGCAACCGAGAACTATATCCAACTCAATTTGAAAATATAGGGTGACTAAGACCTATATCCGGCTCTATCTCGAAAATCAAAGCGAATGAGAACTATATCCAGCTCAATTTGAATATTTGGGGGCGATTGAGAACTATATCCAGCTCGGTTTGAATATCTTGGGGCGACTGAGAGCTATATCTAACTCGGTCTAAATATCTGAAGGTGACTGAGAACTATATCTGGCTCAATCTAAATATCTAGGGCAACTAAGAACTATATATAGTTCGGTCTGAATATCTCGGGCGTCTGAGAACTATACCTGGGTCGGTCTCAATATCGGGGGCAATTGAGAACTATATTTGGCTTGGTTTGAATATCTCAAGGCAACAGAGAATCGTATCCAGCTCAACCTGAATATCTAGGGTAATCGAGAACTATATCCGGCTTAGTTTGAAAATCTAAGGGTGATTGAGAACTATATCCGCTCGCCTAAAAATGCAGGGTGACCGAGAACTATATCCGGCTTGGTTTGAATATCTAGGGGCAACTAAGAACTATGTCCGCTCATCTGAATATCTAAAGTTGACTGACAACTATATCTAGCTCAATCTAAAAATTTGAAGTTTGCCTACAAACGATCAAAGTCTCGAATTAGAATTTAAGTGATTAGTGCTTTATTGTTTCATTAGATGTGCATTTTTTCTTCTTCTTCCTTCCCCCCCCCCCCCCTCTTTTTTATTTTTTGCTTCAAGACTTGAATTTCTTCTTTAAAAGGAAAAACCATTAATTTTTGGGGTCTTTTGAAAATTTTTTCTTCATCATTTTTTTTTTTTTTTTTTGCTATAAGACTTGAATTTCTCTTTAAAAGAAAAAACCATTAATTTTTGAGGTCCTTTGAAAAAAAATTTCCTTCATTATTTTTTTTTTGAAATTTGAAATTCTCTTTTGAAATTGAAACCCTTTATTTTTTTTTACATCCTTGACAATTTTTCATCATTTTGAAATTGAAACCCTTTTTTTATGTCTTCATCTTGTTTTTATTTTTTTTTTTTATTATTATTTTTTAATACTTCTTCTTCATCACTCTATGTTCTTCCTCCATTGTCAGTATTCACAAGCTTCTTCCTCTTGCATTTTCTTCATTTCCACACCATTTCTTGCTTGGAAAATCACTTCTTTAGGCTTCTAAACTTGATTTCTACCATCCCTTAAAATATCTCTTCAGATCCTTAAGTTTTTTTATCATCTTTGCAAAGCCCATTTTGTTTTGAAATCCATTTCCAAACCTTCATCTTTGCATTTCCATGGCACCTCCTCATGGAAAAACTTATTTTCTTACTTTCCATGGGAAGAAGTATCATCCATCCCTAGAATGGAAGCACGAAGAGGGGCTCTTTCAAGAACCAAAAAGCCATGCTCCACACTCATCCAAGAAAGATTTCAAGGTGAGTTATTTATTTATTTTTTATGTTTTCTCAAGAACTTTATGATGGGGCATTGTCATTTTATTGTTATTTGCTTTTGTGGGAATTTTGGACATTGTATGATTTGGTGGAGAATCATTGTGTGATCATGTTGATTTTTTTTTTAATTTTTAATTTTTTATTTATTTTGGGGCATTTTTGAATTGCTGAGTTGTTTGGTATTGTGGGGTTTGGACAATGTTGATAGTTTATGAAGCTTTGCATTGTATGTAGCTTCAGGTATTGTTGGATGAATTTTGACTTATTTACTTTTTTTTTTTTGTGGGTACGAAATTATGAGAATTTGATGTGTAGGCATGATTGAGTAAACCCATTTTTGATGAGTGTGGAAATTTTGTTGTGATGTGTAGGCATTATTTTCATGAGTTATGATTTTTTATTTTATTTTATTTATTTTTTTTGTGTGTTGGACATATGTTTGGGTCATTGTTCAATGAATTTATAGAGATGAGAGATTTTTGGGTTGATTGGGATATTGTTAGGATGTCGTGGATTTTGAATTCCTGGAATAGCATTAGGGGTTCGGCTAATTTTTGTTTTGTTTTTTTGAGGGGCATTATTTTATTGGTTGGGATATTGGAGTGAGTATTTTGGAACAGGGCGTTTTGTGAATATCGTAATGGTTGGCCAAACTTTTTTTTTTTTTTGGTAGAATCTCAAGAGTTGAGGTAGTCTCCAGTTGTTGAAGTGCAGGTGGGAGGCATTGTTCCCGGACATTAAGAATGTCATTAATGAAGCCGGCTTTCAAACCTTTTTCCAAGATCATGACACCAATGAGTACAAGGACCTTCAATTGCTTCTCGCATTGTCAGAGCAATTCTAGGATACCACTTGCACTTTTCTTTTTCCGAGTATTGGTGAGGTGATGCTAACACCCTATGACTTCTAAGCCATTACTAGCTTGAAATTGGGTGGTGAGAGAATTGAAGTCAATGATTCCATCTCATCAGTGGAAATTAGAGGTCTTCTGCTTGTGATGCCTCCAAAGATACAAAGTTTAGAAAACTTTGTTTCAATGGCCATCCAAGGTAAACAAGTACCAATGCACAAAAAACACACTTTTTTTTGTATTTTTCTGATTTTTCCTTTTTTTTTTTTTTGAAAACAAAACAAAATAAAAACCAAACAACCAAACAAAAACAGACAAACAACATGAAAGCATGAAAGAAAGATGTAGATGCATGAAATCATGATTCCAAAAGCAGATAAGAAATCAAGCAAAGAGAGTCCTACCATAGATAGAAAGAATAAAAGTAGAGGACAAACAAAAAAGACAATTAAGTCTTAGGCTCCTTTCTTATCCACACAGCACGAGTCTTTGGCCATGAAGATGAAAAGGCACGTGTCCTAGTATGTCTACTAAAGGACATAGAAGAATTAAAATTCTCCTGAAATTAAGTTAAAAAGCTCAAGACTTAATAACTCTCCAAACAAAGGTGTAGGTCCTTGAGAGGAAACCTGTGACTGTTTGGACACTTGCTTTTGAGGATACAACTTAAAGCAATTAGGACGAATGTTTCCGAAAACACCACAATCGTGACAAACATGAGGTCTAACAAAGGATTTAGAATTAGCCAAAACAATTTTGAATTTCATACCTTTATCAACTTTCTTAGATTGGGGCACAAAGACAATCCTTGATCCGGAAGTCGTGGAAGAGGGGCTGGAAGAAACAGCATATCCTAAGCCGGTCTTGTTAGAACTAGGCTTTTAAGCACTCAATACCTCATCGGGCTTTGCACTAGACATCCTCTCTATTTGAGTTCTAGCTTGACTAAGCTCAACCTCAAGATTTTTGACCTTCTCTTCTAACAAGGTGTTCTCCACAACAAGAGTCTCAAACAACCTTGTAGTCTCATTTAATTTGACTAATAGATCAGCTTTTTTAGTTTTTTACCTCATTAAGCTCTTTTCTACAATGATGAGAAGTCTTTTTAGATTTCATAAACTCAGTGGATAGCTTATCATAGGCTTCTTAAAGGGTCATCTTCTTAGGTACTTCATCATTAGAAGAATCCTCACCGTCACTAGCTCTCTCCACAATCACCTTATCGGTTGTGGCGGCAAAAGCCATAAAGTGACCACATTTATCCACATACTCATCGAAAGAGTCATTCTCATTATCACTCTGGGTAGCAACTAACCTTTTATCTTTTGATTTCTTGGTCTTTTCCTTCATAAGGTAGTTTGGGCACTCTATCCTCATATGACCAAAACCTTTGCACTCATGGCATTGGATGAGGGGTTTCTTATTCTTGCCCTTCCTTTAGGATTTAGATTTCCTAGGAGGTTTGGCTTTATCTTTTTTCCGAAATTGAAGAAACTTGATAATCTCATCAGCTATGAAGGTTAGATCCTCATCATCATCTTCATCTTTGCTTTCATCTTCATCTTCAGAGTCATCAATCTCTTCCTCTATACATGTAAGAGCCAAGTTTCTACTCTTTCCACCTTTTCCCATTCAACCTAATTCGATCTCATAGGTTTGAAGGTTCCCTATAAGCTTAGTTAAAGGAATTTGATCAATGTCCTTTACTTCTTCAATGGTAGTGATCTTGGCATGGAATCTATCGGGTAAGGACCTAAGGATTTTTCTAACAATTTTGGATTCTGCTATAGATTCTCTAAGGTTGAAGGCGAAATTCACAATATCCTTAAGTTTAGCATAGAACTCATCAAAGGTCTCATCCTCCTCCATTCGTATTTCTTCAAAACTACTAGTGAGTGTTTAAAGCTTCACAGTCTTTACTGCCTTGGTACCTTCATAGGTGGTTTCAAGAATGGTCCATGCTTCCTTGGCAACTTTTGTGGATGATATCTTCTTGAATTCCTTATTGGTCACCCCACAATACAAAGCATTCCGGGCCTTCTTCATTGAAATTTTCAGTTATGATTGTTACTTCATCCCAATCCATCAAGAATTCCTTTGGCTTAATCCAGCCAACTTCAACAACTTACCATACTTTTTCACCTAGAGCCTGCCAAAAAACTTTCATACGAACTTTCTAGTACGCATAATTAGTGCCATCAAATAAAGGAGGAATCAAAAGAGATTGTCCATGATCTATGACAACAGGGGTTAAGGATCACACTTAGGAAATTAATCCAATTAGAGTGTACCTACTCTAATACTACTTGTTGGGAAATTTAGACCCCAATTGATAGAATTGACAAGTTTTAAACCCAAGTTGTAAATTAGATTTATTATGTATAAAACTTATTAAAAAAAAAACATTAATATCATGCCGATATCATGCACAACAAAAAAGTAAATAAAACAAGATATGATGACCTAGGAAAACCAATGAAACAAACTAGTTTCATAGTAAAAAAGTTGAGGGAAAACCTTCATGAAAAGCAATTTATTATAGTAAAGAGAAGTTTCAGATCTAGTACAAAACCTTTGTCCCTAGACTTTACTATCCCCACAGATGAACTTACAAAGAAAACCTTCTACCGTTTGAAAACCTTTAAACTCTTCAATATATGAACGCTACCCTTTTGCATGAATTCTAGTACGTGACTAACCAATGATGCACGACTCTTAGTACGTAACTAACACACCAACTTGAGGAAGATGTTGGCTGCAAAGTTTTTCACTTCATCAACGATGAAGATCAAGAAACACTTGGTTACAAAACCCTAAGGCGCAAAGATGTAGTAGCTTCTTTAAGAGAGAATAAGGCACTTGGTCACCCTTTTGTATGTGTTCTCCTTGTATTCTCATATGTGACGGCCTTTAAAATAATCCTTATATATGTCTAGGGTTGTGAGAAAAGAAACTCTACATATACATGTCGGCATGGGCTGAAAATTCGATCTAGAAATCTGAATTTCATAATTCTCGATAGATACATCTCAAAGCGCGGTTATCGAGTCGTTGATAGATAGTATCTGTCGAGAGCTATCAAGACTCATTAAATCTCAATAGATAGTATTTGTTGAGAGTCGTCGAGAATCTATCCATCTTTAATGAACAACCCTTTTCTTGGTCCAATCTTCATGGCTTTAATATTAGGCCTTGAATTCTTGTTCCTTGAAGTATTAAACACATCCTAGATCTACCCAATTACAAGTAAAACGCGTTTTGTCAAAGGATTAGCGAATTCTACATTGACATATGTTCCTAACATGATTCACATATGTCCTAACAATCTGGATGTATGAATATTTTGGGGTTGTTCCACAACTTTCGAAAGATGTTGATGATATGTTCCCGAGGTTTCTTTGCTTTTTTGCCTAAGTATCGTCCCCGTCGGCGCCTCCCAAGCGTTCTTTGCAAGTTTGTCGGATGGTGATTAACGACCTAGCTGCCAATGAGGTGAATTTTTTATTTATTTATTATTTTATGTGTGGGCATGACTTCTTTTCATTTTGGATTCTTTGTGATTTTTAGATGTCCTTAAATCCTTGGCTTGGATGTGAGGACAATTGGTACTAACTTTCACTTTTAGCTCTTTGTCCTTGGATTGCTTTTAGCCATGCCGAAACTTAGATGAGATAAGTTTAGAATTCACCTGATGAAGCTTTGTAGTAAACAATTTGAACTTATCTGACCACTTCTGATGTTATTTGTCTTGACTAGAATGAGGCATAGCCGAATGCCCCTAGTCTAAAAACTTATGCATAAGGACCTTTTATTTTGAAAAAATATTTCTCTCCTCCTTTTTTTTTTTTGAAAATGGATGATTGAATTTATTTGTTTATGAAAAAGAGGATAAGGCGTGGCCGAATGCCCCTAGTTTGAAAAACAAATGCATGATTTTAAACTCTTTCCTAGTCACCTGCAAACTCTTTAAACTTACTTAAACTTGGTTAGGGACTGGGAGAGCCTAACTTGCAAATAAATCTCTGTATCAAAGCTATTAAGAAATAGCAATCATATACAAGAATTATTCATGGCAAGCAATCAAAATTTTCCTCATTGAATCACACATGATATCAACAAATGGGTTCGTAGCTTTGATTTTGTCACCAAGACCAATTTCACATCCTACAAGCTAGAGGGGATCAAGGCTCTAGGGAATGTCAAGATCAAGTGGGATTTTCTTTGTGCCCCTGTGAAGTTCTGGGATATTAAAGACCATGTATTCCTATATAAAACTACTGAACTTTGTCCCACGTTCAAAGAATTTTCAGCTATTCTAGGTTATGAACTTGGCAAAAAATTTGTAGCAATTTCTTGTGATCCCAAACATAGGGAGATCTCATCTAATGCTCTAGGGCTTCCTACCTCAATTACCAGTAGCATGATTGAAGGCCACATGGTGAATCGTCATTCAATTGTTACAAGGCTTATTAATATACGTACTCATAGTGTGTCCGACAAAATGCAAAATTTTTTTGGCTTAGCTCTTTGCTTCATGGGAGAATTCTTACTTTTACTTTGGAAGGCTTGGCCTTGTGGATGCTCGAGCTATAGGTATTGTGAGTCAAGTTAAGGATGGTGATAATCCCGCTTCTTTGATCTTTGCAGAAACTCTTTTAGGTGGAGAGTCACAACAATTTCTTAGGAGCCCTTTGACTTTGCAAATATGGTTGATGGAAAGACTGGACACGATTGCTACACCCATAGTTGCTAATTATGGTCCTAGTAATTTCCTTAGTAGGGCTATTCTTAAGATCGAGTGTCAAACTGAAATTAATCGGGTGAAATTTTCGAACAAGAAATCCAGTACCTCAATTCGATGGGATTGTTATTGGTGGAAGTGCCACCTCCTTTGTTGCGGTCTCTTGGATCAGATCACATCTTCTTGGTTGGATTAAGGAGGGCAACTTTTTATAAGGCTAATAGACTTTTGAGACAATTCCAATATGAGTAGGGAATGCCTGGTGGTAGAAGGAGAAAACCTTTCACTCCTGTGGACACAACTCCTACTTCTATAAGGAATATGCTATTGGGTTTGGACATGGCTGACCAAGTGGATTGATCTTTTATAAAGGTTCACTTTCATAGGATGACTGTGGAATATTCTAACTGGTTGGTGAACAAAATTGCAGATAAGGAGGCTAACATGGCTTCTATGAGAAAACAATTTCTTAAAGATAACCAAAACAAGCACGAGGATAACAACTATGAGTTCAAAAGGAGAGACAAAGATGACGAAGTACCTACCACAGATGGAACCAATGAACAACCAAAGGAGAAAAGACTCAAGTTTTTTTTGGCTTTGAACATGTTTGTTTTAATAGTTGGTATGAAACTCTTAGATTTAGGAATTATTTAGGACTTTCAAGTTTAGGGTTTTGTTTAGGCTTTGGCTTTTTAGGGTTTGGTTTTTTAATTTTTTAATTTTTTTTATGCTATGGTTTAGGGTTTTGGTTTTTTAAATTTTGTTTAATGGCATGGTTTAATGAAATGGTTAAATTTTGGCAAACAATTTTCTCCTCTTTTTGTTTGTGCTTGATGGGTAAATGGTGGGTTTGGTTTAGGGTTTTGGATTTTTAAAGTTTGTGTAATGGCATGATTTAGTGAAATGGTTAAACTTTGGCAACAATTTTCTCCTCTCTTTTTTTGTGCTTGATGGGTAAATGGTGGGTTTGGGTAAGTTGTGTTGGATTTTTAAAGTTTGTGTAATGGCATGGTTTATTGAAATGGTTAAATTTTGGGAACAATTTTCTCCTTCCTTTTTTTGTGCTTGATGGGTAAATGGTGGGTTTGGGTAAGTTGCTACTAGACTAATATATGGTTGCCTACATACTTTCTTGGTAGAAGGATTAGGTCATCATATAGTTCATGTCATTTGCCTTAATTTTTTCCTAGGCCACCCTTTCGGGTTTTCAACCTAACAAGCTTTCTCACTCTCTTTCTTTTTACTCTCCTTTTGCCTAAATAGCCCTTTCAGGTTTTCAACCTACCTTTTTTTTTTTTTTTTTTTTTTTTTTTTTTTTTTTTTTTTTTTTGCAGAACCTAGGAAAGAAAATAACATAATTTACAACCACTTCAAATGTGGTGTTTTGAGACTACCACCTTAGACGTGGTATTTCTTCAATTGATCCATATTGGTCAACTCGGTGAAAGAGTTTGCATTTAAGTCCATCAACCTTACCGCTCCCCCAGAGTATATCTATTTGATAATGTATGGACCTGCATAATTTTGCTTGAATTTCCCATTTGTTTCCTGAATCGGGGCTTGAATCTCCTTCAACACTAAATCTCCAAACTTCAAATCTCTAGCTCTTACTTTCTTGTCGAAAGCTTTCCTAAGTCTCCTTCGGTAACCTTGAATGTGATACAAGGCCGTGAGTCTCTTCTCATCCATCATGCATAATTGGTCATATCTAGTTTGTAACCAATCCACTTTGGAGATTTCAGTCTCCAATATTGTTCTCAATGAATGAACACCCATTTCAATGGGAAGGACCGCCTCCATCACATACACCGATGAATAAGGAGTGGCTCCTATGGATGACTAAATTGATGTCCTATACCCCCAAAGTGCATAGGGTAATTGTAGATGCCAATCCTTGTAGTTCTTCATGCTCTTCTTCATAATTCACCCTACGTTCTTGTTTGTAGCCTCGCTTGCTCCATTGGTCTAAGGACGATAGGGTGAGGATTTGTGGTGCTGAATATTGAACTGACGAAGTAGCTTCTCCATTTCTCTCATAAAATGCTGCCTATTGTTTGAAATAATTTCAAGTGATACCCTATATTTGCAAATGATATTAGTCTGAATAAACTAAGCAACTTTCTTCAAGTTAAAAACATTATATGAGGTAGCTTCCACCCATTTACTAAAGTAATCAATAGCAACAAATATAAATTCATGGCCATTGGATGCTATTGGGTGAATCTTCCTAATAATATCTATCCCCCATGTAGAGAATGGTCAAGGTGAAGTCATGGTATGTAATGGCATAGGCGGCATGTGCTTCAGATCTCCATGGACTTGGCACTGATGGCATTTTCGAACATGAACTGTGCAGTCTACTTCCATAGTAGTCCAAGAATAACCGTGTCTCATTATCTTTCATGACAGCATGTGTGCATTCATATGTGGCCCTGTCTCTTCGTAAGCCAACATCTTCTTGCTGATATAATAAATTGCATTCTCTTTTCTAGACTCCTCTAGGTATTAAGCAAGCAAAGCCCCCATTCCTGTATCCGTGTTTGTGAGATATAACAATAATGGCTTTTCAGTGACTGGAACTAGTATTGGTGGCTTCATCAAATAACTCTTAATCTTCTCAAAAGCTTCTTGGCATTTTTCATTCCATATTGTGGGAACTTCTTTCTTAAGCGAAATCGGAAAAGTGGCTCATATGTCATGGTGAGTTGGGCTATGAATTTGCTTATGTATTGTATCCTCCCTAAAAATCCTCGGATTTCCTTCTTAGTCCTTGGAGGCTTCATCTCCACAATTGCCTTGATCTTGTTAGGATCTACTTCAATTCCTCTCTGACTTACCATAAATTCCAACAGTTTTCCAAATGTCACACTAAAAGTACACTTTTTTAGATTTGACTGCAACTTATAGAATTGGATTCTTTCAAAGAACTTTCGTAAAGCCGGTATGTGCCCTTCACAGTCTTTGGACTTCACTATCATGTTATCCACATAAACTTCTACTTCTTTGTGTATCAAATCATGCAAAAGAGTAGTGGCTGCACCCTGGTAAATGGCACCAACATTCTTAAGGCCAAATGGCATGACCTTGTAGTAATATGTCCCCTATGGAGTAATGAAGGAGGTCTTTTTCATATCTTTTAGATCCATCTTTATCCGATTGTATCCTAAAAAGCCATCCATGAATGACAACAAGGAATGTCCTGTTGTGTTATTAACTAGGATATCAATATGAGGCAAGGGAAAATCATCTTTCTGGCTAGCCTTATTAAGATCTCTCAAGTCTACACACATTCTCACCTTCTTGTCCTTCTTCAACACTGGGACCACATTAGCTAACCGTTCTGGGTAGTTGACCACCCTTAAAAATCCCGCATTGTATTGTTTCTCAACTTCTTCTTTGATCTTGAGAGTCCACTCTGGCTTCATTCTTCTCAACTTCCGCTTAACTGGCTTTATGGTCGGATCTCGATGGAATGCAATGTTGCACTATATTTGTATTGATCCCAAGCATGCCTTTGTATGACCATGTGAATACCTCTTTGAACTCTTTCAATAGTGTGACTAATGCATCTCTCTCGGAGCGAGTTAAGGTATTACCCATTTGTACCATCTTAGGTTCATCATTAGTTCCCAGGTTAACATGTTGGGTTTCCTCTTTTATAGGTTCTATATGCCCTTGTTTTAATTCCTCATTATCAAAAGTTTCTTTACCAATTTTGGAAATAAAAACAATCAAAGCCAACAAATAAGTAGAATCAGAAATTACATTATAAGGAGTAGAGTTCTTAACAGACTCAACAAAAGTGGACTCTATAGGAATAGAAACATGGTTGCAAACAGACTCAACAGGAATGACAATACTCGTAGAAACAGGCTCAATAGGGATAGAGATAATGTTTTTGGCCGGATTGAGTGGTTCAATGGTCTTAATCTTCTCTAGAGAGTCATCCATGGGGTGGGCGGCTCCCTCCCATGCTTAGTTCTTCAACTTAGTTGTGGCTTCAATAATGGCAGCTGCCTTCTAGTGAGTCCTTTCTTCCCTCAACATCAGTACTCTGGGGTCTTCATCCATATAATTTGTGCTTTCGCTACCAACTTCCATATCTACGAGCTTCTCGTATACATAGGCATCCAGGTGCTCTAAGTTGTCCATCCACTCCCCAAATAGATCTTGCTTCCCTTTGTTACTTGGGCGGATGTATTGGGGGAAGTATTCTGATTCGTTCCCTTCCATTCTCCCACCTTCATCTTCAAGATTCTTCAGAGTTAAGTATTTGAAGTTGTGGATCATCGACTTTCTATCCAGTGTTGCCAATCTAGCATCTATGTCATCTTCTTCCTTAGTGTATGGGGTCGATGAGCCAAGTTTTGAATTGTGAAATGACCCTAACTCAGGAATTTCTCTACCATGCTTGTCATATCAAGGGCTTGATTTTGAGTGGCATCAATAATGCAACTCCAATTTGAGGGTCGCCCATAAAGGTATTCATCATAATCTATACCTTCAACTTCTGCATCCTCCTCTTCAACTTCATCTTCTTCAACTCTACATCATCCTCTATTTCTTCATCCTTAGCTTCTGCATCATCCTCTATATCTCTAACCTCAACTTCAGTATCATCCTCTATGTCTCTATTGTAGTAATCCACATCATCATCAAACTGGTCTTCATAAAAGGATCCCACATCTTCATCCTCTCTATCACTAGGGGGTTCTTCCCTATCATTGCCACTATCTTGGCTATCATAATCATTGCTACTACTCTTTTCACTATCACTATCATTGCTTTTATAGTCCCCACTATCTCTGTTGTCACTACTACTTTTGTCGCCACTATTATCACTCTCTCTGTCTCTACCTTCATCATCATCACTATGGGCTTCTCCCCCTTCCTCATTTGCATAATTTGTTCTTGCTTCATACAGATTTTTCAATGCCTGTTGGCAAGCTACCCAATACTTTTCTTCTTTTATATTGCAAATAGCATCTCTCAAAAGCGTAGTCATTGTATCGGGATCCATGTAATCAGCCCAATCAGTTGAGACCCAATTTGTGTCATCCTTCTTTAGTTCTGGGAGCTTGTTGTCACAATCAAGGAATAGCTCAAATCCAAGTTGATAGGCCAAGAATGTATTGACCTCTTGTGATGAATTAACCAATTAATTAGTCAAGTTAATTAATTAATCCGATTAACATTCAATACGAGTGGTAGTACAAACAAATCACCAACTAAGTTAATATTCAAATAAAAATAAAGTTGACATGGTGATTTGTTTACAAATGGGAAAAACCTCCAAGGAAAAAACCACATCGGGTGATTTTAAGGTCACCACTCCCGGGAATCCACTATTATCATAACAAGCGGTTACAAGTAAAGGAATCCCGAGACCTTATACCAACTTACTGTTGAACCCTTACCTCAATACCCAATTGGACTTGTACTATAGTGACAATCTCTACTTTTCAATGCGCGACTCCCAATCACGACCAACTCCTAACTTGAGAAGAATGTTGGCTACAAAGTTCTTGAGTTCATCAGCACGATGAAGATCACGAAGCTCCTTGGTTACAAAACCCTACGACGTACGAGACACAGCTTTCTTCAAGAGAAAGATGAACTAAGGCATATGTCTCCGGTCACAATATGCTTGTGAAAAACCTTTGCATCAAGTTGCACTCACTTGCATCACCAGTGATTGCCCTTAAAACAATCCTTATATATATTTAGGGTTGTGAGAAAAGAAAGCCTAAACATGTATACATGGATTTGTGTGAAATTAGATCTAAAAAACTAATTTTTGTAAATCTCGATAGATAGGTTATCTATCTAGTAGTCATTGAGCATCGGGCAAAAGTCGCCTTTCAAACCTTGATAGATGCTATCTGTCGAGCTAGCTATCTAGCTTTAAAATCCAACACTTCTTCACTTGTTTCTTGGACAAACTTGCATGGCTTTAACACTTGGACTTGAACTCTTGTTCCTTTAAGTATTAAACATATTAATAATTTATCTCCAAATTTGCGAGGTTAATCATGAATACTATAAAAGCAAAGCAAACCCCAATTTTTATTTTTTATTTTTTTTTAAGCCAAGTAGAGGTATGAGCTCTTCTTATGTTATTTTCTTCTTATTTACATTGTTTAATATATATATATATATATATATATGGTTTTTCATGTATTTTTAAAAAATAATTTTCATACATGAACCACCAAACTCTCTTTAGCCATTTTTTACAAGATAGAAAAGCTTGCATTAATTGAAATTACTCTTTCAAATGTAATCCATTTTTCTCTTATATTTCTCTATTGTTTAGTCATATATATTTTGTTTTGTTTCAATAATTTCTAAGCAAAGAATCATCTGATTCTTTAATTTTTTTGGTCTTTTAGAAATTTTAATATCTGAATTTTTGAGTTATTTTTTTGCAGTATTTGAAATTTTCTGACAATTTTTTTGTAAGCTATTGCACGTTCAAGCAATGACTTCTTCATTAAATTGTAACACAAATTGAAATCATACAAGAGCAAATCATGCAATGGTGTATTTTCTTTATCAATTTAGGATTCTATAAAATTATTTTAGTTTACCTCACAAATAGGCGGGTTCCCGTGCATAGCATGGGTTAACGACTAATATTATTAAATTTTATTGCAAATACATAACAGGTTTTTTAGTATATGGAAAAATTTCTTGAAAGCTTATACTTGTGTTAATTATAAGTTGTAAAAGAATATGTATTAGTTTCTTAAGTGTTTGAAGTAGTTTTAAATGGTCTTGAGCTAGATTCAAATTGGTTAGAAGTAAATAGTTTTAAATGTTATTGAACTATATATTCAAATTGGTTAGAAGTAATTTTAAGTAATTTAAATGGGATTGAAGTATTTTAAATCAGAAGGACGCTTAGCAAAAGATTAGAATAGTTTGAAATCTATTTCGAGACTGGCAAAAATTAGAGTAGATTAGATTAATTTTTTATTGAGCTAATTAAATTCCTAGCTTATAATAACTCTTTCATACGTACATGCACATTTGACAATTGAAAAAAAAGGAAAAGAAAAAAAGAAAAAGAAAAAGAAAAAAAAGAGACATGTATGAAAGGTTTTTACTTTAATTTTTTTCCAAATCTTGAAAAAGTCATGTATGGATCCCAGTTCATAATGTATGGAAGCTACTGATTCCTGAATGCTCCACTATTTGTTTTTAAAAAAATTTTAAAGATGATAATTTGTTTTGACTTATTTATATACTTAATTTTTTCTTCTTAATTCAATTTTTTATTATTGTGATATATTGAATTTTCTTAATATTTATTATATATTTAAACAATTTACAAACATAAAATCAATACAAAATATATTACGAAAACACAACCAACTTTTTGAATTTTATAAATTTTTCATTAGTGTTTGAGTTAATGATAAGTTTTAGTCATGAGAGAAATGGTGTTAATTTCAAATGAGTAAGAAATATTTGAAAATGGATTTGACGTTATTTCAAATGGCCTTGGAGTAGTTTTGAAATGGAGTGACACTTGACTCAAAAATTATGGTGAATTTAAAATTAAATTTAAGAGGGAAGCAATTTCTTTTATATATATTGGTGGAGCCAAGGGGTTAAGCAATTTCTCCCCTTTTCTTTTCATCAATGTCTTTTAAGGATTAAAACCTATAAAATTCAAATGAAGGTAGAGAAAAAAAAGAGTTAGAAAATAACAGAGCTAGTGCTATTAAAAATGAAAAAAAAAGAAAGAAAACCATTACGAATATTTTTTTAATTTATTGTACTAATATTAGAAATTATTGAAGACTTTTATTGTATTAGGAAATTGTTTTCTGATAATTACTATGTTCATGTAAAGAATTATAAATTATTTTTGACAATTGCTGTGTAGAATTGCTCATTATTGTGTAGTATTGCTCACTTTTATTGTTCACTAAATTATTCCAATTTTTCTATTCATTTTTATTTCTAGCTTTTGTAAGCCTGTGTGTGTGTAACTTTTATATCAGTTGTATGAACCAAGTTGTATAGCCACTTGAAGTATCAGTAAATTGAAATATCAATCCTAAGCCCTTCTCAGTTCCCTATTCTCCTTATCAGTCCCCCCAAAAAAATATAAAAAAAATATAGTTTCGTATGTGAGGCATTCCCGAGGTGCATTTGCTCCTTGGGCTCCTCGGATGATGGGTCCGTCAATTCTCCTTCTCGAACCTTTGTTCATATGTTTATTCTGAATCAGCATGGTATGCACCTCAGGCTCCTCGGATGATGGGTTCGTCAGTTTCCCCTCCTCGGATCTCTGTTTATATGTTTAGTCCACGTGTTAGATCTGGATTGATGCATGGACAAGCCTTTGCTCATCCTCAGACTGGGCCCATGGGCTTAATGCTGTGTTTTGGCCCCTCTCTCCCACAGTAACTATTAAAAGAACATTCCCATAAGTTTAAAATTTTGACTTTTAAAAAAATAAAAAACGGCCTATACATGCCCAAAAAAAAAAAAAAAAAAAAAAAAAAAAAAAAACCTTCATTTATAAACAAAATATAATTAATAATTTAATATGCAATTTTCTTTCGTGGGTTTTCTTCGTTAAAACAATAGTCAAAATATATATACAAATGTTTATGTACAACACATACATGCGCATTCGTGCACCCACACATTTTAGTACTAGATTACTAATTGTGGGGGCCGTTCGATCAATAGGCCCATTAAGCTCGGGATTGTTGGACCTGTGGCCCATCCGAGGATGCATATCCGACCGAGGAGGCCAAGTCAGGTCATAAGGTAATTATCAAGGGGTGGTAGTCAATATCACAATGGTAGAGTTCTATATTTGTCCGAGGACACCATACTCCTCGGCGATATGCGTCCGAGGACGATCGGGACGCGGTCTTGTTGCAACCAGACCTCAGAACTAAGTCACCACCGAAGATAGAATAATCGACCAAGGATGAAAGAGATAAGGCAAACAAATATCTATAACTACAGTTGCCTCCGCATTAATGGCCTCTCAACCAACTCTCTGGCTGCATTAATGTGGAGGTGATACCCGAACAATGAAGGAAGCGACCTTTTGACTACCCATAGGAAGTTCCAGGAGGTGCTAGATGGGACAGAAAGAAATCCTCCGAACCCAACCTATACGTGTGCGGTGAGGATGGAACACAAAGGGGGTATATAAACCGAAAGAAGAACATGCAGAAAAGGAGATCGGAAATGAAAAGAAGAGAAAGAAAAACACGGACAAAAGAAGAAGAACAAAAAGAGAGAAAAAGAATCGTATCGATTACCAAAGAAAACGATCGTTGAGCCAACTCCAGGTCTTCAATATACGTGAGGGTGAATCTTTTTATTATACAAAAGTTAACCTAGTTCTTTACACCCACGCTCTATAAATCATATTGTTTGGGCCTATTTACGTGCGAACCCGAGATCGTGTTGGGTCGTTATAAATCGTGTCCTTACAATTGGCGCCGTCTGTGGGGAGAGCTTGTGTTAGCTTAGAGGACTTCCGGTGCAACGTTTCTGATGGAGGAAGTGGGTCCACATCACCTGCGCGGGGGACCGCATCGGGAGAATGTCAACCTGCACTAGGCAGAGTCATGGGGCTCTCAACATGGTGGTCCTCGAAGGAGTCCCGAACGGAGAGAAGGCCATGAAGGGAGTGTACATACAACTCATACAACCAGGAGCCATTCTCGTGGGAAGTGTCACGTCTCCCACGCGAAGCATGATGGGAATCTGCAACGAGAGATTGCAGATTTGAAGAGAGAGTTGCGCCATGCGCAGCGGGAACGTTCCCCACCTTGCTCCGAGCTATCATCCGAGGAGTCGGATGGAACTAGTTATAGGCGGAGATCGAGAACTCCGCCAAGCGAGACTTTCTCCTATGAAGAGGAGCACCGCCATCGACGTAAGCGTAGAAGTCCAACTAGCAGGGGCTTGGGAAATGATGCCATGAACAAAGCCTTGAGTCAAATTTCCAAGTCACCCTTTACGAGAAACATAGACGATGCTACCCATCCTCGGCGGTTCCATCAGCCTACGTTCTCTCTGTATGATGGCCATTTAGATCCGGTGGGACATGTAAGCTATTACAGCCAGAAGATGGCTATTTACTCCGGGGATGATGCTTTGATGTGCAAGATTTTTCCATCGAGTTTGGGTCCGATGGCGATGAGGTGGTTCAATGGCTTAAGGGCCAATTCTCTTGGATCTTTCAAAACACCGACTCAAGCTTTTGGTGCTCGCTTTATTACATGCAGCAGGACTCCTTGGCCTTTGGGATCCTTGCTGACTTTGTCTATGCGAGAGGGCGAGACTCTCAAGAGTTACTCGGATAGGTACTGGGAAATGTTTAACGAAATAGAGGAAAAGAACGATCCTGTGGCTATAACCACTTTCAAAACTGGTCTCCCAGCTGATTACGATTTGAGGAAGTCCCCGACGGGTAAACCTGTCACCAGTGTGCGCCAACCGATGGATAGAATAGATAAGTACAGAAGGGTAGAGGAAGATCAACTTCGGGGGAAAGGAAAGGCCAAGGTGATCCCTCGGGAGAGGAGGGATTTCAGGTCGGACCGTTATAATAACAAAACGACCACGGAGGGATTTTGTTGGGCGATCGAGGCTCGGCGGATGCCCAAGTTGTTAATGCAGTATTTCGGGAGCCCGTTCAGCAGGTTTTGGAGAAGATAAAGAACGAGCCATTCTTCAAATGGTCCGAACAAGATGGCGGGAGAGCCTAGAAAACGCAACCCGAGTTTGTATTGCCATTATCATCATGATCATGGGCACACGACGGACAACTGCAGGAATTTATGGGACCACTTGGAACAGTTGGTTCGTGAAGGGAAATTAAAGCAACTCTTGCATCACTCCGGTGGAAGGGCGAGCCAAGCAGGTTCCGAGGTGCGTGGGGACGCTTCATCAAGGCTCCCCACAGGTACGATTAACGTTATCTTTGCGGCCCCGGGAAGGACTGGATCTTGCCTCTCCAGTGTTGTCGGTGTCCCGATCCCCAACCGAGGATCATTCTCAAGCATTGAAGAGAGCCAAGAGGCGTGTCCCCCTGATTTTGGGCTTTTCGGATGAGCATATGGTTGGGACCATACAGCCCCATGAGGATGCTTTGGTGGTAACGTTGAGGATTAGCGGGTACGATGTCAGAAGAGTGATGGTTGATCGGGGAAGCGCTGTGGATGTGATGTATCCAGACTTGTACAAAGGGCTAGGTTTGAAACCAGAGGACTTAACAACCTATAATTCTCCTCTAGTAAGTTTTGAGGGAAGGTTGGTCACTCCCATGAGGCTAATCAGGCTGCCCGTGCGATCGGTACGGATGTGGTGGAGGTGGACTTTATTGTCGTAGATGTTTTTTCTCCGTACACGGCTATTGTGGGCAGACCTTGGCTTCACACCCTTAAAGCGATCTCATCTACTCTACATCAGAAGGTGAAATACCCATCCGGAGACCAAGTGTTGGAAACAAGAGGGAGTCGGGCGGCTGCTCGGCGATGCCTAGTAGCGGCTATACAAAGATCGGCCGGAGCGAAAACCTCGGCAACGGCCGACAATGAGTTATAGCAATTAAAGTCCCGATGATCGAGGCTTGGACGTGCTAGCCAATGGGGTAGAGTGTGAAGATCCGGAGAAGGTAGTTGTTGCCGATGATCCAGAAAAATTCTTCCAGGTTGGGGCCAAATTGCCTTTGCAAGAGAAAGCAAGTTTGTTGGAATTCCTTCGAGCCAATGTGGACGTTTTTGCATGGGACCCGTATGAAGCCCCAGGGGTGGACCCGAATTTCATTTGTCACCGACTCAACGTGAACCCTACCGTTATGCCCAGGAGACAACCTCCTCGCGACCATCGAAGGAACATGCCGAGGCGGTTAGAAGCGAAGTTGCCAGGCTCAAACAGTCAGGGCTATCAAGGAAGTTTTTTACCCTCAATGGTTGGCCAATACGGTGGTAGTAAAGAAGAAGACTGGAAAATGGCGGGTGTGTGTGGACTTTACGGATCTTAATAAGGCCTATCCCAAGGATTCATTTCCTATGCCGAAGATCGACCGGTTGGTGGATGCGACCGTGGGTCACCCTCGGATGAATTTCTTGGATACCTTTCAAGGGTATCACCAAATACCGCTGGCCGCCGACGATCGGAAAAAGACTACTTTTGTGACCCCGATTGGGAATTACCATTATAAGGTGATGCCCTTCGGCTTGAAAAACGCTGGATCTACCTACCAACGTATGATGACAAAAATGTTTGAACCGCAATCAGGGCGAAGTATTGAAGTTTATATCGATGATATGGTTGTGAAAAGTAAAGTGGTGTTCGAACACGTGGAAGACCTCACAAGTATCTTCGGGATCCTGAGAAAACACAAGTTGCGCTTGAATGCTTCGAAGTGCTCCTTTGGTGTAGGTTCCGGGAAATTCTTGGGGTACATGGTGACCCATAGAGGAATTGAGGTGAATCCAGACCAGATTAGGGCCATTAACGATTTGCAAGCACCTCGGAATCCAAAAGAGGTGCGCGACCGACCGGATGACTAGCTGCGTTGAATCGGTTCATCTCCAGGTTGGCAGAGAGGTGTCGTCCTTTTTTCCACCTATTACATAAGTGGCAAGGATTTGAATGGACCGTGGAATGTCTTTGAGCGTTCTAGCAGTTGAAAGAGTACTTGTCCAGGCCGCCAATCATGTCTAGCCCCGAGGTGGATGACGTGTTGTATGCTTATTTGGCGGTAGCCCCTCATGCGATTAGTTTCGTCTTGATACGAGAAGACAATGGCGTCCAAAGGCCAGTTTATTATGTAAGTAAATCCCTCCATGAAGCCGAGGTGAGATATTTGTCATTAGAAAAGGCCATACTAGCGGTGGTCCATGCAACACGCAAACTTCTACACTATTTTCAAGCCCACACCGTGGTTATCTTGACCCAACCGCCTCTTAAGTCCATTCTCGGAAGTGCTGACTACACCGGAAGAATTGCCAAGTGGGGCACGATTAAGGTGCTTTCGATATCAAATACATGCCTCGCACCTCTGTAAAAGGTCAAGTACTTGCCGATTTGGTGGCTGAGTTCGCGAGTGCCCGTGAGGAAGTTAATATGAATCAAGATCACATGGATGAAAAATCGGTTGGCTTAATATCCGCACAAGGAGAGTCTTTTTGGAAAGTGTACGTGGATGGGGCCGCAAACCAACGGGGAGCGGGATTGGGGTTGGTGTTGATATCCCCCGAGGAGGTCATCATCGAGAAGTCGTTAAGATTAGGATTCTCGGCTACTAACAATGAATCGAAATACGAAGCTTTGATAATGGGAATGAGTATGGTCCATAAGATGGGTGGAAAGGCGGTGAAATTATTTTCGGACTTGAGGTTGGTAGTTGGCCAGGTGATAGGAGAGTTGGAGGCCCGAGATCCAAGGATGCAAGGGTATCTGGACTGGGTTAGGCGTATGCGTGCGAAGTTTGAGTCTTTCGACGTATTACATATTCCTCGAGGTGAAAATACCCACGTTGATTCCTTGGCAACCCTTGCCACCTCCTCGATCTGAAATTTTCCTCGGGTGATTATCGTTGAAGACTTGTGTACCCCCACCTCACCGGAAAAGGAGGTTTGCCAAGTCAATCAAACCAATCGGTCGGCAAGCTGGATGGATCCCATATTAAAATTCCTTGAAAGTGACGTATTGTCCGACGATAAGGTGGAAGTTGAGAGAATACGAAGGAAAGCTCCTCGATCTTGGTTATCCGAGGACAAAAAGTTATACAAACGGTCCTTCTCCGGGCCATACCTGCTCTGTGTGCCTCCCGAGATAGCAGAGTCAATATTGGAGGAATTGCATGAGGGCATTTGTGGGAGCCATACAGGAGGAAGGTCTCTAGCATGTCGAGCCCTCACACAAGGATATTGGTGGCCAAATATGCAAAATGAAGTGCAGGAGTACGTTAGGAAGTGTGATCGTTGTCAAAGATATGCTCCAAATATCCACCAACCGGGAGGAGCTCTTAACCCTCTCTCTAGCCCTTGGCCTTTTGCCCAGGGGGGCTAGACATTGTCGGCCATTTTCCTAAAGCCATAGGAAACAAGAAGTACCTGGTTGGTCGGCACTGAGACTACTTCACTAAATGGGTCGAGGCCGAGCCCCCGTGAACATCAGAGACGTAGATGTGAAGAAGTTTGTTTGGAGAAACATTGTTACGCGATTTGGAATTCCCCGCGCTCTTGTCTCGGATAATGGGCTCCAATTTGATAGCAATGCCTTCAGGGAATATTGTTCGAATCGGGTATAAGAAACAGATATTCCACTCCGGCTTATCCACAAGGTAATGGGCAGTGAGAGGTCTGTTAACAAAGTGATAGTCAATGGGCTTAAGAAGAGGCTGGATGACGCTAAAGGAAAGTGGGTGGAAGAACTGCCACATGTGCTTTGGACGTATTGGACAACACCCCGACGCTCAACGGGGGAAACTCCCTTTTCCATGACCTATGGGGCCGAGGCCGTCATTCCCCAGGAAACTGGATTCCCAACGTTAAGGACCAGTACATTCTCTTCGGATAGTAATGATGCGATGTTGGGGAAAAGTTTGGACCTCATTGAAGAGTGGAGGGAGAGCGCGATGGTTCAACTAGCTTACTACCAACATAAGCTCAAGCGGGGCTATGATAGTAATGTGAAAATGAGGCCACTAGCGGTAGGAGATTTGGTGCTGAGGAAAGTGCTGGGTGCCACCAAGAATCCAAATTGGGGAAAATTGGGACCTAATTGGGAGGGGCCATATCGAATCACTTCTGTAGCGGGAATAGGGGCTTATTATTTGGAAGACCTAGACGAAAAAGTCATGCTTCATCCTTGGAATGTAAATAATCTCAAGAGGTATTATTATTAATAAAAGTGTTTCAATTCAATATTTCTTTTAATTTATGTCAACCATACATCCTGTACTCCTGCATCCTATGATTTATATTGAAATGTTAAACAAAAACTAAGTTATGCCAGGTCCTCGGATCGCAAACTTAGTGGAAATTAACGTCCTATGATTTATATTGAAATGTTAAACGAAAACCAAAATATGCCAGGTCCTCGGATCGCAAACTTAGTGGAAATTAACGTCCTATGATTTATATTGAAATGTTAAAATGAAACCAAGTTATGCTAGGTCCTCGGATCACAAACTTAGTGGAAATTAACATCCTATGATTTATATTGAAATGTTAAACAGAAACCAAGTTATGCCATGTCCTTGGATCGCAAACTTGGTGGAAATTAACATCCCATATTGTATATTGAAATGTTAAACAGAAACCAAGTTATGCCAGGTCCTCGGATCGCAAACTTGGTGGAAATTAACGTCCCATATTGTATATTGAAATGTTAAATAGAAACCAAGTTATGCCATGTCCTCGGATTGCAAACTTGGTGGAAATTAACATCCCATATTGTATATTGAAATGTTAAACAGAAACCAAGTTATGCCAGGTCCTCGGATCGCAAACTTGGTGGAAATTAACGTCCCATATTGTATATTGAAATGTTAAACAGAAACTAAGATATGCCAGGTCCTCGGATCGCAAACTTGGTGGAAATTAACGTCCCATATTGTGTATTGAGGTTATAAGCGAGTCGAGTTGTGATGGATCCTCTAATCACAAACTTAACGAGAAATAACGCCCAATAATACTCATTGGGGAATCAAATAGAGATCTTTGGACGTAAGTTGGCGTACAATCAAGGTGCTGAAGGCATGATTTTATTTAATTTATGAACTTTTGTAAAAAAAAAATGGCAATTAATTGGAAAGGATACGTGCATATCTAAAACATTTCCCTAAGACCCTGTTGTATTAACGCTTATTGCATATTGCTAATTATCGATTGACGATATGTATGAGTAAAAATCTGCATACGAGCAAAAGATAGTTGAAATGAACCTCTCTAAATTACGATAACACAGTGAATGATTACAAAAGTAACATAAAGTAGCAAAAGTAGTAAGAAAATGAGCAAGGAGACCCCCTACTAGATATCTAGTTAAGTTGCAAAACCAGATCTACTTTTTTAATTTCAACTGGATCTGTGGGTTTTGGATGGCGGGTAGGTCTACCTCCGAAGTTGTGATTCCCTCTTTGGCTTGGGTAATGTCCCGAGTTGGTAGAACTGTGGAGTCCAAATCCCGTTGAAAACCTTGGGAGGCCGTCTCTGCCTCCGAAGCGGAGGTGGTCTTGTCCAGGGAAGCTCCTGGAGGGGCAAGTCCCTTTTTGCCGATTCCGATTGGCCACGGGGAGGAGAATTGTGAGGCAAAACCTCCTCGTTGAGGTTAATAACTCAAGAAGGAGTATCGCTTTGATGGGGTAGAAGAACCGAGGGGCGGATTGCGTCGGGATAGAATATGTTCTCTGGCTTACGTAACTCGGATGAGGCCTCAACCCCAACACGGTTAAGAGCCTCGCTCCAAGTTCTTACGCAGTAGATACGGCATACCTCCGGAACCTCGGCTCTCAATGCCTTCTCGCCTTCAACTATACCAATTTCGTAGCCTCTCTGCTCAGCTTCGTTCATTGTCTGCTCGGCCTTGATTTTTGCTTTCTCGGCTTGCTCCTTGGACTTTTCAGCTCGCTCCCGTAGCTTTTGAGTTTCCTCCAGGTGCTTCCTGAAAACTAGAGCTTGCTCCTGAGTCTTCTTTAGCTCGGCATTCGCCTCACGCAGAAGTCTCCCTTGGTCCTCGGCCTGCTTCTAGTAGCCTTTTAATGCCGACTTGGCACTCTTGTGAGCTTGCTCTTCGACCTGTAGCTTTTTCTGCGCATCGGCCAAGTCCTGTTCAAATTTGGACAAGGTCTCTACAGCCGTTGCCTGCCTTTTTCTTTCGTCATCTAGCTGATCGGAATAGTCGTTGAGCATCTCATCTAGCTTGAAAGTATTTTGGATGATCTGTAGGAAAAAGTTAACACTATAGTCAATGAAAAGTGCATATTAGTGAGTAACAGTTACTAAATGAAAAAGGATAAAAGATATCTTCTTACCATGCCCAAATATCGTTTGTTGTCGAGGACGAGTTCATTCTTCCTCATATTCTTTATTTCGGCCATGTCCTTTGGGAGCAATAAGGCTTCCTCTATGGCTCAAGCTACGTGACACCCTATGCCGCCATTAAAGTCCCTTATAGATGCATCATCTCGCAGGGGATCCCCACCGTGCATAGGTGCAGCAACCATGCTTGTGGTTCGGGATATTGGGAATCAGATTTGTCTTGGTCCCGCACGGCTTGGTGCTTGGTCTTTTGCTACTTTGCAGCTCGTTGGGCATCCCGCTCTCGAGTTGGATGAGACTTGCTCGTGTCTGCCACATCCTTGCCTTTTTGTTCACTGCGCCTTTTCTGCTCGGCAACGTTAGAAAGCGCGGGTTGTGATGGTGGCCGAGGAGGTTGGCGAGGGGCAGGAGGAGGAGACCTAGCTGGAAGAGATGAAGCCTGGGATGGTATTGTTTTTGTAGGCGTACTCTTTCCCGGCTGACCTTCCATCAGCTCCAATGAGACTTTTCTGGGGTTTTCTTTGTATCCCCATCTCGTCAGGACCTTCCTTGGGGCTTGTGGGTTGATCAAAAATCCCGAAATTGTCCGAGGACTCGAATCTTCGCTACAACCGTTTCCTCGCTTTTCTCCTTTTTCTTTCTCCCTTTTATTTCCTTTTCCCTTTGGAGAGGTAAGGATGAGGAAGTTCCCCGCCGAGATGTCAAGCTACGAAAAGAGGCTCTGTGCGAGGTGTGTACTTGGGAAGCGGAATACCCTTTGGAACAATGAACCCTTCGTAGGCAACACCGATACGGTGAAGCCGAGGGTCACGTGCTCTAATCATGCACTTCGGCGCCTGAAAAGCAAAAGAGAGGGGGGTATAGCCGAGAATTAAGTGTGCTGCCCGGAGCTGACCGTCAGACTCATTCACGTATATTTCGACCTTTAATAATTTATCCAAGCTCGCCTTATTGACTAACCTAAGATTGGGCTTCGTGTAGCGTCTATCTGCAAAACCGTTGAGTAAAGAGTGAAAATTGTAGGAGACAAAAAAAAAAAAAAGTAAATGAAATGTGTTCGCAGACTAAGTAGTATAGATCTATGACTGCGCGCCCACCTGGTGTTCCCTCTACGGTCGGGCAAGGCAAACCATCGTGCCATTCCCCAGAGAGAATAAGGAAATCCTCCTTTAGGTTCTTATTTGAAGTGGGAAGGCACTCAATTAGCCTTACCTCGGGATATCTCGACTTGAGATAACATCCCTGGCCGGTTAAGTGATGGAGGTTGTACACCCAATTCACATCATGATGGGTTAGCTTTAAGTCCATTCTCTTGTTCGGAGCGTCTATACTTCCCAGGACCCTAAACATGTTTGGAGCACACTGGGTGGGGGATAGCCTAAAGAAATTGAGATAACTCCTAGTGATACTACCCATGGGGATAGTCATCCCGCCCTCTATAAAGGCAATCATGGGAATAACTACTTCCCCAGTTTGTCCGGCATCAACCCATTCCCCTTGGGCTGCGTATCTCATCCCCATCGTTGGGGGGATTTTATACTTAGAGCGAAAATTCCTAATACCTTCCTCGGACTCAACGAGACATCGAAATGGATTCTTTTGTTTCCCCATTTTTTCTAAAAAGACTTAGCAGAAAAGACTGTTGGGTTTGAAATGAAAGTGGTAAAAACTTTGAGAGGACTTACGGGTTCAAAGGAAGGACCTCGGACAAAGTACGATTATTTGTAGTCGCCAGGAGAATAACGAAGAATGAAGAAAGGCAGGTTCAATGTATGAGCTGCGGAACCACGTAATCATCGAAGGTAAAGTACAGGGTCAATTAGAAAGCGCCTTTATAGTCATGTGAGGATTGTGAGCGGTGAAATTCCCGCTCACGAAACAAGGGAAGCCTTCTGCCGTTGGATTTAGATCTCACCGTCGAACGTGGGAGACAAGGGCGTTGTCAAAATTTAATACTGCCAAAATCGGGATGCTAAAGCGTCAGGGGCATGCCCCAAAACATGCATAGGTACGAGCTTATGACGTCAAAATCCACCTTCTCTCCCGAGGAGTCGAAAAGTAGGATTTTGAGGGGCTATTGTGGGGGCCGTTCGATCAATAGGCCCATTAAGCTCAAGATTGTTGGGCACATGACCCATCCGAGGATGCATATCCGTCCGAGGAGGCCAAGTCAGGTCATAAGGTAATTACTCAAGGGGGTGGTAGTCAATATCACAATGGTAGAGTTCTGTATTTGTCCGAGGACGCCATACTCCTCGGCGGTATGCGTCCGAGGACGATCAAGACGCGGTCTTGTTGCAACCAGACCTCGAAACTAAGTCACCATTGAAGATAGAATAACCGACCAAGGATGAAAGAGATAAGGCAAACAAATATCTATAACTACAGCTGCCTCCGCATTAATGGCCTCTCAACCAACTCTCTGGCCGCATTAATGTGGAGGTGATATCTGAACAGTAAGGAAGCAGCCTTACAGCTGCCCATAGGAAGTTCCAGGAGGTGCTAGATGGGACAGAAAGAAATCCTCCGAACCCAACCTACACGTGTGCGGTGAGGATGGAACACAAAGGGGGTATATAAACTGAAAGAAGAACATGCAGAAAAGGAGATCAAAACAGAAAAGAAGAGAAAGAAAAACACAGACAAAAGAAGAAGAACAAAAAGAGAGAAAAAGAACTGTATCGATTACCAAAGAAAACGATTGTTGAGCCAACTCCAGGTCTTCAATATACGTGAGGGTGAATCTTTTTATTATACAAAAGTTAACCTAGTTCTTTACACCCACGCTCTACAAATCATATTGTTTGGGCCTATTTACGTGCGAACCCGAGATCGTGTTGGGTCGTTATAAATCATGTCCTTACACTAATGTTATATAAATTTTTTCCCCTTCGCAGCTCCACCATTGATGCATGTTATAGATTATCTAGACTAATTGTTTACTTTAAAAGTTAGCCAAAAATAATTATATATTCATATATATTATAATTACCAAGTATTAATAAAAATAATAATAAAAAAAAACTTTGGACAATATTGTAGAAAAGATAATATTTAGATAGAAATTTCTCAGAGAATTTCAAAGATAATTTAATCAAAACTTGTAATTATGAATTGCTTTAGTCCAGTTTAATTAAAAAAAAAACATAAATATTATGATACTATGATTTGTTTTTAAATTATTTGATAATTGCAATGAAGAAAAAGTGTTTTCAAAACTCTTGACATTAAAATATTTATAGAACGATATTAGATATATATATTTTTTTTTGAGAAAGAAGACTACTAATATTATTCAAAGAAATTAGCCCTAATAGGCAAAGAGAACTGAATTCAGGTGTAGAGGAATATCTTCTATCCACACCGACAAACCTCTAACATGTCCAGCATGTTTAGCTAAGTTGTGAGTTACCTTATTACTATAAAGTTTAATGTCTTTGATTTTTACTATCATTATATAGATACCTAACTTTTTTTAAAATTCGCTTGCCAATTCTATTGCAAGGTATAAACATTCTATCAACTCATGCCGCCAATGAAATTCCCAGAAGTATCGGAAACTCAGAAAAGGGAGAAAGTGATCAAATAAGAAATATCAGGTTAGGTACATTGCAATCTAGACTCTTTTACCATAACATGTATGGTATGCTGTAATATGTACCTTAATGGAATGTCTATTTATGAGTTATGCAACTATTGACAATTTGACATTCAATAACAAACATTACGAAAAATAAAATAAAATAAAATAAATCCCCAAAAAAAAAAAAGTTGTACCAATGTTTTCTCAATTCTCTAACACCTTAAATTGCATGGCTATTTTTACACTTGTAAGTGGAAACTATTGATATTACATTTGAGAATAAGGCTACCGCATCAAAAACTAGAGGAAAAGTTAATTACTTATATCTATGGATGGTTTACGAAGAATCAAATTATTTAATTTTTAAGGTTTAATGTGTTTTCTGAATTAATTAGGCAGGGCAAATAAAGTACAGCTCTCGATTTCTTTTAAATGAACTGATTTTCTCTCCCTCCTTGCAGCTTGTCGACTTGTTTCGAAACTCGTTAAACCATTGGGTATGCTACATTTACTCAATTAGTAATTTCAAATCTTAGTAATATATTGTGCAAATCTTTTTCTATGCTCTTTCTTATGTGTTATTTATTTATTTTCTTCATCTAGTTGAGAAAACTCTGTTTTAATTATTGACATAGGGATCAAAAAAAATTTATGAATTGAAGTTGCTTCATTACCAATCTGCTCAACTTCTAAGCCAAGTGTGCGATGAGCTACCGGGTTTAAGTGAAATACAATTATCAGATGCTCGTGTTCTTGATGCTGTACTCAAAGCTATCCAGAAAGGGTCAATTGAGTTTGTTATTGTTGATTTGCTGTACTGAGTACAAAAAATGAAATTGTATGGAGCAAAACAAAGGAAACATCAAGAAACACATTTATGTGGGCTGTTCAAAATCGTCAGCATAAAATATTTTGCCTCATATACCGATGTCATATAAAGAACGCAATATTGCTTTCAGTAGATAGCAAGAACAATAACATATTACACGTGGCAGCGATTTTAGATTCTTCCTCTAGACTACGCACAGTTCCAGGTGCAGCTCCACAGATGCAAAGAGAACTACAATGGTATGAGGTAAAACTTGTTTTTTTTTTTTTTTTTTTTCTTGGGAGGGGATAGTATTTTTTTCGTTTTAATCTGAAATTTAAAAAAAAAAAAAAAAAAATTATTATAGCATAATCTAAGTGTACATGATTTTTTTTTTTGAAAGAATGATAGAAAATTTATTGAAACCAATACTCAGCATAGTACAGTAAGGCCAACTACAATAGCTTGGCGTGAGGGGATAACGACTACAACAACTGTCATATCCCGATGGAAAAATGCACTAATGTACGCCTATATCAGCTGTCTATTTGCTGTGCTGCCATACAAGTTTTGTATTCTGTTAACACACTATTTGCTCTCTCCATGATGACCCTTGGCTGAAGCTGAACATGATCAAAATAGAATTTATTTCTGGCATTCCAAATGCTCCAAGTGTACATGATTAAAGTTTATATATATGTAAAGCTCTCTCCTATGGGAAAAAGTATTTAATATCAAATGAAACCTTGTCTCAAAAAGTTGTAATTTATAATTATGTGTTTTGTTGGCTTTAATTCCGTACCAAATTTTATTGTAATTTTATTCAATCTTTTGTACCCTGTATTTATTGTGGGATTTGATTGTAAGGGTTGTGTGATAGAGAGAGAGTGTGTGAAGACTCAAGCAATTGAAGATTGAAGAGTTTTTGTGGGTATTTCGCGACTAAGCATTCCGCGAAGTGACCCATGTGACTTGCACATGCTGGAATGTGAAGAGTCAGGATAGAATGGAGACGATTATGTCTCGCGAGTATCTTGCGGGTAAGGCCTTCCTGCGAGACACCCGCGAGACATTCTGTTTTGCCAAATCACAATTTTGATACACACTTTTTGTGCCTATACTATTTATACCCACATTACCCACAAATGTTGAGGAGTGTTTCTGAGAGAAAACCCTAGTTAAACACCTTGAAAGTTAGAGATTGTTATACCCACAATCTTCTACACAATTGCATGTGGATTTTCCTCAATTCCTACCTCTCCATTTCCATACCATTGAGAGGTTGATAGCCCAAATACTTACCACACCCTTTTAGAGTGTCAAGTAAGGTTTTGGTGCTCCTGGAAAGTATTGGAAGAAGCCAAGGATGACAGATGCAACATGGAGCTTGTTATGCGATCTGGAGAGCTAGACAAGACACGGTTCCAAGAAGTCTTGTTAGAGTAGGAGCTTGGAGGGCTTAGGTACATCGGGTAGATTAGGCTTGGAGGGTCTCTTTCTAACCCATGTATCCCAACCGATTGTCTAGTAGATCGATTATCGCTTGGAGGGTGGCGGAGAGTTTTTTTGCCGAGTTCTTCGGTTTCCTCTTCGATAACACATCGGTGTGTTATCTTGTGTTTGCATCTCTCTTCCTTACTCTTTTACATTCCTTTTTACTGCTGTGTTGTCTTGATTATGGATTAGAGTAGCTTGTTTGTTTATCTGCTCGCATTTACACTATTCCTCACTTAAAATTAAGTTAGTGTAAAATCTATTGAGCCGTAACTTTAATTTGGGGGTCTAAACAGCTCTTGTGTTTTTAACACATTTTCAAGCTTTCAATGTCAACGATATCAAAATCTAACAAGTGAGAGACATGTCTATAAAAAATAATTACCCCACTAACAAATGAATGACATATGTTAGTGGGTAGTGATTTTTGCACACGTGTCTTTCATTTATTAGATTTTGATACAAATGATGTAGTATTACTTGATACAAAATATTTTTACCTCCTGTAGACTTGGAATTCAGCCCTTATCCCATAGCTCATAAGAACTTATGCTTGTAGAGTGACTATCATGCTAAGGGTGTGCAATACAATACAATTTTTTTTTAGTAACAAACTAATCTAAATTGAATTAAGTCTTAATGGAGTGGTATCTTATAGTTTTTCCCTATAGATATTACAAGCAATAATAGATTTTTATTTTTATTTTTGGAAATGAGAATATTCAATACTAAAAATCTTTCACTGAGAATAAGTTGAATCATTGATCTCACTTCTTTATAATGAGAGGGAAAAAACGCTAAGTTATATGGTGTTTCTAATATAATATTTTATCTCAATCATTCCATATTTGTTCATGAGAATTTTCTTAATAAACATAGGAGGTGGAGAGCATTGTCCATCCTTTTTTATTTGAATCTACAAACAAAGATGGCCGAACACCTCGAGAATTGTTCATGGAGACCCACAAAGAGTTGGTTGATAAGGGAGAAAAATGGATGAAGGAGACAGCAACTTCTTGTACAGTGATTGGTGCTCTAATTATTACCATTATGTTTGCAGCAGCAATTACTATTCCTGGTGGTAACGATTTAAATATAGGCTTGCCAATGTTCTTAAACAGCAAGGTGTTTATGCTTTTCATAATATGTGATGCACTATCTCTCCTTTCTTCCTCAACTTTAGTATTGATGTTTCTTGGCATCCTCACATCACGTTATGCAGAAGAAGATTTTCTTGAATCCTTACCCGAAAAGATGATTATAGGCATTTCTACCCTTATCTTCTCCATAGCAACCATGATGATAACTTTCTATGCTTGCCTTTTCATTATTCTACATGGAAAATCATGGATGGTCATTCCTGTCATTTGCCCCGCTGGTGTTCGAATCGCCCTATTTACATTGACTCAATTTCGCCTTCTTCTTGACATGTTCAACTCAACTTATGGATCTGGAATCTTTGACAGAAATATGGACTCTTGGTTGTAAGTTTTTTCATTGTGATGTATGATGTATTAGCGTATCTTGGCCAAAATGGGCTTTTACCCCTTTCTCACAAACTTTCCAGCAAAATTCCCTATGTCCAAAAACTAATTAGGGAAATGCCCTTGTTTTGAAACTCGATTTTCTAAAAATCGAGTTTCAAATGTAAAACTCGATTTTTGGAACAACGAGTTTTCTTCTAGAACTTGAGTTCCATGTAAAGTACTTGAGTTCATGAAACTTCAGTTCCACTTGAATTTTTTCAAGGAACTCGAGTTCTAGAATTTTTTTTTTATAAAATTTTCAGTTCCCTATAATTTCAAACTCGATTGTCCGAAAATCGAGTTTTAAATTGAAACTCGATTTTTAGAAAATCGAGTTTCAAAACAGGGGAATTTCCTTAAATAGTTTCAGATATGGGGCATTTTGCAAAAAAGTTTTGGGGAAAGGGGCAAATGCCCATTTTCTCCAAATATCTTAAATAATTGGCATATGGGCAGAAATGATTTTTTTTCCCTTTTGTTTGGAAAGATAACTTATGAACTTTTCGTTGTGATGCATAAACTTTACTCTTTTTGACCTAATTACCCTTAAGATATTTTTTCATGCTCAGTCTTTTCTTATATCATACAGTATCACCTCATTGGGGGAAATTATACCACATTAGCCAAAGAACCGAAATAAAGAAAAAACAGAGGAATAATGTTAGGTATACAATATTTTCAAAATGGAATGAAGACTTTAGAGCCACATGAATTAGACTATAATGCGTAAAAATCTTCACATTCCTAAACACAACACAACAATACATAAAATGACCTCAAAAGCCGATACAATACAAAACGGGTTTACAAGCCCTCTTTTGCCTCATGAAGTGGGTTCAAAGCCCAGAGTTCTTCACTAAACGAATCAAGCTTGAAGCCTAAATATAACATTTTTTCCATCAAAGCCTGAAGACCCTTGTCTACACAAAATGGACTATAGGATTTAAAAAATTCACTCAAAAAGCCTTTGGGGTCATTTAAACTAATTGGGCTAAAGGGCCACGCTGAAGCATGAAGCCCAAGAAATGCGAAGCCCAAGAAATGCCAAGCCAATCCAGCCCACCAAGAGAGAGAAAAGAAGTAACAAAATGTTGGACTCATTTCTTACTAACTAGAGGAACCAACCAACAGTTGGAGTAGTTACTAGTTACACTAGAAGACAAAAATTGAGCCGATGTCATAGGAGTAAGACACGTGTTCAAGTGATTCAAAATCCTCTTTTCCTTAAGTTGTAAGTTGATGTTGCACAAAATCAGTAAGCTGAATGTTCTAGGCTTCAATGAAACAATGATTTGCTTGGAAGACCTGAGAGGAAGAACACACGATCAAAAGGCGACCGAGGTGGACTCGCCAAGTACTCTCCGATGCCTAAGTTAATTTTTCTTTGAAAAATAGAGTTCCAACTTTAGAGGAGTAATGTAAAAAAATTTACCCTGATTTGATGTAGGCGAGCCCTTATATAGAGAACCTTGGAATGGTTATTTGCTTAGTAACTTCCCCAAAATTTTTGGGAATTAGTAAGTTCAGACATAACCTCCATAATCGCTATAGAAGTTATAACTTCCAATCTTGTCTACTACAACTACTGCTGGAAGTTAAGCATTTGTGAGGAAGTTATGGCAATAAATAAGGGTTTTTTTTCTCATTTCAAAGTTCCATGTGGTCTGAATCTTCAACACATGTGGGTAGATCCATTATTGAGAATTCCCCAAGTGTCATGTGATCGTCCAGGAGTTTCATCTATGGACGATCTTTACGTCCATAGACGATCTCTTTAAATATCGGGCCCTTGGCTCCTGGACGACCCCTATTGACAAACTAGACAAGTAACTATTTTTGCTACCCCATCAGTTGCCCCTTTCTCCAAGGGTCGTCCAAAATGCTGTTGAAATTTAGTGCGTGCTTTTATGATTTTGATCAAACTTAAATTGTTTGAAATTGTGCCACATGTCATGATCTTGTTGGTTGACTCATTGCGTCGATTCCGTTTTTCAAAGAAACGCCCACGTGTCACTTCCTGGATAGTTCGTGTTGCTTCACCCCCTACCTCTGGGCCTTATTATAGGTACATTCTCTCTCTTACCTTTCACCTTTCTCATAATTTCTCTTCTACCATCTCATCCAAGAGCCTCGTCTAGTCCTCGTCCTAGTTTCGTCAGGTATTTCTTCTCATCCTTAGACTTTTGTTTTAATCTTTCTTCTAATTAGTTATGTCTTCGTCTAGTAGTAGCCTAGAAAGAGCGATAGATGAGTATCGGGATATCTCTTCTAGGAGTGGAGGTAGTTATGAGAGTGGTGAGGGTAGCACAAGTAGTAGTGGTAGCTCCTCAAAAAAACATTATTCGTCTAGGTTCCTAGTATTCCCTTAGAGGAATTTCAGGAAATGCGACATAGGATGGCTTCCTGAGTGGGACTAGCTCGTCTAGAGAGCCACCTAGCCCTTCCCTAGACGATGAGGAGGAGGAAGAGGAGAATGTGATTTATAGTTGTGCCCATGAAGTAGCGTCCACTTTAGACACGCTTAAGTTAAAAACCTTTGCAGATAGATACCATATCCTTAGGGAGTTTAAGCCCCGTCTACCTAGGGAAGGAGAATGATGTTGTTCTCCTTCTTCTGGTTTAGGAGTATATACTTCTTATCTTTTAGTTGGTCTTAGGTTTCCCTTGAATTCTTTTTGTAGAGGTTTTCTCCATAGGTTGGGTGTTGGACCTAACCACCTCATGCAAATGCTATGGCGTGAGGCATTGGAAAGGGACTGTCCAATCACAGTGGACGAGTTCCTCTACTGTTATAAGCCTTCAGAGATAAAAAAAAGTCCATTGGTTTTTACCAGTTCTCATCTAGGGGCCCTCACTTTAGTTTAATAAAGGGCCGTAGCTCATCCGACAGGCTTTGGAAAACCGAATTTATTATTTCTAGAAATTGGGCTAAGGACGTAGTTGATGTGAGTAATGCCCTTTCCCTCCTTTTTCCAGCCCTCTAGGTCGCCTTCATTCTGAGGGTATGTCTTCTTTCCATTTCTTTTCTTTTCCCTCTCATTTTTTTTTCCTATTTTGTTTTCTAACTTTCACTCGTCTAACCTCTTTTCTTTACTGATGGAGCTGTTGCTTGTCCACGTTTGGACAAGTTTTACTTGGAGCGCATTGACCAAGTTCGCGCCTTCCTTGGGAGATCCTTCCACAGTCTAGTGACCTTTGGTTGTCTAGTTGCTTGGGGACTTGGCCCAGTACCCATTGCTGAAACCTTGGTCATGAATAAACTACTTGTCAAAGTAAATATCGTTTATTCTTCTCCTTTTTACTTTTCCTTTATTTTTTTATTTTTATTTTTATTTTTTAACTTTGTTTTCCTCATTGCAGGAATGGCTACCATGAAAGAGAATAGGGAAAAGACTATTACAAGTGGTGATGAAGACACTACCATACCCTCGATCGTCCGTAAACCTCGTTGTCCAAACAGGGAAGAGAAAGTCCAAGTCCATATCTAGTTCGGTGGACCTTGATGACCTTCCAAGTCGTTGAGGTCCTAAGAAGCAAAAATCTAGCAAGACCTTTCTTCCCAAGGTTCCAAAATTTACTCCGATAGTAAACCTGGATGACCACGTGGTTAATGTGGTGCCCGTCCAGCGCAGCTTCCACCCGTCCGGACTAATCCTCCCCCTCCAACCAAAACTCCTCGCAAGCCTCATCCTTCAGAGTTGTCCGAACGTCCTCCTAACCTGATGTTGGACGAGAGTTATGCATGGAGGACGTTCAAGGGAATAATCACCGACAATGAAGTAAATTCATGTTATAACATGTCAGTGAAAGACTTTGAATGTTCTGCCATCCATGACCTCTTTAAGGTATAAAAATTTCATTTGTCTTTGTATTGTTTTCTTTAAGTTTTAAATAAAATTTCTAACTTTCCTTCGTCCATTCATAGGTCATGTCAAAGTTCTACACAGCATCCTGCTAGGCCAAGGAGCTTTGTAAGGAAGCCGGGACGGCTAAGGAGAAGGTCAAAGAGCTGAACAATGAAGTTCTATTGAAAAAGGGGGAGGTGATCAGATTGACTCAAGATCTCAATTGTTTGCAAGGAATAGAGACGAAGCTGAAAGATGAGGTTGAGGAACTTAGAGCAGATGCTATTGAGAAAGAAACCTGCAAGAGTTCACCTCGTCCTTGGAGAAGGCCCTTGAAGAAGCCGTTGCGACTTTAAAGAAGTCCGAAGAGTACAAGAATCGTCTAGACAGTCATTATGTAGCTCGCTACGAGGACTTCCATGCTGATGCTAAAGAGGCTTTCCCTGACCTGGACTTTGATTCCTTCAAGATTCCCCTCACCACAGAGAGTTCCTTGCTTCTAACGAGTTTTGAGGACGTCAATGTGGTGGACGATTCCAGAAATGAAGTAACCCAGGACGATTCAAAGTTTGGAGGCAATGCCTTTAGGGGTTTATCCAAATGAATTTATCTTATACCTTAGAAAATTTATTATTTTATCTTGTTGGAAATGCCTATTGTTTTAGGCTTTGCTTTTTTCTTTTGGAATTTATCCAAGTACAATTCTCTCGTCCAAGTTTATGGACGAGCTTTATATACAATCACTTTTATTGGCTTTACATAACTTTAAGGGTTTTTGGATGGTGGTCGTCTACCCTTCTTTGAATTTTATGAATGAATGAATGTTTTTCATTTTCATCTGTCATTGTGTTTGAATTATAGGCTTTATGAACGAATTTTATTTATATCGTCCATGCTATTTCTGTGGTTGTGTGGTCCATCCACTTATGAAGACATTTTACCTCGTCTTGAGCATGTGGATGAATTTTTAATTACATTGTCCAAAATAAAATAAACCCTTCATGCTTAGCCTCTGCCATTTATAAGTATAGCTCATCCATGAATGGTATTTCTTTTTGTTAGCTTTATTCATTCTTATGTTTGATGGCCAACATTATTCCTCATTCAAGCTTAGGATGATTATTTGTTCGTCCTTAGTGAAAGATGTTCCCAACAATTGCTCGTCCGTGAATCGGATTGTTTGGCTGGTTAGATTCATCTATGGGCTTGAGATATTTTTGCATGCACATTTTTCCTCGTCCATTGGTTAGACGGATATACCTTAGGTTTATTTTCTCTCGCTTGATCCTTATTTCAAGGAAAGCTTATAGACAATACATCCCCGTGTCCAAGGACTTTATTCGTCTTTAGCTCTTTGCCTCCTAGTGGATTATTTTGAATGAAATCACAAAAAATGAAGGATTCCCATATCATGTTATATATTTGAAAACACATTATCATATATACTTGAAAATCCAAACTATACATAAACATTCATCCACAAGCATGGCACATGCTTAAAAGCAAGTGCCTTAGGGAATTAAAAATACTTATTCAACACAACTTTGTCCATGGATAGCACAAAAGTTAAAAACTAATGCACTTTTTAGGGAATTAAGACACCTAAAACACAATAGTAGTAATAAACATAAATAAACATGAGAAAACAACACATTACTTCAACCGTCCATAGCGCACGTCCGTGGCCATGTTCGTCCATGGTCACACTTTATTGATAGTATCTCCTTAGATGCTCAACATTCCAAAGTTGTTCTAACCTCCGTCCATGCGGGGCTTCTAAGTAGTATGATCCTTGCCTCTTGCAGTTGATAACCCTATAAGGTCTTTCCCAATTTGGCCCTAGCTTCCCATGGGCCGAGTTTCTAGTTGCCAAGGAAACCTTTTTTAGGATGAGATTCCCAATGTTGAAGCGCCTGGGTTTCACCATGGCATCATACTACTTTGCCATAAGATTTTTGTACCTTCTCGTTCTCTACTCTGCATCCATCGAGGTTAAGATGAAGTCGTTTCTTTGTTTTCTTTATCTTGATACTTCATCACCCCGTGGCTAGCCATGTGCACTTTTGTAGGTATGATAGCTTTGCTCCCATAAGCTAGTTTAAAAGGAGTTTCCCTTGTGGGGGTCCTCATTGTTGTTTTATAAGCCCATAAAACACCTGGTAATTCGTCTGGCCATACACCCTTCGCCCTTTCAAGTCGAGTCTTGATGATTTTCATTAAGGATCGGTTTACTACCTCTGCCTGTCCGTTGGCTTGTGGGTGGGAGGGTGAGGAATAATGATTCTTGATTCCAAGTTGCTCGTAAAAGTCCTTGAAAGGTGTGTTGTCGAACTATCATCCATTGTCAGACACTAATACCCTAGGTACCCCAAACTTGCATACAATGCTCTTCCAAACGAAGTTTTTGACATTTTATTGTGTAATTTTTGCTAAGGGTTTAGCTTCCACCCATTTAATGAAATGATCTATTCCTACCACCAAAAACTTCATCTGTCTAGTTCTAATTGGAAAAGGGCCTAAAATATCCAATCCCCAACTGTTTATTGTTGGCCTTCCAATGATGGCATTGTATGAGGATGAACAATCCATCACAAGGAAATTCACTTCCTTAGTTATCTATTGTGGGTATGATCCCACCACCACAGTAAATGTAATGGTGCCTATAGGCTGCACTTTCATTCCTCCAAACCCTATCAATGGTGAACATATTGGATGAAGTTGATCTCGTCCAAGCCTCATCTACTGGAAGGCGGGGTAATACAATATATCTACTGAACTTCCATTATCCACCAACACTCTTCTAGTCATATAATTCGTGATGAGTAAGGTAATGACAATTGCATCGTCATGTGGGTGATGGATTCTTTCAGCTTCCTCATCCGTTAATGAAATGGCTGGCTCGTCTATCCCCCTTGTTCTTGGTGACCGTCCAGAGAGTTGGACGTTTTGTACCACTATGAGATACATCTTCTTTGACTTGGAAGATTGTCCCTCATCAAGTCCGTCCTATGATAACCCTTATTTCTCCAAGTAGGGGCCGCGATGATTCTTCCATCTCTCCCTTCAAATTCTCATCTTTATGATCCTTTCCTATGAAATGCCTCAACTTTCCTTTTCTAATAAGATTCTCCATTTACTACTTCAAGTCATAACACTTGTCCGTGTCATGCCCATGATCTCTGTGGAAGCAACAAGATTTATTCTTATTATGCTTAATGGGGTTTCCCTTCATCTTCTCCTGCCACTTCAAGGAAGGGTCATCTTTGATTTGCATAAGTACTTGATCAAGTGGAGCATTTAAGAGCATGTAGTTCTGACTTCTTCCTAAGGGCAAGCCTGTCTTCCTATTATCTCGATCCTTCTTCTCTCTTGTTCGAGCCTTCTTTAGTCGAGGACCCTATTCAGGATGACAAGGGGGGTATGATTCCATACACTCTGCTTTCTTCCTCTTCTTAGCTATGATTGCATCTTTTGCATTCATGAAATTCTGGGCTGAATAGATGAGTTCAGCCATGGTTTGGGGCCCCTGCTCGTAGAGCTTATGGATGAACAAATCTGAATTGACTCCATTATGGAAGGCAGCCAATAACATCTTGTCATCCATTTCATCTACTTTGAGGGCTTCTCTATTGAAGTGAGTAATAAAGGACCGCAAGCTTTCATTTTCCCCTTACTCTATGGTTAACAAGTCGGGTGAGGAGCGCTTGTGTCTTTGTCCTCTGATAAAATTGTTGACAAATAGCTTATTCAATTCTTCGAAAGAACCCACCGTGTTGGGAGGTATTTTGCTGAACCACACTCGTGCTGGTCCTTTAAGGGTTGTAGGGAAGGCCCTACACATGATTTCGTCTAGAACCCCCTGAAGATGCATTGTAGTCTTGAAAGTTGCAATATGATCACATGGGTCACGCATTCCATCATACAAGTCCAAAGAAGGCATTTTGAACTTAGGAGGCAAGGGGTTACTATTGATGGAAGCCGTGAAAGGGGAGTTTGTTTGATAAACTAAGCCATCTACAGGATCCGCCCTTCTCATGTTCTCCCTCATTTCGTCCATAGCCTTCCTCATCCGATCCATCTCCCTCTCCAAATGTGGCACCCTCCATGAAGCAGTACCTCTTGATTGGTTCTTAGACTCAACATTCTCTCCTCTGTCTTCTTGACTTTGGGCTTGCACTTCCGCATGTCTTTCATGGTGTTGCCTTCTTAGACCATTCTCCCTAGTCAATTCTTGATTCTGACGGGTTAACTCCGCCATGGATTGTATGTGTTGGATGGAAGGTGGTTGCATGACGATTCTTGATAGACAATCACAGTTGGGATTACCGGAAGCATCCCTACTCTCTTGATGACCTAGGCTTGTGGCCCTTGATCTTGTCCGAACCATACAACCTTTTGTCTAAGAAAGATGAATTTTCCAAACACAAATATCTTCCCATAGACGGTGCCAACCGATGCTACACAGAATTAGTAGGTTGAACATTCCAGGCTTCAATGAAACAATGATTTTCTTGGAAGACCCGAAAGGAAGAACACACGATCAAAAGGCGACCGGGGTGGACTAGCCAAGTACCCTCCGATGCCTAAGTTTTTCTTTGAAAAATAGAGTTCCAACTTTAGAAGAGTAATGTAAAAAAACTTACCCTGATTTGATGTAGGTGAGCCCTTATATAAAGAGCCTTGGAACGGTTATTTGCTTAGTAACTTCCTCAAAATTTGTGGGAATTAGTAAGTTTAGACATAACCTCCACAACGGCTATAGAAGTTATAACTTCCAATCTTATCCGCTACAATCTATTCTTTGGAAGTTAAGCATTTGTGAGGAAGTTATAGCGATAAATAAAGGTTTTGTTCTCATTTCAAAGTTCCATGTGGTCTGAATCTTCAACACATATGGGTAGATCCATTATTGAGAATTTCCTAAGTGTCATATGATCGTCCAAGCGTTTCGTCTATGGATGATCTTTATGTCTATAGACGATCTCTTTAAATATCAGGCCCTTGGCTCTTGGACAACCCCTATGGACGAACTAGAGATGTAACTATTTTTGCCAGCACATCATAAGTAACCCTTTGTTACTGGACTTACAATTACTAGAAGTTTACTAAAGATGTTGAACAATAGGGATTCTTGTTGAGGAGTAGCCTGGAAAAATAAAAAATGTCATCGGTAAAAATATATATTACTAAAGTTTAAAGCACATCTATTGACCCTAACAGGTTGTAGAATTTTGGCATGAAGAGTAGCTTCAAGGAGAAGAGACAAATGATGAGACAAAGGATAAGTAAGGTGACAGAGGATCACCTTGATGAACTCCTCTGGAGTGGTTGAAAGGGCTGCTAGTTTGCCCATTCTAAGGAACTAAGATTGAAAATGTTTCAAAGCATGCCATGATGAGGTCAATTATTTACTGGGAAAAATGAAAAAATTTAAGAGTATAACGTATGAATGGCCACTTGAGACAATCATACGCCTTTTCTAGGTCTATATTGGTAGCCATGAGGCCCTTTTGTCCCCTTTTTTTAGGGATTAAGTGGATCATTTCTATTGCTATTATAAAGTTGTACGTTCTTGGACTCCCCGGAATGAAACCCGATTGAGCTAGGTGCATGAGGAAGGGAAGAAGTTTTTTCAATCTTAACACAATTAATTTTGAGAGTAGTTTATACAAGGTATTACAGAGACTAATAGGTCGTAATTGATGGACCGTTTTGGAGTGGGAAACTTAGGATTAAGGACCATTTAGTAGCAGTTAGATCTATGGGAAATTCGCCTAATAAAAATAGTTTGGATAAATTTTGAAGCATCTAGACCTATAGTATCCCATTATTGTTGAAAAAATTGGGTGTGCAGCCCATCCGGGCCAGGATTTTTGTGAGGATAGTGCGAATATTATCGGTTGAAGGAGAAGAGGTGAAGGTATTTTGAAAATGAGCTGGGTTAAAATCCATTACGTGAAAGGTGATTGTAAGAGTTGGAAACTAGGTTAGCAGTCTATCCGATTAACATAAGGTTTGAAAATGATTGTGAAAGTTCAAATAGTGTAAAAACACCCTTGAACATTTAGACCCCCAATTTACAAATTAACCAATTCAAGCTTTATGTCAAACAACTAGTGTGTGGAAAATGAACAAAAGCTATAAAACAGAATTGGAAAACTATCTAAGCCAAATTAAAATCACAACCCACAGCAGATAATAAAAGACAAAGATAAAAGGGAAGGAAGATGCAAACACAAGGACAGCATGTGATGTGTTATCGAAGAGGAAATCGAAGCCCTCGGCGTAAAACCTCTCTGCCGCCCTTCAAGCGGTAAACAATCCACTAGAAAATGTAGTTGGGATACATGGACAGCAATAAACCCTCCAAGCCTAATCTACCCAACGCACCTAAGCCCTCCAAGCTTCTTGCTCCAACGAGGTTGTGCCGAACCTATTTCTTTTCTAGCTTCTCGGATTTCGCTACTTGACCATAGCATCAACCAATGTAAATTGGTTCCTTCCTAACTACTTCCCAGAACACCAAACAGCCCTCTCTCAAAGAATGGAAATGGTGAGAAAAAGGTTTTGGTAAAAATGCCTCTCAAGGATTTGACAATAGAGAGGAAGATAGTTGAGGAATATGAAGAGACTCTTATGTAAAGATTGTGGATGAATTAATCTTGTTTTTCTCTAGGGTCTCTCTCTCAAAATTCTCTCTGGAAGCTCTCTTTCTTTTGTGGGTATAAGGGGTATATATACTAGGGTGAGAGAGGAATGTGAAACATCGGGTTTTTCAAAACAGGGCTTGCTCGCGGCTTGGCCTCGCGACTTGACCGAGTCACGAGATCCAATCGTGAGATAACCGAATGATCGATTGTCCTATTTTGTCCTGTAGTGCTCCAGCTAGCATCACTGTTCAACTTCCGGCATGCTTGGCACGTGTGCTGCATTTGGCGGGTTGCAGCTGTGAGTCACCCGCGAGATCCAATCGCGAGTCTTTGTTTTCTTGCACACTCTTGAGCATTCAACACTCTATCTCACTCACTACCCTTACAACAAACCCACCTAAATACGGGGTTACTAAATGCTGAAATACAAGCAAATTTGGCACGGAATAAATCCAACAAAATGGTGATTAAATTCAACCTTACAATCTCCCCCTTTGGCTATTCCGTGACAAAACCCTAAAACAGACTCTAGACTTAACATGTGAGTTGGGAACAGTTGAGCCAAACTCACTCACACCTAATTCTAGACACTGTGAAGCACTTGAATCATATATACATGAAACTCCTGAAACACAACAATACACCATGATCATTGTATGCGAAAAATATGAAATGCATATGAAACAGGCATAAAGTGATCAATCAGAGATGAAGTTAAGAACCAAATCATGGCTTGATCAAACAAGTAATCACTACAAGATAGTCATCACAGTGCTCATTCACACTTGGAATGAACACTTGAACATACAAGTTATCAAGAACAAAGCAAGTTACTTGTATGCCCAACACTCAACCAATACATAATACATCAAGTATATGCATCTAGGAACAATCCTACAAGGGCACAAGAGTGACAATACTTAAAAGAAAATGCATGACATTTAGATAGAAGTACTGATTTAAACAAAGCATAAAACGCTGCATAAAGCAAGGTACAGACCATAAAGCCTACAGATATGCATAAAACATAACTCTAAAAGCTTACATAAGCAACATGGGTATAGATACATTTTAAACAGAATAACTACTTAAACTGAAAAACAACTTAAAGTTAAAGTATTAAAACCGCTTAAATCACTCCCCCTTAGGAAATTTCCTTCCCCTCCGATCAAGCTATCACTCCCCCTTTCGTTACATTCTCTTCCCTTATGACATCATCTCCCCCTTTTTGTCATGGAATAGCTACACATTCTCTTCTAGCTTCCTCTGAATCTAATCCAATGAGTTTGGAAAGAGGTAAACTTCATATCCCATCGAGTGCTGTGATGGTGTAGAGAAGATGTGAGGTCGGACATCTTGGTATTCAACTCGTGTATAGTTGAGACAATGTGATCAAGTTTTTCGTCAAGGGAGAGGGTGCTGAAATGCGAACCACTGTGAGATGTGGAAGTTTTCGATTTGGCTCTCTTCCGACTATGACCAATGCTTGCGTTGAATGTACGCATATTGATTGGAGTCGGTTTTGGGTAAGGAGATTCATCTGCCGTTGGATAGATTCCTTTGAGCTTCAAGATCCTTAAAATGAGACAGTAGAAAGGAACACATATTCGGGACTCGGTTCGTAGAACCGTTTTGCGCAAAACATGAAATATATGAGCACAAATGTCAATCTCTACATCAGAGATTAGATCATGAAGAAACAATGCACGTCCGAGGTTCATATATCCAATGCTTGATAGGCGGTACAAATTTTGAAACATCACAATTGTAAGCACTCTCGCTTTTGGAAGAAGAGAGGAAACACTGACGGAGTTTCCATTAGATGAGAATTCTAAGTCTTGTCCAAGACCCTCCTTGAGAAGTTCCTCGTCAGGACAAAGATCATCATAAACCGGTGAGTGTCGAAGCATTGGTCGGTTAATGTGAAGGATCTCTGCCAAATATGCAGGAGAGACTGAAAAACTCTTTTTCCTAACCTAGCGCTTAAGTTCGTCTCCTTCCACAATCGCATTGGCATAAAATTCCTTTACCAAATTCTCATAAGCTTCATCCGGATCGGATAGAAGGTAATTCCAATCCTTGTGAGCAAACCATTTCGGAATGTCGGTGTCATGAAGTGACAATTGGTCAATAGGTCTTTCCAGTAATGGTGTAGCATTTCGGAAATAATTCTCATGAGATTGGAAGGCAGCATAGGATTTGAACTTGTTGGGATCGAACCCTCTTGATGAAGAACGAGACCCTTTTGTTTGAGGTGAGTAGTCATCAACATTAATGACAGGTTCCTTTTCTTTGGAACCACCTCCTTTCACAAATGCTTTCTTGAATGGAGACATTTCTAGTCTGTATCATGTAATAGAGGAAAAGAAAGAACACAATCCACGGACATTATTATTAGCAAAGGGTTAGTGTCAAATTAGGGAAAATGAAGAAAACCCTAAGAGCTAGATGGAAATGACCAGAAAATAGCAATGAGGGACAATAATGACCTAAATGTAGCTACAATATAGAGTGGATCAGATTAAAACCACAAAAATTAAAGCATCAGACACTCAAGTAACCAAATAACCAAACACGGGTAAGAGATATATGAACACCGAATAGAACACAAAAACCATGATGAAAAGACAATAACAGAGAAAAACAAAGAATAGAGGACAAGACCCATACCTTTCCTTGAAGATAGATTGAATGGTAACAAGTTGGTGAAAGAACTTGAAGATTACCACAGTGAGGTTGAGTTAGTGAAAATAAGTCCGAAAAGTGAGCATACACAGAGTGCGGGACAAGGAAAAGAGAACCCTTTTTTGAGAAAAGTGTTGAAACCGAGCTCGGTTTGCAAAACACGCGATTTTTGCGATTGAAGTGAGTCGCCAACAAGACGCTAGGTCAAGCCGCCAAAACATTCAAAGACAAAATTTTGAAAAATTTTCTAAGTGCTTTTCGCGACTAGAAGGTTTACCCGTGAGTGAGTTGCGAGCTGAGCCATGAAAATTTCTATGTAACCCTCGCGACTAGACCTTCCACTCCCGAACAAGTCACCAAAATTTACTCGCGAGCTCGCGATCGTGGCATGCGACTTGACTTACCCGCGACTGAGTTGCCAAAACAGGGCAAAAATGATTTTTGAAATTTTCAGTTTTTAAGAACAAAATACTTTCCAAAAACACTTAAAACACTCAAAAATCTTTTTGTGCTTGAATCAACAAAGATTGGGCATGTGAAAACACATTTCATCAAGTACAATCACACAAATGAATATGGCATTTATTGAACATAAACTTGTGTGTTATGTGTGGAAATCAACAATGAGATAGTCCTTAGTCTAATGTGAAGCTTCAATGATCAATTCAACCAAGGCATACACAATTAGCACTAGATCATGTGACCCATCTCAATTATAGAAGTATGCATATATGACCTCCCACAAAACTTGATAACATAACTTGGAGCTTTACATTTGACTCCACTTTTAATCATAACATTTGATCTTTTTGAACCTTTTGAGACAATCACCTCTCATTGTGAGAGTGATATTTGATATTTCACTTTGATGAGATAGCATTTGGCTTTTTGAATAAACATTCACTTTAATTTTTGGTAGCTTTCCCTTTTTCCTAGTCAAATACTAGTATGTGCTATAGGCTTTTGCAACTCAATATCTCTTCTCATTTGGAGATTTACATTTGGTGAGCTCTTTTTAGCAAAAACAAAAATAAATAGTGGGAAGATATATAGTCACAAGTCTATGCATGTCTCAAGATCAACATAACCATTCACTAATCATTCATGACAAGGCTGAAGATCTATTTACAACAATCACATAGATTTCAAGATTTCTCCCACATTGATAAGAGTGCAAAGAGACAAGCCACGCTCATAAATGCACAAAGCCATTAGCACAAAGGTAAAAGGCAAAACAAGTTTTGAGACAAAACTCAACAATCTCAATCAAACTTTTGGATTTTCTATTTTTATGTGGTTTTTGGATTTTTTGACACATAAGAAGAAAATATTGATTAAAAGCAACAATGTAAAAACAACGAAAGCAAACAAAGCAATTAACATTCAACAGAATTATGCTATACACAAAGCCAACAAAGTAGTGTGTGCCTCAACACAAACAAAACTAACACATTGTAAATAAGTGAAGCACAAATCACACAAGAGATTTAAAGAATTGTACCAACACCGATGGTCTTACGGAGGGATTCAAACCGTGGACCATCGAGAGGCTTGGTGAAGATGTCCGCCTTTTGATTGTCGGTGTGTATGAATTCAAGACACACAACTCTTTCCTCTACCAAATCTCGAATGAAATGGTAACGTATCTTTATGTTTTTAGATTTTGAATGCTAGACAGGATTCTTGGAAAGATTGATGGCACTGGTGTTGTCACAGAAGACACACGTCGTCTTTTGAGGAATTCCATAATCATGAAGTAATTTCTTCATCCAAAGAAGCTGGGTGCAGCAACTTCCAGCTGCGATGTATTCTGCTTCAGCAGTAGAGAGAGACATGGAATTTTGTTTCTTGCTCATCCACAAGACAAGATTGTTACCAAGGTAGAAGCAGCCTCCTGAAGTACTCTTCCGATCGTCCACACTACCAGCCCGGTCAAAGATCTCGAATACCCGGCAAGACAAGCATTTGAGTCTTTTGAATACCACAGACCATAGTCCGAAGTTCCATTAATATATCAAATAATTCGCTTAACCGCAGTCAGGTGTGATTCCTTTGGATTAGCTTGATATCTAGCATAAACACCAACACCGAATGCAATGTCCGGTCTACTAGCTGTAAGATAGAGTAAACTCCCAATGATACTCCTATACAAGGTAGGACTTACTTCCACTCCGAAAGAATCAACATTCAGTTTAGTAGACGAGCTCATGGGTGTGGAGGCATGTTTTTTGGAGTCTAGTCCAAACTACTTAACAATGTTTCTAGCATATTTCTCTTGTGAAACGAATATACCTTCCTTCTGTTGTTTGACTTGAAGGCCCAAGAAAAATGTGAGTACCCCCACCATACTCATCTTAAATTCTTTCTTCATCTCCTTAGAGAATTCAATAGCTCGATCTTCAATGGTAGCCCCAAACACTATGTCATCAACATAAACTTGTGCCACAAGGAGATAATCTTCATCATTTTTGACAAACAAAGTCCGGTCGGCATATCCCCTTTTGAATCCTCTATCTAGGAGGTAATGTGTAAGCCAATCACACCAAGCTCTAGGTGCTTGTTTTAAGCCATAAAGGGCTTTCATCAATCTCAACACATGATCGGGCAAATGAGGATCCTCAAATCCTTTTGGTTGCTCAACAAACACTTCTTCATTCAAGTATCCACTTAGAAATGCACATTTTACATCCATTTGATAGAGTTTGAAGTTCATAGTGCATGCGATGGACATGAGAATTCAATAGACTCAAGTCTTGCCACAGGAGAGAAGGATTCATCAAAATCTACTCCTTCTACTTGAGTGTATCCTTGAGCTACTAACTGAGATTTATTTCGTATTATCTCTCCATCTTCATTGGTTTTGTTTTTGAATATCCATTTCGTGCCTATGACATGAACATTTTCAGGCCTTGGAGCAAGTTCCCACACATCATTCCTCACAAACTTATTCAGCTCTTCATGCATTGACTCAACCCAATTCTCATCTTGAAGAGCCTCTTCTACTCTTTTTGACTCAAATTGAGCAAGGTAGCAATGATATGTTACATGATTGGCCAAAAGGATGTTTCCTTTTTTGAGGCGAAGACCTTCATCTAGAGACCCTATAATGTTGCTTTCCTGATGGTTCTTAATCACTCTTGAAGATGGCTTCTTTGATGTGGAGACTTCATCATTCCGTGAGATGGGAGGATGGACTTCTGGAGGAGTAAGAGGACTTGATGTTCTAGACATAGATCTTGTTTCCATTCTTGGGTTCATGGGAGTTGATTCTTCTTTTGGTGTAGATTCTTCAACTTCTATATCAAGAGCTTCGACCTCAACATCGGGTTCTTTGGTGCTCGGCCCTTCTTCATCATCAATCATCTCTACCTTAGATAAGGCATCATCAATCGTGACATTGATGGACTCCATCACTATCTTATTTCTCTTATTAAAAGCTCTATACACCCGACTCGTAGTAGAGTACCCAAGAAAAATACCTTCATCACTTTTCGCATCAAACAAAATTCTCCCGATCATTTAGGATATAACACTTGCTTCCAAACACTCGGAAATACTTTACTCTAGGCTTCTTTCCATTCCAAATCTCATAGGCGTTCTTTTTTGTTCCTACTCGGAAAAATATTCTATTGCCAATGTGACACGAGGTGTTGACAGCTTCTCCCCAAAACTTTTGAGGTATTTGCTTGTTAAGTAACATGACTCTTGCCATTTCCTGAATCACCCGATTCTTTCTCTCTATCACCCCATTTTGTTGGGGAGTTTTGGGGGCTGAAAATTCCTTCTTGATTCCATTCTTTTCATAGAAAGACTCAAATCTTGCATTCTCAAATTCCTTCCTATGATCACTTCTTATCTTGGCAATAGGAACCCCTCTCTCGTTTTGTAGTTTCTTGCATAGAATTTCCAATCTTTCACATGCTTCTGATTTTTCTCTAAGAAATTCAACCCAAGTGTATCTTGAGTAATCATCCACAATGACCATAATGTACCTCTTTCCTCCTAGACTCTCAAGATCGGTAGGCCCCATTAAATCAACATGAAGTAATTCTAAACACCGAGAAGTAGCAATCACATTCACCTTGTGATGACTTGTCTTTGTTTGCTTTCCCATTTGACATGCACCACAAATAGTCTTCTTCACCTTTCCAAACTTAGGAAGTCCCTTAACTACTTCAAGTTTGGACACTTTAGATACTTGTTTGAAATTTGCATGCCCAAATCTGTGATGCCAAAGTTCCAACATGTCAACACGAGCACTTCTACACGAAATGGGTGTCGTGGGAACTACTCCATAGCAGTTGTCTATACTCCGATTTCCTTCCAAGACTTGAATCCCTTCTTCATTGATGATTAAGCATTCCTTCTTAGAGAATTTTACTAGGAAATCCTCATCACATATTTGAGTGATGCTCGGAAGATTTGCCTTTAGCTCTTTGATGTATAACACATCTTTCAACAGAGGTAATCCGGGTATCTCGATAGTCCCTTTGCCGAGAACTTGAGTATGACTTCCATCACCAAAAGTCACATAGTCGCCAACCTTTTCTTTGAGTGTCTTAAACAGTGACTTATCCCCTGTCATATGACGAGAACAACCGCTGTCAAGATACCACAAGCATGAATTAAATACCTTGAGTGAGGTATGCACAAATAAGCTCACATGAGACAAACATTCTTGACCTTCAAACAGAATCTTATCATCAATTTTCATGCTTTTGTTATATTGACCTTTCATTTTTAGACTCTCAATTATCTCACACAACATTCCATTCTTTCTTTTGTATTTCTTAATCAACGATTTAGATTCAGATATGCTATTGTGTAAGATGTGATTCTGATTTTCAAAATATTTCAGCATGTGGACAAATATCCTAGCATGTTTCTTTGTTTTTAACAACTCTACGAGTTCATTGTTAAGACACCCTTCAAACATACTCATAGAGTCATTTTCACAAACACTTAAACTACAATTCAGCATGATATTTTCCATAACAACATCCAAAAACAAAGGGGTCTAGGATTGCACTTAGGTAATTAAACCACAACAAGTGCACTGTCGATACCAACCGAAAGTTCAAATAGTGTAGAAACACCCTTGAACGTTTAGACCCCCAATTTACAAATTAACTAATTTAAGCTTTATGTCAAACAACTAGTGTGAGGAAAATGAACAAAAGCTATAAAACAGAATTGGAAAACTATCTAAGCCAAATTAAAATCACAACCTATAGCAGATAATAAAAGGCAAAGATAAAAGGGAAGGAAGATGCAAACACAAGGACAACACGTGATGTGTTATTGAAGAGGAAACCGAAGCCCTCGGCGTAAAACCTCTCCACCGTCCTCCAAGCGGTAAACAATCCACTAGAAAATGTAGTTGAGATACATGGACAGCAATAGACCCTCCAAGCCTAATCTACCCAAAGCACCTAAGCCCTCCAAGCTTCTTGCTCCAACGAGGTTGCGTCGAACCTATTTCTTTTCTAGCTTCCCGGATTCCGCCGCTTGACCATAGCATCAACTAATGTAAATTGGTTCCTTCCTAATCGCTTCCCGAGAACACCAAACAGCCCCTCTCACGAATGGAAATGGTGAGAAAAAGGTTTTGGTAAAAAGGCCTCTCAAGGATTTGACAACGGAGAGGAAGAGAGTTAAGGAATATGAAGAGACTCTTATGTAAAGATTATGGATGAATCAATCTTATTTTTCTCTAGGGTTTCTCTCTCAAAATTCTCTCTGGAAGCTCTCTTTCTTTTGTGGGTATTAGGGGTATATATACTAGGGTGAGAGAGGAATGTGAAATGTCGGGTTTTTCAAAACAGGGTTGGCTCGTAGCTTGGCCTCGCGACTTGACTCAATCGTGAGATCCAGTCGCGAGATAACTGAATGGCTAGTTGTCCTATTTTGTCCTGTAGTGTTCCAGCTAGCATGACTGTTTAACTTCTAGCATGCTTGGCACGTGTGCTGCATCCGGCAGCTTGCGGCCGTGAGTCACCCGCGGGATCCAGTCACGAGTCTCTGTTTTCTTGCACACTCTTAAGCATTCAACACTTTATCTCACTCACTACCCTTACAACAAACCCACCTAAATACAGGGTTACTAAATGCTGAAATACAAGCAAATTTGGCACGGAATAACAACAAAAAAAAAGGTTGATTAGATTCAACCTTATAGATTGGTCACATGATTTTATAATTATGTACCCTGTAAACATTGACCATTATCATCCCTAATATGTAGTCCAATAAGGGCTTAAATATGCCTGGAACAAAGGTTACTGAAATGTGCATCTACATATGGATTCAAAACTCGAAAAACAACTAGGTAACTAATGTGAATTCCCTATTCCCTTTGGAATATTCTAACTTGATTCATGATTGCAGGTCTTTCATGGGGCTACCTTGGGTGATCAAAACTAGCTGTATCTAGAGAGAAGCCAACAGGATTGTTGATCTATTGGCAAAGAAGGGAGCAAAGCAACTAGAGTGAGAAATCTTTATGATTCTTGCCCTTCATTTTTAACGCAATGCTATTTTTGGGACTCACTGAACTTCACGTCATCACGCTCAATGGGTGGTGTGTAACAAATAAAATGAACTATATATGTTAGTTTTCTGTTAATTGGAGTATGTGTCTTGTTTTTAGTTTCCTGTATTATGCTATAAGCATAGTTTTCAGACCTAGATTGTTCAAAGAACAAAAAACGGGAGATGGTCTAAGTTTTAAAGTTGGGCCAATGTTCAACCTAAGTCGAACCGTGATAACGTTAAAATTAATTTAATATTAATTAAAATATAAATAAATGTATTAAATGTGTGCAAATATGGAAAATTATCCCCCACCCAAAATATAAAGCTAATTAAACAACTTTCAAATTATTTTTCAATATTTTTAATTGAATAAAAAATAATAAAATATAAACAAGCTTTAAAAAAAATTGTGTTTAATAATTTTTGTTAAATAAATAATTTTATTTAAAAATAAATTCTTTTTTTTAGAAGAAAGACATCAAAACTTTTATTAAGAAAAACTGGCTAGATCAGCCTAAAATACAGAAAGAAACAATGGTGGAACATCCTCCATCCACACAATGTAGTCCGAGATATGTAAAGCATACATGACTAGACTATGAGCAACCTTTTTACCTTCTCTTTTAGTATGAGAGTAACGTAATTCATTAAAAAAACTAGAAAAACGACGCACATCCGCAATCAATAGACCACTAGTTGACAAAACCTCACTATCGTTGATCAATCTTATCATTAATACCTAGGAGTCCCTGTCTAAAACAACTTGACTACGAGAAATTATACAGTCCTCATGGTGGACCACGTCATTTGTCCACTATTCTAATAAAAAACTTCAACCTATTTAAAATTGCTGAGTTAATATTTAGTTTTTATTTAAAACTCCATAATTTCAAACAAGTGGGAGTCTTTTACTGGAATGGTGGACCACATCACTTGTCCACCATAAGGACCTTATAATTTCTCCTTGAGTACAACCCATTTTTGAGGCAAAATGAAGGGCCTTGGAAGCAGCTAAGGCTTCAATATCCTCTGGGCTATATGCCTGTGATAGTTGTTGCGATAGAGAAGCAAGCACCAACCCATTACTGTTTCGAACAACCACCCCAATACCCGATTTATTCACATCTAAAAAAATAGCTCCATCAAAGTTTACCTTAACAAAATCATCTATTGGAGGTGTCCAGTAGTCTGAGGCTACAAAGGACAAGATTGCATTGGAGGATGGACAACCAAAACTCATCCAAGCATTCCTTACTACCTTGGCTAATTTGGTGGAGATTGAAATTGGCATGATGCATACGAGTTTGGTTCCGTTGGGTCTAGATAGACCACACAGTTATAGCAAACAAATCCAAGTGCCAATGATTTTTTAGGATTCATGACAGCAATTCCTTGAAGTCCATGAAAGTAGTAGTCATGCGAAAAGCCAAAATTTCATAATTGGACCAAATAATATCAAGCTCTAGACACAACCAGAGAGCATGGAGAATATTTTTTGGATCACATCGACATCTCTCACATATGGAATTTGCAATGACTATTTGTCGGGCCAGATTCATTTTAATGGGCAGCGAATTTCGACAAGCTCTCCAAACACAATTCGTGACCTTACTAGGTATGTAGAGTGACCATATTCCTTTCCAAAGATCTTTTTTATGATTCCCATACCCACCATGATCATATGATTCTACTTCCTCTTTTAAGAAACGGTAACCTGACTTACAAGTGTAGCAACCACCCTTTGCCAATGGCCAGAAAATTGAATCATTAGACTTCACCCATGCAAATTGAATTTTTTTTATTAAGTTGGCTTCCTAGGGAGAAAAAATTGCATCAGTTAGCCCATGGTTCCACTGCCTTGTCAGTGCATCTATCAAAATGTCCACAGTAGCATCCTCCATTGAAGAGAGAGTGGGGGAAAAGACTAAAGGAGGATGTTTTCTTGGCAACCAGTGGTTTTGCCAAATCTTCACTGACTTTCCATTCCCTATCTGTCAACGAGAGCTCCTCAATATAACATCTCTACCTTTAAGAATGCTAGTCCAGGCAGAGGAGCCAGATCTTGAACCCCTCACCTCTAGAATAGAACAATTGGGGAAAAAAATGTGCTTTAAAAACCTTATAAAACAGAGACTTTGTTTTATGCAATAGCCTCCGAGTTTTTTTTGCCAATAAAGAATTTGTAAAGTTGTAATTTTCAACTATGTGTTTTGTTGGCTTTTATTCAGTGCCAAATTGGATTGTAATTTTATTCAATCTTTTGTACCTTGTATTTATTGTGGGATTTAATTGTAAGAGCTGTGTGTGAGAGAGAGAGAATGTGAAGACTCAAGCAAATTGAAGACTCAAGAGTTTTCACGGGTAGCTCGCGACTAAGCATCCCGCGAAATGATGCATGTGCCCCGCACATGACTGGAATGCCATGAGTCGGGACAGGATGGAGACAGCTGTGTTTTGCGAGTAGCTTGCGGGTAAGGCCTTCCCACGAGACACTAGCAAAACATTTTGTTTTGCCAGTTTGTCCTATCTGATGCACACTTTCTGTATCCATACTATATATATCCACATTACCCATAAATGTTAAGGAGTGCTTTTGAGAGAAAACCCTAGCCACAAACCTTGAGATTTAGAGATTGTTATGCCCACAATCTTCTACACAATTGCTTGTGGATTTTTCTCAACTCCTACCTCTCCATTTTCATATCCTTTAGAGGTTGATAGCCCAAACACTTACCACACCTTTTCAGAGTGTTCGGTGAGGTTTTGTTGCTGCTGGGAAGTATTGGAAGAAGTCAAGGATGGCGGATGCAACATGGAGCTTGTTACGGGATCCGGAGAGCTAGATAAGACATGGTTCTGAGAAGCCTTGTTAGAGTAGGAGCTTGGAGGGCTTAGGTACATCAAGTAGATTAGGCTTGGAGGGTCTCTTGCTAACCCATGTATCCCAACCGATTCTCTAGTGGATCGATTCATCGCTTGGAGGGCGGCAAAGAGGTTTTACACCGAGGACTTCGGTTTCCTCTTCTATAACACATCGCTGTGTTGTCTTTGTTTTTGCATCTTTCTTCCCTACTCTTTTACCTTTCATTTTAGTGCTGTGTTATTGTGAATATGGATTAGAGTAGCTTGTTTGTTTATACGCACGCATTTACTCTTTTCCGCACTTGGTAAAAGTTAGAGTAAAATCTATCGAGCCGTATTTTTTATTTGGGGGTCTAAATAGCTTTTGTGTTTTTTTACATATTTTAGAGCATTCAATTGGTATCAGAGTAGGTGCACTAGCTGTGGTTTAATTACCTTAGTGCGATCCTTGACCCTGTTTGAGATGGACCGGTCTCAATCTTTAAATGCTCCACCATATTTTGATGGTAGCAACTATGTCTTTTGGAAAGTCGGGATGAAGGCATTTTTTGTATTCAATGGATGAAACCATTTGGGATGCGGTGGATGTTGGATGGACTAGGCCAGAGGCTGCTAAATCCACTGGGGATAAGGCGAGCCTTGCGGCAGCTAACGCTAACAATAAAGCTTTGAATGCAATTTTTTGTGGTGTATCTCCGGATGAGTTCCATAGGATATCTCACATCTCTATTGCCAAGGAGGGGTGGAAAATATTGGAGACCACCTATGAAGGAACAAAAAAAGTGAAAGACACTAAGTTACAGATGTTGACCACTTGGTTTGAGGAGCTGAAAATGAGTGAGGACGAGTCATTTGACTCATTCTATAGCAAGTTGAATGAGGTGGTTATTGGCATGTTCAACTTGGGTGAGAAAACGGAGGACTCAAAAATAGTGAGGAAAATCCTTCGATCATTGCCAGAGAGCTTCCATGCAAAAGTTACAGCAATTGAAGAGAGTAAAGACCTTGATGATATCAAAGTTCAAGAACTAATTGGCTCACTTTAGACTTATAAGCTGTCATTGCCATCACAAAGGAAGAGCAAATCCCTTGCTCTTAAGACGATCAATGAGAGGGTAGAAGCTCACGACTCATCGGATGAGGATGTTGTCGATAAAGATGCGGCATATCTAGTGAAGAACTTCCGAAAGTTCTTGAAGTTCAAGAAAAATGGAAAGTTTGCTGGGAAGGGAAAATTTCCAAGTTTCGAAAAGGAGAAAAAGGATTTTAAGAGGAGAGATAAAAAGGACTCTCAATCCTCTCAAGGAATCACTTGCTTCGAATGCAATGGACACGGACATTTCAAGAAAGAGTGTCCCAATTATTTGAAAGCGAAGGGCAAAGTGTATGCCACTACTCTAAGTGATTCGGACTCCTCTAATTCAGATTCAAATGAAAGTCGTGATGGAGAGGGAAACTTCTCTGCATTCATGACCATTGCTCATGTGGAATCTTCGGATGATTTGAGTTTTCTTGTAAAAGAGCTTGGGGAGCATAGTGAGGTGGAATCAATGGGAGTAGTTGAAGAATCCAATGTTAAGGAAGATGAAAGTACAATGGGACTTCAAGAGAACTACAATTCCCTCCTTGATAAGTTAGGAGAATATGCAAGGGTGGCCAAGGCAGCCGTTAAAAATATGAAGAATGCAGAGGAGGACTATAGAAGTCTCCTAGTGTGATATAAGAAGGCCAAATGTGAAGTAGAGACACTAAATGGAGAGCTAACTAAAGCTTACTCGAAGATAAAATTTCTTAAGCTTGAGGTGGTTCAAGCCAACACTAAAGTAAAGTGAGTTTCCTCCAAGAAGCTTGATGAAGTCCTTTCTCACCAAAAACCTTTCTCCGACAGAACCAGATTGGGATATACTAGAGAGAGTAGTTCGACCGCCAATATCTCCAAGGAAGTAAAGTTTGTGAAAGCCAAAGAACCGATGGTAGCTACCACAAAGGCTAAGAAAGTGAAGCTGGAGAAGAAGAGGAATGTGACTGACCAATAGGTGTTGAATAAGCCTCAACACCAATCGGTGGTCAAGTCTCAAGGCAAAGGGAAATCACTTCCAAAATCACAAAGAGGTCCAAGAACAAAACATTTCTACCATCATTGTGGACTTCAAGGGCACACCAGACTAAATTGTCATAAGCTTAGAGCATTGAAGAATGCAAATGATCAGAGGTCAAGAGGACCAAGAAGTGATAAAAGGAATTGGGCAGTTGGGCAATCAAGAGGTCGAGATGGTGATTCCAGAGTGATAGATGTGATGAAAATGATTGATGCATTAACCAATTATTAGGCAAGTTTCAACTGAAGGTTTGAAAGCCACAACACTCATACCCAATCCTTTAAGGATATCACCCCAAGCGCACGTGCTGTGTGGGTGAGGAAGGGTACTCATGCATAAGCATTAAAACATGTCTATGCATTAATACTTCCTATGCTTTGCGACTTTGATTGGTTATGTGCTGTTTGTTATGTGTTGTTTGTTATCCTTCCAGCATGGGTTGAAAATTGTGCTTAATTTTTTTTTCTTCTTTTAATGTTTTTACATTTTGTTGATTTTACTTTACTTATTCTATTTTTGATTGTGTTCAAAAATTCAAAAACCCATAAAAATTTGAAAATCTTCAAAAAGTTTGATCGCTTGTATTGTTTATATCACATGTGAGTTTGGCCTAGTACCTTCGTACTTATGGCGTACTGCATGTACGAGCTTAACTTGTTATATATGCACATATATCTTTGTGGGAGAAATCTTGAAAACTATGTGTGATTGTTGTAAATAGATCTTCAAGCTTGTCATGAATGATTAGTCAACTGTCTTGATGGTCTTGATACTTGCATAGACTTGTGCCTATATATCTTCCCTTCTTTACTTTTATGTGTTTGCAACAGAGCTCATCGAATGTGAATCTCAAAATGAAAAAGAGATTACGAGCTGTAAAAGCTTTTTGCACATACTAGTATTTGACTAGGAAAAATGGAAAGCGACTTTTGTATTGAAATGTATGGTGCCCAAAAAGCCAAAGGCCAACTCTCAATGTTGAAATATCAAAAATTTCATGCACCGATCTTAAAAAGAGATGTATTATCCAAAAAGGATCAAATGTTATGATTTATGCAGAAGCCAAATGAAAAGCTTCTAAGTTTTGTAATCATTCTCTTGTGGGAGGTCGTATATGTTCATTACTATAATTGAGACAGACCACGTGACTTAGTACCGATTATGTATGACTTGATTGAATTGATCATTGAAGTTTCACTCTGGTCTAAGGACTATTTCACATTTGATACTCACCCACAACACACAAGACTTTGATTCTATTAATGCTTATCTCATTTGTGTGATTGTATATGTTCAAATGTGATGTGTATGCTCAATTACTTGTTGATCAAACCTAAAAAGATTTTTGAGTGTTTTATATGTTTTTGAAAGTGTTTTTATACTTTCATGCTTTTACTTTTTGTTCAAAATGCATTTTTGTGTTTTTCTTTAAAAACTGGTTCAGAGGCGCTTTCACGAGAAGCTCGCGACTTAAAGCTTCCCATGAAAAGTGTTTAAGGGAAATTAAAAAGTCAGAATCTCATACATTTTTTATGCTTTCGTGCTTTTAGTTTTTGTTCAAAATGCATTTTTGTGTTTTTCTTCAAGAACTGATTCAGAGGCGGTTTCGCGAGAAGCTCGTGACTTAATGCTTTCCACGAAAAGTGTTTAAGGGAAATTAAAAAGTCACAATCTCATACAGAGAGTATTGCGACTGTTTCGTGAGTATTTCGCAATTAAACCCTTCTCACGAAATCATTTTTAGGCAAAAATTGGAAAATTTTCAATTTCACACAGAGGCTATCGCGATTAAAAGCTTCTCACGAAAGCTTTTGTGCTTTTCGCGACTATTATGACTGTCTAACCCACAAAAAACATGTGTTTTCAGTTTTATATAGCAGATGTGACAGTTTTTCAAACTCACTTCATTTCCCTCACACCGCCTCTCTCAAACCCCTTTCAACCTAAAATCATTTTTCACTCAAACCCCTTCACTCTCAAGCTTGTTTTCTACATTTTCATCTTTAAGGTATGTTTTCTAAAACATTTTCTTCTCTTTTATCTTAGATTATGCAGATATTAAGTTATGGTTTCCAAATTGGGGATTTTTTTCAAAAATGGTTGGGGTTCATGTTTTTGTGAAAATATTTTCAAAATTTTGATTGGGCTGAGTCCCATTTGATCTTTTTGCATTTGTGTTGGCCCCTTGTGGCATATTAAACTTGTAGTGAGGCAAATTTCATCATGTTCATGCATTGTTCATTTGTGTTGTGCACTGTTGCATGCTATGTGTTTGACAGAATGTTCATGTGACATTCTTCTATTGTTTTGGACTCAAATGAGTTCCATCACTTGGGTTTACTCTTGATTGAACATGTTTAACGGGTTTTGGTCAATGAATGTGTGTTTTACACAATTTCCCATTTTATGCCTCTCAATGCCTTGGCATGCACCTTCTAGGCACCCTCTAGGCACACCCTATGCATCACCTACTGCACACACATGCATAGCACATGCACATACATGCACAATCACTTATTTCATGCATTATGATATTGTTTACACTGTTAAGAACTTATAGCATGTTGTTTTGAGTTTGTTAAGCTCTGTTTTAAGCTCTTTTTCTTTAGCTTAAACAAACTTGAATCTAATCAAGTTTTTGTGTTTGTGCACCTATTTCCTTTCTCTCCTTTTTGTATACATGTGTAGATGTCTCCGTTTAAGGGTTAGTCAGAAAGGAGGCAACAGAAAAGGAAAAGAGCCTCTGATTGATGTTGATGACCCTTCACCTAGGTCAAAGTGGACACATCTTCCACCTTTTGAAGAATAGCATTGAGAAGCGTAACTCTAGAATAGTCATGCCATTCCCTTCACTCATAATGGGCCTCATCGCAAAGTCAAGGCTCAAACTTCCGAGTGGTCTCATTATGGTTCAAAGAGATTATCACATTGGTGCACATACGGTGGCTTGGAGCACAGCCCACATCAAGGGCTCCAGAACAGGTGTGTCTTTAATACCAAGGGATTGTGTTGAGGAAGAGGGTGGTGACATAGAGGAGGAGATTGATAGATTCACCATTGCTCCAGAGACTTTAGCTTAGCTGTCATCTTCAAAGACCAAAGACGACGACTAGACAGACTTGATCGCCTCCTAGCTAGAGTGGACCAAATGTTTACCATGCTTGACTCCCATGTGCAGCACACCGCAGACCAGTTTGCTTATATCCGGGGTCAGATCACGACTTTATCCTCATAGATCGATGATTTATACATGGACTAGGGATCAGATTTAGAGTCCGATTAGTTCTAGCCTCTTTGGCCATTCTAGTCAAAAAGGGGGAGAAAATTTTAAGGGGGAGCTTGCACGGTTTAGGGGGAGCATAGCTTAGGCTTAGAAAAATTGGTTCATACAGGTGGTTTAGCATTATTTATTTTAACTTTTATTGTTTTTTTTTTTTTTTTGGTTTATTGTCTTTATTGCTTTTATTTAAAGCTTTAGTACATTGGTCTTAATTTCAGTTTATATTCAATATTTTTGTTTTTCTCAATACTTTGTAGCATTTTTTTGTACTTTTAAGATATTGCTAATATATCTTAAGTACCTCACACATGTACCCTAGTAGGATCTTGTATCCTAAATGCATATACTTCATGTATTTTGCATTGGTTATGTGTTGGACATGCAATTGATCATTGTGATTGGTCTTTATTGCATTGCATGTCCGGATGAGCATTTACTTGCTAAATGTTCATTGTAGTCATTCTTTAATGACTGACCTAGTTTGATCAAGTTGTGCTTACATGTTTTATAGTGTTTACAAAATTGATCGTACTTTACTTGCTCATATATGTACCATGTATTCAACTTGTCATAAGCTTAATGAAAGTTTTGTTTGCGTGTGAGTGTTTCAGGTTACAGGTATATACGTGCAAGTGATTCACAGCTTCTAGATTAGGTGTGAGTGAGTTTTGCTACCGTTCCTAAACTCACGTTTAAGTCTAGAGTCTATTTTAGGGGTTTTGTCACGGAATAGCCAAAGGGAGAGATTGTAAAGTTGTAATTTACAACTATGTGTTTTGTTGGCTTTTATTTCGTGCCAAATTTGATTGTAATTTTATTCAATCTTTTGTACCTTGTATTTATTATGGGATTTAATTGTAAGGGTTGTGTGTAAGAGAGAGAGAGAGAGAGAGAGAGAGAGAATGTGAAGACTCAAGTAAATTAAAGACTCAAGAGTTTTCGTGGGTAGCTCGTGGCTAAGCATCCCGTGAAATGATGCATGTGCCCTACACATGACCGGAATGCAAAGAGTCGGGACAGGATGGAGACAGCTATGTCTCGTGAGTAGCTCGGGGGTAAGGCCTTCCCGTGAGACACTCGCAAAACATTCTGTTTTGCCAGATTGTCCTATTTAATGCACACTTTTTGTACCCACACTATATATACCCACATTACCCACAAATGTTGAAGAGTGCTTCCGAGAGAAATCCCTAGCCACAAACCTTGAGAGTTAGAGATTGTTATACCCATAATCTTCTATACAATTGCTTGTGGATTTTCCTCAACTCCATTTTCATATCCTTGAGAGGTTGACAGCCCAAACACTTACCACACCCTTTTAGAGTATTCAGTAAGGTTTTGGTGTTGTTGGGAAGCATTGGAAGAAGCTAAGGATGGCGGATGCAACATGGAGCTTGTTACGGGATCTGGAGAGCTAGACAAGACATGGTTCCGAGAAGCCTTGTTGGAGTAGGAGTTTGGAGGGCTTAGTTACATCGGGTAGAATAGGCTTGGAGGGTCTCTTGCTAACCCATGTATCCCAACTGATTGCCTAGTGGATCGATTACCGCTTGGAGGGTGGTGAAGAGGTTTTATACCGTGGACTTGAGTTTCCTCTTCGATAACACATCGCTGTGTTGTCTTTGTGTTTGCATCTTTCTTCCTTACTCTTTTACCTTTCATTTTACTGCTATATTATTATGAATATGGGTTAGAGTAGCTTGTTTGTTTATACGCTCGCATTTACTCTTTTTCGCACTTAGTAAAAGTTAGAGTAAAATCTATCGAGTCGTATTTTTTATTTAGGGGGTCTAAATAGCTCTTGTGTTTTATACACATTTTAGAGCATTCAGAATCATTGAACGGCCAAATCCCTAAAACCCATACCTCCCACAAATTTTGATTTTATGAGCTCATCTCACTTTAATCAATGAATTTTTCTGTGATCCCCTCTCTGCCCCCATCAAAACTTTTTAATCAAAGCTTTAATATCATTGGTAATATAAATTTACAAATTTCACATTCATATGTAATGATGTAAAAGCATAATCGTTGAAAACAAATAAATTTAGTAAATAGCATTAAGTAAATAGCGATTAAATTAAATGCAAAACTATTAATTGTGTAAAACTAAAATAAATAAAATATAAATTCAATGGGATACACAAGGAAGTCTGCTAGTGTAGTGGTTAACGTGCTGCACGTTGATCTTAAAATTGGTAAAAGTAACTAGTGAAACAACACAATCCACTAAATAATAGTACATGTGAAGGTGTATTATATTGTGATGTAATGAAAAATGATCCATCACAACCGTTCACCAAAAAATGGCTGAAATAGTTGTTTGTAATGTAGAGTAACACGAAATAGGGTCAAATGAGTGTTTATGCTGTTTGGAATTGGCTTGGGTAACTGGACCCAATCCTTACTCGTGCGATTTAGAGGTTCTGTCATTCGAAACAGTGTGAAGGTCAAAATGTGGATCATGGTTTCAATATTGTTTTTGAGGTCATCATGTTTATGTACCATATGCCAAATTTGGAAAATCTCACTATTACCATATTTGACTTAGTCACTCTCCTATATCAAATTTGGTCTTTGTTAACAACCATTATTATTGGAGTACTCTAAAAAAGCAATAATAATAGGATATCCTCCAAAAATCACTTTATTTTATAGTTAGATGGCATATTTTTATAAACTTAATTATAGGTTTACATTTGAATGCTCAAAAATGTATGAAAACACAAGAGCTATTTAGACCCCAAATTAAAGTTACGGCTCGATTGATTTTATTCTAACTTAATACTAAGTGCGGAATAGAGTAAATGCGAGTCGATAAACAAACACGCTATTCTAACCCATAATCATTATAACACAGTAGTAAAATAAAAGGTAAAAGATTAGGGAAGAAGAATGCAACCACAAGATAATACACAGATGTGTTATCGAAAAGGAAACCGAAGAACTCAACGAAAAACCTCTCTGCCGCCCTCCAAGTGGCAAGCGGTAATTGATCCACCAGACAATCGGTTGGTATACATGGGCTAGCAAGAGACCCTCAAAGCTTAATCTACTCGATGAATCTAAGCCCTCCAAGTTCCTACTCCAATAAGGCTTCTCGGAACCATATCTTGTCTAGCTCTTTGGATCCCGTAACAAGCTCCATGTTGCATTTGCCATCCTTGGCTTCTTCCAATGCTTCCCAACATCACCAAAACCTCACTGAACACTTTGAAAGGGTGTGGTAAGTGTTTGGGTTATCAACCTCTCAAAGATATGGAAATGGAGAGGTAGGAGTTAAAGAAAATCCACAAGCAAATGTGTGGAGATATATGAGTATAACAATCTCTAACTCTCAAGGTTTGTGGCTAGGGTTTTCTCTCTCAAGCACTCCTCAACATCCGTGGGTAATGTGGGTATATATAGTGTGGGTACAGAAAGTGTGTATCAGATAACACAATTTGGCAAAACAGAATGTTTTCATGAGTGTCTTGCGGGAAGGCCATACCCGCGAGCTACTTACGAAACACAACTGTCTCCATCCGCCTTGACTCTTCGCATTCCAGTCATGTGCAGGGCGCATGCATCATTTTGTGGGATGCTTAGTCGCGAGCTACCCGCGAAAACTCTTTTATCTTCAGTTGCTTGAGTCTTCATAAACTCTCTCTCTATCACACAACCCTTACAATTAAATCCTATAATAAATATAGGATACAAAAGATTGAACTTATTTACAATCAAATTTGGCATGGAACTAAAGCCAATAAAACACATAGTTGTAAATTACAACTTTACAATCTCCCCCTTTGGCTATTTCGTGACAAAACCTGTAAAACAGACTCTAGACTTAAACGTGAGTTTGGGAACAGTGGCAAAACTCGTTCACACCTAATTTAGAAGTTGTGAAGCACTTGCATGTATATATACCTGTAACCTATGCACAAACAAAACTTTCATTAAGCTCATGACAAGTTGAATACGTGGTATGCGTACATGAGCAAGTAAAGTGCGATAAAGTTTGTAAACACTATAAAACATATAAGCATATCTTGATCAAACAAGAACAGTCATTAAAGAATGACTACAATGAACATTTAACTAGTAAATGCTCATCCGGACATGCAATGCAATGAAGACTAACCACAATTATCAATTGCATGTCTAACACACAACCAATGCAAAATACACGAAGTATATGCATTTAGGATACGAGATCCTACTAGGGTACAAGTATGAGGTACTTAAGACATATTAGCAATACCTTAAAAGCACAAAAAAAATGCTAAAAAGCATTGAGATAAACACATCTATTGAATATAAACTAAAATTTAAAACAGAGTACAAAAGTTTTAAAAGAAAGCAAGAAAAACAAGAAACCAATAGTTATAAAAGCTAAAATAAACAATGGAAAACCGCATGTAATAAACTAATGTATCTAAGAACCAATGTATTTAAGGTCTAAGCTATGCTCCCCTAAATCTGTGCAAGTAAGCTCCCCCTCAAAATTTTCTCCCCCTTTTTGACCGGAATGGCCAAAGAGGCTAGAACTGATCGGACTCTGAATCTGAACCCTAGTTGACAGAAAAATCATTGATCCGAGAGGATAAGGCGGTGATTTGACCCTGGACATAAGCAAACTGGTTCGCAGTGTGCTGCACATGGGAGTCTAGCAAAGTATATAGTTGGTCCACTCTAGTAAGAAGGCGATCAAGTCTGCAGGGTCCTCGTGTAGGTGTTGAAGAGGATGGGTGTGTTGAAGTCTCTTGGGCAAAAGTGAATCTATTAATCTCCTCCTCTGTATCTCTTCCCTCCTCCTCAACACGATCCCGTGGTATCGTATGCACACCTATTTTGGAGCCTTTGATGTGAGCTGTGGTCCTAGTCACCGTGTGTGCACCAATAGGATAGTCCCTCCGAACCACGGTGAGGCCACTCGGAAGTTTGAGCCTTGACTTTGCAATGAGGCCCATAATGAGTGAGGGAAATAGTCCTGGAGTTCTACTTCTCAATGCTCTTCTTCAACAGATGGAAAATGTGTCCACATATATCAATCTCCTTGTGAGTAATGTGACCACAAAAAGATTGTCCTTGGAGCGGACAATGTCGTGAGGTTAGTGATTGGATATAAGTTGTGGATCATCACATGAGCAAGAGTCCTCATCTCTGAACTGAATGGAATGGTGTTCATGGAAGACTTCTTAGGGGAACCACCAAGAGTTAGCACCATATCCTCAATAGAGTCCAAATGATCCTCATATTGGACTATGATTGTCTGTGAGGGAGGACGAATCTCCAAGAATTCTTGTATGCTGTCCCTTGTAATCACAAACTCCTTGTATCTCACCTAACAATCTATACGATCCCCTTCCACACTAGCATTTGAGAAAAATTCTTTTATTATCTCCGAGTATACAACCCCAACCAAATTCAAAAGCTTTGTCCACGTCCTTTCCTTGAACACTTCTGGTATGAAAGTGTCCTCAAGGGTATCCAATTTCACTACCCTTTACATGATAACCGTGACCCTTTTGTAGCATTCATTATACTTCAAATCTGCCTCCACAGACTTGAAGTTGTTAGAATCTGTGCGAGCATGTTTTGGTGACTTCTTGGTTGCAGAATGTTTGGTAGGAGACATCTGCACACATAATTACCAAGCAAGAGAACAAGTGTAATAACACAAAACTTGATTAGATTTAAGTTAGTCCAAAAAAAAAAGTAAAACAACTTAAAACAGAGTATAACTAACATAAAACAGAGCAAACAAACTTAAAACAATATGCTATAAGTGTTAAAACATGTAAACAGAGGCATAATGCATGAAGTACATGACTGTGCATGTGTGTGTTTGTGCTGTGCATGTGCTGATGCAAGTGAGTGTAGCAGGAGGTGCATGAGGTGTGCCTAGAGGATGCCTAGTGTGTGCGTAGTGTGTGCATGGCATGGCATGGCATTGAAGCATAACTTGGGCAAAGTGTGTAGAACACACATTCATTAACCAAAACAAGTTAAACATGGTCAATCAAGAGTAAACCCAAGCAAAGGGACTCACTTGAGTCCAATTCAACACAAGAATGTCACTAGGACATTCTGTTAAACACCTAACATGCAACAAGACACAACACCTATGGAAAATGCATGACCATGATGAAAATTGCCACAAAACATGTTTAATTTGCCACATGGAGCCAAGACAGATACAAACACATCAAATGGGACTCAGCCCAATCAAAATTTTGAAAAAATTTGCACAAATTTATGAACCCCGACCCCTTTTTCGAAAATCCTCAAATTTCAAAACCCTAAACTAAAATTTGCATAATCTAAGTAGAAAAGATGAAAAAAGTGTTAAAAACACATATCTTGAAGTGATTGAGCAGAGATTATCTTGAAAAAGATGGGTTTTTGAAAGAAAATGAGATTTGGGTTGAAGGGGAGTTGAGAGAGGAAGTGCGAGGGAAGTTAAGTGATTTAAAAAAATATCACATCTGGTACATAGAAATTGGAAACACTCGTTTTTCGCGGGTTAGGCAATCGTGATATAAGTCGTGAGACACACTGAAGCTTTCGCGAGAAGCTTTTAGTTGCGAAACAATCGCGAGACAGTTGTGATAGCCTCTGTTTGAAATTGAAAATTTTATAGTTTTTGCCTAAAAACATTTCGCCGGAAGAGTTTAGTCACGAAATACTCGCAAGGCAGTAGCGAGGCTCTCTGTATAAAAATGTGACTTTTTAATTTCCCTTAAGCACATTTCGTGGGAAGCTCTAAGTCGTGAGCTTCTTGCGAAATAGCCTCTGAACCAGTTTTTGAAGAAAAACACAAAAAATGCATTTTGAACAAAAACTAAAAGCACAAAAGTATAAAATCACATTCAAAAACATATAAAACACTCAAAAATCTTTTTGGGTTTGATCGACAAGTAATTGAGCATATACATCACATTTGAACATGTACAATCACACAAATGAGATAAGCATTAATTGAATCAAAGTCTTGTGTGTTATGGGTGAGTACCAAATGTGGAATAGTCCTTAGACCAGAGTGAAGCTTCAATGATCAATTCAATTAAGTCATGCACAACTGGTACTAAATCAAGTGGTCTATCTCAATTATAGAAATGAATATATATGACCTCTCACAAGAGAATGATTACAAAACTTAGAAGCTTTTCATTTGGCTTTTGCATAAATCATAAAATTTGATCATTTTTGGATAATACATCTCTTTTTGAGATTGGTGCTTGAAATTTTTGATATTTCAACATTGAGAGTTAGCCTTTGGCTTTTTGAGCACCATACATTTCAATACAAGAGCCGCTTTCCCTTTTTCCTAGTCAAATACTAGTATGTGCGATAGGCTTTTGTAACTCATAATCTCTTTTTCATTTTGAGATTTACATTTGGTGAGCTCTATTGTAAAAACAGAAAAATAAAAATGGGAAGATATATAGGCACAAGTCTATGCAAGTATCAAGACCATTAAGACTATTGACCAATCATTCATGACAACCTTGAAGATCTATTTACAACAATCACCCATAGTTTTCAAGATTTCTCCCATAAAGATATATGTGCATACATAACAAGCTAAGCTCGTAAATGCACTACACCATTGTTACGAAGGTACTAGGCTAAACTCACATGTGATATACACAACACAAGCGATCAAACTTGTTGAAGATTTTTTTTATGGGTTTTTGAATTTTTGAACACACTAAAAAACAGAACAAGTAAAGTAAGATCAACAAAAACAAGTATAAAATAAAACTTGTAAAAGAAACATGCTATAAATCGGAAGCAATGCATGACATGATGCATGAACCTATAACCCTAAACATTGGAAGTATTAATGCATGGACATAGGAAGTGATCATGCATGAGTACCCTTCTGTACCCACACTTTACGAGTGTTTTGGGTGAGAGCCTTAGATGGCAGGGTACGACCAACATAGCTTTCAAACCTCAGAGTGAAGCTAGCAAGGCATAGGGATATGTTTTTCAGCATTTCCATCACATCGCCAATGAGATGTCCTTCACTATTTCCCTTAGCTTGTGCTCCCCTTGGTCTTCTCCTTGAAGTTTCTTGACCACACATTGAATCAGCCTTTTTGAGTGCATGAAACTTGAAACAATTTGGCCTTGTGTGTCCTTATGTGCCACAATGATGACACAAATGCTTTACTTGAGGCCCCGTTTGATTTTTGGGTAATGACTTCCCTTTTTCCTTTGGCTTTGCACCAACGGTTCTCTTAACTACAGCAGGGGTCTCAGTCTCAAGCTTCACTTCTTTAAGTTTCTCATCATTCTTGGCTGATACGAACCGTATTTCCTTCTTGGGTTCACTGCTAGAACTTCCTTCCCCGGTATAACCCAAACCAGTTTTATCATGTGAAGATTTTTGAGAAGATAGCACATTGTCAAGTTTCTTGGTAGAGATGCACTCAATCTTGACATTTGCTTGAATAATTTCAAGTACAAGAAACTTGATCTTAGAATAAGCTGCAACCAACTCTCCATTGAGTCTTTCTTCTTCACACTTTGATTCCTTAAGTTGCACAAGCATACCCTTATGCTCTTCTTCAACCTTTTTCATCTTTTTCACAGCAAGGTTAGCAACTTTGGCGTATTTGCCACAATCTTCCAGCAAAGAATCATAGGCTTCTTGGAGGTTGTTCTCCCCTTCATTTTGGTATATGTCTTCATCTTCGAATTCTTCAATTTCCTCATCCTCAGAAATATTACCAAGTTCTTCAACCGAATTGCTCAAATCATCTTTTGAATCAATTGAGGCAATAGCCATAAATGCTCTATAATTCCTTTCACTGTCACACTCTTCTTTAGTGTTTGAATTTGAGCTGTCAGAATCACTAAGGGTAGTGGCAAACACTTTACCCTTCCTTCTTAGGTAGTTAGGACACTCCTTCTTGAGATGCCCATGGCCATTGCATTCATAACACACAATTCCTTGAGGGGATTGAAACTCCTTCCCATCTTTCTTCTTAAACTCCTTCCTATCACTCTTCGAGGATGAAAACTTCCCTTTGCTGAAAGGCTTCCCACTGTTTTTCATCTTCAGAAATTTTCGGAAGTTCTTTGCAAGGAATGCTACTTCCTTCTCCACATCATCCTCTTCGGAGGAGTCGTCCATTCTCTCGGTGATAGTTTTCAAAGTAAGAGATTTGCTCGATTTATGAGAAGGCAGTCCCAGCTCTCTTCTATAGCTATGACTTTTGCTCAAAAACTCTCCGGTAAAGACCTCAAAATCTTTCTCACCACCTTAGAATCTTCAATCTTCTCTCCGAGATTGAGCTTAGCAATTACAATTTCATTGAACTTTCCATAGAAAGAATCGAAAGCCTCATCATCCCCCATCTTAAGCTCTTCAAATCTAGTAGTAAGCATTTGGAGCTTCGTGTCCTTGACTTTCTTGGTACCCTCATAGGTAGTCTCAAGAATTGTCCAAGCTTGCTTGGCTGTCTCCACATGCGATATCTTGTGAAACTCATCGGGGGACACACCGCAGAATATAGCATTAATGGCCTTACTATTCGTATTAGCTAATGTAAGAGCTACCTTGTCCCATTCGGACTTGGCTGTTGTGGGTTTAACATACCTATTCTCAACGGAATCCTATATGGACTTATCTATAGCACACAAGAAAGCCCTCATACGGACCTTCCAAAAGGCATAATTGCCCCCATCAAAGAATGGTTGGGCATTGAGAGATTGTGACCGGTCCATCACAAAGGGTCAAGGATCACGCTCAGGTAATTAAACCACAGTGTGTACTGTTTTGATACCAATTGAATGCTAAAAAATGTGTGAAAACACAAGAGCTATTTAGACTCCCAAATTAAAGTTATGGCTCGATTGATTTTACTCTAACTTAATACTAAGTGCAGAATAGAGTAAATGCGAGTGGATAAATAAACAAACTACTCTAACTCATAATCATTATAACATAGTAGTAAAATAAAAGGTAAAAAGAATATGGAAGAAGAATGTAACCACAAGATAACATGCTGATGTTTTATCAAAGAGGAAACCGAAGAACTAGGCAAAAAACCTCTCCGCCGCCCTCCAAGCAATAATCGATCTACTAGAAAATCGGTTGGCATACATGGGTTAGCAAGAAACCCTCCAAGCTTAATCTACCCAATGTACCTAAGCCCTTGAAGCTCCAACTCCAACAAGACTTCTCGGAACCGTGTCTTGTCTAGCTCTCTGGATCCCGCAACAAGCTCCATGATACATTTGCCATCCTTGGCTTCTTCCAATGCTTCCCAAGAGCACCAAAACCTCACCGAACACTCTAAAAGGGTGTGGTAAGTGTTTGGGCTATCAACCTTTCAAGGATATGGAAATGGAGAGGTAGGAGTTAAGGAAAATCCACAAGAAAATGTGTAGAGATATGTGGGTATAATAATCTCTAACTCTCAAGGATTGTGGCAAAGGTTTTCTCTTTGAAGTACTCCTTAACATTTTTGGGTAATGTGGGTATATATAGTGTGGGTACAGAAAGTGTGTATCAGATAGCATAGTCCGGCAAAACAAAATGTTTCATGAGTGTCTCGTGGGAAGGCCTTACTCGCAAGCTACTCACGAAACACAACTATCTCCATCTATCCCGACTCTTTGCATTCCAATCATGTGCAAGGCACATGCATCATTTCGCGGGATGCTTAGTTGTGAACTACTCGCGAAAACTCTTCTGTCTTCAATTGCTTGAGTCTTTACACACTCTCTCTCTATCACACAACCCTTACAATTAAATCCCACAATAAATACAGGGCACAAAAGATTGAACATAATTATAATCAAATTTGGCACGAAATTAAAGCTAAGAAAACACATAGTTGTGAATTACAACTTTACAACATTATATTAGCAATGTAAATTTTACATCGTAAATGTGCACATTTATTTAATCTATAACATAAATCTTGAATTGAAAGTATAATGTAAGTTAATAATTTTCCTTTCTATAATTCTTACTATGTAGAAAGATAAGACTTTTTGTGCAACAAAAAGAGATGTAATAACTTTTTGTACAATAATAACCTACTAGGAACCTGCTTGGAAGTTGAAGGTAATTAACCCAAATCCAATACAATTGGTCATGCGATTTTCAAATCCTTCTATTTAGCATTGTCCACTCTTTCTTATTTTTGTGATTAGCCCCACTCGATAGATTACACATCTCCCAAAATTCATGTGTTACTTTGTGGACAATGTTCGGCTGCAGTGTACCCAAATGGAAATACTAATCATGGGTGGCTAACCATAGCTAAGGCTGTCCAAGGGACTTGAAGACTCGGCCAAACTGACCAAACCAACCGAAACCAACCTGTCACGGCCAAATCTGACACCTTCGGCGGTCGGTGATGGGTCTTAACCTCTGAAACTCAACTCCGGCAGGTCGAGTGGTGGGGTTTCATTCTCTAAAACTCGAGCCACCCAATCCAGCAGACAAATGCTAAAAAAAGACCAAAATTACCTAGATCAGGCGACGCTCTGGTGTTCCTCAACTCCGATCCGGCCACCCTTGGTCTTCCTTCACTCAGATTCGGTGGTATTTGCTTAGTTTTACTCAAATTAGGCTAAGATCTACTCTCCTCCTTCGTTAGATTTGGTCAAATCTAGCAATATTTGGTTAGATTCGACTCAGATCTATTCAAATCCGACTATTCTTAGTTAGATAAGGCTCCAATCTACTCAAATCCGGCAATATTTCGTTAGATCCAATCGGCCTTCAACTCGGATCGTCAAAGATAGATCTTCTTCTCTCGCATCTTGTTGCTCATCATCGGACTCAACTGAACCGACCGTTTGCTCCCTTGAGCTCGGCCGACTCGACCCATGGTAGTCGGCGGTCGGTTGCGGGTCTATTCTTGTTCCACCCAACCTAAGCGTGTTGAGGCCAAAATTGACCCAAACCGACCCGAGGACAGTCCTAACCATAGCTCAGTTTTTTTACCAACATTTTACAACTTTTAGAAATCTGTCCTACTGTTGAAGATATGCCACAGGGATAATATCATGGATGAGTAATAAAAGGAACTAAACCAGCTTATTTAGCCATCCAGAAGGGCTGTATTATGTGGATTAGTATTTGGAGCTAGAAGTTGATAATGGTGGTATAGGCAAGTCAAAGTTTAATAAGCTGGCTAGGAAGATTCTATTAGGAAAATGCTATAGTAGAAACCTGATGAAGGAAATATTGCTGAAGGCTTTGTAATCTGATGCTCGGCATCGAGGTAAGTCAGTCAGGTTGATCAAATCGTCGTTGTCATTTGGTTTCAAACATGAGACAAACAAGACGAGAATGTATCAGTGTATGAGCGTAGACCATGACCATGGTCTATTCAGAAATCTCACATGATCATCAAAAACTGGAAGCTAGAATAAAGTGTCCATGAACTGGATATAAATTTCCACTACAAATTAACATGTGGGTCCAAATTAATTTCATATGGCTTACCACTTCAAACACAGTCAATGTTTAAGTGCAAAAGGTATTAAAAATCGCAACAAGGCTGCCAATGCTTTGGCTTTAAGTGCGGAGTCCTTTTCAGTGTCGGATTCGTCACTAGCCAGTGGTCAAATTACTTTTCTCCTTTTTCCCTCTTTCTTCTGCACAATGATTAAAGCTACTAGTCCCACAGTCATTCACTCGACATCCTCATCTCATTTTCCTTGCTCTCAGATACAGAAAACTCACTCAAGGCACTGCAGAGTACTCTCAGCCACAAATCACATTCACACACATTATTCGAAACCCGTATCACAGTACACTACCATCAACAATCGCCGGCACAAACTCGAAAGTCAAATAACCAAACCACTACCTCAACTTCAACTTGAACACCAAACCAGCAGGTAGCAACCCACACAAGCATATACCATGGACGAACCATTCCAACACTCACAAGCAGTTCACTTCACTCGCACTCTTACAGCAATTCCTAAACAAAGCGAAAGGAAGACGGGGGAGAAAAGAGAGCCTGAAAGAGAATTGGGGTTTCGGCTGAAGCCTGAAAGCCTAAGCCCAACTCCGAAAGTGAGATCCATTGTTCAAAGCCCACCCAAGTTTCAAGAAGTGTCCAAGAGCCCTGATCCAATAGAAATCCAATTACCCACACTGATCTGATCGTGGTCCAAATTCCAAACCCAATTCCCAACTTAAGGTATGGATGTTCCAAAAATAGATAAATATGGTCAAAGGCTAATGCATTATTTTTTATTGGTGAAACTTTAGTATTGGTCCATCAAGTTTACTTTATGTGCGTAATTAGTCCCTCAAGTTTGAAGCGTGCGCAATTGGTCCCTCAAGTTTTTAAAATGAGCAATATAAGTCCTTCTACTAATTGCCATTAATGGTGTTACTTATGTGGCTAACGGAACAATGACCTAACATTTTATTTTAATGATGCGGTATATTTTTAATTAAAAAATTACAAACTAAAATTACACGTGAAAAACATTATTTACCAAATTAAAAAACTATTTTCTACTAATTGTAAACACCCAGCCACGACATTAAAAATAAAATAAAATAAAATAAAAACCCCAGCCACAAGATAGAGAAGGGGAGAGAGGGAACAACAAGCCTTAGCCGCCCATCAAGCTCAACCCATCTAGATATTGGACCGGGGTTCGATGCAATAACAGTTGGGTCACTGAAATCAACGTGTCCGGGTTGAGACGAAGCCGTTTTGGGATTCTAAACCAACAGTTCGTTGTGGACTCTTTGGCCAAATGGGCAAGCTTGGTGTTTTTCAATGCTTCTGGATTTTCGCTTACGGGGCCTATTCCCGACTGGTTCGGCCAAAGATTTAATGCACTCCAAGTGCTCGATCTAAGTTCTAGCTCGGTTACTAGGTTGATCCTTCCGTCGCTCGGTGGATTGAGTACATTGAGGTATTTGTATCTGTCAAGTAATAACCTTACTAGTAGTATATCTTCTTCATTGGGAAATGTATCTGAGCTATTAATTCTTGATCTTTCACAGAATTCACTTACTAGGTCATTGCCTTTTGGTTTTGAGTCTCTTACTAAACTCACAAGGTTCGACCTTTCTTCAAATTACTTAATTTGAAGTGGAGATGAGGAAATTGAAGGAGGATCTCGACTGTCTGATCCACGATCAAAAACTCACCATCAATATCCACAACATCCTAGACTCAAAGTGTTTCAGTTTGTATTTCAAGGGTTTGGTGAGCGAAGAGAGGGTTAGGGGCATAATGGTAAATGTGGCTGGTCTTGGGGCAGCCATGGAGAGGAGAATGTGTGTAATTTTAGTTTGTAATTTTTTAATTAAAAATATGTTACATCATTAAAATAAAATGTCAAGTCATTATTTCGTTAGCCACATTAGTAACACCGTTAATGGCGATTAGTAAAAGTATTTATATTACTCATTTTGAAAACTTGAGGGACTAATTACGCATGCTTCAAACTTGAGGGACCAATTACACACACAGGGTAAACTTAAGGGACCAATGCTATAGTTTCACCTTTTTTATTCCTATAACTATTACATTATGCATAACTCATCCAACCAAAGTATACTCCGTATCACTCTCCAAAAAAAAAAAAAAAAAAAAAAAGTGTACTCCATATGTTCCCCCTCTTTAATTGAAGCCCGCTTTATTATTATTATTATTATTATTATTATTATTATTATTATTATGTTGGGATAATTAATAATATGGATGGCAAACTTATTCTTTTATTTTTAGAAAAATGAAGATTATGGATTTTGCGATTAAGTTTTAGAGATACTCAATTGCATTTGTTATCTATTGAATTTCACACAAGCTCCGAAGGTTCATCAATGGAGAAATGTAAACACACCGAGAGAGAGAGAGATAGAACAATATGAAACTTGTGAAAATGAATTCATTCAATAAGCTTATCATACTCTGTTCTTTATATAGTGTGAACAAAGGCGGGAAAGAAAATAGAAAAATAACCAACTAACTATCCAATACTAAATGTATATGTGTAATGAACCTGTAACTAACTCATTAACCTATACACTATAAACGACAATCGTTTCATGACTAATTATGCTATGCTACTGCCATGCTATTGTAGTTTACTTCTATATATACAAAACTACAAGTAATAGATACAAACACTATACAATCTACGCTGATATATACAATCTATACAACCACTCAATACTCCCCCTCAAGATGAACCATAAATGTTGATTATGTTCATCTTGGATAAAAGGAAGTAGAATTGCTTGTATCCAAGTGCCTTCGTGAAGCAATCAACAATTTGGTGTCTAGTAGGAACATGAAATGTCTTAATCACTCCATCTTGAAGCTTACTTCAATACAAATGGCAGTCAACCTCTATGTGCTTTGTGCACTCATGGAATACTGGATTTGCAGCAATGTACAAGGCTGCCTTGCTATCACAGTATAGAAAGGCTTGCTGATTGTGATCTAAACCAAAGGTTTTAAGCAAGGCCAACAACCAAACAACTTCACTTGTAACAGTAGCCATTGCTCAATACTCTGATTCTGCGGATGATCCGGACACCACTTGCTGCTTTTGGCATTTCCAGGATATGAGGGAATCACCTAGGAAGACACAGAAGCTTGAAACCGACCTTCCGGTATCTGGACAAGCCGCCCAATCCAAAGATCACAATAGGCTTTTAGTCTCGGTTCAAAACTTGCTAATAGAAATAAACCCTGTCCTAGTGTCTTCTTAAGATACTTAAGTACCTTATTTGCTACTTGTAGATGTGGAATTTTAGGGGAACTCATAAACCGACTCGGTTTATGCACTTTGTAGCGATATCCAGCCAGGTCAGAGTCAAATAAAGCGGTTTGCCTATAATTCTTCTATATAAAGATGGATCTGGAACATCTTCTCCCATTGAGCTTCTAAACTTAGCTGATTGATCCATGGGCACATTAGTAGGCTTACTTGCTACCAGACCTACATTTGAAAGCAGTTCTAAAATGAATTTCCTTTGACACAAGTCGATGCCTCTTTTAGTCCTTGCAACCTCAAGGCCCAAGAAATACTTCAAGGTACCAAGATCTTTGAGCTTGAACTTGTCATCTAGAAAAACCTTGAAAGTATTGACTGCCTCCACATTATTGCTAGCTATTAGAATGTCATCCACATAGACTAGCAAGATGATAATTGAACCCTTGCTAACCTTAGTGAAGACAGAATAGTCTGACTTAGATTGGAGAAAACCATGATCAAGGAGAGTGGATAAGAGCTTGGCAAACCACCGCCTGCTTGCCTGCTTCAAGCCATAAAGTGACTTAGTGAGTTTGTACAACTCCCCCTTGTTGCCAAATCCAGGAGGAGGAACCATACACACCTCCTCATTCAACTCCCCATGCAAAAAAGCATTATTTACATCTAACTGAGACAAATGCCAACCATACATAGCAGCCACACCCAAGAGAGTTCTAACTGTTACAAACTTCACCATAGGAGAGAAGGTTTCATAATAATCAATTCCCTCAATTTGAGTTAAGCCTTTAGCAACTAGTCTAGCCTTGTACCTTTCTATAGAGCCATCAGCTTTGAGCTTAATTTTGTATACCCACTTGCACCCAATAAGCACTTTACTAGGAGGCGCTTTGGTCATGACCCAAGTTTTATTAGCCTCAAGAGCATCAATCTCAGCCTTCATGGCGGCTTGCCACAAGGGATCCGGTAAAGCTTCAGTATATGAAATGGGTTCTTTGGCAATGGACAAGGCAAATGTAAAAGGCTCTATGGGCATTAGACAATTTAGAATAAGAGAGAGTAGAGGAAAATTGATAAAGAATACCTAGACTGTCAATGGAATCATGGGAAGGTATGAGTGAAGTCAAGCCAAATTGTAGTGGTGATTAAGAATGGTAGTGGAAGCTAAATTGCAGTGATAATCATGAAGATATGAGGGAGGTTTATGAGACCTAGTGGACCTTCTAACAACAGGTAAATCAAGTAAGGGAGCAACAAGATTAGAGAAGTCGTGGTGGAGCAAGAGGGAACAGGTGGAGAAGTGTTTAAGTTAGGATGAACAAGGTCCGGAAATTCATCGGGAGGTACAGCAGTGTCAACAGGATTGAAAGGAAGAGAAAATTCAGCAGAAATAGAAGGGATGGATTCTGGAAGTGAAGATTGAAATGGAAACATATTGTGAGAAATGGAAGAAGAGCTAGGAACAGATTTAGGCGACCAATGTTTAAAAGGAAAAACAGATTCTTTGAAGATGACATCTCTAGAAAGAAAAACATTTTTATTGGACAAATCATACAACTTATACCCTTTGGTTCAAAAAGGATATCCAAGAAAGATGCATGCCTTTGCTCTAGGATCAACTTGGATCTGTTCCTAGTTAAAGTCGAGGCATAACAAAGGCAACCAAAGGATTTAAGATGCTCGTATGATGGAGGATGACCCAAAAGTTTCTAATAAGAAGTAAGATTACCTAGAAGAGGACTAGGAAGTCTGTTGATAAGATATGTGGCTGTAAGAACACAATCCCCCCAGAATTTTAAAGGTAAATTTGCATGAAATCTTAAGGCCCTAGCAACATTCAACAGATGTTGATGTTTTCTTTCAACAACAACATTTTGTTGTGGTGTTTCAACAGAAGACAGCTGATGTAAAATACCATTGGAAGCATAAAATAAAGAAAGAGCAAACTCAGGACCATTGGCTAACTATCATTTGAAAAAAGGTTTGTATCAAGGAAAAGCTTCAGATTTAAGTTTCATTAAATAAACCCAAGTACATCCGTAAGGTTGAATTTAATCAACCATTTTATTAGCTTTATTCCGTGCCAAATTTGCTTGTATTTTAGCATTTAGTAACCCCGTATTTAGGTGGGTTTGTTGTAAGGGTAGTGAGTGAAATAGAGTGTTGATTGCTCAAGAGTGTGCAAGAAAACAGAGACTCGCGGCTTGTTCTCGCGGGTGGCTTGCGACTTCAAGCCGCTAGACGTAGCACACGTGCCAAGCCTGCCAGAAGGTGAATAGTCATGCTAGCTGGAGCACTACAGGACAAAACAGACAATCGGCCATACGGTTATCTCGCGATCGGATCTCGCGACTTAGTCAAGTCGTGAGGTCAAGCCGCGAGCCACCCTTGTTTTGTGAATCCCGACATTTCCCATTCCTCTCTCACTCCAGTATAAATACCCCTTATACCCACAAATGAAAGAGTTTTTCCAGAGAGAATTTTGAGAGAGAAACCCTAAAGAAAAACAAGATTGATTCACCAACAATCTATACATTAGAGTCTCTTCAAATTCCTCAACTCTCTTCCTCTGCATTGTCAAATCCTTGAGAGGTATTTTACCAAAACCTTGTTCTTACCATATTCATCATTGTGAGAGGGCTGTTTGGTTTTCCGGGAAGCGATTAGGAAGGAACCAATCTACATTGGTTGATGCTACGGTCTAGTAGCGGAATCCGGGAAGCTAGAAAAGAAAAAGGTTCAGCGCAACCTCGTTGGAGCAAGAAGCTTGGAGGGCTTAGGTGCACTGGGTAGATTAGGCTTGGAGGGTCTATTGCTGTCCTTGTATCCCAACTACATTTTCTAGTAGATTGTTTACCGCTTGGAGGGCGGCGGAGAGGTTTTACGCCGAGGGCTTCGGTTTCCTCTTCGATAACACATCGCGTGTTGTCTTTGTGTTTGCATCTTCCTTCTCTTTTATCTTTGCCTTTTATTATCTATCTTGTGGGTTGTGATTTTAATTTGGCTTAGATAGTTTATCCAATTCTATATTATAGCTTATGTTCATTTTCCGCACACTAGTTGTTTGACATAAAACTTGAATTGGTTAATTTGTAAATTGGGGGTCTAAACGTTCAAGGGTGTTTATACACATATTTGAACTTTCAATTGGTATCAGAGCGGATACACTTCTAGTGGTTTCATTACCATTGTGTGATCCTTGACTCCCTTTTGAGATGGATCGGTCTCAATCCCTAAATGCACCTCCATATTTTGATGGTAGTAATTATGCTTTTTGGAAGGTTCGCATGAGAGCTTTCTGTGTTCTATTGATGAATCTGTTTGGGATGTTGTTGAGATAGGGTGGACCAGGCCTGAGGAAGCCAAATTCACATGGGATAAGGCAGCACTTGCTGCATATAATGCTAACAAGAAAGCACTCAATGCTATTTTCTGTGGTGTGTCTCCAAATGAATTTCACAGGACCTTTCACATTGCCGTTGCTAAAGAAGCATGGGAGATATTGGAGACCACTTACGAAGGCACAAAGAAGGTAAAAGACACCAAGCAGTAGACGCTAACCACTCGGTTTGAGGAGTTAAAAATGAGTAAGGATGAGTCCTTTGACTCTTTTTATAGCAAACTAAATGAAGTGATTGTCGACAAGTTCAATTTGGGAGAGAAAACGGAGGACTCTAAAATTGTAAGGAAGATCCTTCGATCATTACCAGAAAGTTTTCGTGCTAAAGTGACAACGATTGAAGAGAGCAAGGACCTTGATGACATCAAAGTCCAGGAGCTGGTTGGTTCTCTTCAGACCTATGAGATATCGTTGCCCAATCAACGTAAGAGTAAATCTCTTGCTCTTAATACCATTAGTGAGAAGGTGGAGGATCATGACTCATCAGGAAAAGATATGGTTGACAAAGATGTTGCTTACCTTGTAAAAAATTTCAGAAAATTCTTGAAATTCAAAAATAATGGCAAATTTGGTGTTAAAGGAAAATTCCAAAGTTCAGGAAGGGAGAAAAGGGAATTCAAAAAGAAAGATGGAAAAGAATTCCAACCTACACAAGGTGTCACTTGTTTCGAATGTAACGGGCATGGACACTTTAAGAAAGAATGTCCGAATTATTTGAAATTCGAAAGGCAAAGTGTATGCCATGACATTGAGTGACTCGGATTCATCCGACTCGAAATCAAGAAAGCTGTGATGAAGAGGGGAACTACTCAGCTTTTATGACTATTGCTCATGTTGAGTCTTCTGACGAGTTGAATCTGCTTGTACGAGACCTTGGAGAACATAATGATGAAGAATCAACGGGAATTGTTGAAGAATCGATCTCAAGAAGATGAAAGCACAGCCAACCTTCAAGAGAATTATAACTCACTACTAGAGAAGTCGGGTGAGTACACAAGGGTGGCTAAGGCTGTTGTGAGAAAAATGAAGAAGGCAGAGGAGGACTATAAAAGTCTCCTAATCCGATATAGGGAGGCCAAATGTGAGATAGAGACATTGAATAGTGAGCTGTCAGAAGCTTACACAAAAGTGAGATTTCTTGAGCAAGAGGTTGTGCAAGCAAATGCTAAAATAGAGAGGGTCACCACCAAGAAGCTAGATGATGTTATTTCATCTCAAAAGAGCTTTTCGGACAAATTCGGGTTGGGATATACTGGAGGAAGTAGCTCATCTGAAAATGTCACTAAAGAAGTGAAGTTTATAAAAGCCAAAGAATCACCTGATGTTGGTCCTACTACTGAGAAGCCCAAGATAGAGGAGAAGAGATATGTGGGGAACGAACGGTTGTTGAATTCCCGTAATCAATCTGTGGGCAGGTATGAATCTCATGCCAAGTCTCGTCCACGACCACAAAGAGGTCCTAGATCAACTTATGTGTGTCATCATTGCGGACTTCAAGGGCATACTCGACCAAATTGCCAAAAGTCGAGAGCAAAGAATAGTGCAACTCCTCAAAGGTCATGAGGACCTAGAAATGATAGAAAAAATTGGGCAGGTGAACAATCGAGAGATCAAAATGGTGATCCCGGAAGATGATTGGTGCATTCACCAACTGCTTGAAAAGCTTCTCATGAAGGTTTGAAAACCCTAACTCCCGTACCCAATCCTATAAGGAAATCACCCCAAACGCAAGTGACGTGTAGGTGAAAAAGGGTACTCATGCATAAGCATTACAACATGTCCATGCATTAATACTTCCTATGCTTTGTGATGATGTTTGATTGATTGCTTGTTGTTTATGTTGATGGTTGTTTGTTTGTCTATTTGTGCATATTTTTGGTTTTTGTTTTTGTTTTTGATCAATCCTTTTCTTCCTGTGTCAAAAATCCAAAAATTACATAAAAATCAGAAAATCAAAAAGTTTGATTGACATTGTTGAGTTTTTGTCTCAAAACTTGTTTTGCCTTGTACCTTTGTGCTAATGGCTTTGTGCATTTTCGAGCATAGCTTGTTTCATTGCATTCATATCATTGTGAGAGAAATCTTAAAATCTATGTGATGGTTGTAAATAGATCTTCAAACTTGTCATGAATGATTAGTAAATGGTTATGATGATCTTGAGACATGCATAGACTTGTGTCTATATATCTTCCCACTCTTTATTTTTTTGCTAAAAAGAGCTCACCAAATGTAAATCTCCAAATGAAAAGAGATATTGAGCTGCAAAAAGCCTGTCGCACATTCTAGTATTCGACTAGGAAAAAGGGTAAGTGACCTAAAATTAAAGTGATTGTTTATTCAAAAAGCCAAAGGCTATCTCATCAAGGTGAAATATCTAATATCACTCTCACAATGAGAGGTGATTGTCTAAAAAAAAAAAAAAAAGGATCAAAAATCAAATGTTATGATTGAAAGTGGAGTCAAATGTAAAGCTCCAAGATATGTTATCAAGTTTTGTGGGAGGTCATATATACATATTTCTATAATTGAGATAGATCACATGATCTAGTGCTAATTGTGTATGTCTTGGTTGAATTGATCATTGAAACTTCACATTAGACTAAGGACTATCTCATTGTTGATATCCATACACAACACACAAGTTTATGTTCAATAAATGCCATAATCATTTGTGTGATTGTACTTGATGAAATGTGTTTTCACATGCTCAATCTTTGTTAATTCAAGCACAAAAAGATTTTTGAGTGTTTTAGGTGTTTTTGGAAAGTATTTTATTCTCAAAATTTGAAAATTTCAAAAATCCATTTTTGCCTGTTTTTGGCGACTCGATCGCGGGTTAGTCAAGTCGCAAGCCTCGATCGCGTATTCGCGGGTCATTTTTGGCAACTTGTTTGCGAGTGGAAGGTCCAGTCGCGAGGGTTACTCAGAGATTTTCGCGGCTCAGCTCGCAACTCTCTCGCGGGTAGACCTTCCAATCGCGAAAAACACTTAGAAAATTTTTTCAAAATTCTATCTTTGAGTGTTTTGGCGGCTTGACCTGGTGACTTGGTGGCGACTCACTTCAGTCGCGAAAAACGCGTGTTTGGCAAAAATAGGAGCAGTTTTTAAATTTTTTTCAGTTTTCCCTCAAATTTTTGTTACTATTCATCTTCTTTCTCAACTGTCTCCTTCCCAAACACTCCGTGTACCCATTTTCAAACTTCATTGGTACTTCATTTCTTCTCAAAATCATCAAGAAAAGGTATAGGTCTTGTTTTCCTCATCTCATTTTCCCTGCTTCTTGAATGTTTTTCTTGTCATTTGGATAGATACTATGTTCGAATCATTCCACTCTTTGTTTGATGGGTATGGCTTGTTGTGTTTGCTGTTGATTTCATTCGTTTTCATATTGTTTGGTCACAATGTGTTTTTTCTTTGTTCTGATATTTGCCTGTTGTTGAATCTCAAACTCTTTTGTTAAATGGGTTTGTATTTTTGTGACTTGCTCCATTGTCTTGTTTGTGTGTTGAGGTTGGCTTGCGGATTTGGATTACTGTGTTTTTATGATAACATATTGTGTGTGTTGGTATCTTGAAAGTATTCCTTTAAAACAACTTCGTTTTCTAAATGTTGTGTCTCACCGCCATGTGCTCTATTTTGGGTGCTCTGATCCTTCATTTTGAAATTTTTTCCATGCTCCTATCTTATGTGGTTTGTTTTATGCTATCCGTTCTTAATGTTCGAATGATGTCTTTGTATGCATATCATGGTCATGGTAGACTGTCTCATTGATAGTTATCTTTGAATTTGTGTCTCTCTATGCTCTATTGCACTTTCACCATTTTGCTGCACCTGTTGTATTGTGCTCTTTATTATTGATGGTGGTTTGTTTGGGTCTAAACTGTCTTAAGTTTGTATTTATGTATTTAAATCTCTGGTTTTCACTCTTATTTGCATTGAATCATGTTGATATTTATCTTGTGTGGTGCTGTTTTTTTTTTTTTTTGGGTTCTTTTCTGTGGGCCTATTCTCTTGCAGTTGTCTCGTCGATCCTCTAAGGGTAAAGACATTGTTGTTGATGATCCAAGAACCCCAGTTGCTAAAAGGACTCGACTCTCATTACAGGCATCTCAAGACTCCAATGAGGAAAGGTTTAGAACCCCGCTTACCTCACACATCTACTCAAACATCTTTGACAAGTCAACTCCTATAGTGGAACGGGTGGTGAAGTTTAACACCTTAGGGACCACTTTTATCCCTCGAATCTTTGAGCCACGAGACTGGGCAAACTTGTTTGGGAACTTTGTCGATCCAATGGATGAACTGGTTAAGGAATGCTTCTCCAATGCAAGTGATCTTGGAGTTGAACTTATTTTCTGGGTCAGAGGAAAGGAATTTGGCGTTTCCCCAAACTCCATCGCCGATGTTCTCGGCATCACTAGACCTCAGAATGTGGATCTAACTCCGTACGATGATTGAACTCCAGAGATTTAAGACATTCTACAAATCCTAGGATCTGATCATGAAGTATCAAATGCAGGCACATCCATCAGCACCGCAAAATTTGCACCGTAGCCGACCACGTTGAAGCCGATCATGTTCACTAATCTCTACCCACTATCCAACACCACATTCATAAATCTTGGGAGAGCTCAATTCCTTTGTGATCTTATTACAGGAGCCCCCATTGATATCTGTACTCACATCTTTTACACCATGAGAAAGACCGCGGTTCGAACTGCAGCTCGAGGAATTATTCCATTTTGCAGTCTCATCATGAAGCTCATTCTTCGTGAAGGCATTGTTCCCCCTACAAATGGAAAAATGTTGACCCGTCAGTGTCCTATTTTCATGTAATTTCTTCAAGCTAGCAGAAGTCACTCCTCTAAAACTCCAAAGAGTGCACACATCTCTCCTGTTACTCCATTTGCCCTTGAGTCAGAGACACCTGCACATACCACACCTATTTCGCATGCTATTCCCGAAGTTCCACAAGCTAGCATTCCGCAAGCACAAATTGATCCTCATACTGATAGAGTGGGTAGTTTACTTGAACATATTCAGAAACGCATTGATGAGATTGTGACACTTCTCTACTCCACAAACAACCATGTTCAAATGCGTCTCGAGACTATGGAGAATCAGCTAGACGCTATTCAACGAAAGTTGGACGACAGCCTTTAGATATTCGTGCCAAAAAGGGGGAGAGCATTCAAGAAAGGGGAGAAAGTTCAAAGGGAAGTGTACATAGTGATAGGGGGAGTACACACATACTTTTGACATACTTTTGTTTTAAGTCTTATCCTTTAAACTTATAGGTTTATGTTTTTGGATTTTTAGTGTTTATATGGGTTTGATATACTGTGGTTTTGGTGTATTCTTGTTTCTAACTCATAACTTATAATCTTGGTTTAATCTTTTATATGCATTGCTGATGTTATTCAGGATATATTGTGATTTGTACCCATGTGCTTATGTAAGCTTTTAGGGTTATGTTTTTATGCATTTATGTAGGCTTTATGGTTTGTACCTTGCTTAATGCAGCCTTTTATGCTATGTTGAAATCAGTACTTTTATCTAAATGTCTTGCATTTTGTTTTAAGTCTTGTCACTCTTGTGCCCTTGTAGGATTGTTCCTAGATGCATATACTCAGTGTATTATGCATTGGTTGAGTGTTGGGCATACAAGTATCTTGCTTTGTTCTTGTTAACTTGTATGTTCAAGTGTTCATTCCAAGTGTGAATGAGCACTGTGATCACTACCTTGTGGTGATTACTTGGTTGATCAAGCCATGATTTGATTCTTCACTTCATCTTTGCTTGATCACCTTGAGCTTGTTTCATATGCATTTCATGCTTTTCTGCATACAATGATCATGGTGTATTGTTGTGTTTCAGAGTTTCATGTTCTTATGATTCAAGTGCTTCACAGACTTCTAGAGTTAGGTGTGAGTGAGTTTTGTTCAACTGTTCCCAACTCACATGTTAAGTCTAGAGTCTGTTTTAGGGTTTTGTCACGGAATAGCCAAAGGGGGAGATTGTAAGGTTGAATTTAATCAACCATTTTATTGGCTTTATTCCGTGCCAAATTTGCTTGTATTTTAGCATTTAGTAACCATGTATTTAGGTGGGTTTGTTGTAAGGGTAGTGAGTGAGATAGAGTGTTGATTGCTCAAGAGTGTGTAGGAAAACAGAGACTCACGGCTTGTTCTCGCGGGTGGCTCGCGGCTTCAAGTCGCCAGATGCAGCACACGTGCCAAGCGTGCGAGAAGGTGAACAGTCGTGCTAGCTGGAGCACTACAGGACAAAACAGACAATCGCCATACGGTTATCTCATAACTGGATCTCGCGACTTAGTTAAGTCGCGAGGTCAAGCCATGAGCCACCCCCGTTTTGTGAATCCTTACGTTTCACATTCCTCTCTCACTCCAGTATAAATACCCCTTATACCCACAAATGAAAGAGTTTTTCTAGAGAGAATTTTGAGAGAGAAACCCTAAAGAAAAACAAGATTGATTCACCAACAATCTATACATTAGAGTCTCTTCAAATTCCTCAACTCTCTTCCTTTCCATTGTCAAATCCTTGAGAGGCATTTTACCAAAACCTTGTTCTCACCATATTCATCACCGTGAGAGGGCTGTTTGGTTTTTTGGGAAGCAATTAGGAAGGAACCAATCTACATTGGTTGATGCTACGGTCTAGTAGCGGAATCCGGGAAGCTAGAAAAGAAAAAGGTTCGGCACAACCTCGTTGGAGCAAGAAGCTTGGAGGGCTTAGGTGCACTGGGTAGATTAGGCTTGGAGGGTCTATTGCTGTCCTTGTATCCCAACTACATTTTCTAGTGGATCGTTTACCGCTTGGAGGGCGGCAGAGAGGTTTTACACCGAGGGCTTCGGTTTTCTCTTCGATAACACATCGCGTGTTGTCTTTGTGTTTGCATCTTCTTTCCCTTTTATCTTTGCCTTTTATTATCTACTGTGGGTTGTGATTTTAATTTGGCTTAGATAGTTTATCCAATTCTATATTATAGCTTATGTTCATTTTCCGCACACTAGTTGTTTGACATAAAGCTTGAATTGGTTAATTTGTAAATTGGGGGTCTAAACGTTGAACGGTGTTTATACACATATTTGAACTTTCAACATCTACTATGATCATCAACCAAAGTAAGAAAATATCTTGAGCCATTCAATGAAGGAGCAGAATAAGGTCCCCAAATATCAGCATGGATCAAATCAAAACAAGATAAAGAAACACTTGTGGATTTAGGAAAAGGCAATTTGTGTTGCTTAGCTAAAGGGCGGACAAAACAATCAAAGGAATTGTTATTATTGCAAGAAGTTAGATCGGGTACAATATGTTTCAACAAAGTTAGTCTTTGTGAAGATAGGTGACCCAATCTATAATGCCATAATCTAACAACAACATTTGAAGTATCAACAGAATAAGAAGAGTCAAGATTACGTACATTGACACTTTTACTACAAAGAAATGAGGGTAATCTGGATAAAATCTCTGAAACAGAATGTGGTAAAGTGAATGAATCAGTGCCTCGCAAGGTATATAGTCCTCCATGTCTCTTACCCAACCCAATCATCTTCCAATGCAGCAAGTCCTGAAAGAAACAATAATGAGAAAGGAAAATACAACAGCAAGAAGGGTTTTGGGTTAGCTTACTGATAGAAATAAGATTGAAGGAAAAGCTAGGAATACAAAGGACATGTTCAAAAGTTAAAGTTGCTGAAACTTTAACAGCCCCAATATGAGTCACCTTAACCATATCACCATTATGAAGTCTAACTGAAATCTGAACAAAAGAAGTAATAGAAGTGAAGAAATGAATAAAATGTACCATGTGATCTGTTGCACCACTATCAAGAATCCAGTCATATGAACTGATATGAGAGGTATTGACACTAGAAGAAAAGACTTAATGTTCAAGGGAAGGGGAAAAACAAATACCTGATACGGTTTGGGCTTGAAACATCCAACAATGGTTGAGTAATGATGGTCGCAGCTTGGTGAGCATTGTCCAAACATGTCTCTAGTGGTGCTTGAGTGCCAAAGTGACATTGAGAATTCAACAATCCAATCAATTGCTGATATTGAACTTTGGTGAGTGTGATAGGTTCACTAGCATGATCTTTAGTAGCAATGACATTGTTTGCAAAAGGAGGCTGACCACCCTCATTCTTGAACTTATACCCAGGTGGATATCCATGCAGCTTGTAACACCTGTCAACTACATGCCCCATGGCTCCACAATGAGTACATTGTGGTCTGCCATTCTTGGACTTAGTAAAATTCTTGGTGTTACCAGATTTAGACCTAAAAGTCAGCTGATGCATCAACCAAGACTTTCTTCCCAACACCCACTTTTCTCTGCTTCTCATCTTGAAGCAAAAGAGAGAACACTTTTCTCGGGGAAGGCATAGGTTCCATAAGGAGAATTTGGCCTCTAACAAATGCATATGTCTCATTCAGCCCCATCGAAAAAGACATAGTACAATCCTCGACTTGATGACCACATGTACATGTCCTATAATTGGAAAATTCATCCCAAAGTCCCTTGAATTTTGCATAGTATGCATTAATGGTTAAGTCTTCTTGGGTCAAAGAACTAATCTCTTTTCTTAAGTCAAAAATTGTAGGTTCATTTCCTTGGCCAAATCTATATTGTAAGTCAAGCCATACATCTCTGGTAGTCTTGAAGTAGACTATACTTGATTGCAAATCTTTAGAAACAGAATTAAACAACCAGGCTAGGACAAGATCTTGTTGCATTTACACCAATCTCTATAATATGGGTGATCAACAGATTGAGGCTTAGGGATAGAACCATCAATGAAACCCAATTTGGTTTTGGCATCCAAAGAGATGAGAATGGCCCTACTCCGTGTGTTATAGTTTTCTTCAATGAGAGGTTGAATCACCAAAGAAACACCTGGGTTATCTCCACTAGATAAGAAATAGGGACTGGATGTGTTTTCCCAAGGCTGGACAGTGGGAGCAAAGAGCACTAGAGGTACTCTCAATCATACTTAGTGCAATATTATCAAAGAAAATGATGAAGATTCAAAGTCCCAAGCAAAAAAATCAAGAATAAATTTTCTTGAGAATCCTTCAAGAAACAAGAAATAGATTCTATAGGGTGATGTAAAGGTAAATCAAGTCAAGAAGCAACTCACAATCTTGATGAAATTACAACAGAAAGTTGTAGATTGGGAATGAAACAACCCTAAAATCGAAGAAGAAAAAAAAATTGAAACCCTAAGATTGGAGATTTCAATTTCAATTATGAATTAGAGAATCAAGATCAAGATTTCAACACATTAAAGAAATCAAGACCTAGAAGATGATGATCTTAATGCAAGAATCAACAAAAACAAAGTGAGGTAAATTTCTAGTTGATCTAAAAGAAGCATTAAGAAATCAAAAAAGAATGTAATTGAACTAGGAAGAATTAGAGAAGACCAGATTGGAATGATCTCTGAACTAGTTCATGCTCTGATACCATATTGAATTTCACGCAAGCTCCAAAGGTTCATCAATGGAGAAATGTAAACACACCGAGAGAGAGATAGAACAATATGAAACTTGTGAAAATTGAAAGTTCAAATAGTGTATAAAACACCCTTGAACGTTTAGACCCCCAATTACAAAATAACCAATTCAAGCTTTATGTCAAACAATTAATGTGCGGAAAATGAACAAAAGCTATAAACAGAATTGGTAAACAATCTAAGCCAATTAAAATCACAACCCATAGCAGATAATAAAAGGCAAAGATAAAAGGGAAGGAAGATGCAAACACAAGGACAACACACGATGTGTTATCGAAGAGGAAACCGAAGCCCTCGGCGTAAAACCTCTTCGCCGCCCTCCAAGCGGTAAGTAATCCACTAGAAAATGTAGTTGGGATACATGGACAACAATAGACCCTCTAAGCCTAATCTACCCAGTGCACTTAAGCCCTCCAAGTTTCTTGCTCCAATGAGGTTGCGCCAAACCTATTTCTTTTCTAGTTTCCCGGATTCCGCTACTTGACCATAGCATTAACCAATGTAGATTGGTTCCTTCCTAATCGCTTCTCAAAACACCAAATAGCCCTCTCATAGTAATGGATATGGTGAGAAAAGCTTTTGGTAAAAGGCCTCTCAAGGGTTTAATAATGGAGAGGAATAGAGTTGAGGAATTTAAAGAGACTCTTATGTAAAGATTATAGATGAATCAATATTATTTTTCTCTAGGGTTTCAATCTCAAAATTCTCTCCGGAAGCTCTCTATCATTTGTGGGTATAAGGGGTATTTATATTGGGGTGAGAATGGAATGTGAAGAGTCGGGTTTTACAAAACAGGGGTGGCTCGCGGCTTGACCGAGTCGCGTGATCCAGCCGCAAGATAATAGAACTGTCAGTTGTCCTATTTTGTCCTATAGTGCTCCAGCTAGCATGACGCTTCAACTTCTGGCACGTTTGGCATGTGTGTCGCTTCCGGTGGCTTGAAGCCACGAGTCACCCGCAAGATCAAGTTGTGAGTCTCTGTTTTCTTGCACACTCTTGAGCATTTCAACAATCTATCTCACTCACTACCCTTACAATAATCCCACTTAAATACAGGGTTACTAAATACTGAAATACAAGAAAATTTGACATGGAATAAAGCCAACAAGATGGTTGATTAAATTCAACCTTACAATCTCTCCCTTTGGCTATTCCGTGACAAAACCCTAAAACAGACTCTAGACTTAACATGTGAGTTGGGAACAGTTGAGCAAAACTCAATCACACTTAACTCTAGAAATTGTGAAGCTCTTGAATCATATGAACATGAAACTCCTGAAACACAACAATACACCATGATCATTGTATGCAGAAAATGCATGACATTTAGTTAATAGTATTGATTTAAACAAAATATAAAAGGTTGCATAAAGCATGGTACAGACCATAAAGCCTACAGATCATAAACCCTAAAAGCTTACGGAAGGAACATGGGTACAAATACAATTATAAACTGAAAAACATCAACAATATATATATATATATATATATATATATATAAAGTAAACCGAGTTTCAAAACCATCCATGTGTTAAGAGTTAGAAACAAATATACACTAAAACCACATTGTATCAAACCCATAGAAACAATAATTATCCAAAAACATAAACCTGTAAATTAAAGGATAAGACAAAAACAAAAGTATGTGTACTCCCCCTATTACTATGCACACTTCCCTTTGAACTTTCTTCCCCTTACTGTATGCTCTCCCCTTTTTTGACACGAATAGCAAAAGGCTATCATCTAACTTCTGTTGAATAGCTTCTAGCTGATTCTCCATGGTCTCGAGTCGCATTTGAACATGGTTGTTGACGGAGTAGAGAAGGTTCACCATTTCGTCAATGCGCTTCTGAATACTTTCAAGCAAACTACCCACTCTATCGCTTTGAGGATCAGACTATGCTTGTGGAATGGTAGTTTGTTGAATTTCAGGGATGACATGCGAAGTAGGTGTGATATGTCCATGTGTCTCTGAATCAAGAGCAGATGGAGTAACCGGAGAGATGTGTGCACTCTTTGGTGTTTTAGAGGAATGACTTTTGCTGGCTTGTAGAGTGAACATGGAAATTGGATGCGGACAAGTCATCATTTTTCCATATGAGGGAGGAACAATACCTTCACGAAGAATGATCTTCATGATAAGACAGTAGAATGGAATACATCCTCGAGCCGCAAATCGAGCCGCGGTCTTCCTTATGGTTTGAAAGATGTGGGCACAAATGTCAATGGGGGCTCCTGTAATAAGATCACAGAGGAATTGAGCTCTTCCAAGATTGATGAAAGTCATGTTGGACAATGGGTAGAGATTGGAGAACATGATCGGCTTTAGTGCGATCAGCTTAAGTGCAAACTTGGCAGTGCTTATGGATGTGCTTGTACTAGAGATTTCATGGTCAGGTCCAAGAACTTGTAGAATGTCTTGAGTCTCTGGAGTTCGATTGTCATACGAAGTTAGATCAACATTCATAGGTCTAGTGATGCGGAGAATTTCGGCTATGGAGTTTGGGGTGATGATAAATTCCTTTCCTCTTACCCAGCAAATTAACTCAACTCCAAGATCACTTGCATTAGAGTAGCATTCCTTGACTAGTTCATCCATTAGGTCATCAAAATTCCCAAATAAGTTTGCCCAATCTCTTGGTTCAAAGATTCGAGGGATAAAAGTGGTCCCCAAGGTGTCAAACTCAACTACCCGTTCCACTATAGGAGATGCCCTGTCAAAAACGTTTGAGTAGATGTGAGAGGTAAGCGGGGTTCTGAACCTCTCTAAATTGGAGTCTTGAGATGATTGAGATGAGAGTCGAGTCCTTTTAGCAACTGGGGTTGATGGATCATCAGAAACAATGTCTTTTCCCTTAGAGGATTGACGAGACATCTGCAAGAGAATAGACACACAGCAAAGAACCAAAAACAGCACCACATAGACCAGATATCAACTTGATTAGATTCAGATATGAGTGTAAACCAGAGATATCATACACAAATACAAACATAAGTCAGGTCAGTGCCAAAGAAAACCATAAGCAACACTGAAGTGCAGAATGAGGCAGGTGCAATAAAATGGTGATAGTCAAGAGAACATAGAGAAACACAAATTTATAAATAATCACAATGAGACAGTCTACCATGAGCATGATATGCACAGATCAAGAACATTAGTGAAATAAGGATGGATAGCACAAATAAGACCACAGAAGATAGGAATAGGCATAAAACATCAATATGGAAGAACAGTGGAAACCACAAACACCCAAAATAGAGCAATGGCAGTGAGGCAAAGCATTCTGAAAATGGAATGTTTTAAAGAAATACCCTCAAGACACAAGCACACACATGTTGTGTCAACATAAAAACACAATAATATAAGATAAGCAATCCAATGCCTCGGACATACTTAAACACTCACACAAACAAACAGAGTAAAACACAAAAAAAAAAAAATACCAAACCCATTTACCAAATGAGTATGGAAACCAACAATAGCCGAAGCACGTAACAAAGAATAGCATAATGTGACCAACAATATGAAAACGGATGAAATCAACGACAAACACAACCAACCATACCCAGCAAACAAAGAGAAGAATGTTTCGAATACATTATCTTACTTAAATGGCAAGAAAATAATACACAAAACATAGAATATGAAGTGAGGAAGATAAGACCCATGCCTTTTCTTGTTGATTTTGAGAAGAAATGAAGAAACAATGGAGTTTGAAGTGGGTTACACGGAGTGTTTGGGAAGTTTCAAATAAAAGAGAAAATGAACAGTCACATAAAGCTCAAGGGAAAAATTGAAAGAGATTTTAAAAACTGCCCTCACTGTGCAAAACACGCATTTTTTGCGGCCGAGGTAAGTCACCAGATAGTCACTAGATACACCCGCCAAAACACTTTAAGCCAAAAATTTCAAAAAAAAATTTTTTAAGTGTTTTTTGCGACTAGAAGTCTTACTCGCGAGGGAGTCGTGAGATGAGCCATGAAAATCTCTGTGTACCCCTCGCGATCGGACCTTCCACTCATGAACAAGTCGCCAAAAATGACCCACGAGCACGTGACTGTGGCATGCGACTTGACTTACCCGCGACAGAGTCGCTAAAATAGGGCAACACTATTTTTGAAATTTTCAGATTTTGAAGAACAAAACACTTTCCAAAAACACCTAAAAACACTCAAAAATCTTTTTGTGTTTGAATCAACAAAGATTGAGCATGTGAAAACACATTTTATTAAGTACAATCACACAAATGAATATGACATTCATTGGACATAAACTTGTGTGTTGTGTGTGGGTATCAATAATGAGATAGTCCTTAGTTTAATGTGAAACTTCAATGATCAATTCAACCAAGGCATACACAATTAGCACTAGATCATGTGACCCATCTCAATCATAGAAGAATGCATATATGACCTCCCACAAGACTTGATTATGTAATATGGAGCTTTACATTTGACTCCACTTTCAATCACAACATTTGATCTTTTTGATCCTTTTGAGACAATCACTTCTCATTGTGAGAGTGATATTTGATATTTCACCTTGATGAGATAGCCTTTGGCTTTTTGAATAATCATTCACTTTAATTTTTGGTCGCTTTTCCTTTTTCCTAGTCGAATACTAGTATGTGCGACAGGCTTTTGCAGCTCAATATCTCTTTTCATTTGGAGATTTACATTTGGTGAGCTCTATTTAGAAAAAAAAAAAATAATAAAAAATAAAGAGTGTGAAGATATATAGGCACAAGTCTATGCATGTCTCAAGATCAACATAACCATTCACTAATCATTCATTACAAGTTTGAAGATCTATTTACAACAGTCACATAGATTTCAAGATTTCTTCCACAAAGATAAGAAAGCAAAGGAACAAGCTACGCTCGTAAATGCACAAAGCCATTAGCACAAAGGTACAAGCAAAACAAATTTTGAGACAAAACTCAACAATGTCGATCAAACTTTTTGATTTTCTACATTTTATGTGGTTTTTGGATTTTTGACATATAAGAAGGAAAAGATTGATCAAAAATAACAAAAAGGAATAAACGATAGAATGCAAAAATAAACAAACACATTTCAACCAACACAATTAAAAAACAAGCAACCAAATAAAGTCACAAAGCATAGGAAGTATTGATGCATGGACATGTTGTAATGCTTATGCATGAGTACCCTTTTTCACCCACACGTCACTTACATTTGGGGTGATTTCCTTATAGAATCGAGTACGAGAGTAAGGGCTTTCAAACCTTCATGTGAAGCTTTCCAAGCAGTTGGTGAAAGTACCAATCATCTTCATCACGTCTATCATTCCGGTATCACCACTTTGATCTCTTGATGGTTCACCAGCCCAATTTCTCTTGTCATTTCTAGGTCCTCGTGACCTTGGAGTAGTTGCATTATTCATTGCTCTTAGCTTTTGACAATTTGGCCGAGTATGCCCTTGAAGTCCGCAATGATGACACACATAGTTCGATCTAGGACCTCTTTGTGATCGTGGATGAGACTTGGCTCAAGATTCAAACCTGCCCACAGATTGATTACGAGGCTTGTTTACCATTCGTTGGTTCTCCACATTCCTCTTCTCCTCAATCTTGGGCTTTTCAGCAGTAGGGCCAACTTCAACTGACTCTTTGACCTTTATAAACTTCACTTCTTTAGTGATATTGCCGGATGAGCTACTCCCTCCGGTATATCCTAGCCCGGATTTGTCTGAAAAGCTCTTTTGTGATGAAATAACATCATCAAGCTTCTTGGTGGTGACCCTCTCTATCTTAACATTTGCTTGCACAACCTCTTTTTCAAGAAATCTCACTTTTGTGTGTAGCTTCGATAGCTCACCGTTTAGTGTTTCTATCTCACATTTGGCCTTCTTCATCTTTCTCATGGCTGCCTTGGCTACCCTTGTGTACTCACCCGACTTCTCTAGGAGTGAGTTATAATTCTCTTGAAGATTGGCTGTGCTTTCATCTTCTTCAAGATTCGATTCTTCAACGACTCCCAATGATTCTTCATTAGTATGTTCTCCAAGTTCTCGTACAAGCAGATTCAACTCGTCTAAAGACTTAACATGGGCAATAGTCATAAAAGCTGAATAATTCCCTTCTCTATCACAAATTTTCCTCGTAATCTAAGTCAGATGAATCCGAGTCACTCAATGTGGTGACATACACTTTGCCTTTCGATTTCAAATAATTTGGACATTCTTTCTTAAAGTGTCCATGCCCTTTGCATTTAAAACAAGTGACACCTTGTGTAAATTGTGATTCTTTTCCATCTTTCTTTTTGAATTCCCTTTTCTCCCTTTCTCAACTTTGAAATTTCCCTTTATCACCAAATTTTCCATTATTCTTGAATTTCAAGAATTTTTGGAAATTCTTCACAAGGTATGCAACATCTTTGTCAACCACATCTTCATCCGATGAGTCATGGACTTCCACCTTCTTATTAATGGTCTTAAGAGCAAGAGATTTGCTCTTCTGTTGATTGGGCAAAGACATTTCATAAGTCCGAAGAGAACCAACCAGCTCTTGGACTTTGATGTCATCAAGATCCTTGCTCTCTTCAATCGCTGTCACTTTGGCACGAAAAATTTCCGGCAATGACTAAAGGATCTTCCTTACAATTTTAGAATCCTCCGTTTTCTCTCCTAAATTGAACTTGCTTACAACCACCTCATTCAGCATGCTAAAGAAAGAGTCAAAGGACTCATCCTCACTCATTTTCGTGTCCTCAAACCGAGTGGTCAAATCTCTCAGCTTGGTATCTTTCACTTTCTTCGTTCCTTCGTAGGTGGTCTCCAATATCTCCCATGCTTCTTTGGCAACGGTAATGTGAGAAATCCTATGAAACTCATCCGGAGACACACCACAAAAAATTGCATTAAGTGCTTTACTATTAGCATTAGATGCAGCGAGTGCCGCCTTATCCCATGTGGATTTGGCTTCCTCAGGCCTGATCCAACCTATGTCAACAACATTCCAAATTGATTCATCAATGAACATAGAAATGCTCTCATGCGAACCTTCCTAAAGGCATAATTACTACTATCAAAATATGGAGGTGCATTTAGAGATTGAGATCGATCCATCTCAATAGGGAGTCAAGGATCACACTATGGTAATGAAACCGCTAAAAGTGTACCTACTCTGATACCAATTGAAAGTTCAAATAGTGTATAAAACACCCTTGAACGTTTAGACCCCCAATTACAAAATAATCAATTCAAGCTTTATGTCAAACAACTAGTGTGTAGAAAATAAACAAAAACTATAAAACATAATTGGTAAACAGTCTAAGCCAATTAAAATCACAACCCACAGCAGATAATAAAAGGCAAAGATAAAAGGGAAGAAAGATGCAAACACAAGGACAACACACGATGTGTTATCGAAGAGGAAACCGAAGCCCTCGGCATAAACTTCTTTGCCGCCCTCCAAGCGGTAAGTAATCCACTAGAAAATGTAGTTGGAATACATGGATAGCAATAGACCCTCTAAGCCTAATCTACCCAGTGCACTTAAGCCCTCCAAGCTTCTTGCTCCAACGAGGTTGCGCCAAACCTATTTCTTTTCTAGCTTCCCGGATTCTGCTACTTGACCATAGCATCAACCAGTGTAGATTGGTTCCTTTCTAACTGCTTTCCAGAACACCAAATAGCCCTCTCATAGTAATGGATATGGTGAGAAAAGATTTTGGTAAAAGGCCTCTCAAGGGTTTAACAATGGAGAGGAAGAGAGTTAAGGAATTTGAAGAGACTCTTATGTAAAAATTGTAGATGAATCAATCTTGTTTTTCTCTAGGGTTTCTCTCTCAAAATTTTCTCTGGAAGCTCTCTTTCATTTGTGGGTATATGGGGTATTTATATTGGGGTGAGAATGGAATGTGAAGAGTCGGGTTTTACAAAACAGGGGTGGCTCGTGGCTTGGCCTCACGACTTAACCGAGTCACGAGGTCCAGTCGCGAGATAATAGAATGGCCAGTTGTCCTATTTTGTCCTATAGTGCTTCAACTAGCATGACGCTTCAACTTCCGACACACTTGGCACGTGTGCTGCTTCCTCGCAGACTTGAAACCGCAAGTCACCCGCGAGATCAAGTCGCGAGTCTCTATTTTCTTTCACACTCTTGAGCATTTCAACACTCTATCTCACTCACTACCCTTACAACAATCCCACCTAAATATAGGGTTACTAAATGCTGAAATACAAACAAATTTGGCACGGAATAAAGCCAACAAGATGGTTGATTAAATTCAACCTTACAAAAATGAATTCATTTAATAAGCTTATCATACTCTGTTCTTTATATAGTGAGAATAGAGGTGGGAAAGAAAACAGAAAATAACCAACTAACTATCCAAGACTAAATGTACATGTGTAATGAACCTGTAACTAACTCATTAACCTATACACTATAAACGACAATCGTTTCATGACTAATTATGCTATGCTACTGCTATGCTATTGTAGTTTACTTCTATATATACAAAACTACAAGTAATAGATACAAACACTGTACAATCTACACTGATATATACAATCTATACAACCACTCAATATTATCTATGAAAATGAAAAATAAGGGTTTTCTTTGGCTTATTTTATTATCGGTATAGGTTTAAGTATGTAAAGATTAAAGTGATATTTGTTTTATCTAAATTATTTCAAATTGATAATATTTATATATGTTTCATAAATTTTGAAACTATTAGTGCGCTTTAACTATGTAATCTCTAATTTCGTTAACAAAAAAAATTCTTGTTCTAAAATGTTTAAAGAAAATTAGTTACGAGTAATATGATTAAAAGGGAGTTCACAAGTTACCACTTACAAATTGACTAGATGAAAAAAATTAATATTTTTTTGACCAATGATATAAATATTTTTGTTATATAAAAAAAAAAAAAATATATATATATATATATATATATATAGAGAGAGAGAGAGAGAGAGAGAGAGAGAGAGAGAGAGAGGATTATTTTCTTGATTTAACTCGGCCCCTAGAATAAATTTCTAACTTTGGATGGGAGGTCTGCTTTTTATCTCTAGATTCTCTACATCTAGATCTATAATATAAAATAAAAGGCTTTTAATTTTTTTTTTAATCAAGTTCCTTAAATTGTGTAAAATTTAGAAAAAAAAAAAAAAACTATAGCATATTTAAAATTTTATTTGGACATTCAAAAATTCAACCACTAATGTTTTCAAAAAAAAAAAAAAAAATCAACCAATAATGAAGATATCATGTCATGTAGGTATGTTTTTACTATTATATGGTACGTCCATTTGGTGAAGTGAAGTCCTATATAGCAAAGGTTATACCAAAAGCAGAGTCGACTTTCTTCAGGTAATTTTTTTATAAATTCAAAATCAAAGTGTGTTGTCTTGATGGTAAAAGGCAATTATCATGAAATAGATATCATAAATTCAAATTCTATCATTTTTTTTATATGTATATAAAAAAAAAAAAAAAAAATTCTTCAAGTAATTTTTTACCAATACATAGCAAACAACTATGAAAGTTACGGTTTAAATCCCTAAGTGCCTTAACTACCTATTTTAAACAATTGGTTCACATATTAATCGGGTAGTTAATCGATCAAGGTTCAAATTAGGGGCAGTGCTACAGCCTATTCAGGGGTTCAAATGAACCCCCCTAACTTCAAAAAAAATAGTTATATATATATATATATATAATTTTTTTTGTTAGTTTAAACTTTAATTTATTCTTAAAAATATTTTTTTACACACCCTGACTTAAATCTTGAACACCCTTATTACAAGTATTTTCAACTCTAAGAGTAAAGAGTAAGTGTAATTCTTTTTTATAAATTTATATTATATGTGTGTGAGTGCATCTAATATTGATTGTATACATTACTTTTTGTTATAATGTTATTTGTGTAAATTATAATGTGTGTGGATGTTTGCGTCTACAATATAAATGTAATATAACTTTATATAATTTAATAATTAAGAAATAGAGAGGGTTTTTTTTACATGTGTGTGTATTGTTATCATATTATAATAACTTTTTGTTATAAAGTTAGTAAAATTCAAGAAAAAAATTGTAAAGTTAGTGATTGTTTTAGTATTTGATTGGTTAAATAGACACGTAGTATATAATTTTATGTATGAAATATGAATAAGTATGATTGTGTGCGTCAATAATTAATACGGAGCCAATGAGTTGAGATAAGTCATTTAGTCTAAAGTATTTTTATAAAAACAAAGTCAAATAAATAATAACAACGGTATAAAGATAAAAATGCTAGATAAACTTAACAAAATAAATTGGTCATAAACTCATAGCTACACACATTGGTAATAGATACTCATAATGAACTATCATGTAACATTCAAAATTCGAAAAATTGTAGAATGAAATTGTAAAACTTCAGATATTATTATTTTTTTTTATTGAGGACTAGATATATTCAAGTTCTCTTTTTATTAAAACTTTTTTAATGATCCCCTAAACAAAATTTCTAGGGCCATGACTGGTTTAAATCACAATGATTTGTGTATAAACACATAAATACATTATGAGTAAAAATCCTAAAAGGTAAAAACACGGATGATGATTCCCGATCTGCAAATCCACCATAGAAGATGGGAACATACCTTACTTCAACTAAAGACCACAGACCTGATTCTTTACTTGTCTGAGTAGGCTAGGACCTCCCTTTTTTCTTTAGATCTGTCTCTACTCATTAGTTAATAATAATAAAATCCTCTAAAGAATAAAGACCGATCCAAGCCTACTCAGACAAGTAATGAATCAAGATATTTGGTAACCTATTGCCAACTAAAAAGAGATGCCAAAGATAAAAAATCTGTAACCATGTTTTTCACAACTTGTCAATGTGGCAATATTTCATTGGAGCAACATCACATTCATATGTACACATTAACATTATTTTATCATTTACAACATACCTAACCATCACTTCTTTTCCCTTTTTGCTATTAAATTCACGTTTTTCTGTACCGACTTTCTAAGCATCGATTCTGAAGTGAGAAGAGGTCGGTGCTACACCAAATCCTGTCTTGAAACACATGCAGTCCATTTGAAAGTTCTAATCAGCTTTTGATAACCACAATTTTCCCATTTTATCTTTTGGTTGGCCAGAAAATATTTCTTCACCACAATCAATCCAGTCCTCTTGGACCAGGAACTCAGCTCAGCTTTTCAGGTTCGTTTGCTAACTTTGTATTACACTATTACTAGCTTTTAATCACCTCTATATGCTCGAATGCATTTAAAATTAGCTATAATTGAGCACATGTGAACCATTCATTATGAAACCATCGAATTTCACTTTTGAATTTAATTTATTCATTGAAAATATCTTGTTTATTTATTTATATACTTGATATTTTCTTCTTAACTTAAAATTTTAAGCTATAGAATGAATTTTGCTGACATTTATGACACAAATTATTTGCTTTATAGTTCAATTAACACCTCCTAAGTTTTTTAATAAAAATGACCAATATCCATTTTATAAAAAATAAAAAATAAAACATGTACTTCAGTTTCAACTAAGTTAAGAAATTTAGTCATTATGAAAAAAATTATTGAAAAGGTAATACTAATTTTAAATTATGGGAAAATTTTCATTAAAGTTTACATATATGAGTTACAAAGTTCTAGCTAGTAAGAGAAGTTGGATTAGTTTCAAATGGGTTGGAAGTGGTTTAAATAATTTTGAGGTTGTTTCAAGTACGTCGTAAGCAGTTTATAATGGACTAAAAGTTGTTCTAAATGATTAAAATTCCTCCGTCTCAATTCTCAAAAAAAAAAAATTAAATAAATAAATAAAGTTATTTTTTTCTTATAAAATAACTAAAATTTAAAATGGAAAAATAAAATCACACCAATAAATTTCTACTCTGTTTATAGAGTATCTAGTTTGAGACTTTATGTGCTAAAAGTCTTATAACTTAATTGATACATTTTCATGTATAAAGTGCTTGGAGTAGAAGGTTTAGGGTAGAAAGAATTCGAACAGCAGAATTATCAACATATTGTAACTATCTTAAATAAAAAAAGTTTGAGACTCTAAGCTAAAATTATAGTGAATAACCCTATCCTTTGTTTTAATTCCACTTTAATTATGGTACTAGTTTTTAACATCAATCCTACATATGCAAGAACATCATTAGATGCTTATTATTGTAATGAATTAAATTTATATAATGTTTATATTTTAAAAATAATTTTTGAAACTTGCGATTATAAAAATACATAGAAAAAGAACTAGTAATTTTTTAAGCATGGAAATTTTTTAATTGATGTGAAATTGTTAATACTATATTTTGACCTTATTTTCATTTTAGTTCCTACTTTTTTATTTTCCCACATATAGTCCCTAAAATTGAAAAGCGTTATCATTTTGATTCTTACAATCATCTCACTAACAGAAATAGCCTAAGTTGCGGACAAAGTGCACTATTGGCACATAGAATGCCTATGTGGCCATTAATAAATAATAGAATTGTCATATCATTATCCACATCACATCTAACTTAAAAAATTAATTTATCAATTTTAACAAAATAAAATAAATATATAACAAAAAAAAAATGTTGGAATTTAGATGAGTTCATCTTGATGAAGAACAACAAGATCCAAACCCACTCTCACTCCTTCTCTCTCTTTGTTGGTGTGTGTATTTGTTTCTTTTTCTTCTTTCTTTCCATATAAACACAGATCAAAAGAAAATTAATCTCATATCTCTCTCTCTCTCTCTCTCTCTCTCTCTCTCTTGGTGCATGTGTACTTCTCTGTTAGTGCATGTGTTCATGTTTGAATATGTTTCTTTTTCTTCTCTGATGGTGCCGGTGTTTGTATATATGTTTCTTTCTCTTCTCTGATGGTGTGTGTGTTTGTATGCGTCTGTGTTTCAAAGAAAAATCCAAATTACAGACCTATTCTTCTCGCTTCCCCAATTTCAGATCTCCCGATCAAACAAAATCCCAACCCAAAAGTTCCAAACTCAAACCCCGATCAATAAAAATTCCCATGAGCATTCTAAACACAAACCTAGATCAACGAAAACTCCCATAAGCAAACACCATACACCAACCTAATCAAATACAACCAAAACCCAAATCACCTCTACTGTCACCCACAAACCAATCCCAAACACCACCATAGCCCACCAACCAGATCATGACCCATAAATCATATCAAAATTGTTAGAGAAATATTATCCCATTAGCATATGCCCAAGCCTAATTCTACTTTGTGTGCAAGTCAAGTCTCCTACTTGTACTAGAAGTCTATTAGTCTAGGGTTTAGTCTACTATATATACACATGTTATGATTCATTGTAACACAGGATTTGTACTACACTCTAATATATTATTGATGTAGCCCTTTAGGGTTTCCTCCGTGGATGTAGGTCATTAGGCTGAACCACGTAACTCTCATGTGTTACTGTGTTTTATATTTTATGCTTTCGCTTCCGCATCCATACTAGCATATTCAACATGGTGTATCAATGCTAATATTTAACATGGTATCAGAGCCACCTTCTTGAGGCCATGGTTTTCTGTCCTTACGGTATATTTAAGAGCAATCTTTGTCTTCCTCAGTGTTTTCTTCGCTGCGTTAATCTTCTTTCGCTTCCTACTGCTGCCATCAAAACTCTCCGGTATAGTCAAGCCACCGTTTGAAGTCACATCAACACTGCAAGACCATTGCCTTCCTCAAACTACCGTCACAGAGCCAAACTTCATTCAAGGGATCTTCTCAACCTTATCAAATCTCAAGATTTCATCAAACTTCCATCTTGAGTTTGAGAGGGCGTGTTAGAGAAATATTAGACCATTAGCATAGGCCCAAGCCTGATTCTACTTTGTGTGCAAGTCAAGTCTCCTACTTGTACTAGAAGTCTATTAGTCTAGGGTTTAGTCTACTATATATACACATGTTATAATTCATTGTAACACAGGATTTGTACTACACTCTAATATATTATTGATGTAGCCCTTTAGGGTTTCCTCCGTGGATGTAGGCCATTAGGGTGAACCACGTAACTCTCATGTGTTCTTGTGTTTTATATTTTATGCTTTCGCTTCCGCATCCATACTAGCATATTCAACATGGTGTATCAATGCTAATATTTAACAAAAATCATTGGAATTGTTATGAGGAGCCAATAGTAAAGGAACCAGCTCATCCACAGCCATCACAAGGGGAGCAAAAGTACTGTGTATCAGATCTAGCCATGGGTGTTTGCTCTCTCTGATTTTTTGTTTTTTTTTTTTTTTTTTTTTTTGGTTTTTTTTTTTTTTGGTGTAAAACCAGTAGATCTAGTTTCACTTATTTTTGTTCTTTCCTATTTGGCTACTGAGAAAATGACGGAAAATTATGAACATTTTGAATGAAGTGAATATGGTATTATGTTTGTGTCAATGTCTTGATTTGGATTGGGATTTGATTTTGAATTTTTTGGGTTTGTGTTCTTGTGTTTACATTTAAATCTGGATTTGTGTTATTGTTTGTTCTTAATCTAGATGAACCGAGATCTAAATTCCATATATTTTTTTTTAAATTATGTCTTGACGTGAATTTTTCATTTTTTTATTTTAATGGTCATGTAGGCACTCTGTGTCAACAGTATACTCTATTTGTCACATAGTCTATTTTAGTTTGTGAAGTAATTGTATGAACCAAAACAATAATGCTTTTCTATTTTAGGGACTATACGTAGGAAAATAAAAAAATAGAGACCAAAATGAAAATATAGTCAAAATGGAAGTATGACAAAAATGTAGGGACTAAAAATGCATTTATACCATAATTTTAAATATGTTAGAAGTAATTTTAAATAGCCAATAAATACATTTCAATAAGCTAGAAGTAATTTTTAATTAAACCGTACTTAGCACAAAATTAGAACATGTAAAATCTAATTGTAAATAGGTCTATGACTTAAAATTGTAGGGGGTACCTCATGGCAAAGTAACAACTATTACTCAAAAAACCATTTCCCTTCAACCTATCAAATTTCATATGATTCCGACTCCATTGTCTAAATGATTTCTACTAGTGCCTTGTTGCTTTGCGCAATTTCAGGTGCACTTGAGTGTCCAAGAAGCCCATGGTAGTTTGTTCTACATTAGGAAGTCGACATAAACCGTTGATGTAGATTGCAAATTACACCCCTAAAGTTTGGGGGTGTTTGGATTTTACACCTTGACATTTCAGAATTTGGATTTTACCCTCTAAAGTTTGGCGGTGTTTGGATTTTACTCCCCCAAATTCTAAAACTTTAAAGTGTAAAATCCAAACACCCTCAAACTTTAAGGGTGTAAAATATAAATACCCCTAAATTTTAAGCAGTAAAATTCAAATTCTAAAATGTTAGAGTGTAAAATCCAAACACCCCTAAATTTCAGAGGGTAAAATCTAAATTCTGATACTTTAGGGTGTAAAATCCAAACACTTCAAATTTTAGGGGTGTAATTTATAATTTTCCCTTTTATTAATAGTCTTGCTTTTTTATTTTTTATTTTTTATTTTTTTACCAGTTTATGAATCCTAACTCAAGCCCCACCCCAAACCCACCAAATGATCTTACCCCTGGCATAATAATTAGACTTTGGTTATTTCTTTAAACCTGGGCAAGTATCTTCACCCTCTTAAATCCGCCTAAAGAAAAAAGAATAACGATTTATTGAGTTATTATTATAAATATATATATATATATATATATATATATATATATATATATTTTTTCCGGAGGGGAATAGTGAGAGAGGACTAATTAGATGGGGGGTGCTAAACTGACAAATAGTTTGATGTGCAATTCTCTAATATAATTTTTTTAATTTTAGATTTATTACTAATATTGAGTAGTCTTTTTTTATATAAATTTATTGTAGTTTTTTTCTTCCAATTATTTATTTATTTATTTATTTTCTCTTTATCCAGTAGGTTATATTCTATCCTTAAAGTTAATGTATTTAGTTATGTTTATGAGATATTTAATTTTCATTTTTTTTTTTTTTTAATGTTTTATATATGACATGTGTTCACATTATTTTTTGGAACCATTTGGACAAAAATTATGACATAACATCTTGAATTGATCCGACCCATAAAAGACAATAAAATTATCAGTCTTTAAAAGAAACAGACAACAATTTTAGTTGCCCCGATTCTAAACCTATACCTGATTGGATTATATTCTAACCAGACCTGATTGCCAAAGTGTACTTCGATCCTAACACCATGTAGGTATATTGACAGATTAAAGATGGAAACAAGGACAACATTAAGTGCAGCTGTAAGTGAAGTTCTTAACGTTGACAATTATTTGGTTTGGAGCGTTCAAGTGAGAACCTATTTGATTGCTCAAGATCTCTGGGACATTGTTGAAGCAACCGACCAAGAAGATGATGAAGATGATGAAGCTGCTTCCAAGGCTTGGACCAGGAAGAATGCCATGGCTTTACACGTAATCCAAATTTCATGCTCGCAACGGATATGTCATGTGATTAGTTTGATTACTTCTGCAAAAATTGCTTGGTATACTTTAGAAGTGATATGTAGAATCCCCAAAACACATTTTGTTGGTATGTCTCTCTCTATACTGCATGTGCTCAAACATTTTATACCTCAAATAGGCCTAAGGTCTAGAAGTAACGTAGACAATTATTTGGTTTGGAGCGTTCAAGTGAGAACCTATTTGATTGCTCAAGATCTTTGGGACATTGTTGAAGCAACCGACCAAGAAGATGATGAAGCTGCTTCCAAGGCTTGGACCAGGAAGAATGCCATGGTTTTACACGTGATCCAAATTTCATGCTCGCAATGGATATGTCATGTGATTAGTCTGATTACTTCCGCAAAAATTGCTTGGTATACTTTAGAAGCGATATGCAGAATCCCCAAAACACATTTTGTTGGTATGTCTCTCTCTATACTGCATGTGCTCAAACATTTTATACCTCAAATAGGCCTAAGGTCTAGAAGTAGAAGATATGATAATAAACTTGCCCAAAAAAAAAAAAAACTGAAAGCTCGAATATGTGTGAAAACATAAGAGCTGTTTAGATCCCCAAATTAAAAATTATGACTCGGTTGATTTTACTCTAACTTAGATTAAGTGCGGAATAGAGTAAATGCGAGTGAACAAATAATAAACTACTTTAAGCCATATTCATCAAATATCAAAAATAAAATGAAAGCTAAAAGAGTAGAGAAGAAGGATGTAAACACAGGTAACACCGAGATGTGTTATTGAGAGGAAACCGAAGTACCTTGCGAAAAACCTCTCGACTGCCCTTTAGGCGGTAAATCGATCCACTAAAGAATAAGTTGAAGTACACGAATAACAAAAGACCCTCCAAGTCTAATCTACCTCACGTACTTGAGCCCTCCAAGCTCCTGCTACCAATTGACTTGACGAAGCCTTGTCTTCTCTAGCTCTTCGGATCACGCAATTGATCGATTGCATCCACCAAACAAATGGCTTCTTCCAATGCTTCCCAACAGCACCAAAACCTCACCATACACTTAAAATGAGTGTTGTAAGTGTTTGGGCTATCAACCTCTCAAAGATTTGGATATGGAGAGGTAGGAGTTGAGGAAAACCACAAAGGATTATATAGAGGATTATATAGAGGATTATGGATATAACAATCTCTAACTCTCAAGTGTGTATGCTAGGTTTTTCTCTCTAAAAGGCACTCCTTACAATACATGGGTAATGTGGGTATATATAGTATGGGTGAAGACATGGTGTAGCAGATATGCCAAAATAGCAAAACAGAATGTTTCGCGGATATCTCATTGGAAGGCCTTACCCGCGAAATACTCGCGAAAATCAGCTGTCATGACTCTTCGCATTCTAGTCACGTGCTCTGCATGTGGCTTACTTTATGGGAAGGCTTCTCGTAAAACTTCTCTCGAAATCCACACTTTCTTCAATAAGCGCTTGAGTCTGCACATTCTTTCTCACACACAACCCATACAATGAAATCCCACATAAAATACAAGTTACATATGATTGAACAAAAATAAAATCAAATTTGACACGGAATTAAAGCCAACACAAATTAGTTGTAAATAACAACTTTACAAAAACTTTTGAAAGAAAGAAATTAATTGAAATATAGAATCATCATGCTTTTCCTCCTCCCCTCTGTCTCGTCTAGTTGCCACCACCATTACAACCTTAATAATACACCAACAGGCAGCAGTATTAATAGAAGCAAAGCCAACATTTGAACAACCGGAATGGCCTTATGCCGGAGGACATGTGATGGGTGCCAAATCCATGATTGAAGCATTAATAAAAGACCCATTCTGATACTATTGCAGAAACGCCCCATCCCCATGGCAATTTTATTTAGATATAAATAAATTATAATTCGTGGTCTTATAATATGCTTTTATGCTATAATCATAAAGTTAGGCTTTTTTTTTTTTTTTTTCAAAAAATAAAGTTAGGCTTTTTTGCAGTTAAATCTTATACTACTTATCTAATACGTTTTGGGTTAAATTACAAATTACATCCTCTAATTTTGTCTCAAATTCAATTTAGTTTAGCTTTTAAACTTCACTTTTGTTTAATTCAGTTCTTTACTTTCAAGTTTATTCAATTCATGTCTTCCTGTGAAACGTAATTTCCTTCGAGATGGAATTGAATATCCATGATAGAAGCATAGTGTTATAGTGCCTCCATGCATTAAACACTGGCTTAAGGAATCCAAGGGTTGCAAGATTGTTCCATCAACATAACAAATCTTATTTTTGGTAGTCACTACCATGAGAAAATATCTACTTTCAGGTGTTGTAATTGTATCATCCATAAAAAGTTGAGTGACAAGAATAGTGCCTGGATTATCCTGAACTGCGCAAATAGTAAAGGTTTCAAGCATGTTAGGTTTTAAAGATTTTGGATTTAATGTTTAGATTCCTATTTTGTTTATGTTAGAAAACTGAAAATAAAAACATGTCTAGATAAGGTGTTAGACATTGCTCAAGGTGATACAAGTCAAGTTTCAAGAACATTCAAACTGCAAAAAGAAGAGTGAAATTTCAGTGAAGCTCGACCGATCAAGAATTAGATCTAATCGATCGAAAATTGTAGTAAATCAGTTTTTGTAGAATTTTAAATCAGGCCCAAGCCCTTAGAAGACTTGTGAGTTACTCATGTGAGATCCGAGAGGTTCTGTAACCTTCTAACTCCACAATTGTCTATTGAAGCAAGATCTATAATCAAGTGCTAGTGGAATCTAGTTGCTGCTATAAGATCAACAACGATAATCAAAACGTTTGAGTGGGATCTCAAAGTCATACGTGTGGGAGCTTGTGTGCTACAAATCCAAAAGAGAAGAGTTTGTAGAGTTGAAGCTTGCACGTGGTTGTGTCGATAAGTTACTACTAGAGGTAGCAATAGATTTAGAGTTAAATCTGTTGTAAAAATTTCAATTCTCTATTAGTAGATTTGTTTACCTTGAGGATAGCCAGGTAAAATCCTTCCTAGGTTTTACCTTGAAATAGTTCGTTTCATTAGTTTTCCTGGGTGATCATATCATTGTGTTCTTTTCTTTACCACTTGTGCATTATATCTTTTCTTTACCACTTGTGCATTATATGATCTATTACTGTTTAACCTAAATCTCGTAATTAACCTAAGTAAATACTTGGCTAATATATTAGGTTAAAAAATCTGTAAAAATCTATTTTAAGAGGTTTAAATAAACAAGCAAGTGGTATCAGAGTGGATTAGCTCTTGATTAGGTAGTTTACCTTGAGTTGATCATTGACCTCTGCTATCATGGAACATAGTCACTCTCTTATGATCCCTCTTCATTTCGATGGGAACAACTATGCCTATTGGAAAGTAAGGATGAAAGCCTTCTTGAAATCTCTAGATGAGAGAGTGTGACTTTCTATGGAAAATGGTTGGAAGAGACCTACTAATGCTGTAAGTGAATGGTCTACTACTAAAAAAAAAAAAAAAGGCAAGCTTTAATAGCAAGGCTATGAATGCTATATTCAATGCCGTTTCTATGGAAGAATTTAAAAGGATTTCTAATGTAGAGGTTGCTCACACTGCCTAGAACATCTTGTAAACTGTGCATGAAGGCACTAAAGCAGTAAAGATTAATAAATTACAATAGTTAACCTCTAGGTTTTAAAGCATTAGAACGGCAGATGATGAGACTTTTGATGAGTTTTATGCCAAATTAAATTACATAGTGAACTCAGCCTTTAATTTGGGTGAAGTATATGATCAACCTAAGATTGTTAGGAAGATACTTAGATCCTTAATCGAGGACTTTAGATCCAAAGCCACCGCCATAACTGAAAGCAAGGATGTTGATACTATTCATGTAGATAAGCTATTAGGATCTCTTCAATCCTATGAGTCTAACTTACCCAAAATTAGCAAATCCAAATCTATGGCTCTAAAATTTGTTCATGATGTAGATAATTGTGGATTTAATGGTGAAATCTCTTCTACAAAGATTGCTTATCTTGCCAAGAACTTTAAAAACCTTCTGAGGAACAATGATAGAAGGGCAAGAAATCGAAACAATGCTAACCCTAAGAATGTGAAGAAGAATGAAACAACTAAAAACAATAATTCTGAAAAATCAAAAGATAAAGTTGTTCAATCCTCTAATAATTCTTTAGGTCAATAATGTTTTGGTTGTTAGGGGTATGGTTGTCTTAGGTCAGAATGTCCTACTTATTTGAGATCTTAAGGAAAAGCTATGGTTGTTACTCTTAGTGATGATGAAATTTCTGATCATGAGTCCGAAAGTGATCAAGAAGGAAATTTCATGGCTTTCATTGCTACTACTATAGTAAGTGAGTATGAAATTGTTGATGAGAACCCTTCTGATGGAGAACTCTTTGAGAATGCCGACTTGCAAGAGGCTTATAACAAGCTTTGCAAGATTGCAACAAAGGATGCCATAAATGTTGACTTAGGTTTAAAAAAGATAAACACTCTCGAGCAAGAAAAGAAAATCTGTTGGTAAAATTGTTTGATGCTAATGAACTAATAACCTCTGTTAAGATTGAGAACATGTCTTTGATTGAGAAAGTTAAAATTTTAAAATTTGAATTTGAATTATTTGTTGCTAGAGAACAACTTGATAGGACTTCAACTTCTAAACTGGATAACATGTTCAATGTTCAAAAATCTACTTCAGGTAAGATACGGTTAGAGCTTGATGAGAGTTTTTCTCCTTCATTTGTTCATCCTACTAAGCTTTCACCTACTTCATCTATTCCTACACCAAAAGTTAAGATGCCTAAGGAAGAGATTCTAGCTACTAGGAAGATTAGGGTAGATCTTAGTAAGTCAAAACCCAAGAAACCCAATCATCCTGGAAGTAAGAAATAACACAAATCTCAGTGGTTTTGTCACTTTTGTGGTGGAGCTGGGCATACTCACCTAAATTTTTTCAAGTTGCAAGCCTCATAGCACGCAATCAAACAAAAAGTGTGTGCGAAAAAGCACAAGATCCTATGACACCTATTCATGAATTGGTAAAGGCTCTTAACCTTTATGCCAATGCTGGAGTTGAACAACAATCTAATTTGTCTAGAAACTCCAATTCTAAGTTTGCATCTAAGAGAGTGTGGATGCAAAAGATCAATCTCAGTGAGTCTGTCTGATATGGTCCTTGTGCTTTAACTCTCAATTATTTGTGACCAAAATGTTTTTTATTAGGATTTTCCTTTGCATTACATTCATGTATTTCATTCTAGGGTTGTTAGGATGTAAGTTTTTATTTAAAAAGATATATAAAAAAATAGAAAATATAAAAAATATATACATTTTGAGATATTAAAAATTAGTAAGTTGCTCGTATGATGCATGGATAATTTTGTGAATTTTACATAAAACAGTTTTAGAGTTTGTTTAAATGCAAAAGAGTAATAGAACCAAGAAAATCAACTAATTTGTGTTGTGTTCATAGATTGCATATTACCACTTTATGATAATTGATAGTTGAATGTTAGCTCTATTTTGCACGTTCAACAATATTAATTCACTGAAAACAAAAAGGGTTCATTAATATTAATTTTTCAATATTGATTGATAGTTGGGTGGCATTTTGTGGTCAATATTAATCTATGAAATTGGAATTAATTTGATAGAATTGGCTTGTTCGTGAAATTTTTTTCTTTTTCTTTCATTTTTATTTTTGAGAATAAAAGATGTATCATTTTATTTTCTTTTATATAACTTTTATAGAGTTATTAATTTTTAAACAAAGTACATATATATATATATATATATATTAAATATAAAATTATAAAATTTATACTTAATAAGATTGATCCTTCTCCCACTTGTTTTTTAAAAAATGTTAAGCATTTTTTTTTAGGAAAAAAAATGTTAAGCTAGATACCCAAAAAGTGTAAATATAATTTTGTAAAATAAGGGAATTTTAGGAAATCTGACTTAAAAATGGTTTCATTCCACCTTCGTTTCATACTTGACCAAATTGTGGATATATATTCAGAGTTCTATTCCTAAATAGTCACCAAACAAATTAATAGTAATAATTATTACATTCCAACTTCATGCATTTCTTGTAATAATTATTTTTATTTCAATGTAATAACCATTACAGTGTACTCCTTGTAATTGCTGTTGTTATTTCAGTTATTAAGGACCTCAATTATGGGATTTGGAGGAATTTCATTAAAACCAATTTATATTATCCCTGGGACATTTTTGAAGCAACCATCGAAGGTGATGAAATTGCCATCAGCAATTGGAAAATAAAGAATGCTTTGGCTTTATATTTGATCAAGGAAATGTGTGCGTCGGACAGACTTCCTCTTATAGAGAATATTAGTAAGGCCAAAATTGCCTGGGATACTTTGGAAGAAAAGTGCAACATAAACTCAGGTGGTTATCTTATCTCTCTCCTCTCTCTAGAAAATGTACATGCTCAAACATTCTACCAACTCCACTTTACTCTCTTTCATAGTTTTCAGACTCGGACCGTTCATTGAACCGTTAAAGGGAGACATTACAAAAAATGCGTTTTTTAGTTGCGTTTTTTTAAGCTGCGTTTGCAAAAATGCAGCTATAAAGTGTGTTTGAGTTGCGTTTCACCTAAATGCAGCTATAGCATCAGAAGTATAGCTATGTGCATCGAATGCAGTCCAAGATTAGCTCTATAGCTGCGTTTCTTGGTGTTTCAACTACGTTTTTCTAGGTTGGGCTTAAGCTACGTTTCAAAAATGCGGCTATAGACCCATCTAATTTTTTTTTTTTTTTAAATGTCTTAAAGCTGCGTTTACACAACACAGCTATAGGTTTGTCCTAAAGCCACGTTTAAGAGTCAAACGCGGCCATAGGCACCCCTGAGGCTGCATTTATATAAATGCGGCTTCAAGCACCCCTGAAGCTGCGTTTATGTAAATGCGGCTACAGGACCAAGTATAAATTAAAAAAAAAAAAAAAATACCCTTGAGTTCTTCGAACACCCTAAGCCACTCTAATTTTTACCCAAAAAAAAAAAAAAAAAAAAAAAAAAAAAAAAAAAAACTCTATCTAAGCCCTTCAAACACCCTAAGCGACTCCCAACAATCTCTACCACCGATCCTACTCACCGGTGCCTACAAATTCCAATCCTCCATCACCGGCACTGCCTTGGGTCTCTCCTTCTCTCTCTCCAACTCTCAATCTCACTCAAGACACTCACAAGGCCAACTAACGGTAAGTTTTTTTAAATTTTTTGTTTTGATTTTTGTTTTAGGGTTTCCATTTTTGATTTAGGGTTTCGATTTTTGGTTTAAGGTTTTGATTTTCGATTTAGGGTTTCAATTTTGGTTTTCAATTAATTGATTCTTTATCACTATACTCCCTAAATTTTTCTCTGTCTCTTACTTGAGAAAAAGGGATCCAAAGTAGAAACTTTGTGTGTTAGCTTCATCCGGGTCATCAATGGCGTGCTAGGTCTTATCAAAATGTGGCTTAAAGCCTCTTCCTCAAGTTTTTCATAGACTTGAAGCCAGACCCACTTCATACAAGCCCTCAAAGATTTGATTTTTACATTCAAACAAAGCTGGTACATATCTCAAATTTGCTTCTCCAATCGGGTGTTTTAGAGACAAGTTAAGGGGCTAAAAGTGAGTGTTCCATTGAGGGTTACTTCCATTGAAGGAGAGGAAGAGAGCCAATAGAGAATTAACGATGTTAATGGGTTCAATGGAGATGAAAAAGAAGAACTTCAATTCAATCCTGGGTCACCACCACCATTCAAATTTGCTAATATTAGAGCCGCCATTCCAAAGCATTGTTAGGTTAAGAACCCTTAGAGGTCTATGAGCTATGTGTTCGGGGATGTTGTTGCGCTTTTTGGATTGGTCAGGCAAATCGCTTTTGTCAACAAGTGGTTTGTTTGGCCTCTATATTGGCCTTTTGGTGACATCTCTAATATGGGCCTTTCTTTAAAAATAAAAGTCAGGTGGGGGTGGTGTGGTGGAAAGTTGCAAGACCAAGCCATCCGGCTTAGGGGGAAAAAAAAAAAAAACTATTGCCGCATTTTTAAAATGCGGCTAGAGTATGTCCCCTATAATTGCTTTTTACAAACGCCGCTAGAGTACATCCTATAGCTGCATTTCTAAAAATGTGGCCATTGGTCCTGGCCTATAGCTGCGTTTGCAAAAATGTGGCCATAGACCCCTCGTGCCTATAGTCATGAGTTTTAGGCCAGGGTTGTAAACGTATCCTAAAAAAACTTGGCTATAGGCCAAATCATCCTATAGCCACGTTTTTATGAGCTATAGCCGCATTTTTAAAACGCGGCTATAGGACTCTTTTTGTAGTGAGAGGCTCAAAGTTTTTAAGGTCGAACCAAGGTTGAACCGAGGTTGAACTGTGATGACGTCATAATTAATTTAATAATTATTTAAATATAAAAAATATATTAAATTTGTAAATATTAGCAAAATTTTCTAAAAATATCTTAAAAATTGGAACAAAATTTCAATGAAATTTTCATGATATTATAAGGTTAACATAAAATAGTACATTATAAGGTTAATGAAAAATAGTACAACATAAATAAGCATAAAAAGAAATTTTATAATAATCCTGCAAGAGAAATCATTTCAATTAACTAAAAACGACTTTTAAAATAAATTTATAAATTGCCTAGCTACTATTCTTAAATAGAAAGTTAATTTAGCAATGAAAAAAAAATTTAGTAATATTTAATATGTTGAGAATGATGACATAGAAGTTTAGAAACTGTAAATCATGTAAATTTAATAATACTACACATTAGCTCCCAAGATGGCCACTTGGTCCGTTGGTCATGGCTTCAATCTTGGTGCTTAGTGAGAGAGCTCGGGTTCAGAGCCTGGTGTTGGGGGTGGAAAAGTTTTCCTTCGAACAAATGAGATTTATGTTGGGTTGGGGGCCTAAACCAAAACTCGAAAATGGGCTTGAAGCACGGCCCAAGGGCTATCGGTGAAGTTTTCAAAGAGTTTGCCTTATTTTATAGCTTGGGCCTAGGATGGGACTGACAAGGGTTATGAGATGTCCCAAAAATACTTCCTACAATAGACACGTCAGCATGATAAAAAGCATACTACAATAAAGAAATAACCTAGCAGTAAAATATTTCAGCAATAAAGTATCCCAAATGTAAAGCATTCTAGTAGTAAAATGAAACAGAGCAGAATAAACCTCTAGCCTTTAGCTTTTTACAGATTAAGGAAAGTATCTACATCTTCAAACTCATCATCCATAGGCTTTGGAGAAGAGTCTTCTAATACAATAATATGAGGGAAAAACTCTATAGTAACAGTTACATCATAACCTTCAATAGTAAATGAATAGACAAATACCACAGGTTCCATTATACCAAGTAGTGAAGAAACTTAGTGTGAGATGAAGTAAGAGAGAGAGATTTTAGCTATCGCAACAAGATCATTATGATGCCAGGGTATGCTTGTGGATATAGTATATGTAGTGAGAAGTGAGAGAGAGAGTTCATAAAAGTCTGTTGGAGCTTTCTGCTAGGGACAGATAAGTGATTTATGAGTAAAGGTATGAGGGCTATTTGTGAGTTAGGAGCTGGAGAACTTAGTTTCTAAGCTTGAATCTAAGAACTCAGTGGCTCAGAACTTTGCTAGAGCGTAAAGAGTGCTAAACAAAGAAGTTAAGGGAGAGTTCTTCTCTGTTAGTGTGTATTTGTCTATATTAGTCCCTGTTGGTCTGTCTTGAAGTATTAGTGGAGAACTTCTATTTATAATTGAGATTTTGAGAGTGATTAGCAAATAATCTTTGCTAAATCAACCCCAATCTTTAGAAAATCCTTAAGAGAATCGTTCCTAGGATTTTGACCAAGAGGAGTAAGCTCGACTTTTAGAATGTTCTTGCTATTTTGGGTAATAACAACTAAGGTTCCGACCTATCATTAAATGCTGGTTGGCCTTAGCTGATGGGATTAAAACATGTACTAGGCTAATGATCTTGGTTTTGTTGCTGCTAGAATTAGAGCTCCCTTGGGCAGATTGTATCACCCCAAGCCGGGTGTCAATCTTGATACCCTTTACCGGGAACTCTACTGGAGATCCCTTTGGTGCCCTCCAAACCACATTTCCCTAAGTTTCCCCATTTAGGGTTCATGTACTTGGTCCATGAACCAGAGGGTACACATTTTCGGCATGAAAATGAACTAATTTCTAGTTGTTCCAGGAGCTTTCATGGCCTGGTCATGGTTGCCCTTGATCCTTGACTGAATGGGTTGGAGAAGAAAGGATAGACAACTAGCTAAAGCTTCCCAGCTTTATGTCATGTCACCTCGACTTTGTGTCATATAAGGAATGATAGAATTTAGCTTGGCAAGGAAGGGTTTAGCCCTTGTTGGACACGTGTCCTCTTCTGATCTGATTGGACAAGCTGGAATTGATGGTAATGGGCTCCGGTTGTCGAGTTATCTTTGAAACTTGACCGGTCAGCTCACGTGAGCTTCAATTTCTTGGGATCTGTATGTGAGCTGGGCTAGCTCAGCTAGGCTTTGTAGTTGAGCTTCATTGGGCTTGGTTATCCCTAAAAAAATGAGTAGTTTTGCCATGGGTGACATACATGTACTTTTATAAATTTTGTAAAAGAAGTATTTTTTGGGGGATGAGTAATTATATTTTCCATGAATTAGAGACTTTAGTATATGAAAATATGTTTTTGCCAAAATAATATTGGGCTTTATAAATATATGCCAAAAGAGCATTTGGGCTTTGTAAGATTTTTATAAAATAGTATTTGGGCTTTGTAAAATAGGCGTCAAAATAGTATTTAGGCTTTCTAAAATAGGTGCCAAAGTGTTATTGGGCTTTATGAGTAGTTGCCAAAATAATATTTTGAGTTTTGTAAAATAAGTGCCAAAATTGTATTTGGGTTTTGTAAAATAGGTGCCAAAATAGCATTTAGGCTTTGTAAGCTTTTGTAAAAATATTGCTGTGTAGCAACGGGCTTTGTGAGATTGCCGTGTAGCGATGGGCTTTAGAGGTGCCATGTAGCAACGGGGTTTTAGAGGTGCCGTATAGCAACGGGGTTTTAGAGGTGCCGTGTAGTAACGGGCTTTAAGAGGTGTCATATAGTAACGGGCTTTAAGAAGTGCCATGTAGCGACGGGCTTTAGGGTGCCATGTAGCGACGGGCTTTAAGAGGTGCCGTGTAGTAACGGGCTTTAGAGGTGCCATGTAGCAATAGGCTTTATAAGAGAGTTTTGTTGGGTCTTTTGGGTTTTACCCACAAGGTAAATGATTTTGGGATTTTTTTGTGGAGATAGTATGATTTTGTGGCCCAATTTTGGTAGTAGTAATAAGTATTTTTTTGTGAAAACATTTTGTGGCCCAATTTTGGTAGTAGTGATAAGTATTTTTTGTGAAAACCCAAGTTGGATAATATGTGGGATGTAATGGGTAATATTTGTGAGAGGGCCTAAGATAATTTATGGGGTTTATATGGGAAATATTTGTGGGTGCCCAAGTTGGGTAATAATGTGGAAAGTGTGTGGTAATATATGGGAAGTGTGTAGGAAACATTTATGCGGGCCCAAAATAGTTTATGGGCTCGTATAGGTTTTTTTTTTTTTTAGTTAGTGGGCTAATAAGATTTGGGCCCAAAAATTTGTACCTTAGCATTTCGCCCCCTGAGTCACATGTGAGCAGTTTTCGTTTCGTCACACATGCGAGTTTAAAATTTTGGTGGCAGTTGGGCTTCTTTATCTTTCCCTCGTTCAGCACTTGGTGGGCTTTCAGTTATTCCCTAGGTTTCTTACGTTAAATGCTAGTCTCTTCCCCTTGTCTTATCACTTGCAACTTTCACTTTTACCAAGAAAACGCTGGCCTTGGTTACTTCTTGTTTTATTTTTGCTTGGATTGAAAAATAGAGATTAAGGCAGAGAGAAAGAGCCTTTTCTTCTTCTTCTTCTTCTTATTTTCGGCCAAGGGTGAGAGTGTAACACCAACTTCAACCAAGGTAGAGAGAGTGACTGAGATTTTTGGCAAAGCAGAGATAGAAACAGAGCCTCTTCTTCCTCCTTTTCCTTGTCTTCAACTAAGAGTGAGTGAGGCGGAGGGGTGCAGCTAGGGTTTAGAAGGGAACTAATATTTCCTTTCTTTCCTTTTTACTTTCGACCAAGTAAGAGAGAAACCCACAATTTTTTTACATCCTGTTGTGGCTGTGGGTGTTTTATTTTATTTATTTTTTTGAGAAAATTATACTTTTTCTTCTGTGAGTTATGGATAAAAGAGAAGAGCAGCTGGGTTTTGATAGTGCTAGTACCACTGGGGTGGCTATGCCAGGAAGTGAGACTACGGCTGGGGGTGTAGCTAAGGTAGTTCTTTGTGGGTCTTTGTGTGGAGGTTAAGCTAGGAGAGCCTTTGTTGCTGCTGCAAGACCCATGGTATTGCTTAACTTCTCTATTTCCAGCAGTTGGGGTTCTCGAGGTTAGCCCACTCGGTGTGCCAAAAAAGTGGATTTTGAAGGGTGAAGCCCCAGCCATGAGACAGCATGGGTTCCAGCTGCTTTTGGTATAATGGACCTATGGTTCCAGCAAAAAGAGCTTCTACCAACACCTATTCAATTTTTGTGTCCTTGTGGCATAACCGTTGGTTGGTCCGATTAGGTGGAGCAACAGGTTGCCAATGAAGGATTCTGTTAAATTCTAAGGAATGCCAAGATTTTCGAAGCCATAGTTGTGTCCCATGGGTGGAACATGTATAGAGATATGAGAGCACTTCGATTTACGGGACACCGTTGGAATCCTGATACCCACACTTTCTTTTTTCCTTGGGGTGAGACTACAGTCACCCTTGAAGATGTGGAAAGGATTTGCTTGCTGCCTAGCTTGGGAGATGTGAATCTACTGGAGCTAGGGCTGTCTGATGAGGAGTCTGCGATTCTTTGGAAAGTGCCGGAGACTTTTGGAGGTACTTCTGTGTCTTGGCCAAGTAATAGGGCTAGGTTCTCCTTTTGGATTTTTGAATTTAGAGAATCTAAGGATGTTGATACAAGAAGGGCTGCATTCTTAGCTCTGTGGATGAGTAAGTGTGTGTTTGATTCTGACCTGGTACAGTTCATGAAGCCTTTCACATTTCCTCTAGTCGTAGTATCAAGCAGAGGTGTGTCCTTGCCTTTAGGTACTTTGTGTTTAGGTACCCTTTATTCTAAGCTTGATAGATTACATAGTGATGAGCTTGAGGGATCTCCATACCACATTATTGAGTCAAGTGTTAATGTAGTATTGTTGCAAACTTTCTTATTGGAGCATTCGAAAGATTATGTTAATGTTGGTAAAGATGTTGGCGATGTAAAGATGGCCAATTGGGTGGTCGGAGCTGCTGGACCCAATGGTGAGCTTCAATTCCTTGGTTTTGAAGACGGTCTTCCTTTACTTTTGAAATGGATGGGGTTAAAGGTTTGGAATACCTTCAATCACTTTACTGGATGATGGGGCTCACTTTGCTTGGAAGCCCTATTCTTATGTTGTTGCTGGGTTTTGTTGTCCAAACCCTTTTCCAAGTGCTAGGCCCGAATCTTAAGAGTTTGGATTGGCTGATCATAAGAAGATTCCTAATTTCTTTCTTATTACATCCCCTTCATACATCCCATATCCGAGTGGTGCCAGGTTTGCTTTAACACAATATAATCCCCATAGAGTTTTAAGGTAATTTGGGTTTGATCAAGATGTCCTGGACATCAATGTCATAGGGTGTCCTTGGAGTGATGTAATGAAGCCATTGGTTCATAGTACAGCATTGGAGTATTGGGCTAGAGATGGTTGACGAAGGTCCCTCTGTCACTAGTGGAGAAACCTTTACTGGAGTGTCCAGGAAAGAACACGCTGACAAGGATCTTGATGTCATTGTCTTTGCTTTGGAGAAGTCGTGGCGGGAATGCCTAGCAAGGAACATGCTGGCAAAGGTCCTAATGTCACTTTCGCTACTAGGGAAGCTATTGCTGATGTGCCCAGCCAAAGACATGTTGTTTCTCCGATTGTACATGATGTACACCAAAGCAAAGAACCCCCATGTATGATGTCTTTGAGTCATTTACACTTAATAAAGCAAGTTTCTTGTTCAATAATACTTAGCGCACATGAATGCTTTCTCATATTCTTGCTAGAGATATAATCATGCATCTTTTTACAGAGTTGCAAAGTGGATCTTCTGGTGCTACCATTAAAAGAATGAACCTAGATGAATTCTTGGAGCAATTTTCTGAGGATGAGGAGAATGAGAAAGTAGTAGCTGACTTCTAGCCCCTTTCGTGTAATCTTGTCATATTCCAACGGTCTGAGATTCTTACTGAAGGTCAGCCACTGCTAGAAGCAATTGTAAGAAAACATCCTTACTTCATGACTGGATGCAAGCTAGGTGCTTCTTTGAGGAAATCTGGACTTCAAATGCTCGTTGCAAGATCTTTGCTGGATATGATATCGACAAACCTTGAAAGTACAAACTTAAAGAGAGCACTTGAGTGGAAGAATGCTCTTAAGGATTTTTTGTTCATAAAGTTTGGAGTTCAATTCATCCTTGATAAGATTCAGACCGCTATTGAGGCTTGTATTGCTCAAGATAATGAGGCTATGTTGAATGAGCTTGCAGTGAAGTTAGTTGATCTTGAGAAAGTAATTGCAGCAAAGACAAATGAGCTTTCTCTTTTAGTGAGCCAAAGGGATGAAATGATGCAATCATTGTCGGTTGGAAGTGCTTCTTTCTCAGCGGAAACCTTTGGCGATGGCTTATTAAACTAACTTTTTTATTAGTAGCTTAGTATTTTTAACAATTTGTCCTTAAGTTATGATGTAATGAAACAGGTTATGTAATTTGGGTTTATTTAGCTATGTAGGCTATGTTTTGTGCAAAGGTGCACCAGCCATATGAACTTTATATGGTAACTCAATATTTCTCCAACAATTACAAGCTGTGTTTTATGCACAAGTATATGAACTTATTTTGTGTAAAATGCTTTATTTATCAAAGAATAGTATGTTCAAGCTAAAATGTAGTCATGGAAATCATATGCATAATTTTGAAAATATTTATTTTGCTCATGAATAATTTGGTTCAAAATACCCAACTATTAGGGCCGTAACTCTATTCATTGTTCAAAGTATGCATATAAGAAATTGATCGAGAGTAACTTGGTAAATATAAGAAATTCATATTTGAGGCAAAAGGCAATGCTCATTTCTTATTCACATAGTAGTAGTTTAAGATCATACAAAAGAGAGTTACTTGGTACATACTTGAAAGTTGAGTTAAGCATAGTACAACTTAAGCCATTTGCCATTGATAGGTTCCGTGAGACTTTCACCTTCTGCTGTAGCTAGACGATAATAACTGTTGTCATTGGCTTCCCTTATAAGATAAGGTCCCTCCCAACTTGGAGCAAACTTAGAGGGTGCTGAGAGATTCCTCCTAATATGATTTGTTGCTTTTAGAACCATTTGTCCCTTGACAAAAACCTTGGATTTCATGGCCTTGTTGTAAGCATTGGCCATTTGTTGCTGATACCGTTGGGTACAGCTATAGGCAAGGTTTCGTGTCTCCTCCAAGGTTTCAAGGTCCACAATTCTGATTTCTGCACAAATGGCAACATCCATGTCTGTTTCTTGTTCGTGAACAACCTTTGGGGTGGGAACTAATAACTTAACTGTAGATATAGCCTCGGCACCATATACAAGAGAGAATGGTGATAGTTCGGTGGCTGTTTTGCTTGAGCTTCGGTATGTCCATAGGGTTTCTAGCAGGTGTTCTATCCAGCCACCCTTATATTCATGCACCATCTTGCTGAGAATTCCTAATAGTACTTGGTTGGTAGCTTTCGCTTGACCATTGCCTTATGGATAATAGGGAGTGGACTTGTGATGCTTGATGTGGCGATGGTCAAGTAACTTCCGGACATCTTTGTTGACAAAAGGAGTGCCATTATTAGTAAAAATCTTGTGAGGAATACCAAACCTACAGATTATATGCTCTCGGATGAAGTTTGCAACAGCTGGGCCTGTAGCCTTCTTTAGGGGAATGACTTCAACCCACTTTGTGAAGTATTCAGTAATTACTAGTATCCAAATATGAACCTTGGATGGTGGATTGATTGGGCCTATTAGATCAAGCCCCTAAGTATTTAGTCACTTTCTTTGTTTCATAGTGGGCCAGAAATACCCAAGATTGAGCAATTACTAGAGAAGTCGCTTTTTGCCTTGATGATCACCACACTCTCCCGCATGTACCTTTTGCATGATTGATTGTGCTTCGAGGGTCCCTAGGCATCTCTAAGGCTCCCCATTGAACCCCTTCCTGGAAAGAATACGTCCTTCCACAAAATAACGAGTAGCCAATTTTTTCAAGCAGTAGGCCTCCTCATGATTGTCGGGCAAGATGCCTTCTATGAGGTACTCAAGGAAAGGCATACACCAATCATTGGTGGTAAAGATTACACAAGACTCCATTTGGTCAAAAGTGTATTGGCAGTTGGTGCATTGCTCTTAGACAAAGGGGCGGCTTGCTTGCTCATTTCTCGCTAGTAATAGCCTAACTGCTTGAGGCATCTGTAAAGATTGACAGAACTGCTGGAGCCACAAGAATTTTCTTGAACTTCTTTTAATCACTTAGTGGACTCACTAGGGCTCAAGCATCTAGCTAGAACTCCTCCAGGAAGTTTTTTGTACAATTCTTCTACCATTAGAGCATAATCTTTGAGCACCTTCAAATGGTTCTTCTCATCTAGTGATAATAGTTTTTCTTTAAGAGAAGACCGCTAGTCTGTCTGTTCCAGTGGTTGATCAAAGAACTCTTCTTTTAGCATTTTTACAATAGTGACATCTGTAGTTGCACCTTCAAAGATGAATTTTGATCCCAAGGTGGCTAGAGTATCGGCAAAGCGATTATTAGACCTTTAGGTGTGTTCAATATTGAATTCTTCAAAAGAGTCCTCCAACCTTTGAGCCATAGCTCTATATAGAGCTAAAGATGGTTCCTTGAGTGCAAAATCTCCTCTAGCTTGGCAAACAACCAGATTTGAGTCTCCAATTACTTGAAGATGTTTGATACCCATTTCATGAGCCACTTTTAGGCCCATAAGATATGCTTCATATTCAACCATATTGTTGGTGCATGGAAAATCAAGCTTGAATGACATAGCCACTGTCTCACTGGTGCTTTTGGATAGGACTATTCCAGCCCCTCCTTTAAAAGTGGTAGAGGATCAATCAAAACATAAAGTCCAAACAGCTCCAGCTGTTTCCATCGATGCAATCTCTGGTAGCTCACTAGGTACATCATTAGTAATATCCCACTATCTTCACTGGGAAAATTTGACAGCAAATCGGCGATGGCTTGACCCCTTACAGATGTGGGAGTTGTGGGGGTGATCGCGATGATCTCAAACTCAAATAATTGTAAAAGCCATTGTGCTAGCCTTTCGGAAAGAACCGAACGTCTTAAGAGTGAGTGGATTGGATGAGATTTTTATGGTATAAAAATACAAGTCCTTAAGCAAAGCCTAAAGCCTCTTGGCTGATAATTTCTAACAAAAGGGAACAACCTCAACTTGCATAAAAAAATTCAACAAATAAAATAATAGAGCAATCATTAGTCAACTCAACAAATCAACTAAGCCTTAATTGTAATTGCAAGCTGACTTCATAGATGTAAAGATTACAAACAAAAAAATAAAACAATTTATGCTAGTACAATTTATGCAATACTAATGTATAAAAAATTATGAAAAGGCAACAAACAACAAAATTAAAACTTCCAATGTTCAAAACCTTACATGACATAGAAGCATTAACTTGATTTCTTTTCACTTTGTTGCAAAATATGAAACCGCAAATACCAAACCACATAACTATTTATACCGAAAAAATCACAAACTTGGTCATCCATAAAAATTAAAAATAAATTTGGGTATCCCAAATTCATCAACAACATGAAATTTAAACTCTACTAAACAACATGAAATTCAAACTCTAATCAACCACCAATCTATCCAAACCTAATGTATTTGAAATTTCAACTGGTACATACAATCCAAAAGAAACCAATACCCAAAAAACCCATTCTTTGCTTCATCTCTATGTAGGGTTGTAGGTGTCTTCGATTGTGCAATTCTTTTTGTTTTTCTTCATCATTCAACCTTAATCAAAACCAATAACCCAAATACCTAAATCAAAAACAATCAACCCAAAATAAATTAAAAAAAAAAAAAAAACTTAAATACTCTTGGTGGTAGACTAAAATAAAATTCCGGCTTATGCAATCAGATATTTTTAGTTGATTTAAGTCCTAATTCAACCATTAGTCAACATGCTTTATTGTAATTGAAGCAGAAACTGAATTCAAATCACGATAATTCAACAAAGAATAACTCGATTTTTATATCAATCATAAACGTATATTTAATAAATTTAGTGCTTGAAGCAGAAACTGAATTCAAATCACGATAATTCAACATCAATAACTCTGATTTTTATATCAATCATAAACGTATATTTGATCAATTTAGTGCCTTACCATCTTCGCACTAACCTACTACAATCCTGGCAAGAATCTGCATATATTGAAGGTATTAGTTTGTTGCTCGTAGCTATCATGGAACTCTGCTATGAATAACTTTTACTTCTGTGTTTGGAATACCATATTACTTTCCAAAGTCCTTAACCCGTACGTAGCACCAAAACTCAAGAGAAGCTCTCTTCTTCATGTAATTTTTATTTAAAAAAATTGGTTTGAGGAATAAAGAGAGAAAGGAGAAACGGAGAGACCCAAGACAAAGCACACAGAGAGAGAACTCAAAGGTTAGGGTTTTGAGTTTTAAGAATGCGTATAGGTTAGAGAGTCAATCGCATAAGACTGGAAAAAAAATCAAAATTAATTATAAAAAATCAAAATTTAAAAAATAGAAATAAATAAATGCTGACGTGGAAAACTGTGGGAGTTTCAAAGGCTTCGGTTATATATATATATATATAGATAAAGATAACGAAGTGAAGTTATCGAAATTGAAGTCTTGAACCTACCTTCATTACATGATGAAAAATTAAGTGATAGAAAGATACTTAGAATTTGTTTGGATATGGATGAAAGTCTGTGTGTTTGTGTGTCTATGTCTTCCCTTTTGTTTTTTTGAAAAGTGCACTATTTGCTTTTTCAGTGGGTTTAGGTGTCTTGTTCACGAAACCTACAAATCTCTTTTTTCATCAAAATTTTCATTAAAAATGGATCTTACGGTACTATTCACATATTTAAAAATTATTTTTGTTACAATATTTTCAATTTTTAAATTTTAATTTTCAGTAAAATAAGCGGTAACTTAACCAACCTTAATTTTGTCCGATTCATGAAAGATACAGGTGGGAGTAGGTAAGGACAATAATATAGATGCCTCTTTTTTGGGTACCAATCACCCAACACATTAATTAATAAAATTATTATTTCTCCTCTCTTTTTTTTTTTTTTTTTTTTTTTTTTTTTTTTTTTTATGCAGACATGACCCAGCCATTAAATAAGAGGAGAGTCATTGTGTGTATTTTTGAAATGTGTTATTAAGATATTATTTGTGGTAAAATATTTTACAAAATTTTACCATTGAAAGAAAATATTTGTAAGTTTAACCAAATTTTACAATAAAATAAATACAGTAAAATGCATAAAATAAAATACATACATAACATGTGTCGAGTTACAGGCCAATAAATACTACATACAAAATAAAATGAAAAAAGAGTACGCATATGGTCCCCCAAACAAACAAAGAGGCAATAATAAACGTGGGGCAGTATCATAAAGTATCTATCTCTGTTTGTGATTGGCTTCTCCTTTTATTAGTCAGTTCTGACATTGCTATAATTCCAAATTTCGGCAACAACATTTTAAAATTTCTTCCCAGATTTCGACAACAACATTTTTTTTTCTCTCTCATTTTTGGCAATGATATTGCCATAATTCCATTCAATTTTTTCCCCATTTTCGGCAATGCCATTGCCACAATTACCAAAAAAAAAAAAATTCTTTTTTTCCCTATTTCGACAATGGCATTGCCGCAATTGCTTTTTTACACAGGACGGGCAGGAATTTGAACAAAGGAATTTCGGTAACAACGTTGCCAAAATTCCTCTTCTTTCTCTCTCCAACTTTTTCTCTTTCTCTCTTCTACTTTTGTTGAATTTCGGCAACACTATTGCTGAAATTCTTTCTCTTTCCTCAATTCCCCAATTAAGTTCAAACAGTACCTATAACGCAAATTAAGTTCAGATTTTGTAATATTAACCCAAAAGACTCGCAAGATAGAATAGTTTTATAGAAAATTTTGTTAGAAAATAGCTGTCTCTTCTTTTAACTATTTTTTATACTACTAACTATTAAGTGTGTGTGTTTGACACTAAATTAAAAAGTCAGCTTATTTTATTATTTAATTTATTTTTATTATTATTTATGAACTTCACTATACTTTTTGGTATAGTTTATAGGTTTTATTGTATTATTTCAGTTAATTTTTACATTTATCTAACATATTTTTAACAAAAAAAAATTAGTTTTAATAAAATAAATGGATCCAAAAGGAGTATCTCACGCAAAAAATATATAAAAAAAAAAATACAAAAAAACGAGTACACGCAAAAAAAGAAAAAAAAAAAAAAGGAGTACACGTATCATAAAGTATCTCAAAGCCAGTTCTGGCAACCTAGACTGTCCATCATTGCTTGTAGGACCGTAGGTACCTGCAAAAATCATTAACTTTTGTAAGTAGGAGAGGATATAAAGTTGAGGTGACTTTTGTCTACTGGTATTCGCAATGTAGTAAATGCCTCTTTTATTAAGGCCTGTTTCTGTCTTGGTCAATGTAGTGAGTGTGTATTTATTATCTATAAGCGAGATCAACAGAAGTTCAAGCAAGCCGTTTTTACATTAGAGCAGTTGTAATAGCGGAGGTATAAAGTTATAATGCTAAATTTTAGTTCCATAAATATTAAAATGATGTTCTAGTAATGAAACTAAATCTATTTTTTTTAGCTCTACTGTTACAGTGCACATCTCTATAGATATGTACTGTTCATGAGAGCTAAAAAAAAAAAAAAAAATATTATTTTATTTTGCTGGTGAATTATAATATTAACAAAGCCTCTCCCTCTCTCTCTTTCTCTTATACCGTGCCTCTCCCTCTCTCTCATTCACTCTCATCTCATCTCTCTCAAACCGTGTCTCTCCAGGTTGATTAAAATATTGCCGGTTTCGTGGGTTTCATCGTTTACTGCCGTCGGCTCGACCATCGTCAACGTTTCTGCTGCCTTTCTCGTCGTGGGTTTCATTGTTTACCGCTACCGGCCATCGTCAACATCGTCATTTGTCTTTCTCGACGTGGGTTTCATCGTCGAAGCCGCCACGCCTTCCTCGTCGTGGGTTTCGTGGGTTTTTCCCTTGATCCAAACTTTGGGCTTTTTTTTTTATCCCTGGTGTGGACTGCTGGTGGTGGCGGTGGTTGTTGTGGTAATGTGGGTGAGGAAAAAGATTAGAGATTTTGGTTTTTTTTTTTTTTTCCCTGTTGTGGACTGGTGGTGGTGGTGGTGGTGGTGGTTGTGGCTGTGGCTAATGGTAGAGGTGGTTGTAGTTGGTGTTGTGGATTTTTTTTTTGTATTGGGATATATTATTTTATTGTAGTGGTTATAATATTTTATTGTGATGTTTATATTATTTTATTATATAGAAAATTAAAGTGTCTAGGTAAAATAGATAAAGTGACTTTTATTGGTGATAAATAACTAAAATTATAGATCTATTGCCGTGGGAACTACTTGTTCTAAGGCATAAGTGGCGTGGAAGTATCTAACCATTTCTTTCAAGTTACTCTGCATAGTGAAATTTACGGGCAGCTGCGTTTATTTGGAAGATAGCCAGTCTCGCTGCTTGTAAGTAATTGCATCTTTTTATTGTCGAAATTTCACTTGTATCAATGGCTGCAGTGTGGTTAAGTTTATATTTTATTATGATCAATTTTATAAAGTAAAATGCGACTATTCAATAAAGTTTTGTGCACCCAGAATCAAATGACAGTCATTGTTAGGTTTTCAATGTTCTGAAGAAGAATGTGATGCATATATTATCTCATTAAAAGATTTGTTTGTTCATCAGGTGAGTAACAATACAAGTATTCATTTGCTGATAATAATAATAATAAAAGTATTCACAAAAATAAAAAAATAACACAATTCAGTATAAAGAGTGAGAAGAAAATAATTAAAAACCACTACTTTTATGGTTCATATTTTATGAATCTTAAATTTATTAAGATGGCGAATCTTCATTTTTAAGTTTTTAAAGATGAAGCCTTCAATTTTCTCACACACACACTAGTGGCGGAGGCAAAATTTTAGTCTAGAGGGGACAATATTAAAAGATGATATTAAAAGTGAAATTAATCTAAAAAATATTAACCAACAATAATAACAAAATAAATAAACAATTGTAAGCAAATATGAATATATTTCATATTATTAAAATAAATAAACAAAAATACCCAATTCATAGCTACTAAAAATTTATAAACTGATGAAGTAAGAATGTGATTAGTGTTACTTAAAAAATATAATGAATAAATGTTAGAAATTATTTTTTGTGATTGGTGACATGCCAATTTGTAAGATATAAGTAGTAAAATTTGTAATATCTCTAGCATCATTCAAGAATAAAATACTGTGAAAAGTAAAATAAATATTAAAAATGGTGTAAATAATGATATAAAATAAAAAATAAAAAATAGTGAAATAGGTGCAAGTTGCAGTAGGACAAGACAAAAGCAATGGTTTGGTGACTTTCAACCAAGTAGAAGTCCTTTTTTTTCAATTTTTTTTTTCTCCATGTCACACACACACACACAAAAAAAAAAAAAAAAAAAAAAAAAAAAAAAAAAAAAAAAAAAAAAAAAAACTATGAAGCTTTCAAATGCAAAACCGTTATAATAAATTGGGCTTATATTCTGTTAGTTGAAATAAAAAAAGGGCCCAAATATTGGCCTTTCATGGCTGAGAGTATCAGCGTAAGAAATAAACCACAAGAATATATTTCTAAAATAATATTTCTCAATCTAAAGAAGAAATTTATCTCAATTGGCAAAACTAGATCGATCTTAGATACCCAGGAATTCGTGTCTATCCTTCTTAGATTTGTGCCTTTCAAGCCTTCATTTGTTGAAACCGACTCCACAGGCCTTGTCCTCGGCATCCCACGAGAAAAACCCAGAAATCTGACCTCCTAGATTTGCTTCACGCACTCTCACATGCTTTCCACCGGTTATGGCACTGACTCCATGTGCCTCTCAGATCCTCACGCGCAACATCATGAGGATCTGGGAGTCGCATGGGGTCGGTGCCATAAAATTAATTTATCAATTTTAACAAAATAATAAAAAAGAACAGAAAAATGTTGGAATTTAGATGTGGGTTCATCTTCATGAAGAACAGCAAGACCCAAACCCAAAGCCACTCTCACTCCTTTCTCTCTTTGTTGGTGTGTGTATTTGTGTTTGTATTTGTCTTCTTTCTTTCGATATAAACACATAACGAAAATAAATAAATCTCATTTCTCTCTCTCTCTCTCTCTCCGTGCTTTTTTGTTTTTTGTTTGAGTAATATTACAGACACAAACTAATTTATAATATTTTTACAAACTCATGATGTGATTTTAATAATTTTCAAATAACTATTGATAAACATAAATGTAATATTAGTGGTGGACCCATATTAGAACTAATAAGAATATGCCACATCAATAATTTGTAAAAATATTGTAAAATAATTTGTGGCTGTAACATTACTCTTTTTGTTTTTGGTGTAAAACCACTAGATCTAGTTTCATTTATTTTTTATCTTTCCTATTCGGCTACTAAGAAAATGAGGGAAAATTATGAACATTTTGAATGAAGTGAATATTGTATTATGTGTGTGTCTATGTCTTGATTTGGATTTGAGTTTTGATTTTGGATTTTTTGGGTTTGTGTTCTTGTGTTAGTGATCTTGTGTTCTTGTGTCTACGTTTGAATCTGGGTTTGTGTTATTATTTGTTCTTAATCAAGACGAACCCAGATTTAAATTCTAACATTTTTTGTTTTTGTTTTTATTTATGTTTTTTATTTTGTTAAAATTGATAGATTAATTTTTTAAGTTAGATGCTAATGTGGATGACGACGTGAAAATTTTTATTATTATTTTAATGGCCACATAGTTACTTTGTGTGTTAACAGTGCACTTCTTCTACCACATAGTTTTCACTTTTAAGAACTATATGCGGGGAAATAAAAAAGTAGGGACTAGAATGAAAATATGACCAAAATATAGGGACAAAAAATGTATGTACACTATAATTTTAAATAGGTTAGAAGTAATTTTATACGGTCAATAAATACATTTCATTAAGCTAGAAGTAATTTTAAATTAAAGAGTACTTAGCACAAAATTAGAATATGTAAAATCTAATTGTGAATAGGTCTCTTTGACTTAAATTGAAATGTAGGATTAAATTCGAAGCTAGTAAAAGTATAAGATTTAATTTGAAGCCACTTCTAAATTGTGTGGTTTTAAAATATAATTTGTCCCAAAAAGGGAAAAGAGAGTCATGGGATTGTTTGCCTCGGTAGTTCAGTGAAAATTTCTAGACCAGAATCAATCTAATCCTCTTGCAGCAGGAACTCAGCTCAGCCGTGCTGACGTATTACTACGAGCTTTTGTATATATATGCGTAGATGCATTTTTTGAGTTGATACGTGATAGCGTTTTAAAAATAATAATAATAAAGAACCATAAAAAAAAAAATGCTGACTTTATATTTCTTCTTCCTTTTTTTGAATTTAATACAATCAGGAAATACAACTTAAAATATCTAAGATCACTGATAGCTTTTTTTCAAAACAAAAAACCTAACTGATAGCCAACTAAAAAGCATCGGAAAGAACTCCGGGAAGAAACACCATTGCGTAGAGAAACACCACTTTCCAAAAACTCGTACATTTTAGCCAAGTGACTTTTTTCTTCTTGCTTTACCCATAAGGACATCTATCTAACTCTCAATACTTTGGATGTTTCATTTTCAAAGGAGTACCAAATGATTAACGTTAGTCATTGACTCTATAGTTTGCCCATCTTCTGATCCCCCATGGGAAATCTCTTCCATTATCTCGGACATCCGCAACCTTTTTCCTTACTTTTCAGTTGCAAAATTTTCCTTTTGTTATCGTTCTTGTAATGAGCTTGCTCATCATTTAGCCTGTTGTGCGTGTTTTTCTCTAAATTGGGGACCCCAATCCATCTCTTCCATCCCTCCATGGGTCTTTTGTAAGGAAGTTGATGGACCGGTTCCCCAATTGTTGTCTTTGCTTTTTTAGTAATACATCATCTTACTTATCAAAAAAAAAAAAAAAAGTAGCTTAGGGAAGTCGCTCAGCAACCAAAAAAAGCAAGAAAAAAAAGTAGCTTATGAAAGTGATGTGGTAGAAGCCTGAAGAAAGCACACATAATACTCTCTTTAATGGATAGAAACTAAATTGTTAATTTTCGGTACTAAACCTCAAATCTACGAGAGGTTCCTTGAATTCACAAGATGATAAACTGGAATTCATCAGAGAAGGAAATTGACAAAACATCTGTATTTATTGATAATAATCTGATTTGCATTTGAAGGCTACAAAATATATAAATACCGAGAAAGTAAAACCCTAGGACGATTAGGAAATGTCTAAAACTCTAATTCACACTAATTACAAGATCAAGTGGCAAAATACTGAATTTTACTAAATATGGTAAAATTGAGTTAAATGCAAAATCATAAACTACTGATTTTAAGAGTCGTCCCAAAATAAGTGAGACTCTATTCTAACTTTTGAGAAAAAAGTTTTTAAGGAAATAGAAATTATTAAAAATAGCAAAATCACAGTTTTCGGGGGCTAAACAGAGGAATTCAACAAAATCATGGAGTACCTCGTGGCAAAGCAACGACTATTGCTTAGAAGACCTTTTTCCTTCAACCTGTCAAATTTCATGTGATTCCGACTCCATCGTCCGAATGATTTCTACTAGTGTTTTTTTGCCTTGCGCAATTTCAAGTGCACTTGAGAGTCAAAGAAGCGAATGGCAGTTTTTTCTACATCGGGAAGTTGACAAAAACCGATGATGTAAATTGCAAATTACACCCCTAAAGTTTGGGGGTGTTTAGATTTTGCACTATAAAATTTCAGAATCTGAATTTTACCCTCTAAAGTTTAACGGTGTTTGGATTTTACACCTCAAAATTCTAAAACTTTAAGGTGTTAAATTTAAACACCCTCAAACTTTAGGGGTGTAAAATCTAAACTCCCCTAAAATTTAAATAGTAAAATCCAAATTCTGAAACATTAGGATATAAAATCCAAACAACCCCAAATTTCAGGGAGTAAAATCCAAATTCTGATACTCTAGGTGTAAAATCCAAACTCCTCAAACTTTAAGGGTATAATTTGCAATTTACCCTTTTATTAATATTCTTGCTTTTTTATTTATTTTTTTTACCAGTCTATAAATCCTAATCCAAGCCCCACCTCAAACCCACCAAATGGTCTTACCTCTGGCTTAATAATTAGACTTCGGTTATTTCTTTAAACCTGGGCAAGTATCTTCACCCTCTTAAATCCACCTAAAGAAAAAAGAATAACGATTTATTGAGTTATTTAGCAGTGTAAATACATGTTTATGGTCAATTTGGATGGTTTTTTTTTTTTTTTCTTTTTTGGGAGGGGGGGGGGGGAGGGGGAATAGTGAGAGAGGACTAATTAGATAGAGGGGGTGCTAAACTGACAAATAGTTTGATGTGCAATTCTCTAATATAAATATTTTTAATTTTAGATTTATTACTAATACTGAGTAGCCTTTATACATATATATATATATATATATATAAATTTATTGTAGTTTTTATTCTTCCAATTATTTATTTATTTATTTATTTTCTCTTTATCCCAGTAGGTTATGTTCTATCCTTAAAGTTTATGTATTTAGTTAGGCTTATGAGATATTTAATTTTCATTATTTTTTATTTTAATGTTTTATATATAACATGTGTTCACATTATTTTTGGAACCATTCGGACTAAATTTTTGACATAACATCTTGAATTGATCCAATCATAGCTTTGGCTTTCTCAACAAATAAAAACAGATAATTTTGACCAAAAAAGAATCCATCAAAAATTTCATGATTTTCTTAATACATGTAAAATATAAATTCCACCCCATGTGTTTGGTATACAAATGAACAAATTAAAAAAAAAAAAAAAAAACAAACAAAAAAACAAATGAACAAGTTCATAAAGAATTTTATAGAGTTTTCATACATGTGATACAATCTGGGGCTCTTTCATGTGAGTGGGTGTTAAAAGCACAACACTAAACAACGTTAAACAAGAGACAAAGAGACGATGCCATATCATTAAACAAGAACAAACGAAAATTCATAAAGCGATGTTGTATGGAGAAAAATGGAAATTAACCTTAAAATTCAAACATTATAATTAGTAGTTTAAGTTTTCAAACTATATTTTTTACTAGCATCTCGAGTCTAAGAGACTCGATTTTCATGGGTTGTTCACATCTGATGTGACACTTTTTCCACATGGCATCTACCTAGAAATCGAGTCGCTAAGACTTGATTTACATCTAAAAAGAAAACAAAAAAAAACCACAACGACAACAAAGAACAAAGAATTCTTGAAAATATGTGTTCATCAGAGAAGGGCGACCGGGGTCGTGCGACAACCAGGGTCGCGCGGCTACTTGGGTCGCGTGCGGCCTGGGTCGCGCTCGGCCTCGGTCGCGTTGTGACTTGGGTCGCGCTCAGCCTGGGTCACGTTGTGACTTGGGTCGCGCTCGACCTCGATCACACTGCGACCTGGGTCGCATGGCGACCTAGGTCTAGCGCGACCTGGGTCGGCGAGCTTGCATCTCCATTTCATCGGCGAGCTTGCATCCGGGTCGCGTTGTGACCTGGGTTGCGCTCGACCTCGGTCACAGTGCGACCTGGGTCGCGTGGCGACCTAGGTTTGGCGCGACCTGGGTCGCGTGGCGACCTAAGTCCAGTGCGACTGGTCGTCGAGCTTGCATCTCCATTTCGTCGGCGAGCTTGCATCTCCATTTCTTCTTCTTCCTCTTCCTCTTCTTCTTCTCTCTTTCTTTCTTTTTTTCTTTCTTTCCGCATTTTTGCTGTTTCTGCATTTTGGGTCATTAATAATTATTATTTTTGGGTTAGAAATCGAGTCTTAAAGACTCGATTTCCAGGTAGATGCCACGTGGAAAAAGTGCCACATCGGGGCGTGAACAACCCATGAAAATCGAGTCCCAAAAACTCGATTTATAGACCCTAAATCGAGCCTCTTAGACTCGAGATGCTAGTAAAAAATATAGTTTGAAAACTTAAACTACTAACTGAATAGTTGGGAAATTCATATTATACATAACATCATATTATTTTAGGGAGGAATCTCTTAAGATGACCTTAAAATACTAGCAAGAGATTTCAAACTCGGGATCTCATGGATATCACAAGACTTTAAAGAATTATTAACCAACTCATTAGGGTTAGAATATTAATATCTCACATCAACATTTTATAAAAATATTGTAAAATAGTTTGTGGCTGTAGTATTATTCTAAGACCTTTTTAGTAAAATTAAGACTATCCCCTAAAATCACTCTCTCTAATGCCATAGCCATTAAAGTGGATAAGTACGCACTACTTTATAGGTTGCTAGAGATTCTATTAAATAAATTGAATTTTGTGTTGTGTTCTTGATTTACTCTGGGAAAATCTTCTAAAAAAGAAAAAAGATTTACTCAAGATTAATGAAAAAAACAAAAGAGAATAAAAACGAAGTCATATTTTAGTCGATAGTGTTTTCTTTAAGTGACTTTCTTTATTATCGTTTAATTAAAATGCTTTTTTTTTATTTTTTTTCCGTCTTTTGGCCATTAGTATATTAGGATTCATATACTAGAATATTCTCTTTTTATTTTCCAGAAAATATTTTTTTCGTCAGGAAAATTTAAAAATATATATAAAAATAATTAAACATTACATTAGTTAGTAGTAAGCAAGTAGTTTAGGGAAGTCAATAAAGCAACAATCATTGATACATAACGAATCTTCCTTTTATCAATGTTGTATATATTTGCTCCTCACAACAAGTGGATGCATTCACAGATTTAAAAGTGATACATCTTGATGACGTGGACAAATATAACGAATGGAGTCGTGAAGTGAAAGAAGAATTATTGGAGTGTAGATAGCTTTGGGACATTGTGGAAGGAACCGGTGAACCTCCCAACCCAGAAAATGATGATGCTGCTTTTGAGGCTTGATCCAAAAAGAATGACGTGGCTCTAAAAGTGATCGGGCGTGAGTGCCATAATGAGTTTCGTTACGTGATTGAGAAGATTAGTTCGGCCAAAATAGCTTGGGATACTTTGGCAGCAATATGCGCACTCCCCAAAAGTAAGTTACATAGGTATCTCTAGTTTTGCAAATTTATCATTTCTAGTTTATGCAACAAAAACAGAAATATTTCTAATACAAGATATTGCAATAAAATGACCCAAAAGAAATTTCTGATATTGCAACAAAAACAGAAATATTTCTGATAAATGACCCAAAAGAAATTTACGATACAAGATATTGTAATAAAATTTGAGGTAATAGGTTTATGCAACAAAATTTTTTGTTGCAATAAACTCTAAATATTTTAATAATAACTTTGATGCAATGATATAAATATATATATATATATATATATATATATATATTGTTGCAATATGCAAGTAATTATTTTGAATATCTTGTAAGTATAGATTATTACTTCACGAAACTTATTGCAAATAATTAAACAAAATAGATCGGATTAAATTACTATAATGATATCTTCATTGTAACAGATAATTAATTCATTTTGTCACTACGATTGACTATGAAATAATTGATACCAAGTTATTGCAATGATATATTCATTGCATTTACGTGTTTGTCATTGCAATAGATTGTAAAAGAATTAATATCAAATTATTGCAATGGTAACTTCAATGCAATAAGCTATTAATTCGAAATTTTCATTGCAATAGATTGCAAAAACAATTGGTATCAATTTATTGCAACGATTCTTTTCTAAAATATTAAAGTTTCTATTGCGGCTGAAAATTATAAGTTATTACAACTTATTATTGTTGATGCAATAATTTAACACTTTTAAGTTACTATTGCAACCATTATAACTTGTAGATGCGATATTTTATCTAAAACTACTATATACATATTTTGTTGTATTAACACTTGATGTAATAGACATTTTTTGTTGTAGTGTATGATGATATATAGTATAGGGAGTCAATAATAATTATGATGATTGTATTTATATCTTAAAATATAGTCTTTTATGAGGTTTGTTATAATAAATGTAGGTGGTGCAGAGAGTTGTTCATCCTTCCACATTAGAACGAACAAACAAAAATGGTCAAACACCTAGACAATTGTTTATTGAGAGCCATAAAGAGTTGTTGATAGAAGGAGAAAAATGGATGAAGGAAATAGCAAATTCTGCTACAGTGGTTGGTGCTCTAATTGTTACTATTATGTTTGTAGCAGCAATTACCATACCAGGTGGCAACAAACAAGAATCGGGCTTGCCAATGTTCTTAAATGTGAAGGTATTTATGCTTTTTATAATATCCGATCTTGCTGTCTCTACTTTTTACCTCAATTTCATTGTTGATGTTTCTCGGCTTCACATCATCAAGTTATGAAGCGAAAGATTTCCTTCAATCTTTACCCAAAAAGATGATGATAGGCATTTCCTCCCTTATCATCTCCATAGCAACCATGATGATAACCTTTTGTGCTTCCCTTTTTTATTATTCTAAAAGGAAAATCGGTGATCATTCCCCGTCATTGGCCTTGCTAGTGTTCTAGTCGCACTATTTGCATGGATGCAATTGCGCCTTCTCATTGACTTGACCATTTTAACTTATAGATCAAGTATCTTAGGCAGGAAAGCAAAGTATAGGGCGTAAGTTATTTCCGGTATAGGGTGATGCCAAAAATGATTATTACTACTTTGCTTTGAAGGATAACTGATGAACTTTCCTCTTGTGATGCATATTGTGTGTATTTTCCTTTTTAGATCTTTTTATCTTAAATCAAATAAATTAGAACTCCATTATGTATTTTCTCTCTTCATATTATCTATATTCGTTTTCTAATTTATTTATTTATTTTGACCAAGAGTAGTATATTTCCTAATCCAGTAAGTCTCTTGAATCATGATTTACGAGTCGAATATAGATCTTTACCTTTGAAGCAAAAGAAGATCAATTAAGATACAAAAGTATCGATAAGGGTATAGTTGGTACACTGAATGAGTATTACGACATGAATTGTAATATTTATTACTAGGAATAAAATGTGTTGTAATGTAATAACTAAACATATTCATAAGTTTGGTTGTGAGTTATAACATTAGAATAAAACTTAAGATTTATTTTAGGAAACACTATAAGAAAAACAAGCTATTGTGGCGGGCCTATTGCGGCGGGTGCGAAAACTGCCGCTATATGTTGCCTATTGCGGTGTGTTTTTGGCCCGCCACTGTACATGAGATCTATTGCGGCGCTTTTTGCAACCGCTGCTATAGGTACGGTTTTTTGCGGCATCCTACGGTGGCGGGACATAAAACCGCCGCAATAGACTAGTTTTAGTGGCGGTAATCGAGATATAGCGGCACTCAAAAAACCCCGCCGCAATAGACATATCATTTTGAGTAGAAGCTATAGCGGCGATTGAGAAAAATGCCGCAACATGCAAGATGTAGCGGCATTTTGTATGACCGCCGCAATAGGGATCCTTTTTGCCGCGCCTTTCTTTAGTTATAGCGACGGGTTGAACCGCCACAATAGACCTTTAAATTTCCTAGCCCCAAAATTTCCCTCTATTTTTTTCGCCTTCCCACTTAAAGATCAAAAGGTAAATTACACCCGATTGGCATGCATGTTAAGAACATATAGAACATGTAATCAAATGATTGGATTTTCAAAATATGAATTTAATAATAAGTTATTGGTTGGTGTAACATTTTCTAGAGTTACATCAAGTGTAACTTGAATCCAACCCTATATTTCTTAATTCAATGTGAATTTCGACAAATCTACCGTTAGATTATATTATTTTCATATATTTTTCATACTTACAAAATTTCAATAGACCTTTAAATTTCCTAGCCCCAAAATTTCCCTCTATTTTTTTCGCCTTCCCACTTAAAGATCAAAAGGTAAATTACACCCGATTGGCATGCATGTTAAGAACATATAGAACATGTAATCAAATGATTGGATTTTCAAAATATGAATTCAATAATAAGTTATTGGTTGGTGTAACATTTTCTAGAGTTACATCAAGTGTAACTTGAATCCAACCCTATATTTCTTAATTCAATGTGAATTTCGACAAATCTACCGTTAGATTATATTATCTTCATATATTTTTCATACTTACAAAATTTCAAGGTGATCAAAGACTAATAGTCATGTCATCAATCAATTGTTTAAATTCAAGTTTTTGTAGTATAAAATAACGCATAAAAGATGAGTTTAAAGATCATATGGTAAATTACATCTGATTGGCATGAAAATTGGCATGCATGTTAAGAACATATAGAAAATGTGATCCAACAGTTGGATTTTCAAAATATGAACTCAAGAATAAGTTATTGGTTGGTGTAACATTTTTTGGAATTACAACAAGTGTAACTTGAACCTAACCCTATATTTCTTAATTCGATGTAAATTTTTACAAATATCTACCTTTAAATTACATTCTCTTCATCTATTTTTTATACTTACAAAATTTCAAGGTAATCAAAGATTAATAGCCATGTCATCAATCAATTGTTTAAATTCAAGTTTTTGTATTTTAAAATAACGCATAAAAGATGAGTTTAAAGATGAAATGGTAAATTATATCCAATTGGCATGAGAATTGGCATGCATGTTAAGAACATATAGAAAATGTGATCCAACGGTTGGATTTCAAAATATGAATTCAAGAATAAGTTATTGGTTGGCGTAACATTTTCTAGAGTTATATCAAGTGTAACTTGAACCCAACTCTATATTTTTTTAATTCATGTGAATTTTGACAAATCTACCATTAGATTACATTATCTTCATATATTTTTCATACTTAAAAAATTTCAAGATGATCAAAGATTAATGGCCATGTCATCAATCAATTGTTTAAATTCAAGTTTTTGTAATTTAAAATAACGCATAAAAGATGAGTTTAAAGATCAAATGGTAAATTAATTCCGATTAGTATGAAAATTGGCATGCATGTTAAGAACATGTAGAAAATGTGATCCAAAAGTTGGATTTTCAAAATATGAATTCAAGAATAAGTTATTGGTTGGCGTAACATTTTCTAGAGTTACATCAAGCATAACTTGAACCCAATCTTATATTTCTTAATTTGATGTGAATTTTGACAAATCTACCGTTAGATTACATTATCTTCATATAATTTTCACGCTTATAAAATTTCAAGATGATCAAAGATTAATAGCCATGTCATCAGTCAATTGTTTAAATTCAAGTTTTTGTAATTTAAAATAACGCATAAAAGATGAGTTTAAAGATCAAATCGTAAATTACATCTGATTGGTATGAAAATTGGCATGCATGTTAAGAACATATAGAAAATGTGATCCAACGGTTGGATTTTCAAAATATGAAATCAAGAATAAGTTATTGGTTGGCATAACATTTTCTAGAGTTACATCAAGTGTAACTTGAATCCAACCCTATATTTCTTAATTTGATGTGAATTTTGACAAATCTACTGTTAGATTATATTATCTTCATATATTTTTCATGCTTACAAAATTTTAAGATGATCAAAGATTAATAGCCATGTCATCAATCAATTGTTTAAATTCAAGTTTTTTTAATTTAAAATAACGCATAAAAAATGAGTTTAAAGATCAAATGGTAAATTAATTCCGATTAGTATGAAAATTGGCATGCATATTAAGAACATATAGAAAATGTGATCCAGCAGTTGGATTTTCAAAATATGAAATCAAGAATAAGTTATTGGTTGGCGTAACATTTTCTAGAGTTACATCAAGTGTAACTTGAATCCAACCCCGTATTTTTAATTCGATGTGAATTTTGACAAATCTACCATTAGATTACATTATCTTCATATATTTTTCATACTTACAAAATTTCAAGATGATCAAAGATTAATAGCCATGTCATCAATCAATTGTTTAAATTCAAGTTTTTGTAATTTAAAATAACGCATAAAAAATGAGTTTAAAGATCAAATAGTAAATTACATCCGATTGGCATGAAAATTGGCATGCATATTAAGAACATATAGAAAATGTGATCCGCTGGTTGGATTTTCAAAATATGAAATCAAGAATAAGTTATTGGTTGGCGTAACATTTTCTAGAGTTACATCAATTGTAACTTGAATCCAACCCTAAATTTCTTAATTCGATGTGAATTTTGACAAATATACCGTTAGATTACATTATCTTCATATATTTTTCATGCTCAAAAAATTTCAAGATAATCAAAGATTAATGGCCATGTCATCAAGCAATTGTTTAAATTCAAGTTTTTGTAATTTAAAATAACGTATAAAAGATGTGTTTAATGATTAAATGGTAAATTACATCCGATTGGCATGAAAATTGGCATACATGTTAAGAACGTATAGAAAATGTGATCCAATGGTTGGATTTTCAAAATATGAATTCAAGAATAAGTTATTGGTTGGCGTAACATTTTCTAGAGTTACATCGAATATAACTTGAACCCAACCCTATATTTCTTAATTCAAGAATAAATTGCTTATTTTCCGCTATTTGGTTGCAACTCTAGGAAATACTAAATGCAGTTAATATAAATTTTGTAACATTTTCGGATTTTTTTGATAGTATCCAATTAAAAGGAAATATTTTTTCAATTTTTGTTATAGCTAAACTTGTATTGGCAATTATATAATTATTTATAATCAAAAAAATTATTAAGAGCCTTTTTCTTTTCTACTAGAGTTTGGTAATACTTTGGAAACATTTTCCGGCATTTTCTTCATATGGAAAATCAACTTAAAAATTATTTTTAAGAAGAGATACATACATAAGGCATAACCAAGGAATTTGTAGATCTCAATATATCTTGGTTACTTAAGAAAGAAAAATAATCAAGAAATGTATAGCAAAATAAAAATATTAAGAGACACCCAAAGAAAAAATGACAGAGATATCCGGGAAAAAAAGTGAGGCGGCTTAGAGAGGGGGGTTAGGCAAAAATGGAGATTGGGGGGTGGGAAGGAGGAGTACACAAGACCATCTTTGAGGGACTTTTTCCCCCCTCCTTGGATGACTTATCTTGACTCTTTGATTGCTTTTCCGTGGTCAACCAAAATGTTTTCAAGGTGACTAATCTTTGTCAAGCACACCAAACGCATGAAAGTGGAACATTTTGTGCAAAAAGTTTATCTTTGAAACAAACAGGGCCTATAAGTGGAGGGTTCCCGAGGCTGACTTGGGATTAAGATTTGTGAATAGTGTTATCATGCTTCATCTATTGCCAAGAGCAAATGCATCTGAATACGTGCTTAGTATCTATAATTTATTAATTATTTTTTGATCCAGTTGCTCAAAGTGATGGAACTAAATGCTACTAAATGGCACACACTAGATATTTAAATCTCTGTTCTATATATCCCCATGGACTTCAACCGTATTATTGCTTAGTTTGCCTATTGAATTGCATCATAACATAATTTGTAACCATCATTTCCTTTGTGCTACCCAGTGTTCAGTAGTTTCAATAGATTTTTAGTGCCATCTCTAAGGGTCACTTTCTTATTCTAGACTGTGCCTTGTAAAATATGAAGTTCTTTTTCTTTTTGTGTGCATATGAACTGTTGGAAGTTGACTTGTGCCTAGCTATTAATCAACAGGTCTATTAGTATCTCTACTTAGGCACTTTTTGATATTTGAACTAATGTGTGTTTTTCTCATCTCAAGTAATGCTCATAAAGTTCCGTGCTCCTATATGCTTATATCAAGTAATCCTCACTAACATATTCTAGATTGCACCTTTTAAAACATCATATCATTTCAGTTTTTGCACGCATGTGTGTGTATCAACTGTAAAAGTTGACTTGTGATTGGCTATTAATCAACATGTCTATCAATATCTCTTCTTAGGTGCCTTTTTTTTTGTTTTTTATTTTTTTATTTGAACTAGTGTATGTGCTCATCTCAAGTAATCCTCATAAAGTTTGATGCTCCTATGTCTTCAGATAGCTCCAATTTATTTGGCATCATGCATAAAGCAAGGAATGGGTTTGCTAGAGATTTTATTGAGCAAGCAACTTGTTCAAAATAATCAAGTACCACTTAAGGTAATTGATTCACCTTTCAATGTAAGGTTTTTTGGATTTTAGTGTCCTATAATTTGACGGAGATATTTGTGAATGATTCAAGTTGCATATATTTTTATGCAGATTATAGAGATATGCCGTCTATATGAACTTGACAATGATAGTTCAAACATTATGAAGGTATATATTTTTGGTGTAGCATGCTTGTACATATACATGTGTGTGAGTGTGTTTCAGTGTTTGTTATTGAATTGAGAGGTTTATGGAAATGAAGTTGAAAATTTGAGTTCCTAAACTGTAATTACAGTTTTCGATTACAATGAATAGTGCTTCAAAGGAGAAAACACAAGTAAGGATCTCTTAGTTATATCCATAAATTTGATTGCTAAGCTGGTTTTATGTTACAAAATTGTAGCTTTGTGAATAACGTTGCAAACTTGGTTATAAAAGTAATACTTATTTGTGCTTTGCAATTCACCGATTTGTAAAAATCTTACATAAATAGGCTCACATTAGGAGTCAATTGGTGGTGGAGTAAATTGATTTTCCACAGAAGTTATTTTATTGTTTTTGGTGGGGACTACGAAATCTGATGTATGCTTATATAGGATATTTTTCTTTTATGCTGAACTAGTTGGCTACAATAGGGTCACTTAGTGTGCGTATTGCATTGAATTTCTAGTTTTACCGCATTTTTTGCAAGTGTTGAAGGATATTTTTAAACACTTTGGAACTTTGATTATAGTATTAGATTAATTTGAGCGGTTGTTTTATTCAAAGGACCACATCTTTTTTTTGTTAATCTTAAGATGGTGGTTATAGATAATGTTATGTATTTGATAATATATTTATATGTTAATATTACGTTAGTTTCAAGACATTTGTGGTGTTGTTAATTAGTTACATTTGTGGCATTGTGTTAGTAGAGTTAAAACTATTATAGGTTCTTTGTAACAGGTCTGTGAACTATTTATTTATTAGCAAATAGTGGTTTTAAAACCCACTAGGAAAAAAAAAAAAAAGAAGAAGAAGACCTATAGCGGCGGTGAAAAAGTGCCGCTAAAGGTGCACATTTTACGTTTTAAATGAATCCCTATAGCGGCGCTTATCACCCGCCGCTAAAGGCAATTAGTCCATTTTGATTGATTGCCTATAGCGGCGCAACCCGCCCGCCACTAAAGGTAGACACCAATAGCGGCGTACATGAGCTGCCGCTAAAAGTCGATGTCACGAATTCTAAACACGTATGGCGGCGGTTGTATGCTCGCCGCAATAAACCTTCACCCGCCGCAAAAAGGTACATATATAGCGGCGCTTTTTGCGACCGCTGCAATCGACCTATAGTGGCACCGCAACACCGATGGGACAGCCCGCCGCAATAGCACCCGCCGCTATAGGTCAAATGTACCTTTAGCGGCGCTTTTTGGGCTTTAGCGGCGCTTTTGGACCCACCGCAATAGCCCTTTTTCTTGTAGTGAAATATTTTACTCATATAATTATATCTTCTTAAAAATTATTATTTTTTAATTTTAAAAGAGATATATGTTATTTTTTTATGATTTTTTATTTTGATAATTATTAGATGAATATAAAAAGTTTGTTTATTTGGAAATATATTAAGTTTTGAAATTATTGCACTTACTAAGGAATAACTAATACAACATTTTTAAAGAGGAATAGTTATTCCTCATTTTGAAGAATAGCTATTCATAAGGAATGACTATTCCTTGTAATAAAAACATAACCAAACTAAAGAATAGCTAAAACATAGGAATAATTATTATATTACAGTCAACCAAGCATGCCCTAATTAGTTATCCATCCATGGCTAATAAGAAACTAATAGATAATATAAAGGACAAACTATCCGATACTATATTAATTCATGTCCGAATTCTAAGTTATGGTGACATTCAGCAATTTGTCCTTAATATAATAATCCAAGAAAGTAAAATTTTAAAGGCAAAAATATATGTTCAGTCCCTAATATTTAGTCCAGATTCCCATTTAAAATATACATCAAGTTAGTCCCTCCATTCCCATTTCTTTATATGGATTGCTTGTGATTAATGGTCATGGAGGCCCAATATGACCTTCTTTTTATGCAAAAATATACATGTAGTCTCTAAATTTTGGTTCATATTCTATTCTAATCCAAGAAATTTAAATAGTTTTATTTTCTTATGATCCTCATAAAATATATATAAGACATAACTTTTTTTTATGACAAAAAAATATAAGACATACCTAATTAATCTTTTCGTTCCCTTCCCATTCTTACTTGTTTGTGTGACTAATGGAGTGGCAATAACCTCTTTTTTAGTTAGTTTTGAGTTTTGACCATAAACGGTTGGGTGAAATGTGGCCAAACAATTTTCATGTATTATACTTGTATAGCACAAGCTTTTTTAGCCTTCACATGAATTTTTCCTGTTTAACAACACATAAAATGACCATATATCCCAAACATATTTGTCAAATTTGCAAACATCTATCCTAAAACTTGGTCCAAAATACAATTCTCCAATCAATACCAACAATAATAATATAAAGAAAAAAAAAAAACCTCTTAAAAAGGAAAAACATGAACACGATGATAATCATAAGCCACAATAATCTTCTATTTGCAACAAAACACAAACATAAAACAATTAATAATTGGTTGAGAACACAAACAAATAGAGAAAATTTTGATCTCCTACAAAAATCACTCTTTCCCTCTCTTAGATTGAGAGAGAGATTGCAGGATCAAATTTCGTAAGCAAGCAGAATAATGGAAAAGAAACAAAAGGACTGACTTGAGCACTAAAATATTTTAAGAATAAAAATCACATAAGCAAACCATAAAACTAAAATATTTTGAAAATAAAATAATTTTTTTTACAAATTTTTTTTATTAGAAAAAAATTCCACTCTTGAAATATGGTACAAGTTTTATTTTTATTTCCTAATACACACACATATATTAAGTTCTATTTTCATACTTGAAAAATGCCACTTTTCGTCAATGTTTCTAAAGAAATACATATTAAAAGACTACTTCAATTATAAAATAACAAAGATATAAAAGAAATTAAAATACTACTCTATTTTTTTTTTTTTTTTTTTTTTTTTTTCGTTTGGTAACCTATTTTGAGCAATCTTTTAAACATTTCAAACACACTTACACACTTTTTCATACACTTTTTTACCCACATATATCAAAAACACTCAAACTCTTCAACCAAACACCTTAAAACTTAAAAGTGTCTAAAATATAAACTTTTCCAATCATTTGTAATTAAAACGTGAAAAGACTTCCTATAAATAATTAATAAATAAAAAAACATGAAAAGACTTGAGAGCCGACGTAATTATGATCTAAGTTGTGCAATTTCTAAGATTAAAGGCTCTGTCTCTTCATGTGAAGAAGACCGGACTTGAATTGCACCTATCGGTTGGTTCTCTCTCTGTTTCCAAAATTTCATTTTCATTATTAAAACGCAAAGCTTGAATTTCAGGTTTGTAACCGAAATTTTCTATTCAGAGTCTTCTATTCCGACCTGTGAAGCTTACCTGTTATGGCTTCTTGAACAACATCACTATCATCATAGAAACAAATTCTGAGAATTGGGTTTTCATTTCTGTACTTTTTGAACCAGATTTCAGGGTTTGATTGCAAATTTACTTTTTTTTTATATATAAAAAATCTTGAATTGTAAATGGCTTATCATAAATATATGATGCAATGAAATTTGAGTACTGGGCAGTTTTCTTTTCTTTTCTTTTTGATTGATTTCAAGTTGAATGGTTTATTTCATTTTACTTTCAGGTTTGGTTATATTGTGAAGCATCAGAAATATTAGTAGAAAATCTGAGGTGTTACTGAGTATTGGGTTTTTGGTTGCAAGTTCTAAGGGTGTGGATAAGTTGCTTATCTGAGAATTCAAGTTTTAGAATTGTGATAGAGTAGTTTAAGTGTGTATAATATCATTACCAAAAAGAAATCATTGGAGAGTCGAACTCAGTATTGGATTTTGGGTTCTAGGGGGAAGGAGTGGTGGTTTGAAACTAGTTTGAGTGTTATTTTTTGTGGCTTTGATTTCTATGCATTTATTGTAAGTAAAACATGTATAGCAATTTTAAGGAGCACGCAATAGAGTATGTGAAGCAAGCAGTTCAGGAGGATGATGTCGGAAACTATAGCAAAGCATTTCCGCTCTATATGAATGCATTAGAGTACTTTAGGACTCATTTGAAGTATGAGAAGAATCCAAAGATTAAGGAAGCGATTACTCAAAAATGTATGGAATATTTGAAGAGGGCAGACGAGATAAGGGCCATTCTCGATAATGGGGGGAGTGGGCCTTCCCCCAGTGGTGATGCAACAGTTGCTAGCCAACCAAAGACAAAGTCGAAGGGAGGAGTGGGGAAAGATGCGGAGGATCTAGAGCAAGCAAAGCTTAGGGCTGGCCTTGATTCTGTGATAATCAGGGAGAAACCATAGAGCAAGCAAAGCTTAAGGCTGGCCTTGATTCTGTGTTAATCAGGGAGAAACCAAACGTGAAGTGGAGTGACGTGGCTGGGCTTGAGAATGCCAAACAGGCATTGCAAGAGGCTGTAATATTGCCTGTGAAGTTTCCCCAGTTTTTTACTGGTTAGTTCCTCAATCATTATTTTTAAGTTTTGGGGGTTATTTGCTTTTAGTTTTCTTGTTGAATCTTGGCATGCTTTTAATGTGAATAACCTTGATTTGGTTTATGGTGACACTTGATAGCTTATGAATATTCAAAAATATGCCACTGGTACCATAAATTCAAGTTAATCAGTTGCCGAGATCGTATGCTCCAATTGTATTACTCAAAATTTCTGACTTTCAAGCTCTGCTTTTGCAATGGAAACTGTACAAATAAATCCCACCGGAAACAACTGAAAATATGTATGGAGAAGACATGTTGTAGTAAAGTTGTACAATAAACAGCTCATGTCAAACAACAAAGCAAAATTCTTATAGTTAATTGGGCTTATGTTCTGTCAGTTGAATTCAAAAAGGCTCAAATCTTGGTCTTTGATGGCCCAGAGTATTAGCCTAATTCTGAACATGAAAGAATCAGCTGAGTTTAGAGAAGGTAGAAAGGATATTTTAAGAGTTATTGTTGCCATTACTTCACTGATTTTTTAGATTTTGGATGGTGTATCTTCCAATTGATCTTCCAATTGTAAAGATACATATCAAGTAATAATATCAAATCAACTATAATAAGTTCTAAGACCCATTTGAAAACCTTTTTCATATCAAGTTTCATTCTAAAGTTTGAGGGGTTTACATTGCTTCAATATGTGAGGCACACTACTTAGCCATGAGCTCAGACTCAGACCATCCCTTGCACCTGGCTGTGAATTAAAAAACGATTATATCTGTCTGCTTGACAGTTGAATTTATGGCAATGGAAGATAAATATTCTATTTGGTATTAATAAAAAGCAAAATACTATTTGGCACATTTGCTATTTGTCATATGTGCCAATGTATGGATGTTGAAGACTTTCTAAACATAATTTGCATCAAGAACTTGATTTTCCATTCCTAATAAACGGTGGGATTTGAACTGTCTACATTAAGAAGAGTCAAAGAGACATTATCATTTAATGCTTAAATCTAAAAGATTCATGAACTGGCCACATACTTCCAGGACATTTTCTGCAGTATTTCCTTCTGGAGCCACTAATATAAATATCTTGTCACATATGGTACATCTTGATAATAAAAGAATCATTTGATCTCTTTTTCAGGGAAGAGAAAACCATGGAGGGCTTTTCTATTATATGGTCCACCTGGAACGGGGAAGTCCTATTTAGCAAAGGTAGTGGCAACAGAAGCAGATTCAACTTTCTTTAGGTAAAAATTTGACCAATATATAGTAAGTAACTAGACTACAATAACAGATAAAACAACTATAGATGGCAAGTTATTGGACTACAATAGCAGACTTTAGAACTAAGTCTATATTTGTTGCCAATGACACGTAATTGTGAGTTGTATATTTGAAATCTATGTGATCATCTATCTTAGTTCTTCTTCTCCTTCTTTGAGTTTTGCCACATAACTTTTATATATATATATATATATATATATATCTAAGAACCATTTGATCTCTTATGCTTATTTTTTATTAATATTTTACAATATCAGTTTCATAGTTTAAATTGTGCAATGCACTGAGATGTAAGCGATGAATGTTTGGAAGTAGAATAACTGAAAAGGATCCTGGTTTTATGGTCCTTGACAGGCAAATATTCATGATGACTTTACAAGAGAGTTGCAAGATCCGCACTAGTTAATTGGAAGCCTATAGATTTCCAAGAAAATGATATCCTTCCATTATGTTAGATTACATTTGGATACACGAATCAATTCCTTTAAATGGTGTAGTCATTAGGTTATTTTACAATAATAAATGAGTTTGCCTTAATTACTATGAAATATTTTAGGAAAACTCCAATGTGCTCATTCAAATGCTATGAAGGACACAATATCTTTTTTGTTTACCAAACTATAGGTCTGGATAAATTTTGATGGTATTGAGAGGATGCTGGATATATAGGTTTCTTATTGATGAAAGATCACCATAATACACTAATAGTCTAGTACACTTTTTATTTTTATAAGTAACGAAAATTTTATTAAAGTAAGAAAACAACTAACCCAAGTACATTGGGAATGTACTATGAGGGCACAAATCAAGAACCAAAATTACAACGATCAAGTAAAACAGTAAGGGAAGAACAAGAAAGATGACAAAAAACCACACTCCAATCAAGGAGAGTGTGCAAAAAAAAAAGACTTTAACCTCTAGTGTAGAATGTTCACAACTCTCAAAGGTTCTAGCATTTCTTTCACGCCAAATACACCATATCAAGCAATGATGCACAAGTCTCCAAAAATGTGAGTTGTATATTTGAAATCTATGTGATCATCTATCTTAGTTCTTCTTCTCCTTCTTTGAGTTTTGCCACATAACTTTTATATATATATATATATATATATATATATCTAAGAACCATTTGATCTCTTATGCTTATTTTTTATTAATATTTTACAATATCAGTTTCATAGTTTAAATTGTGCAATGCACTGAGATGTAAGCGATGAATGTTTGGAAGTAGAATAACTGAAAAGGATCCTGGTTTTATGGCCCTTGATAGGCAAATATTCATGATGACTTTACAAGAGAGTTGCAAGATCCACACTAGTTAATTGGAAGCTTATAGATTTCCAAGAAAATGAAATCCTTCCATTATGTTAGATTACATTTGGATACACGAATCAATTCCTTTAAATGGTGTAGTCATTAGTTTATTTTACGATAATAAATGAGTTCGCCTTAATTACTATGAAATATTTTAGGAAAATTCCAATGTGCTCATTCAAATGCTATGAAGGACACAATATCTTTTTTGTTTACCAAACTATAGGTCTGGATAAATTTTGATGGTATTGAGAGGATGTTGGATATATAGGTTTCTTATTGATGAAAGATTACCATAATACACTACTAGTCTACTACACTTTTTTTTTTTTTTTTAAAGGTAATGAAAATTTTATTAAAGTAAGAAAACAACTAACCCAAGTACATTGGGAATGTACTATGAGGGCACTAATCAAGAACTAAAATTACAACGATCAAGTAAAATAGTAAGGGCGAACAAGAAAGATGACAAAAACCACACTCCAATCAAGGAGATTGTGCAAAAAAAAAAGACTTAACCTCTAGTGTAGAATGTTCACATCTCTCAAAGCTTCTGGTATTTCTTTCATGCCAAATACACCATATCAAGCAATGATGCACAAGTCTCCAAAAATGTATGTTACGATGTTGTCCAAATATACCCTGCCAAGACAAACAACTCAATAACATTGTGAGGCAAAACCCAGTGGATTCCAAACAAACAGAACACCAATGACCACAACTCACAAGCTATGGGGCAATGAAGTAGAAGATGATCCACTGACTCCCCACTAGCTTACCTACGTATTTCCTTTCTCTTCTCCCTATTCCAGTTAAGGTGGCTAAGAGGATGGAGAAATTACAAAGAGATTTTCTTTGGACTGGTATTGGGGATGATCGTAAAATTCATTTGGTAAATTGGTCTAAGGTTTGTAGGCCTATGAAGAATGGAGGGTTAGGCATTCGGTGCTTGAGAAGGTTTAATTATGCCTTATTAGCCAAATGGTTGTGGCGTTATGGTTGGGAGAATGATGCCCTTTGGAGAAGGGTCATTGGGGCGAAGTATGGGAATGAGTGGGGTGGTTGGTGTACAAAATCATGTTGGGAGCTTATGGTGTTTGTTTGTGGAAGTGCATTAGAAGTGGCTGGTTGAATTTTTCCAAGTGCCTTCGATATGATGTGGGTGATATCATGTGAAGTTTTGGGATGATGTGTGGTTTAGGGATTGTCCTCTTAAGGAGGAGTTTCCAAATTTGTATAATATTAGTAGGACAAGGGAGGCTTCGGTCTCTGAGGTTATGTGCTATGCAAATGGGAGAGTTTCTTGGGACATTCAGTTTCGTTGCTTAGTGAACGATCAAGAGTCAATTTCTTTGGATCCATTTTTGGTCTTGATCTATTCCACAAAGGTCCAGGGTGTTGGTGCTGACAAACTTTGTCGGAAGCCTACACCCGCAATCGAGGTTTCAAGGTGAGTGGGTATTATCATTCTCTTTCCCCATCTACTGTCATTCCCTTCCCTTAGAAAATGGCATGGCAATTGAAGGTTCCTCCTTGGGTTGCTTTTTTCTCTTGGACTGTGGCTTTAGGCAAGATTTTAACTATAGATAATCTTTGGAAGAGGCACTTTGTTGTTCTTGAGTGGTGTTTTATGTGCAAAGGGTGTGGGGAATCAGTAGATCATCTCCTCCTTCACCGTCCTATTGCATTTGAGATGTGGAGTATGATCTTTTGCTTGTTTGGTATTTGTTGGGTGATGCCGCAAAGGGTAACGGATTTGTTGGATTGCTGGTCTTGCAATTTTAGGCGACATCGTAATATAGTTATTTGGAGGATTGTGCTGCACTGTTTGATGTGGTGTATCTAGCAGGAATGGAATTTGAGAAGCTTTGAGGATGCGAACGGTCCATTCTTGACTGTAAGTCTTTTTTCTTTTCTACTCTTCTCGAATGGTGTTTGGTTTTACCTTCTTTTTCTTGTATTTCCCTTTTTGGGTTGCTTCATCATTGTACTTTGATTTCTTGATGTTTTTGCCTCTTTAGTACATTTCCTATGTACGGGGCTGTGTTCTTTCAATAAACTTTTAAGTTGCTTATCAAAAAAAAAAAACTCTTACACATATTGCACCAATCAACAACTAGCACACAACAATCCAGGATAATCTAAAATGTGGTACACCTTTGTTCTAACATGCAAATTTTCACAATCCAAAAGTTTCCTCCTTTTTTTTCTCCCTTTCCTTTTTGAAAGAGGATAGTTTTAAGTAAAACGAAAATCTTATATGCTTTATAGAGTTTCCGGAGAGAACCAGGCTAAAAATTATAAGGGTTTAACTTGAGGACAGCTTTGTTGTATTGTAACTTCTAATGAAACAACATGTGCGTTGAGTATAAGTGTAACCTCATCATCCCATGTTCTGGGGTAGGTCATGTAATGTGTTCCCATACATCTTCTCGTGTTCTAGTATGATCAATTTTCTAGGTAACTTAGTCTAAATGTTTAGATTATATGAGAGATTGCTATATTACTTACTTAGAAATATGACCATGCAAGTATTGTAATACTGTTGCTTCCTAGGAGGATATCAACCTTTTCCCCTAGCAAACTGATCAACCATTTTATTGTTGAATTTCTACACTAGTTCCCATTTTTCCATTTGGTCTTCTATGAGGGGGAAAAACATTGAAGGAAATGTATTAAGCTTGGAGATTTCGTTTCTCTTGCAAAGAAATTTGACAAGTAATGTTATTTATGAATAAATAAATAAAATGCAAGAAGCCTACAAACTTGGTTAGGTTTCATTTGTGCATGGTCCGAAGGGAATTTAACCAAAATCCCAACCTGTGAGAAACAAAACAAATAGAGAAAACACACGTCAAAGAAAATAATCACACGCACAAGACAATATTTACGTGGTTCGGCAATTTGCCTACGTCCACGGAGTTGCGGGGATTTCACTATTATCAGGGAAAATACAATAGCGCACGAGAACACTCTCAAGAAACCCAAATCCCAATTACACCATAGCACTCTCTCACAGAAAAAATAAGAATAGAAATTGGCTGCCTCTCTTTTCTCTATTTTCTCTCATGTGGCTTGCTCACTAGGTTAATTGGAATTTTTGTTTCTTGAGAGTGTTCTCGTGCGCTATTGTATTTTCCCTGATAATAGTGAAATCCCCGCAACTCCGTGGGCGTAGGCAAATTGCCGAACCACGTAAATATTGTCTTGTGCGTGTGATTATTTTCTTTGACGTGTGTTTTCTCTATTTGTTTTGTTTCTCACAAAGTTGGGATTTTGGTTAAATTCCCTTCAACTGCATCGAGCCTAGGGTTAGGTTTGAGTGGGAGCAATGACAGAGGAAGCGGGAAAGGCGTCTGGAATAGAAAAGTTTGATGGCACAGACTTCGTATTGGAGGATGCAGATTGAGGATTACCTTTATGGGAGGAAATTGCATCAACCGCTTCTAGGGGAAAACCCGAGGCTATGAAGGCCGAGGAATGGGCTCTTCTTGACAGACAGTACTAGGAGTTATTAGGTTAACTCTGTCTAGGTCTCATTGCACACAATGTTGTAAAGGAGAAGACCACAAAGAGATCGATGAAGGCTTTGTCTCGTATGTATGAAAAGCCGTCAGCAAACAATAAAGTGCACTTGATGAAGAAACTGCTCAATCAAGATGGCGGAGAATGCATCAAGTAGCACAACATCCGAATGAATTTAACACTATCACAAATCAATTGTCGCCTGCAGAAATTGACTTTGATGATGAGATCCGATGCATCGATCGTTTTGGCTTCTTTGCCAAACAGTTGGGAGGCAATGAGGATGGCGATAAGCAATTCTACAGAAAGGAAAAACTCAAGTACAATGATATACGAGATTTAATTCGCCGAGGAGATTCGCGAGAAGAGATGCGGTGAATCCTCAAGATCCGGTTCGCCCTAAATCTTGAGACAAGAGGCGGAGAGGTAATAATAGAAATTCAAATCGGGGCGATCAAAATCCAGAAAATTCTAATCGGAATGCAGTAAATCTAGATCAGGCCAACAAGTACAATGCTGGAATTGTGGGAAAACAGTCACTTTAGGAATCAATGCAAAAGTCCTAAGAAGAAGAATGAAGATGATTCTCGCTAATGTCGTAATGTGAAGAAGTACAGGATGCATTACTTCTTGCAGAGATGATCCACTTGATGATTGGGTTTTGGATTCGGGAGCTTCGTTTCATACCACTCCACACCGAGAAATCATACAAAATTATGTTGCGGTGATTTTGGTAAGGTGTATTTGGTGATGGTTCACCTTGGATGTTGTTGGGGTATGGAGATGTTCGAATATTGTTGCCCAATGGGTCTGTTTGGTTCTTGGAGAAGATTCGACATATTCCCGACTGAGGAGGAATCGATTTACGTTGGACAACTTGATGATGAAGGGCATGCAATACTATTTGTTGGTGGTACTTGGAAGGTTACAAGGGGAGCTAGGGTATTGGCTCGTGGAAAGAAAAACCGGTACTCAGACATGACCTCAAGTCCAAGAGACACAATTGCGATTCTTGATGCAAGAAATCTTGATACAAGCCTATGGCACCGAGACTTGGTCACATGAGTGAGAAAGGGATGAAGATGTTTGCAAAAAGGAAAATTACCAGAATTGAAGTCCATTGATTTTGACATGTGTGAAAGTTGCATATTAGGAAAGCGAAAAAAGGTGAGCTTCTTGAAAATCCGGCGGACACCGAAGGCTGGAAAATTGGAGTTAGTACACACCGATTTGTGGGGGCCTTCTCCAGTTGCATCCCTTGGAGGTTCAAGGTACTACATCACTTTTATTGATGACTCAAGCGAGAAAGGTATGGGTTTATTTTCTGAAAAATAAATCGATGTATTTGAAACCTTTAAGAAGTGGAAGGCCATGGTTGAGACAGAAACAGGTTTGAAAGTAAAATGTTTGAGGTCGATAATGGAGGAGAGTACATAGATGGAGGGTTCAGTGAGTATTGTGCTGCACAGGGAATTAGGATGGAGAAGACCATTCTGGGGACACCACAAAGAGAATGGTGTGGTGAGCGCATGAACAGAACTCTCAATGAGCGTGCTAGGAGTATGAGGTTGCATCTTTGGACTACCAAAAACTTTTTGGGCTGATGTCTTTAGCACTGCAGCTTACCTGATAAACCGAGGACCTTCGGTTCCCATGGAGTTCGAGACTTCGAGGAGGTTTGGAGCGGTAAAGAGGTAAAGTTTTCACACTTAAAAGTTTTTGGTTGTGTTTCTTATGTTCATATTGATTCTGATGCTCGTAGTAAACTTGATGCAAAGTCTAAAATATGTTTTTTCATTGGCTATGGTGATGAGAAATTTGGCTATAGGTTTTGGGATGAACAAAACAGAAAATTATCAAGTAGAAATGTGATATTTAATGAACAAAGTTATGTACAAGGACAAGTCAACTGTAGTGTCGGATGTTACAGAGATAGATCAAAAGAAATCTGAGTTTGTTAACTTAGATGAATTGATTGAAGGTACTGTCCAGAAAAGGGGTGAAGAAGATAAAGAGAATGTAAATTCACGGGTAGATCTGAGTACACCAGTAGCTGAAGTCCGCAGATCTTCCAGAACATTAGACCTCCACAGCGTTATTCACCCACTCTAAATTATCTCCTGTTGACGATGGTGGTGAGCCGTAGTGTTATGATGAAGCCTTGCAAGATGAGAATTCAAGCAAGTGGGAGTTAGCCATGAAGGATGAGATGGATTCCTTGTTGGGGAATCAAACATGGGAACTGACTGAATTGCCGAGAGGAAAGAAGGCTTTGCACAACAAGTGGGTATACGAGAATAAAGAATGAGCATGATGGTAGCAAACGTTACAAGGCCGATTAGTTGTTAAAGGGTTCCAGCAGAAGGAAGGCATTGACTACACAGAGATATTTTCTCCAGTTGTGAAGATGTCAACAATCGACTAGTCTGGGGAATGGTGGTCTGCAGAAAACCTACATCTTGAGCAATTAGATGTGAAGACAAAGATTCCTTCATGGTGACTTGGAGGAAGACCTTTACATGATTCAGCCAGAAGGGTTCATTGCTCAAGGACAAGAGAATTTAGTTTGCAAACTAAGAAAGAGCTTGTATGGCCTAAAACAAGCTCCTAGACAGTGGTACAAGAAATTTGACAGTTTTATGCACGAATTGGGTTCAAGAGATGTGAAGTCGATCACTTTTTGCTATGTTAAGTTTTTTGACAATTCTTACATCATATTATTGTTGTATGTGGATGATATGCTTATTGCAGGGTCTAGCATTGAAGAGATTAATAATCTGAAGAAGCTATTGTCCAAACAGTTTGCAATGAAGGATTTGGGAGCTGCAAAGCAAATCCTTGGTATGAGAATCATTAGAGACAAGGCTAATGGTACATTGAAGCTTTCACAATCAGAGTATGTGAAGAAAGTTCTCAGCAGGTTCAACATGAATGAAGCTAAACCAGTGAGTACACCCTTGGGTAGTCATTTCAAACTAAGCAAAGAACAATCACCGAAGACAGAAGAAGAAAGGGACCATATGAGCAAGGTGCCCTATGCCTCGGCTATTGGCGACTTGATGTATGTTATGGTGTGTACAAGGCCGGACATTGCACATGCGGTGGGAGTTGTGAGCGATTCATGAGTAGGCCGGAAAGCGGCATTGGGAGGCGATCAAGTGGATTCGAGATATCCGAAGGGTTCATCGGATACATGTCTTTGCTTCACAGTGCAAGTTTGAAACTGCAGGGTTATGTAGATGCTGATTTTGCTTTGGTGATATTGATAGTAGAAAGAGTACTCACTGGGTTTGTTTTTACTCTGGGTGGTACAAACTATATCATGGGCTTCAAATCTACGAGAAGATTGTTACTTTGTCTAGTACAGAAGTGAGTATGTTGCAGCAAGAATCAAGTGGAAAGGAGATGATTTGGCTACATGGTTTCTTAGATGAATTGGGTAAGAAGCGGAGATGGGCATTCTACACAAAGTGTGATCAGTGCAATCTTTCTTGCCAAGAATTCGGCTTTTCATTCAAAGTCGAAGCACATACTGGACAAAATACCACTTTATCCGTTATCTTGTTGAAGATAAGTCTGGTAATGCTTGAGAAAATTTGTGGATCTAAGAACCCGGCAGACATGTTGACTAAGGGTGTCACTATTGAGAAGTTGAAGGCGTGCGCAGCCTTCAATTGGTCTTCTAGCTTGAGGACGGGAGGATGAGTTGCGGGGATGAGAGACGTGTTTATGGAGAATTGTGGGCGATGTTTGCGGCTTGTGAGCCCTTAAGGGCTAAGGTGGAGCTGATGGAGGAGTTTGCTAGTGTAGCTTGATCAATTCAAGCCAAGGTGGAGATTTGTTAGTGTGGCTTGAATTTTACCACAAGCCCATAAGGCCCATCCAAGCCCCATCCGGCCATAAAAGTGACCTAATACAAGTTGAAAAAGGAATCCACTCTGCCGACTTTAACATATATATATATATATTGTATTAAGTGCAAGCATGGGTTGCCGTGAGATTAAAAGAAAAGCAAAAATTCCAATTAACCTAGTGAGCAAGCCACATGAGAGAAAATAGAGAAAAGAGAGGCAGCCAATTTCTATTCTTATTTTTTTTTGTGAGAGAGTGCTATGGTGTAATTGGGATTTGGGTTTCTTGAGAGTGTTCTCGTGCGCTATTGTATTTTCCCTGATAATAGTGAAATCCCCGCAACTCCGTGGGCGTAGGCAAATTGCCGAACCACGTAAATATTGTCTTGTGCGTGTGATTATTTTCTTTGACGTGTGTTTTCTCTATTTGTTTTGTTTCTCACAGGTTGGGATTTTGGTTAAATTCCCTTCATGGTCAACATGTCATTCTTATTCTCATCCATTTTCTGTTGATAAGTTTCGTTTGTGCACTAATGCCCATATCTTAGTGATGATCTTTGCTTTCTATGCTTTCATTAGTGTGTCATAGTTAAACAGGGGCTTGGTTAGGCTTATTTGTAAAGCTGGAAATTTGAACTTCTGTTCCAAATGAGCATATTAGAATGGAAGATTTTGAAGAACTTTGTTAGGGGACCATGATGCGATCTCCACTGAAATTTGCAAGATGCACACAAACCACGCAAGAATGTGTAATGTATACCTTGGAGAGTGAATGTAAGCATATGAGGATGCTCTCTTCATATCTTGTTCCTTTTCCTCAGTCTTTTAATGACTTGGTAGAAAGGCAGCAAAGAAGTTTGCAATCAATGCCAATTACCTCATTGTGCTGTCAGCCGTGACTTCTCCTGTTTGTCAAATAGTCTCATAATTAGAACATTGTTAAAAGGCAACAAGTTGGAATACTGATGTCCACTAAGTGAGATGACAGGAAAAAAAATTATGAAATGTGGATTTAATGGATCAAAAATTCTTGCTTATACCTAACTTAAGATATTTGAGTTTCAGTATGCTTACAGTTCTTAATAAATTTTTTTATATAGTTTTTTTCGTATACTTCATATATGGCTGGGGTTGACTGCTTCTCATGATTTTTATTGTAATTGTCACATCATTCGAGTGAATTTGAATTTCCAAATGCATGTATGATTTACACTTCCAGTTGTATGCCCATAAATGTAGGATTTTTTTTTTTTTTTTTGGTCTTTATATTAATGGAATGTTGCCAACACATGATGAGTGCTAGATGCTGTCAATACACAGTGTTTCGTCATCAGACCTTGTTTCAAAATGGATGGGTGAAAGCGAAAAGCTAGTCTCAAATCTTTTCCAAATGGCTCGTGATGATGCTCCTTCCATTATTTTCATTGATGAAATTGATTCCTTATGTGGCCAGCGAGGTGAAGGCAATGAGAGTGAAGCATCTCGACGTATCAAAACAAAACTTCTTATACAGATGCAGGTATTTTGTGTTCACTGGAAGTGGATAAGAGCTTTGTTCCAAGCTTATCTTATACTAATACAACTGACATCCTTATACTTTAGTAGGTGATATGCAATATTAATAGCTTCCCTATCATCAACTTTTTTTTTGTCCTGCATTTTCTTTTTCTCTTTTACTTTCCATAAGTGGTCCAGTTATTGTTTCAGTTGCTAAGCTATCTGTCTGTTACTTTAGGGAAAGATTATAGAAGTCATATAATTTATATATGTATATGCATTCTGCTTCCTGCCAATACCAGTATGTATAGCGTTTAGACTTGATTTTTGGAGCTTAAAATTCTTAGGCCTTTCCTTTTGTCCATGAACAAAATTTTTGTTAGAATAATGGTTAAATGATTAAATTCACAATTTTCTAATAGTTTTAGCTTTTGTGACAAAAAGTGGTCTTAAGTTCAAGTCTTATCTCCAATCTACCTCCCAAAAAAAGGGGAAAAAAAAGGTTACAATCATATGTGTTAAATTTGTTACAAGGACAGAATACTGGTTCTTCTACTTTAGAGATTGGTGTATGGGCCTTATTGGAATGCAGTTAATTTTGTTACAAAGGCAGGCTGTACCTATGTCAGTTGACTATCAAGCATTCTCCTAGTTATTGCTGAGTCTCTTAGGCCATGGCCCAAATGAAAAGCAGGTTCCATTTCACATTCTCCTCATGCTCACTCAAATTCTGGCCTTAGGATCTCTTCCCTGTTCTCACACTAATCCATCTTATGGTAGTGAAATATGCAAATTATTGCAATGGCTAGTGATCAAACTCCTACCACCAGATAATTCTCCAATTTGAACTCTCAATAGCCGAGTCTGGAGTGTATAGTTTGACCTGGATCGAAGACATAGATCCCTTCCTACTCTCTTCTTGCATTCTTGGTGCATCATCTTTAGCCCGCATCTCTTTCGTCTTATTCCCTACTACAATTATCTTTAACCTGCATTAGTTCTTAACTACATTAAACAGTGGTTGTTGCCTTTGGTTTTTCTACTGTTAATCTTCAAATGGAAATTTTCTTTACCACATTTCAGGGTGTAGGCAGCGATGATCAGAAAGTTTTAGTTCTTGCTGCCATGAATACTCCATATGCTCTGGATCAGGTAAGAAAACTCTGATCCATTGGACCTAAGTTATAGAGTTTTATGACCTTCATTGCTTTGGGGTTGAGACTAAGGAAAATTAAATACAGGCCATACGTAGGCGTTTCGATAAGCGAATTTACATCCCTCTCCCAGATTTGAAGGCAAGGCAACACATGTTTAAGGTACTGTGGTTTTGGTAGAGCCATAGCAATTGATTCTTTTGGAGATTATGATTTGCTTAATATCCTCAATAGGTCTTTAATTTAATCGGTCCATCTTGGAGACACTCCTCATAACTTAACTGAAAGTGATTTTGAGCATTTAGCTCACAAAACAGAAGGATTTTCAGGTTCAGACATAGCTGTTTGTGTAAGTGTCCAGTTTACATTAGTTTCTGGTGTCCCTTTTGAGATATTATATGGCTGAAAGCTGTTAGCTACCTCCTCTCTTTCGATAGGTTAAAGACTTTCTATTTGAACCTGTTCGTCAAACCTGTGATGCGAAATTCTTCAAAATGAACTCTAGCGACATGTGGGTCCCTTGTGAACCTACTGAACGAGGAGCTGTTCAGGTTACCTTGCAGGAACTTGATGCACAATGCCTAGCTTCAAAGGTAAGTATTGGGTAGGAAACTGTTTTACTTATTATTATTATTATTAATGGACACTACATAAAGCTCTAGACCAGAAATCATTGCCAAAATTAGCACTATAATCATATTTAGAGCTAGGTATCAATAACTTAAATAGAACTATTAAAGACTTATTCAATGCTATGACTTATGTAGTTAGTCAATTTCAGAAAAGTAGGAATGTAGAAAAAAGTGGAAAAGAGAAGGGGGGATGGGGGTGGGGGAGAGATTTAACAAGAGCATGCCTCTATCTTATGTGCCTCATTCAATTTCATTAATGCACATTCAATGATGATTTTATCTTCCATCAAAATTACACAATTCTTTGGAGGAAGGTCAATTTGTGGTATTTCTTTTCTAGCCTCGTTCGTCCACTTCTTTTAATTTATATAATGACTTGAATGTAACTGGCTCAGGGAATGTATGACTTGCAGATCCAGCCACCACCAATCACAAGAGCAGATTTTGATAAAGTACTTGCAAGACAGAAGCCAACTGTAAGTAAAGCCGATCTTGAGGTGCATGAGAGATTCACGGAGGAGTTTGGGGAAGAAGGCTGATTGCTTGAGTTTGAACACAAGGGCTGATTAACTATTAGAAACAGGTAAAACTACTAGTATAGGTAAATGAAATATGTATATATAGTCGTCAATATAGCTTGTAATAGAAAGTTCAGCGTCTTTTTAAGAGAACACCGTGCCATATTGTTTCAATCTCTGTCTGTCTCACCAGAAGAGGAAGAGGTGGAAAGCTCTTAATTGATGTTTAGTGTTACTAGTCATAGTCTCCATATTCAATAATGATTGACAATCTTTCCAATTTTTTCCCATCTGGGTATGATCTCCTACCGGTTTGCCACTAGATGCTCATTGGAAACAATATCCTAGCTGCTGCTGGAACCAAATTTGTAATTAACCAATGATGAACATCTAAAATAGACTTAGAAAACAAGTTTCTATATGATTGATATCGTTAATGAAAATTAGCAAATGATGACAGCTAAAAATTTAGCATTATGAGAGAACTACTGTTATCTTATTGAGTATGCCCCAGGGCGCCACCATTAAAAGTAAGGTAACCTAAGGATAAAACTCTTATGTTTGGAATCGAGGAGAGAAGGAAAAGGTGTTCTGGTCATGGAGTTCACCTCGTGTATAATAAAAGTAGTATCAATAATGAATCCATGTGAAAAAATAAAATAAAACAACATAAAATTTGTCAAATAACACATTGTAACCTTAACATGTGGAAGATATTATCATAGATAGCACCCCTAGCATAGTCTAGAAAGGTAAAGTTTTTAAAAATACCCGTAAAACTTAACATAAGGATACTAATTGTGTACGTTAATAAAAACACACTCATGAAGGTTGGTGCTAAGTAGATAACTTACACAAATAATTTATAAGAACTAAAGGGTAAAAATTCCACAATAGGAGATCTAAATAACTAATTTCAAAGCAACAAGTAACAAAATGGTTGTTTGTTGATATGAAAACTCTGTTTTTTACGAGGTACAATAGGTTGGATTGAAGGCTATAAAACTCAGTCTTATTCTACTTCTCTCTCTCTATTTTTCTAAACCCCTTTTCCTATTGCACATCCCCCCTTTTTTAGGCATCTTTCCCTTCCTTATCTCTCCAGCTAGTTTGCCTCTAGCTGGATTCGAGGGATGCTTGTCCCATCACCCCTCTGCTATGCCATTGTTTCATCATGTAACAGGAATTTTGAGGGTGTCTTTGCTATTCAGGCTTGTCTATAATCATTTAATGTGGAAGAGGTTAGGTAGAGAACATCTTATGAATGCGAAAGTGACTAGCTCTATGGTCCTTATCTCTTTGTGGAGTTTCCCAAGGCAATTTTGATGACGTGTGCTGATTATTGGAAATCTAAAGAATTAGCACACATTATCTCTCCACCTTCCAATCAATTTTAGCCTCCAAAGCAACGACAAGGTACTAAAATCATCTATCTTCAAATCAACTCTAGAAGTTCCAGAAACACAAGCCTTGAAGAAAAGAGTTTCAAATGGCAGCCAAACTTTAGCTTTGTCCACGAAGACCTAAATTTGTGCTTCCTTTTTTTCGTCATCTTCTTCTTATGTGTGTGTGTGTGTGCGCACCTGTTCAACCACGGTTTGAGCAGTTCCATGCTTTTTTCTCATATAGAGGTTCTTAGGGTTAAAAGAACCGCAATGGTGAGAGATTCACGGTTAACTAGGTTTGATCATACGGTCCGGTCCGGGTATGAGAACCATGGTAGAAAATGGAAGTAACTAGTTAGATGATAGAACCAATCTCCAAAGAATCCACGGGATCAATAGTAACAAGTGACACAATCATATTCCGTAGATACAACTCTCATTATTTAATGATTTCAACTAACTAAAGTACATAATTGTTTTTTTAAATATTTTTTAATGAAATTTTTTAAGGGGTAATTAACTAATTATACTCCCCTCCCTTGAGGTTAGAAGAAAATAAAACTCCCCTTCTGTTCATATTAGTAAATATTTTAAATTTCTATGAAATTTTCTTTACCAAAGTTTAACCGTTATTAATAAAAACATAATGAAATTTGTTGATAATAATGCAAAATTTATCAAGCACCAAAATACTTGGAACGGAAAATCTCTCCACAACCCAATGACAAACTAAAAAAATAAAAAAGTCATACTAATTTTAAAATACTCTTTGATGAAAATTTTAAATCAATGGATTTTAATTCTGAAATAGAGGAAAATTTTGGAAACCTCCCCTTAAGCAAATGATATGTTAGTACACAACATTGTTAATTTAATAGAGTTTGATTAAATGGATGTCAACAGGGGAAAATGTTTTTCCCTTCAAGTTTAAGGTGAAATTTCGTTTGACTCATTTCCCAACACCTTAAAGGAGGGGAGTGTAATTACCTCTAGTTTTTATTATACACATATTGAGTTACAAAATATTTCATTTGCATCTTGTTTTGTTTTTAAAGTATTTTGGTTTCAATTCTACAATATATGATAAGCAAATGGTATAAACAAAAAGAAGAAAAAAAAATCAAACTTTACTATAACATATTTTTATTCCCCCCACCCCCTCTTCACCCCTCCCCCTTCACCCCTTCCACACATAAATTCTTGACTCTGTCACTAATGTGGATATCAAAAAAATGTGGACATTGTGCATGAAATTATGGACATTATGTGTATGGAGTATATATTAATAAGTATGATGGAAGAAGAGTTGTACTTTTACCCTTTTTTTTTTAAAAGCAAAACAAAGCCATGAAAATGAGCTACTCTAAATGAATCTTATATTATATGTCACTTTGTTTACTATCAAAATTATAGATGAAGATGACACATTAATTTCAAGGCAATAAAAATCAAGAGATGTTATTTGCCATATGCCTTTTCTCTTGCCAATGGCCAACCTATGATTGGCACTCCCTGGCTTAGGCTATCAACCACTAAATTCCACCAACAATGGCTAAGAAATGCTCCATTCGCTTTGTGTGGCAGAATTTCCAACTAGGGTGCCTAGTTATTTACTAGCAAGCTCCGTTTGTTTTTTCTTATCGATTTTCAAATCCTTCTAATAACCAGTATGCTTTGAATTCACCATTTATGTCAAAACCAATAGGTGGCCTAATGACCCAAATAAATGGCATTCCACTCTCTTCCAAAGCAATAGCAAGTTCCATCATTTGGGAAAGCACCAATTGTATTTTCAAAACCGAAACCTCCTGGTGCTAGTTCAGCCATTCTATGCATTGCACTATCGAAGACCCAACTTGTTTTCTAATTCTTTGGCCGATAACACGTGTATCAAAGATTTAGAGGAAGATGAAATCATGGCTTGAAGGAGTACAAGACCAATAGCCCAAACTGCCAGGTTTATATATTTTCTTAAAACTTCCAATCCTGGAGGTTCAAGTTCTTCTATTGTATTACAAAATCACCCATAAGAACCAAAAGAAAGTGATAAGTGATAACTCGTGTTTGAACAAACCTTAGTGGAATTAATTTAGCCAAGGTTAATTGGCTAAAAGGATAACTACAAGATTAACCATAATTGTCTTTAGTGCCCATAGGCTTGATTGTAATTCCATTTCTAAATTAAATTATAGATTTTAGTGGAAAATATTAAAATCATTATATAATTAATAAATTAATTTGTAAAAATCCTAATAAAGTCTAATAGAATTTTTTTTTTTAATTTTATATCTTTTCTAAGGTTTGTATTTGTAAAAGTAAAAATATGTTTATGAGTATAATAATAATTTTTTTGTTTATGTTTATGTTTATACTTTGGCAATGCCGGCTCTATGGTATAAGCAATTGATGTGGTCACCTAAGGCCCCAAGTAAAAAAAAAAAGCTCCAAAATTTTAGCTAATAGAGTTATTTATTTCATTGTAATAGTATTAAACCCAAATATTAGTCAATAAATAAAATAATATTTTTTTATCAAATGAAAAGCAAACAAAATAAAAAAGAGAAATGCTACATCTACAACATTTGTCATAACACTTTTATAACAAATTCTAAGTAGTAGGATGTTACAGTCTATTGTTAATAGTTAAAAAAAAAAAAAAAAAAAAAAATTTAGTAGTGGGTTTAAATTAGAACCACTAACAACTTAACACTTAATATTTGTTGTGAAAAAATTGTAAGTGTAACACTTCTAAAAAAAAAGATCAATATACAAAAAAATTCACAACATTTTTCACAATAGTTCGATTAGCAAACTTTTACTAGTTCTCATATAAGTTCATCACTAACATTATTCTTTTACTTACCACTATCAATTTGATACATTAACAGGTGTGAAAAGTTTTGTCCAATTTTTTGTCTATAAACATTCTAAAAAAATAAATATATGTGGTTCACATTAATTAATAGTAATTTTGCATCTAAAACAAGATAATCAATTTTTTCCTTAGAACCCTAAATGCATCAAATTACCCCTATACTATGGGAATTCAATCTATGATGTTGAGCATCTACTTAGTTTGTTCTATATGAACATATACCCTTTACTCTAGGGAATGGAACATAATTCATAATCGAAATAACTCAATGCCTTGTGCCATCTTGTCATGTATGTTATTTATCTCTTTTAGATTTTACAATGTGTGGATTTTTTTATTGTTAGATTGTCATTGTATCATAAATTTCACGCTACTAAGGTCTAATGCTAATTGTGACCCATTGCATTATCTTGTTTTTTTTCACCTAAGTTGGGTTATCTTCGGTTGGGGAACGTAAGAAAGGACACATTTAATGCTTGTGATTTGGTTATTTTTAGGGATAATTACACATAACCCACCTGTGATTTGGGCGAAAATCACTTTGCCTACCCATGGTTTGAAAAGTATCACTTAACCCACCCGAGGTGTGTTTCCGTCACTCTCCGTAACCCACCTCGGTCTCTGCCGCTACAAAAAACACCTTTTAACCCCAAAACAGAACATAACGCGAATCAAAACCCCCAAAACTCAAACACTTTTCGAGAGAGACACCCAAGGTGCAATCAGGCTTGTTCTTCGCAGTTTGGAGCGTGTGGAGAGGGAGAAAGCACTTGTTTGCATCATCGAACCTGGGCAAGGTATGTGTGATGTTTTTTCATCTGCATTTGGGTCTGTTCTGATTTAGGGTTTCAGATTTTGTTCAAGTGTGAACTTACTTGTGTGAAAGTCTAAATCCGAGAATCGTGTTATGTTGAGATGTCTTCATCAAGTGGTAATTTCTCGGGTTCATGTGGACATATGTGCAATGAGCAGACTTGTGTTTTAAGAACAAGTTTGAGTTTGCACAATTTTGGGAGGAGGTTCTTGGGTTGTAGCCGTTATAAGGTTGGTCCTAAGTGTCCTTTCTTTGTTTGGATTGATAACCCAACTTTGTCCTCGTGGGAATGAAGCTCGCACCTTTGGCTCTAGAGAAGATGTCTAGGCTTGATCGCTCTCCAACTTGCAAATGAGAGGGAAAGGACAGCTCTGAAACGGCAGGAAGAAGCTAGGCAAATGGCAGAAAAGGCTCTTGAAGAGGAAGCCAAAGCCAAGGAGAGGGAGAGAAAGGCTCGAGCTGTCTGCAGTGCAAAAGCTAAGGAAAAAGCCATTCTTGCTGAAGAGAAGCAAAGAATGTGGAAGCCTGCATGCATTTTGTCATGGATCTTTTTTGTTAGTGTTATGTTGTTGTGTTTTGGCTCAATTGAGTTCTCTGGAGTGAAGAGACCTAGATTGTTGCCCCTGAAGTAGTTAATTGGTTAGTAGAGATAGTTATGGCAATGGTGTTAATGAATTTGCATTGTAATAGCACTAGCCTACTGATGTAATGTTTTGATGTGTCAATGAATGAAGAATTGGTCAATTCTTGAGTATTTTGTGCATATCCTAACAACCATTCAATGGAAGAAGTAATGGTTAATTATCAATTTGGCTGTGCATACCATAACAACCATTCCACAATAAAAACTTTCATACACTATATTAGAAAAATATACTTGGACATAATTTGTAGTAGCAATAAATAAACTTCCATATAATTTGGTCATGCATACCATAACAACCATTCCACAATAAAAACTTCCCATACACTCTATTAGAAAAATATACTTGGACACAATTTGTAGTAGCAATAAATAAACTTTCATATAATTTGGTTGTGCATACCATTCCACAATAAAAATAATATACTTGGACACAATTTGTAGTAGCAATAAATAAACTTCCATATAATCTAGTTTGGACAAATATTGTTCCATACAAACTGTAATATCACAACTTCCATATAACAACTTGGAGTGTATTGTACCTTAATTACAAAAAGCACATTCCAAGGCTAGCAAAGATTGTTTTTTACACTAATTAGTAATTACAAAAAGCACATTCCAAGGCCAGCAAAGGATCTTTTTTTACACTAATTGATAATTACAAAAGGCCAACAATGGTCTTCACAAAAAAAAAAAAAAAAAAAAAAAAAACCAAAAAGGCCCACATGTTCCCACTAGCTTTACTCCTAATGCTGGCATGCGTACCCACTAACTTCATTCATTTCTTGCCTTTACTCTTTCCTCTTTCCACCCACTGGATTCATTTTTGGTGGCCTTTGTGCAAAGCAAGTCGTCCTCTAGTCCTCACACCACCAAAGGTGCTCCCACTTGCATGTGAAGGCTACAAAATAAAAAATAGATCCACTTGTTAAAAAATATCCCAAGCTACACAACCATCCAGGACTAAGTTACCCGTGAAGAACTTGGTAAGGTATCCCAGGTCTCCTAGGTGTGTGAAACTCGGTTGTGAGGAAGAGAACCATCCTGCTCTCTTGTGAGATGGCCTAGGTTGATTTCCTTGCTGTGAGGATGAAGGCTGAGTGGCGTACATCATGTTGTAGGTCCGGGTAGGCTCTTTGGGATGGTGGGCGAGGTGCAGTGAGGTGCGAGATCTAGGTGCAGGCACCCCTTCCCTTGCCCGCAACAAAACCCGTTTCAATACGTGTCTATTGTAAGTTTAAAAACAAGTTTTTTTTTTTTTTTTTTGCCATTTAAATCCTAATTACTTATAGCTTTTTCTCTTTGAAGTCTCTGTCTCCTCTGCCATAGTGTCTCCCCAAAGATGCCACCTTGCACCCTCTTGAGTTATGCCCTTCCTTTTTGCATTTTCCACATCTTACAGGTCTGTTCTGTCTACTTGCTTTGTAAGGGTTCCTAGGCTCATCAGAAGCCCTCTTTCTTTGCTTGGGTGGTCTGCCTAGTGGTTTGTATATGTGAGGTGCCAGGGGAGCGGGCTGTCCAGTCTCAACCTATTCTGACCGGCCAGGCATGGGAGGAAGTACCTTCTTGTATATCTCCATGTAAGTTTCTTTGAAGTAGCATGGGTGGGTATAGTCTTCTGGTGTCTCAATGTTTGTATAAATGGCTGTTATGGCATGTTTGCAGGGAATGCCATTTAAATCCCAAGACCTACAACTACATGTCTTCTTCACCAAATCAACTACATGTCTCTCATACTGACCGCCTACCTCATAAAGGAAACTACCAGCTGGGGTAGCACTAAATGCCTTACTTTCAACCTTCAATTTCTCCAACCTATCTTGTATGCTTGGACACAACTTTCTAGCATACTTCAGTATCCCTTCTCTTTTTGTGTAAAGCCTAGTCATAAGTCTAACCCTAATCCACTCCAACATTGCCAAGATAGGCTTGTCCCTAGACTTCAATATCATTGCATTAAAAGACTCACTCAAATTATTTACCAAACAATCTGTTAAGGCCCTAGGAGTGAAGTGTGACCTTGTCCACTTTGTGCGGGTGCAATGTTTGCAAGATACTCATATGCCTTTTCATCCAAATCCCTTATGTACTGCATGCATCTCTCAAACTCCCTTCTTGTTATGGCAAAGAAAGACACCTCCACAATGCATCCTTCAGCTCCAATCCCTTGTGATCAACTTTGAAATTGTTGTAGATGTGTTTCACACAATATCTATGCTCCACGGTAGGGAATAGTGTCTCTATTGCAGGTATAAGCCCCTGTAAATAAGCAAGCAAACAAACAAACAAAACAAGTTAGTTCAGCAAACAAAGTCAACTATTCAAGTGTAACTCAACAAAACAAAACTTGCATACTTTTTGCCTATCGAAATGAAGACCAACTGAAGCTCCTCTGGCCTCCCTATATCATCAAAGAAAATTTCCAAAACCATATCCAAGACTCCTTGGTTTCTTGTTCCACAACAGCCATGGCTACTTTGGAAAAATGTTGTCATTTGCATCCTTGACATGGTGCGGATAAGATTTGCCCACCAAATCGTGCTTTATGTGACAACCATCTAAACCTATAAATGGCCTGCATCCACCTAAAAATCCTACCTTCCGAGCATTGAACCTAACATACATCCTCTTAAATTTTGGTGGAAGTCTCCTCGGCCATTTCTCATCTCTGCAATATAACCCTACTCCCCTTGTCTACAAAGTGGTTATCATTTGTGCATAGTCCCTAAGGACACCATATTGCGCTTGCTCATCTCCATTTATCAAATCCTTTGCCTTTCTCTTTGACCTATACACTTGGTTTACACTTAGGTCAACAGATAAATTTTGCATCACATGGTTGTGTACACCACTCACCTCCCAATTTGGATTTTTGCTAAAATCCTCAATGAACCTCTTAGCAACATAAGTGATGTTGCTTGGCTGTTTTTGAAAGACTTGGGACAAGTACAGTCATCGATCAAGGTCTTAATTTGAAATGTTAGCTCTCCACTTATTTGAGATGCATAACATCTCCACCCACACCCATTCTTGCGGTGAACTGATATCTTGGTCTTCTCATTAAACTTGAATTTGATGTCAATAGGTTTTTGATTGCATACTCCCTCAAAGCGACTCAAACACCTTTGCATTAGGGAACTTCATCTCCTTCTTCAGTACAACATTTCTCATGTCACTCTTAGCATTAAACTCTACTTGCTCGGTACCGCTCATCATCAGACCCATCCATGCTAACCAGGTCATCCTCAAGGGCTGGCTCAGCCCACTCGAGGTCCGTGTGGGGTGCATTGCTTGATTCTGGGCTGTGTGGGGTGCATTGCTTGATTCTGGGGTTGTGTGGGGTGCATTGCTTGATTTTGGGTTTGTATTGGGAGTAGAACCTTGTGGAGCTGAGTTTTGAGCAGCAAATACATCATCACCAAAGCCATCCCCCTCTAGGCCTTCATTTAGCCAATCATCATCATCATCATCATCATCTCCTTCAACATTCTGTTCTTCATCTCTTGCATCAATGTCAACATCCTCAACATCTTCTTCATCATCACTCTCATCATCATTCTCATTATCTTCATCATCATCACTATCCAATTCTATTTCAACCCTTGTTGCATTACCACTTACATCACCACCTGCATGACCACCTACACCATCCGCCACTCTCCCCGCATCACCACCTACACCACCACCGCCACTCCCCGCATCACCACCTACGCCACCATCCGCCACTCCCCACGCATCGGGATACTCAACTGCCAATGGCTCCACATCTATGTCAAGATAGATTATGATTTTTTTAGCATACCATGCCTTATGAAGGTTTGTCATGTTTACGACATCTCAGATCTCTTTTCTATGTCTCTTAAATCATGTCAGATCACCATCGAGAATTAAATACTTATATCTACTGTGTTCCTTAGGAGCACCAACTAGATGACATAAATCCCGAATTTCAAAGTAACTCAACTTGTCGGGGTCAATCTCTGTCAGAAACGTGTCTGACCCACCCACATATTGTATGGTTGGCTCCTCCACAAAACATCCCCCAACATGAATTTCAAGGTCAAATGTGACATCATCCATCTGCAATTAAAATAAGTATTTTGTTTATACACACCGACATGCAGAAAGTGAGAAGAAGCCAAAAGAGACAACAAGCCAACAAATTGACAACAACACACGGACAAAGGACCACATAAAGCACATGCAAAACCAGATTCCCAACAAATTCATAGAGACCACACTACCCACACTTCACAAACAAGTGCAATCATTGACAAATAAACTTGATTCCTTCAGGTATATGCATTATAGAAACAACAATAGCAAAATGCATATCCTAAGCGATTCTACACATAAATAGCAAAATGCTAATTTAACATACAAAAAAATTTTCTTTGTGCGGATGAACAAAGAAACCCTAACTACGTGGGTGGGTCACCATAAAAAAATGACATCAAGAACCCAAATGCAGATGAAAAACATCACACATACCTTGCCCAGGTTCGATGATGCAAAACAAGTGCTTTCTCCCTCTCCACACGCTCCAAACCGCGAAGAACAAGCCTGATTGTACCTTGGGTGTCTCTCTCGAAAAGTGTTTGAGTTTTGGGGGTTTTGATTCGCGTTATGTTCTGTTTTGGGGTTAAAAGGTGTTTTTGTAACGGCAGAGACCGAGGTGGGTTACGGAGAGTGACGGAAACACACCTCGGGTGGGTTAAGTGATACTTTTCAAACCACGGGTAGGCAAAGTGATTTTCGCCCAAACCACATGTGGGTTATGTGTAATTATCCCATATTTTTAATAGGGCAATATAATAATTTTCCTTCTAATATTTTAGACTTTGGAAGAATATTGTGTGTTTTTATGTATTTGGAATTTGCATTCTTCTTACCCTTATTTTATTTTTTTTAAGGATTAATTTCCATTCAAATCATTTTGGAAAGCTCTCATATCAATCTATCAACTAAGGAAGATCTTTAGTGCAAGAGTACTAATGTCTTATATTTTATAGGCATTAGGAGCTTTGTACATTTCCTATCAAAACCAAATACAATTTTTTTTTCTTGTTAGTGTAAATTTCACTTTTAAACCCTATAGTTTTGGGGCAGTCAAAATAAAAACCCTATAATGTCAAACATACCAAGTTTAAACTTAAATTTTTAAACATAAAAATTTCACTTTTAAATCCTATAGTCAATGGTCCCAATAACATTTTTAGATTATTTTTAATTATCTATGGAAAGAGTAGTTGTTGAAGTTGAAACCAAAACAAAGGAGAACATAAATTGAATCAACTCAAACGGACTTTACTTAGCTCCTAATGGCTCCAAAAGTGGCTTTGGAAGCATCTTGTATGTATATGTGTGTGTATATATATTCAATAAATTAATTTGTAAAAAGCCTAATAAATTTACATATAGATGGAATTATAATTATTTTATTTATTTATTTTCTAGGGTATGTATTTGTAGAAAGAAAAATATGTTTACGAGGAAACAATATTTTTTTGTTTATGTTTATGTTATTGTTGGTTTTATTTAATGTTATCTTTAGGAAAAAGTTCTAGATTTTATACGAGTCCACATCCTCTGTCTCACTTTCTCTGCTCCACTCTATGCTCCACAAATCAAAACTTTCCATGTGTCCCCCAATTTAATTAGATTTTAACTTTATGTTATTTATTTGTTTATTTTTTTCATATACCTAGAAAAATAAAAATGAAAACCCAAAATGTCCCCTACTACCACCGATCCTCCACCACCACCAACCTTCGCCGGCATCAACTACACCGCTAATCACCGCCATCTACCACCACCAAGCCCACACGAACCACACCACCTAATTCAACAAACCCAAACATTTCTCTTAACTCTCCGTTAACTCCTCTCTTCTATGACTCACTGTTTCCTCCAGATTTGCATCTTTATGAACCATACCAAGCCAAAAATAATTCACCGATTTGGATTAAAAGTCAAAAACCATGCGTGCTATGGTAATTTAAAAGATAAGAATGAAAAAAGAAAAATAATTAGTGCTATTAAGATTGAAGAGGAAGCAAAAGAAACGTAAAGATTGAAGAGAACTTTTTGATTTGAGCCTTTGGTCTCCTCTGTCATGGGTGGCCGTTGATGTCGTCGATGATCCATTCATAGTGGTACAGGCGAAGGTTCTTTGGCGTGGGTACGCAAGGGTGGAGGTGGAGGACCGTGGTGGTGGTTGGGATTGTTTGAGTTTTTTTTTTTTTTTTTTTTTTTTTTTAATTTATTTTAGGAAACTAAGTAAGAAAAGGCTGAAAATTATATTTGAATATAATAGGTGTGTATGTGGCAAATTTTTATTGGTGAAGTATAGGGTGGAGTAAGAAAAATAGGACAGAAGATTTGGACTCATGTTATACACCTATAATATTTTTAGTTTTTTTTTGAATTATATAAGGAAAGAACAGTAGTTGTTGAATTTAAAACCGAAACAAGGGAAAACATAATTTTTTGAATCATATAAGGAAAGAACATAAGTTGTTAAATTTAAAACCAAAACAAGGAAAAATATAATTTAATTAACTCAAATGGACTTGAGCCTCTAATGGATCTAAAGCTTGCTGCAGAGGTTGGCCAGTCACAAAGTGAAATATTAGAACTAAACCAACTCAAGGGTGGGCCAAGAACTAAATATAAAATACTAAAATTAAACAAACTTTAGAACATAACGCCTTAAAAGGAAAAAAGAGGGAACCTGTGATGTGCATAGTATTATTAATACAACTATTCGATTGCTTCTTAATCCATTTTAATAATGCGTTTAAAATATCCCAAATATCCCCTAAAAGTTAATCCTATATGTATGTATGTATATAAAGTCCAATAAATTTAAATATTGATAGAATTATTTTTGGAGTAATTACACTTGTAAGGACCTAAAGAATAGCTCAAGCCCACTTAGAATAGTGGCACCCAATACTACAAACCCAATACAATAAATTTGTAAGAGAGCGGGAATTTCCAAGTCAATTGCAATGCTAAGTAAATCACAAAATTGAGGATAAAAGGACAAAAGTAATTAATATGAACGAATGAAGCAGTTATTTAGTGTGAAGTCTTCCTTGGGTAGGTCTGAGGATGGATTGTTCATTAATAGTCAAAACTGAGTTCTTATAGTAAGATCTTAAGTTCTCTTTCTCTCAATTCATAAAATGTCCATCCCTTCTTATAGGGGTTCCTTTCCTTATATAGTCTTTTCTATTGCATCTCAGCCCTCCACCTGTATGTCTATGGGGAATCACCGGGATGCTTGTCCCATCAAGACCCTTCTGGAGGAGGTAAAGAGAGCCGTGAGCTGTGGAGTCACTGTTTAGGTGTCTTTTCCTCATAAATACAAACCAGCTCGGTTGGTGCGAGCATTGAATGTGGAAGTAATGGCCACCTTCCCGGATATTTCCCTTTTTCGCTTGCATGACTCTAGTGCCCTCCATTGTGCTTTACTTTCTGGAGTAGGGACCGAGTAAGGTACTCCCAAGGTGCATTTGCTTCTCGGGTTCCTTGGACGATGGTCTTGCTTGCCTCCTTTCCTCGAACCTCTTATTCTAAGTTTAATCCAAACCCGAGTGGTCTTAACATCTTCCCTCTTCGATCTTAACCCACATGTCAAACTTGGGTTGACGCATGAATGGACCTTTCATCATCCTTAAGCAAGGCCCATGGGCCTTAGAATGTCCTTAGATTACTTGCTCCCACAACACTCTCTTCCCTTCAAGTTTGAAGAAATTAACACTCAATTTTATTTATATTAGTAACAAAATATTTTAAATTTTCATAAGAATTTTTTTACAAAAGTTTAAGCATGGTTAGTAAAAAATATAATTGATAAATTTAAAATAAAAATGCAATATTTATCAAGTACCAAAATACCTGCAATGACAAATCTCTCCATAATCCATTAAAAAAAAAAAAAAGCGAGAAGTCATACTTAAAATTTTATAAACTTTAAAACAAAGAATTTTAGTTTTTAAATGGAGGATAATTTTGGAGACATGGCCTTAAGCAAAGGATGAGTTAGTACACAACATTTTTAATATTAATTTAACAAAATTTGATCAAACAGATGTGAAAAGGGGAAATGTTTTTTTTTTTTTTTTCAAGTTTGGGGAGGAGTGTCATCTCCCCAAACTCAAGGAAATGGAGTAAAATTACCCCTATTTTTAATTATTTATGTTTTTAAATATTTTTCCCTTCAATTTTGGGGTGGAATGTCATCTCTCCAAACTTCAATGTCGCAAGGATTAAAAAAATATTTACTTCAATGCTTTAGTAAAAAACAAACTAAATTATATGTTGAATAATTGAATAGGCTACGTGTAAGTAATGTCTTCAAAATTATAGTATTTAATGTACCAAAGAAAAAGATAACAAATGCATCATATAATGCTGACATGAAACTTTTGAGTATAGAGCATTTCATTTCCCCCTTCAAAGAGCATGCAACATAATAGACGTTCACAGACTACATATATATATATATATATATATATATATATATATATATATATATATATACACAAAGGCGCACATAATATATTAATGACTAAAAACTCAATGTGAACGACTAGTGCTTCAGTTGAAGATCCGGAGTCGATAAAGGCTCTTGCCTCTTGCGAGCACTAATCGAACAAAATTTAGGTGGCAGTATGAGAATAGTCCGACAACTTGAGAGCAAGCGTGCTGAACATCTTGCTTGACCTTAAAGACAAAGTGGATCGAATCGTTCTCTTGTCAAAATTCCTATCTGGGGTGACCCTGCTGTATCTTGGTGTATTAGTCTTGGCAACATCAAATACTATCATCCAGCCATTAATAATCTGCAAGAACCAGGAATAAAATAGAGAGATTACCCTTTCTCTTACTCAAAGAGTTATATTTGTTTTATCTACAATTATGAACCAAAGCTTAAGGAAAACAAAACTACACTTGAACATTAAGCACAATGTTAGGACATATGTGATTCACTTGTTAGGAGCATATGTCACTATTTTATGTAATTGGCTAATCTTTTGACAAAACGCAATTTACTTTTATTTGGGTAGATTTAGGATGTGTTTAATATTTCAAAAAACATGTTGTTCAAGTCTAGTATTAAAGTCATGAAAATTGGACTAAGAAACAAGTGAAGAAAGTTGTTCATTAAAGCTGGACAGATAGCTCGACACCTACGGATAAATAGCTCAACAGCTTCTCAACAAATAGCTATCTATCGAGATTTAATAAGGCTCGATAGATACTATCTATTGAGGTTACGGGAATTCAGAATTTCAAATCTGATTTCGGCCCATCTTGACATGTATATGTAGGGTTTCTTTTCTCACAACCCTAGACATATATAAGGCTTATTTTAGAGGCCGTCACATAAGAGAATACAAGGAGAACATATGTAAAAGGTGACCGATGCCTTATTCTCTCTAAAAAAAAAAAGCTACTGCGTCTTTGTGCCTTAGGGTTTTGTAATCAAGTGCTTCTTGATCTTCATTGTTAATGAAGTAAAGAACTTTGCAGCCAACATTCTTCTTCCTCAAGTTGGTGAGTGAGTCACGTCTTGAGATTTGTGTAAAGGAATTAGTCACGTATTGAAATCCGTGCAACAAAAAGGTTGGCGTTCATATATTGAAGAGTTCGTGAGGTTACAAGCGGTAGAAGGTTTCTGCTATGAGTTCATCTACGGGGATTGTAGAGTCTAGGGACAAAGGTTTTGTACTAGATCTGAAACTTCTCTTTACTATAGTGAATTTCTTTTCGGGAAGGTTTTCTCCTAGGTTTTTTTTCTGTGAAATTAGTTTGTTTCATTGATTTTCCTGGGTTATCATATATTGTCTTATTTATTTTTTCCGCTGCATGATTTTGACATGATATTGATGTTTGTTTGTTTTAATAAGCTTATTCACATAAATCTAATTAATAACTTGGGTTTAAAACTTATTAATTCTATCAACCAGGGTCTAAATTTCCTAACACACAAGAAAAATACAAGGAAGATTCGTAATGGAAGAAAACTTACCTTGCCATTCATCTCTTTGAGTGCTGCACTAGCAGCCTCCTCTGTAGTGTACTCTATAAATGCATAACCTTTGGACCTTTTGGAAATTTTGTCCATTATAATTTTAACTGTTGAGGAAGCAGTGCATCAGCACGGGTATAACCTTACTAATGAAACACGTCATTTATGAGCATGGAAATGCAAACATACCTTCAACAAGCTCACCAAAGCCTTCAAATGCAGCACGCAAGGTTTTCTCAGATGTGTAAAATGACAGCTCTGTTTTTAAATCAAGATTGTAAATCACTGTCATTTGTGAATAAAAAAAGAGGGAGTAATAAAGTTGCTGGACCAGAAAACTTTTGGATTTCAGAATGGAAACTACAAGTAATACATTATGATCTCATAAGAGGACACCATGGCAAGGTCCAGGGAATCTCCAAAGACTAAATAGAACCAAACGTTAATCAGGTAAAACTCAAAAAAGCATAATTAGACAACCATTATAGTAGAACAAGCATGCACATTTCATAAATAAGAATCTTGAATTATTTCTTAAAAGTGGTCTTCAAAATATGAAACTTACAAGCAAAGAATTCAAACTCACAGTCTTGCAACATACCTGTAACGAATAGTTTCTTTGTTTTTATAGGGTTGTTTGACTTGCTTCTGAAGGATCTGGCAGATCTGTGGAACTCTGTAGATTATTACCTGAAAATACAGCTTGTTTACTCTACAATGGAAAGAATTGTTGCAATGCAATGGTAAACTAAAGATATAATCTGAAAGACATTGAAATGATTCATTGGGAATTGGCCTCTTATTACAAATCAAGATTAATAATTTCAGTAGTTTATTCTAACCCCATATAACAACAATAGTAATCCAGTTATTAAATCATCATTTGCATATTTTCCACAGAGAAAACATTGAAGAGTAAGACTTATAAAAAAAAAAAAATAATAAAAAAAAAATTAAAAAACTTGAAGAGTAATGACATATTCCACTTCACATTAGAAGATTTTCTCTCCATAATAATAAAACATGCTTAAGCTAACTAACAGAAGCATGATAAAAACATAAATAAACAAGTACTCTAGCACTTGGTAAACATGGCATCAATCAATCGCTCTATTGAGGAAGGTTTCAGAATTTTACTCTAATAGTTAACAGATAATGTCTATTCTGCAAGCAGTCAAGTTCTATCAAATACTCGACCAATCCTCTAACCAGCTGTTTACACTAGGTGATAACATGTCATTAAAATCCTAAAGTGGAAAAATTTAATGGTTTCTATAGGACTAGGTCCTTAACAAAAAATATAACCTAATGTGCTTGGTATGTTCACCTCACTGGTGAATGTATCAGAACAGGTGAAAACACTGATATTAGCCAGGCAGCAAGTAATGTCACAAGGTTGGCTGCAAGTTTTGCATGTTTGATACCGAAATAGATTAGATAGATTAAATTTATTTTACCAAATTTTGCTGTGGTTTTATCAAATAATAATGAAGAATAGTTCCTTGGACTTGGGAGACAACGTAGAAAATAGATTGGTTATCATTCCTATTAGTCTTTTCAATGAGTTAGGAGAGGTGTTGGCTATTTATGTAGGTTTTGTATTCGATAAAGGAATCTCAGAATAATTCTGACTCAAATGTCTCCCCACCCCTCACTCTTATTTTAGGAGGCTGGCCAGCCTCAAAGTAGATTGTTTCGCCTACTGTTCATATAGCACTTGATAGAACCGGAGTCCATCACACTGTATGAGGTTCTTTTTAGAAATTCCAAAATATTCAAAATTTGTAAAAATGAAAACAAAAAAATGATGTTTGATGGGTTATACTATAAAATTTCTTAATCATGTAATGAAAAATATTATATTAAATGGGACTGCTTAGAGTGTGATATCACCTAAATACCTACCCTCAAGCATTGTCCACCGATAAAGATCAGTATATTATCACAAAGCACAAAAAACAGGCTTTCAATAAATTATATATTTTTGCTTTTGTTGGGGTGGCTGATATCAGTCACTCCCTCATACTGACCTTAACTAGCACCAAATATACCTTGCATTAACCATTGAAGATTTCTGTCTCGCACAACCAAATCATCTTGACAGTCTCACTTACATCATCTGATCATCATTAACCAAGTTGGACTAGCCAAGAACCCATCTTGGCTAAGGCATGTTTCGGAGCAATTGGATTAAGAATTAAAAAATCTATTGTTAATTATTATGCTATTTAAAGAGAGTGTTAGAATTATGATTAAGTGATTAAATTAGAATTATGATTAAGTGATTAAATTCACCATTTCCTAATAGTTTAAGCTTTTGGGAGAATCGGTAATTTAACAGAGAGGTTGGGCCTTAGTACGATAGCAAGTGCATTCCACCCAAAGTGACAAGTTGCAAATTTGAGTCTAGGAATCAGGCATTCCATAATAAAATTGGAATTGGGTGTAAAGCACTAAGATTGCCTACCAATCACCTCTCCCAAATCCCACAAAAGTAGGAGTTTTTGGCACTAGGTACAACAATTTTATTATGTTATTGTAATATCTTCACCAATTTCAGCATTGCATACCTCCTCATTTGCTTGAGCAACCAGCAACAGAGTTTCTTAAAACTTCATGGTCGTACCCAGTGCACAAAGCTCCCACTTTTACGGAGTCTAGGAGAGGCTGCACAAAGCTCCCACTGTTGTGTAGTCTAGGAGAGGTCATGGTAGGTAGGCAGCCTTAGCCCCCTTTTCTTAAAACTTCATGCATGTTGTAAAATATATTCCAAAACCACCTTTTATACATGAACTTCAATTTAAAGATGAGCCCTAATCAATACACAAGAACCAGACCTGAAGCCATTTTCTGACATAAACTAGTTGTTATCAAATTTAATAGCAAGTATTTGAGAAATGCACCACCATACATGTCACTATAACGTTAAAAATCACTTTTTGGGGTCTATGGAATATAATTTCTTTTCCCATGGCTTTCCAAAATAATTTTCCAAGAACAAGGAGTAAGCAATTTACTTTCCTAAGTAGCATTTGAATCTTCTACCCATTTAAAGTTATCACCTGCACCTAAACTCCATCCAGTTGGACGAATTCCAATTAAGAATATAATAAGTTGGACCCTAACTTTTTCAGTCTCACCCCTCACATAGATACATTGGGAATCTCTCTTTCTCAATGCATCTGATTCATTTCTCCTCGCTCAAGACTTCTAGCAACTTTGCACAACAGATTTTGTGACGAGATTGGCTATACTTACACCTCTTTCTTACCCCAGCATCAGATACCTTCCTAATCTGCTCATTTTGTTAAACCTTCTGTAAGCCATATGGTTAAAGTTTCATGGGTATACTTCTCATGGCTATAGTTAATACTTCATATATTGTACAATTCTACTAACTACTACATGACTCAGTATAATTGACATAATACTTCCCTTTGAATGTCCAATTCCATCAGCAACATTCTCATTGAGCTTGACAATAAAATACGATCAGGAATTACTTCCTTGAGCTTTCCCTTGTGCTAAAGCTCACTTAGCAACCTTCACAGTCAGTATCAAACGCTGTCCACTTTTATAAGTCATTAATTGACATTGTGTGCTTTCTGTTGCAAAGGCATGCTCTGCCACAAACTCTAGAATCACAACTGCTATACACTACAAAGTGTTCCCAAGCCCAATGCATGATTCTAACCAAGGAAAAGACTCATCTCTGCCACAAAGAACTGCAGCCACTATAAAGCCTATTTTTCTACTCAATACAAAGTCTTCCACTTTCGAGGAAAAGACACATGGCTGCTACTGGACCATAGAACTTTCCTTTAGCTGCTTCAAAGACTGGCCATCTACAATGACACAGAATTTACCCCTCCACTAAAATCCAGCTCAAATTAATAAAACGTCTAAAGTTAATTGCTTTATTTACATAACTAAATTACTTGAGAGATCATCTCATACAGTGAAATCACATAAACATATTGGTTGATTAAGTATTAGAATCTCTAAAACATGTATTTGTTATGACACTGACACAAATATACTAGCATAAGTTACATGGTGCTGCTGCTATATACTTTTTTGACACACAGGCCTTTCAAATAGAAATTATTAAAAGAAGAAAAGAAAGAAAGAAACAGTCAAAGTTAATAATTTGCAATATATCTCTGAGATCAAGATATCACTGAATACAATGCTTGAAGAGAAGCGACGTTGCAAGGTAGAAAAGATGTGGAGCATGTTTTTTCTGATCAAACATTAAAAAAACACACAAAGATATTATTTGAAAAACGTACAAACCTCCATAATCCTTATTCTCTGACTCAAAATTCTTATCTAGCTGAACAGATAATACACCTGGTACACCTACACCATATGGAAGCATTTGTCTTCAAGCTGCAAAATACATATCACAACCGTGGCAAAGAGAAACCAAATGCAAATACTAACCAGCTAGTTCCCGTGCACATTCATTGCCAAGTTCACAACAGAACCCAAAGTTAGACTGCCAAGAAACATGATAAATACACATTGTGCGTCTTTCTCACTACAAAAAGTATTATTCCACTTTCAGGGTGAAGAGAAATAAAGCAATCAAAGGAAGAATATTGCATTGATGCACTGTTAGAGACGTTACAATAAAATGGAACAGAAACATAATAACAAGCTCAAATGTTATTTACTTACTTCCCCAAAACCTTGGTCAGTATTTGAGCATAATAATCAACCATTTGAGCCTTTGTAACAACTCCAATCCCTGGTTTGTCCATTCGAGCAAGCCAGTGTTTGGTACTCCCCACGGGAAACAACAGATTACTTCCAATTTGTGAGCTTGACAGATAACTGGATTGAATACTTGAAAAACTATAATCCTTTTTCACAGAACTATAATCTGGGTCAGGCCTAACTGATAAAACGCCGGGTAATCCTAAAACATATTCATTACACATCAATATTAATGAAACTACGAAAGTGACTCTCACAATTTTAGTTTCTCCACAAACATGAAAGCAAAGTATGGTACAGAATTGAAGTACATCAGATGACTCAGACTTTTTCTGCCATAGAAACTTACCGGCAAGTTCACGGGAGGTTTCTTCATCAATGTCACAGCAAAAGCCGAAGTGGGTATCCCAAGAAGCATCATATATACACATCTGAGCATCCTTCTCACTGTAATTCAAAAAATCACAACCAAAGCAGGATTTCAGACCAAAAGCTAAGAAACATTTGCAACATGACAAAAAAAGAATATTTTGAAACATACCCACCTGCCTAAAACTCTTTCCAATGTCTTAACATAGAATTCAATAACTTGTGGTTTGGAATTGACCCCTTGTGGAGGAGCCTCCATGAGCACCATCCAATGGTGGTTGTCACTACTGGGAGTGGAAGTTAATGCTGGTGGTGTTATCGTTGAAGTGGCACTTGCTTTATTAGAGAAACATAGACAAGAAGAAGAAAAAAAAAGAAAGATGAAGGTGGTTGTTTTTCTTTGGAGAAATGGAGAATTTGAGGTTTATTGTTGGAGTTTGGAGATGGGTTTTGAGAGGTTTGAATGGAAATATTTGTGTTGTAGAGATTATGGTTGAGGAAGAGAGAGCTTGTTCCATGGCTGCTTTTTTAAGGTTTCATGGCAAACTATAAGCTCTCTCAAAGTCTCAACTATGCCAATCTGCTATCAGTTTATCTCATCCGTTTGTGTTGTGTTTCTGATATTTTTGGGCGCTTAGAAATTAGAATAGTGTCCGTGAAAGACTGAAAGGGCAAACGGGTTACGGGCGGGTTGGTGTTTGGGTCGATTCAATTTCGGGTTCAAACAAATTTTTTTTTTTTTTTTTTTTTTTTTTTTGGGTTTTTGATTTTCTAAATTTGGAAAAATTTTTAACGTGAATCAGAATCAAACTAATTTTAACTTAATTGAGATTTGAGCATATTAAACCATAATATTTGAATGTTAAATTTGAAAACCATAGCCATTCCATGACATTATAACCCAAATTTCTACTTACATCATTTATTTATTTATTTTTGGTTAATAATTTTGATAGTTGGTAGAGAGATGCTTTAAACTTTTGATGTTTTTTTTTTTTTTTTTTTTTTTTTTTTTTTAAGAAATACTGAACTTGTATTCAAGTGTTAAGAAATAGTTGCTACATCAATATCCCGAGCACAGGCACGCTCAATATGGCTCGGGCAAGATTCTACCTAAGCAACATAACTAACTAGTGACTTAGAATACTGTGCTAACATGTGGGCGGGGACATTTCCTTGCCTTTTTGTATGGGAGAAACAACATGACCTAAACCAACGTGATTCTTTGGAGGATGCTATCCACGATGAACAGGATCGAAGAGCTTGGTGTTGCTAAACCTTGGACAAAGATTGAATACGACCCGATTGCATCACACTCAACCACCATATCTTGGATGTCTAAGTCAAGTGCGAAGCGCATGCCAACCTCCATTGCTTTGGCTTCCGTCTCAAGGGTGCCAAAGGGAGCCACCATGGGGCTGCTTAGAGCAGCAATCACATTCCCATTGCTATCACGAATCATCACGCCCAACCCCACCTTCCTCTGGTTCGCAAACACAGCCCCATCAGAGTTTACCTTGTATTGTCCCGGTGGTGGAGGCGCCCGGTGAACTAGTTCGGGGTTCACTACGATTGGCTTCCATGGACCCTCATTGGCCATCCGGAACTCGTCCATTAAGCCAAGGGAGGTTTTCAAAGTGACCCTACCAGGTTTACCCCTTTCACCGTGACGGGATGACATTTCTCTCTTTCCAGATACCCTAGCACACTGAGACAAATCGTTCACCCAGGCCGGGATGCACTTCCTCATCTTGTAGAAGCTTTTCCATAATATCCAAAAGAACACTAGTTGGGTTCGATATCAAAAGGAAGAGAGAGCTTACTCGTGTTCCACACATCCTTGGCATGAGCACAAAACCGGAGAATATGGAGAATGTTTTTCGTCAGGTTCCCGCATAGAGCACAACCACCTTCCACTTCAATGTGCCTCTCATCAGTAGCGCCTCTTTGGAAGCCAGTATGTTTCTAGCTGCCTTCCAAGCAAAATGCTTGACTTTTTGAGGAAGGTTCATTCTCCACAGCCCCTTCCATACGTTCTTCCTCGCCAAGGGGTTCGAGCAATCTGCTTTGCTGCACCACCCCTATTCACCTCATAGGCTAGCCTATATGTGCTTTTAATAGTAAATTTTCCACTTGGTGATTCTGCCCATATCAATCTATACTTGGGCCAATGCAAACTTAGAGGGATGCTTAAAATAGCATCTACATCCTCCTCTGTGAAACAGCCTCGGATCTGCTCAGCTTTCCACTCCATGGATGCTCTGTTTATGAGGTCGCAAACTAGAGCAACATTTGGGCAAGCATCTTCACATGTGACCACACTGTAGGAAGACGGCTTAGGAATCCATTTGTCACACCACACCTGTACACTCTCCCCCGAGCCTATTTGCCACCTCGTTCCCCTTTTCACCACCCCTTGGGCCGCCATAATGCTTCGCCAAGCATAGGAGGGGTGGCGGCCTAAATCTGCCTCCAAGAAGAAACAGTTGGGAAAATACTTCGCCTTAAACACTCGGGCAAACAAGGAAGTAGAGTTGGTTTGTAACCTCCATCCTTGCTTTGCCAAAAGCACCAAATTGAACATCCTTAAGTCCCCGAACCCCATGCCGCCCATTTCCTGTGGCATGCACAACTTATCCCAGCTTAACCAAGCTAGCTTTTTCTCATCTTTAACCTGACCCCACCATAATTGTCGAACCAAGGAAGTGAGTTCATCACATAATTTCTTCGGCAAGAGAAAACATGACATGGAGTAAGATGGTGCTGCTTGTGCAACCGCTTTGATAAGAATTTCCTTACCAGCAGTTGTCAAGAGTTTTTCCTTCCAACCCAACACTTTGTTTACGACCCTCTGTTTTAAATTGGTAAAAGTATTGCTTTTTGATCGGCTCACCAAGGATGGCAACCCGAGGTAGGATTCATGAGGCCGAATCTCAATTGCACCGAACATTGCCTTGATTGACTCCTTTAACTCATCACCGTGTGTTAGGACTGAAAAATAAGGAGGTTTTCGACTGATTTAACTTTTGTCCCGATGACTGTTCGTAGACCTGAAGCACCCTCTGTATTTCAACACATTCCTCCAATGAGGCCCTCCCAAAAATGAGACTATCATCTGTAAAGAAAAGGTGAGACATGATGGGTCCCCCACCCAAAGCAGCCACTCCTTTTAGCCTCTGTCGTTGAATTGAATCAGGATTAGAGCAGATAGACCCTCTGCACAGATGATAAAGAGATATGGAGAGAGTGGGTCGCCTTGTCGAAGTCCACGCAACGAACGTATTTCTCCGCAAGGCTTGCCATTAATTTTCACCGCATAAGAGACCGACGACACACACCTCATGACTATTTGCACCCAATGCCCATGAAAGCCTAGTTTTAGCATTATCTGCTTTAAGCACTCCCATTCTACCCGGTCGTAGGCTTTACTCATGTCTAATTTCAACACCATTTCCCCACTTTTGGCTTTTCTTCATTTGCCGATATGATTCATCACTTCATGTGCCACTAAAATATTATCAGTGATTAACCTCTCTGTCACAAACGCACTTTGGTTTTCACATACAACTTCCTACAGCACTACCTTCATTCTATTTGCCATCACTTTTGAAGCGAATTTATAAGCCACGTTGCACAAGCTTATTGGTCGGTAATCCGTGACCCTTACCGGATCTTTCGTTTTTGGGATAAGCACAATATGTGTCTTATGGAACTTGGGCGGGGCCATGCCATGGTTAAGAAAGTTTAAGGTATTACATATAACGATCTCTCTAACAAGAGGCCAGAAGTGTTAATAAAATAAAGGGGGCATACCATCCAGGCCCGGGGCCGGCGTGGGGTGTATCTGCTTTAAGGCTTTCTCAACTTCCATTGCCTAGAATTCCCTGATCAGTGAGGCATTCATCCTATCCAATACCTTTGGCTAAATTGCATCAATAAGCTCCCCCTCAATCCGAGGGTTGGATGAGGTAAAGAGGCCAGCAAAATCTTGTACAAATTCATGACCAATCTGCTCCTCATCTTCTATCCACACGTTATTGGAGTCCAGCACCCTAGCTATAGTGTTATGCTGCATGCGGTTGGATGCTTTGGTGTGGAAAAAAGTCGTATTCTTGTCCCCTGCTTTCAACCAACTATTCCTTGACCTCTCAAGCCACATATCTTCCTCAATGGCAAGAGCTTTGTTTAACTCTAATCTAACCTCATGAATGTCATTCAAAGCCGCACCTCCCATGTTCAAATTCTCCAGAATTTGGAGCTTCTGTTGCAGAGCAGTGACTCTTCTACCTACGTGGCCAAAAATATTTTTGTTCCACGACATTAGAGTGGATTGGCATTCTTCCAGGCAGCTAGCAATTGGCCATTGAGAGCCCCTGTTTTCACCTCTTGCCTACACTTCCTGAACCACCTCACTACACGCCTCATCTTTGAGCCACATGGCTTTGAACCAAAATAGTTTTGATCTCCTGGATTTACGTCGAAAGGGGTTGGCTGCCTTTAAGAGTAGAATACTATGGTCAGATGTAGAGGAAGCAATATGAAGTAATTTGGAACGTGGGAACATCCCAACCCAATTGGTGAAGACCAGTGCATGGTCTAGTCTTTCTTGTATCCACCCGTGGTTGCCTAACCTCTGCCGCCAAGTGAAAGCCGAGCCCTTGTACCCCAAGTCCCCGAGGTTGCATCTATTTATTGCATCTTGGAATTGTTTCATCTGACCCTTAGGTCTAGTATTACCACCCTCCTTTTCACTTGCGAACATGAGTTCATTATAATCCCCCATACACACCCAAGGTAAGTCATCTGCGACTCACGAGTCTTGAAAGCAAAGTCCAAGATTCATTGCGCCTACTAGTTTTGGGGTGCCCATAAAAACCGGTAAACCTCCATTTCCTTGCACCCCGATTCTCCGAAATGATAACATCTATATGGTTGGGAGAGTAAGTTTGCACCTCCACAGCTTGTAGAACACCTCCACAGAGAGCAAGCCCACCCCTTGACGAATACAAGGCACCACAAGCCCCCGTTTTCTGTCCAACTTCCTTTGTACCCATTTCATCTCGGTAACATCATACTTAGTCTCCATTAAGAAGACTCAAGTGGGATCTTCCTCCTTCACTACTTTGTGTAGTGCTTTAACTATGAGGGGGTTCCTATGACATCCTCTTCTACCTTTTTCCTCTTCACATTCTCCACCAAACCCGAAATATCTTTCAAGGGAGAGCGAGTTCTACGCTTACCACTCTTTACATTTTGTTCTACCTCCATTATGGTACCCGTCCCCAAGTCATCACTTTTCACCCTCACTATCCCTCTACGTAAAACATTTTCTTTTCTTTGCATGGCTGGTCCTACTCGACCTTTCCTTAAGTTTATTTGGCTAGACTTTTTCAGTTTAGGCTTTGTGGGGCTAGCCGGTGAGGTTGGGCCCATAATAAAAGGAGGGAGAGTTGTAAAGTTTACCTGGGCTTTATTGGCTGGCCCATTATGTGGTCGTGACCCGGTGTTGACATCATATTGCTTTTTGACATTTCCTGGGGCCCATCATGCCTAGCATCATCTTCCACCTTCATCTGCGTATGGGTTGCCTGAACATTTGTTTGAATCACCTCGGTCATACCCGTGCTTTGCAATGCTTTATGGTGATTTGTTGTGTCAGGCATATCCCCAAAAATCGCTGCGTCAATCTCCTTTAGTTGCTCCTCGAACTAACTACCTCGCTGCTCGTGAGGGATTTGCGAGATTTTCACCTCGGTAGTTGCGACCACAACCCCCACGTTAGCTTTACCTTTTTCATTGTCCTTTACCGCCGTCGTTTGGGGATCAGTTCCCTTCACAGGACTTTGCGAATGCCGGTCTGATCCCGTGACAGACTGAATATGGAGGTCAGGTTCTTTTGTACCTCCTTATCGCTGTCCCGAGATCGTGCCAAGACCAGATTGAGGTTTTTGAAGTCTTTCTGCGTTGCTCTCGGCCATGGCCCATATGGCTTGTCCTCTGCATTCATCCGTTCAAATCACGTCAAGCCCCACCAGGCAATCATTTTCATTGTGGGTCACCATACCACAAAGGTAGAAAATATTGGCATTTGCTCATACTTGAAATCAACCCAAAACTGACTTGATTCTCCCGTCGAACCTTCCACCTTCCTCTCGCACACAATGGATTTGAAATGTCTATCATTACCCTTATGCGCATGAAACTTCCAAGGCGAAAGCCTTTTTCATTTGCGTCTACACTTTCCACCGCCCCAATGGTGGACCCTATCTTTGTACCCCACCTCCTTGGTTTGGAATGTGGTTGGGATGCCGTGGATTTGGATCCATAGTGCCATCTGTCAAACTTGATCTTGCTAACTGCCTCTCTTGTTTTCGGCTTGTGTAGAGCAAGGAGGTATTTATCAAAGGACCAAGGACCTTGAAGTTAGACTTTATCTGCATCATCCTCATTTTGGAAAAGAAAGAGAGCCTTATTATCTCCTAAGTCACTAATCTCGAAGCTTTGGTTTGTTTTCTAGATTGATCTTAGAACTCGCGCCACCGACTCCAGGTTCACATGCCGTTTCATGAAGAACTTCCCGGCCAACACTCTGTTACTTTCTGTCATTGGAGCATCTATAATAACCTCTGCTCCCTCCCGATAGCTATAAACTCGCACATCTATTCAAGATATCATCCATGACTTTCTTACCATGGAATGTAAACCAAACGTTTTCTCTTGTGTTGATGAGAGAACTGTTCATATAGAGACGAAAAAGTTTCACCTCTGGGACTCCTGGCAGAACCTAGAGAGAAAAAAACACTTGAAGACGTCAATTGAAATACAACTACAAGATTCTTGGAAAATTTCTTCATACGTAAGTGATAAGTCTTTATCTTGGGAGTATTTAAGATCATACAAACATTTTTCTTGCAACAATTTAAACTCTAAACTATATATTTTTCCCTTATAATTTGGAGTTAGTTTTGAATCAATATGATTTTTTAAAATCTTTTCATATCAATTAGTCTCTAACAAGTTCTTGCTAATTAAAAGTAACAAATTCACAAAAACTGTAATTAAAACTTACTTGACATCAAAATCCTTTGATAATTTCATGTGAATTGCATATTGTATTCTCATAAAAATACTTTAGAACGACATTAAAATTCTAATAGACAATAAAATTTAATAGAAGTGCTATTATTTTGTGAACTAGATTGTACTAACATTCCACTTGATATTTACATGACAATTTACGAATGGACAAATTTGTATAAATTTTAAAATTTAAGTTTTTAATTGAAACTTTTTAAAATCTAGAATTTAATTCATAAATATTTGTATCTAGGAATGTGTTTTTAGGGATGCCAAATATAACATCACCACCTATAAAAGCTATTACAAAACGCTTGGGAAAAACAACAACGAACTATATCACTTGGAGGTAAAGCTTCAATGTCATCCTCTGCAACTCAAGGGTGTAGAAAGTTTAAGAGAAGTTTCGAAGGATAAACACATTGGAAGCTTGTTTGCTCTAATACAATTACAACATTACTATATGCAAGGGACCCCAAATATTTATATCAGCTCGAGACAAACAATCAACTCTCACTTAGCAATGGTGATTCAATGTCATCCTCTGAATTATTGCTTGAATGTGCCCCAGGTTCAAGCAGGAAAGCAAAACATAAAGAAATCATCTGAGGAGATTAAGATTCAGAGTTAGTTAAGAGAGAGAGAGAGAGAGAGAGAGAGAGAGAGAGAGAGAGAGAGAGAGAGAGAAGGGGGTATGTGCTTACCATGCATATAGATGCGCATATAATACTGAAACCTTTGCGATTGAAAGGAGCACTACTAGATAAGAACCATCTTTGAAACAACAATTTAACTTGTTAGCAATACATATGAATTGATTCTAACACTCAACTAAATAAAAGATGAGTTAGTCCACTCACAAGTCAATGGACTCATTACAAGTGGTGATAACAAACTTGATAATGATTCCACACCAGCCCACAAATCCTTGTGCTTTTCCCCTGCACAAACAATTGAGCATGCATGTCAATGGAGTGACCACAGTTCAAGTGCTTTGTAATTTATTTAGCTCAAGAAGTAACTCAACACAGAGCAAGTTGTTTTGATACGGGAGAACCCCATATCTACTCTTTTATTTTATTTTATTTTATTTTATTTATTTATTTTTTCGTTCAGCGTACTCATGAAATTCTCTATCAGTCAAGTGAATGCAGCAATTTCATTCGATATCCATAGATAAACAATCGAAAGAGAAAAATAATTGGACCAATTTGCCAAGAAAGCCGCCACTTTAAACTCAAAACTCACTACTATGTCATGCTGATCTGATTTGTACCGAACACATGATGATGAATCTACCTGATTTTTCCCAACTGAGTTCAAAGTTCAATCTAAAGAAGTAGAAAACATCCAGGCCTAGATGAGTAGTGTGACATATGAGATGATAGCATTAGCTTTTCTCAAACGACGTTATCTAATTTAGCAGCCTCACTCTACATATGACAATACCAAGAATATAGAAACTAGGTCTTTCTTTATATTGGTAGTAAGAGCGAGAAGATTTTTTTTTTTTTTTTTTTTTTTTTGGAAATCATAATTTTCCAGAAAGAATATCAAGAACTATGGAATGCGAACTCGTAGGTAATGGGATCATAAGTATTTTTCAAACTCTGATCGTTTGAGCTCGATGCTCTTGAAATAATGGCATAAGTCTGCATGTAATTTGACGGGAAAAATTGAAAGACCATTAGAATTAAAGGTGAACTGAATAACCACATTGAATATTATTTTTATGAAAGAATTGATGATTCCAATACTTACAAAGCAGTCTTACAAGGACAACTACCACTTTAAATGTGGCGACCATGAATGGTACCTGCATTGTGGCAATGTTACATTGTTTCTTGACGAGAAATGTATCCACAGTTGAAAAAATAAAAAGAACTAGGAAAATTTTAGTTTTTACTTTCACAAAGTCTTGATTAACACATGATTGATTTTATAACTCCTAAAGGAGGAATAGAAACTATAAAATTCAAAATAGCCTAAAGAAAAATCAAATAAATAAAAGATTCTGCTCAAGTGTTTTTGTGTCGAAAAATTTTCCTTTAGAATAGAGTTAAATAAAACATTCATCAAGTGTGTACATACCCATGGCGCCCATGCAAGGCCATTGAATAATGCCTACACAAAGAAAAAAAGAACCATTAGTTTTTCTTTTCTTTTGTAATTTGTGCTAGGGGTATTAAAAGTAAAAAACAAGCGACTTACATAAGCTATTGATGCAAGTATTCCTATGCACAATATCACCTTCTCTCCAACCAATGGATTTATTAGTGGAAGCACCAACATCCGGAAGCAAACCACAAACCGAACATATTATAGGAAGAGAATTTCTTAAGGATTTTAAATTTTTCATAAAGGAAAACAACATCCTTAACATGAACATCATACGGATTATTTTGGACAAGAGAGAATTCATGTATGCCAAGTAGTATGACAAAGTGCTCTTATCTTATTATAAGCTATTAGGAATCAAGTATTAAGAGGCACAAGACTCTCAATTCCAGAACTCATTAGATAAACTTCTTAATTATAAAAATTTTCAAATATGAAAAATATTGTGCTCATTAAGAGGGGAAACAATAAAACCGCAAAACAACCCTAAGAATTGTTTCATTTTTATAACCACGATGCCTTAGCATTGTTTTCTATCCAGAAGACAAATTAACAACCATTACAACACCAACTGGAAGAATTCTTATTTTGATAACTTTAAAGCAACCAAGCGGAGGATTTAGAGAAAAACTGTGGCATATGCCTAGCGGATAACAAAATAACATGCTAGCCGATATTGATATGCTACCTTGACTGATGGCTAAAGAATAATTCACATCTTCAAAGATAAGGGAATATCAATCTCTTAAGTAAATAAAAGGAAACTTTTGCTCTATAATACACTTCACCTGTGAAATAATTGAACCAAATCCCACGAGCATCGAAATTTACGAGAACTCATTTTTGTCAAAACCAAAAACTGCCTTGAGATAGTCTTGCACGAGGTAGTAGCATAACCATCAAGTCATTGAATCAAAAAGAAAACATTGTTTCATGAACTATCATTACTCAACATCATGGATTGGTTAAATTGCAATTATCTTATGAGCAGATAAATCTAGCACTATCTTATCCTAATCTATTGATTAATAAGAAAGCCATTGGCTTTGTAGTCCCTAGCAAGGCTGAAGCATAAAACCTTTTCTTTTTCTGCACGGGTTTCAGCGCAAAAGTTCTCACATTACTCTGGTGGGTTCAGGACATATGCTTGTGACAACTGTTAAGCAACCAAGTCACGACTCCTCCGATTCAAACTCCCCCGAATAAAGCTCTCTAGTGTCTCCTGCTTCATGTCTTAAGTCTCTACCAATTTCTCTTTCTCCTAGTCCTTCCACATTCTATTTCTATAAGTTCTATGATATATTTCCTTTAAAACTGGACATCTTTAGCTCTATATTATAATCAAAATGATTTTTATCTATTTTTGGAGTCAGCACATTGCAAAAAAATTCTACTCCTACAAGTCACATTTACAGGGCATTTTCCCTTTCTCCCTTTTCTTTGATTTTTCAACCCCAAATCACACAAGGTGCCAATTATCGATTTATAATGACAATTGGGTTTTGGCCAAATTTAGATTGGTGGCAACAATAAGCCTCACAAAAGCTTTTTGTTGCATACAAGTTTTTTTTTTCAAAATAATTGCTTTAAAGATTCTGACTGAAACTACTCTGGAATGGCTGAATGAATATGTCATTCGTCAAAAAAAAAAAAAAAAAATTATATATAGTTTTGAAATATCTGATGTTGTATGATGGTACTAAGAGGAAATTGCAGCATGCAACCATCTATTTGCTTGTTAAAATGACAAACTAATAGGAAACATACCATTAAGACAAAGTTGATGCCGGACTTTCCCAACTCAAAGAAGAAAGAAACCGAGAGATATGCCCCTTAATGTAGGACTCAAAAAAAAAAGCGCGCTTCTAGCCAGACGGAAAATTTATAATGTTTTGCAGCTAAAAAGGTTTGGTTGAAAAGACTGCCTAAGAGATTTTAGATATGGTATTTACGTAATGCAAGATGAGAATATTTTAAGTTGTCTCGATCATAGACAAAATTACCTGCTCATAACTATTGTAGCAGCATCTTTCATTGATTTGTATCGTTTACGGATAATTTTAATTGGCGTAGTCAAGCAAGCTGAATCTTGGTCCCTCTTTGGAGCCGTTAACCGTCTCAACCAGAAAGAGTTGCATATAAACTGGACAAAAGATCAAGAGAGCTATTGAAACACGAAACAAAAAGGTGAAATGGTAAAATGAATTGACAAGAGGAAAATTTGACAGAATTAAGGCTGTGTGGCTAATGCTGAATTTAAAGCAGCAACATACAGGAAAAATGTACTTTTCTGGGAGAAAAAGTGCCAGAAGATTTCCCAAGACATGCGAAGCAGCACAAAGGCCTTGTTATCCAACTAAAAGTCACCCTCTCTTATTCTCTTCAACAACATCCGCCTGCAAAAGATGGGAAAATGAGACCCCTCAATATTCCCTATTCATGATTATCAATCACCGAGGAATAACTCTTACCGTATAAGCAATAGCAATGCAGAAAATACTCCCTTGACTTAGAATAAAAGATATTATACGAAGCACATAGTAAGCATATACAAATCCTGTAGACCGATTCCAGGCAAGTATAGCTGAAAAAGAATACTGAGAAAAATCAAATTTGTAAATTCACTTGATGATCTTGACAATATCATTAATGTCTTGCTAATAGCATCGTCTGAGAGAAAGCATTAATGTCATTCACAATTTTGAAAGGTAATCATGTATAGGTTTTTTTTTTTTTGAGAATAGGTAATCATGTATAGTTGTAATTGAAATTTCCCTTTTTATTTCTTTTATATTTATTGTTTCATCGAACTATAATTACATTTAACTCTTCTATGTCTCTCATTTTTCATACATCATGTAGGGTGCTTATCTTACTCTAGATCGGTTTCGGATGAATGACGTAGTCAGTAGCCATTCATTCAATCGAAATCAACAGGAATTCAAATTTTTTCATGTGTTTGTCGGATATATAATCCACCAAAAACAAAAAAGATCACATTACCCTTCAATAATAAAAAAGTTCTTGGCCGGACTATCTGTCGGATTTGTTTAGCTTGAAGCCAAATTCATGCCTTAGAAATGGTTTCTTGGTTTGAATGCTTTAATCATCAATCTTTTGACATGCACATGATCTATGGTTTCCCATCCACTGTCTTCAATAGCATTTGTGACTTCTTTTTTTTTTTTAGAGGAAAAGCATTTGTAACTTCAATAGTCTTGAATCACATTAAATTTTAAAAAGAATTATAATTGAATTAAAAATAAATAAAAAATAAAAAAACAAACAAACAAACAAAATAACGAAACAGGAGGGACAAACACATAATATTAATGCCACACATATTAGGGGTTTCATATCCATATATAATTCTCATAGTTCAGAAGGAAATATATAGCAACATTGTACATGTAACTTCACAGAATCATGAAAGTTGTTCAAACGAAATATACCAAATGGGAAAATGGAAGTGGATATAGTAAGAAGGAGCAGTGGTTTACGCCCATGTTCATCTCAAGCAAGCTGGCCTAAAAGTGGAAGCACCACCATCTTGAAAATTCCAACCAACTGCATGCATTTATAATATATATGTCACAACTTAATTTAAAGACAATTTCCCCGGTTGTTTTTCCCAATCTTCTTCTACATCTCATGTTAACAAGAAATTGCTTTTTGAATCGCTCAATGCAATCATATGATTAAAATTAAATTGAGGAGCATAAGGTAAAACAAGTATCTTTTGAACAATGTTAGATACAAAATATTTTTCACAAAATTTCAGAATTATTGAGTTATTAAGGTTTTTTTTTATTTTGAAACCACTACTAGTACGACTTTATTATCTATTTTTGGAAAAATGACTCTTAAAGTGATGGTATAACAGCATGCGTCCTATAAGGTTAAGTTGAGCCGAGAACAATTTAAAGGACCATAAGTTGGTCATCTCAAGTGTCTTGATAAGTTTGCCGCTTGTCTATATATCAAAAGCCAAATTATAAAGACACATACTAATGTCAGACTCAGAGGGAAAGAGGAAAGCTAGAAGGTGAGCTCTAGCAAGTCTAGAGTGTATTTCTCCCCTAATGTCTCTGTTAATCTCAGATCCTCTCTCTGTGATGTCCTTGGCTTCCAATCTACCCCCAACTGTTAGGTAAATATCTTGGCTTCCCTCTGAAACATGTGGGTTCCTCTTCCCAGGACTATATCTCTATTATTGAGAGAGTTCATGCTAAGTTGGCTGGCTGGAAAGCAAACTTGTTATCTTTTGCTGGCAGAGTTGTTCTTTCTCAAGCCACCATTTCTGCCATTCCTTCTTATATTAGTTCTTTTAGCCAAGCTGAGATGGAGACTTTTCCATGAAAAAGAGTCCCTTGAACCTTGCTCTGATAGATGGTCCGCAATAAAATAAAATAAAAAAGGGCAATACTATCTTTTCTAAATGCACCAGATGGCAAATTGGAAGTAACTCTTTCAGCTGAAAATATGGTATGACAAGTTGTGTCCTCTTGGTATTGTGAAAAACCTCATTGAAGGTCTTCTGACATTGATGAGGAAAAACTCATGGTTAAAGATGTACTCTCTAATGGGGTTTTGGAACCTCCGCTGCATCTCTCCTTTGTTATCTCTTCCTAGAACTTATCAACTCGTCAAGGCCATTCCCATCAGGTCTGTCTCTACTACTGATGATTCCATCATTTGGGAATCTTCTCCTTCTGGGGACTTTGATCCCAAAAATGCTTATCACTTGCCTCTGGTATTATTGCTGAACTCTGGGCCTTAAAAGAGATGGCGTTTTTATCTCTTTTGTTCACCCTCCTGCCTTTAATTGCATGGGACCTATGTATTTAGCTCTTATTTGGGATTTGTTTATTTTATTGAAATTGAAAATTTTTTGTTTAGTGTATTATAAATAAAGGTAAAAGTTAGTTGAAATAGTATCGTCGTATTTATAAATAATAAAAAAAAAATGAATAGTAATATAAGTTGACTTTTTAATTTGGAGCCAAATGCACTAAGGATCTTTTTGGAATCCGTTTATTTTGCTTAAATTGAAAACTTTTTTTTAAAAATACTGTAAATAAAGTTAAAAGTTAGTTGAAATAATACAGTAAGGTTCATAAGTAGTACCAAAATGTGTAGTAAAACTCATAAATAATAGCAAAAATAAACTAAATAATAAAATAAATTGACAAAAATAATTCCACTTAATTACTTTGTAATTTCTTTTAGCTAATATATTATAAATAAATAAAGATTGGGGACCCTGGTTACTTGTCCTTTTATATTTTGGTACACAACTTGGTCACATTTATTAAGGTACTACCACAACTATAACTTTCTGTCTTGTATTTCATGAGTCACGACTCTACTAAATTAAAGATGAAGCAAACAACAATAATTACTCCCACTTTTGAGATTTTATTTTTTTACTTTTACAAAAAGATGAATATTCTAAAATACATTAAAATTCAAGAGGCCAATAACAAACCAAAAAAAAAAAAAATCATATCATGAACATGACATCTCTATGGCCGGGGACCCACACCTTTAATTAAAAGATGTGAACATTGCTTACAAACAATTTAGTTACTGCTCTCAAAATCCACTCAGCCTATACATAATTTGCAATTTCGTTTCTCAAAATTAAAGATATTTCCAAATCCAAAATCATAAAAGTATTATTTTGCCAAAAGACTAGATGCTCTATTATTATTCCAAATAATAGAGCATCTAGTCTTATCATACCCTACATCCCCTCATAATTTTGGGAGTGCAGGTGATGAGAGGAGAGATCTCAATTACGTAACCTATAATTAATGAATGCTACTTACCCTTGTAAATATTTATTTTTTTTAAAAAAAATCTCTCTCTGACATCAACATTTGTTTTCTCTTTCTACCATTTTGTAAATTTATTCTGCCCCTGAAGAAATTTTTGACTCAACTACTACTGGCTGTAAGATATATAATACTATTATATTATTAATTAATTTACTTTAAGAAGCTTCTACTTTCTATATGTTGTGAAAATTGACAAATTGATATTTTTATTTTAGATCAACCTAATCCATTTATAAACGGATAATTGAATTTTTTATACAGAGTACGACATGTGGAATCATTTTGCATGTCTATATCAACGTATCCTACCAATACTCGTATATGTACATGTATCTGTGTCGGTGCTTCTTAATTGGTAAGAGACTTTACCAACTAAAATGGCTCATATTTACTCTATATTTTTCAGGAGCTAAATTCAACAAAGTCCAGTCGTCCACTCAAAAACATAAAAAACAAAGAAGAAGACAGAATTTGTTACCTACCGTCTGTTTAAAGCCATTAAGATAAATAGCTTGAGTACAAGTTGACTCTCCAGGACATAGAGCGTTGGTAATAACATCAACAAGAACAGAAACAGTCATTTCTTCAGCGATCCAATGGACACAGAGTGGTAGTAGCAAGTGAAACATCAGCTTCATTCCCTCCATGCCGCCACTACTACTGCTGCTACTACTGTCTTGTCGTTTTGATAGTAATTTGTCGAACAACATGGTCTAGTTGAAAATTTATTATAAGGAAGAAGTTATTTCGATGTGGGACTTGAATTGAGAGAGTGAAACTGAGATTTGACTGGTTGGTGTGGTGGCAATAATGTTGGGAAATATTTATAAGGTGAAAAAACGGGAGATCTTGTGGTGATCGGAGGCTCTGCAGGAGAATGCACATGCTGGTTTGGGTTCTGCTTGTGGCATTGCCTTGTTTGCTTGTGGATGTTTGGTGATTATGATCTTGGCTTAGCCAAGCTGTCTCTCTACTTTGCTGACGCGACAACTTGTACGGGTTCTTGTCTAAATTAACTACAGAAATAATTTTTTATCAATGGGTGTCAAATAGTTGTCTATAAACTTCTTTTTTAATAATGATAAGATAATCTTCATGATATTTTAATAAAAGGAAGTAGAATCCTAACATTTTACCGGACTATTCCACCCTCAAATAATATTCAAATTTTAGAAATATAAATTTCGGTACAATGGATTAAATTTCATACCATCAGTTTTGAACTTAAGAAGTTTAGATAGATTTAAGTGTATTATTAAACAAAAAATTCATTTGATTAGTTGAATTTTACTTGCCAAGCGCCTTTGCTGAATTGGCATTTTTTCATGTATAAAATGCTTAGAGGTCTAAAAAGGAAATGATTCAAACTGTCAAATTAATAGCATATTATAATTATTTCTAAAATAAAATAAAAATTACTTGCGCTACGGTACTACCCCTCCACTTGCTTGCACGCCAGCCTCGTTTCACATCTTGTGGCCTTTGGGTTAGCAAACGACATGTTGTGTCGTATCCTAATGGCCCATTGTATGTTTTTGTGTGAGAGAACCGTGTATAGGTAGACTCTTAGATATATATGTCCAAAAAAATGGATTGTCCTATTCAGTTTTTAACTTTCATTCTTAGAAGCAACGTATGATTTTGAAACCCGGACCGTTCATTGAACTGCAAAAGGAAGAGGTTCAAGATTTTTGAGGTTGAACCGAGGTTGAACCAAGGTTGAACCGTGATGACATCATAATTAATTTAATAATTAATTAAAGCATAAATATAGATATTAAATTTATAAAACTAGCAAAATTGATTAATATATCTATATATGTGAGGGAAATTTAATGATTTTCAAGAATATATTTAATAATTAAATAAGAAAGTCAATAAAATAAAATAATAACCATGAAAACATTAAAATTTATGATTAATTTTTAAAGTAAGGTTGAATATCTTTGAAGGATTTTAATTATAATTTTTTTTTTTTATATTCCTTGTAAGAGATAGATAATTTGATTAAGTAGAATAGAATTGTATTAAGTTGTTTTTATAAAAGAAAATGAACCGGGGTTGACCGCACGGTTCATGCCACCGATTCTACATGAACCGTGTGGTCCAACCCCGGTTTAAGGGTGTAGGGACACGATTATCTAACGGCCCAAGAATGACGTTGGGCTCATACGTAAAAGATCCCTCACAATATGATTTGTAGAGAATGGGCTTAAAAGGCTTGCCTTTGATCACGGGGTGATGGTCCGGTCCTGAATTTAGAGGGACTCATGTAGAAAAAGGGTTCGGCCCGAACATCCAAGCCCTACGGCGTCGTAGCTTGAGGGATTGGACTCCTCGGACTTTGTCCAAGGAGCATCTGGTTCTTCTCCTTCTTTTTCTCCCCCCTTCTTTCTCTTGGCTTTCGTTTCCTTTTATACTCGTATTCCTCTCTCTCTTTAGGGTCCACGTGTAAGCTTTACCTTCGGAGCAGAGGGCTTGTCCTATCAGCTCATACCTCAAGTGGTTAGGAGTAGACGTAAAGGTTGAATAGCATGGTCAAGAATAGGGGCTTGTCGAGCACGAGTTTTTTACTACGGTATTGGCGGTCTTTTCACTCATCCCGTCCGTGCATTAAACTCGTCCTTGACAATAGGTCTCCTCGAGATCGGCCCCTAAGCCTTGATATAGAGCGGGCCTGGGCCATGAATTTTCTCGCCCACAAAGGGGTTCATGGAATTAACAATAATTCCAGTTCTCTATACTCAAAAAACTGGTTTTCATCCCGGTTTGAGGTTTTCCCGGTCAGACCTCTCGGTCCAGTTCGGGTTTCAAAACAATGAAGCGACATAGTTGAAAAGAAAAGCAATTGTAGACATCCTATTTTGTTTAGGCATATACCCGAGGATCTCGGTCTTGATAATGAAGTCTTCCTAATCACTAATGAACTGATCAACACCGTATATTAAATACAACAACTCAAGCCACAAAGACTCGAACCCATTTTTCAAACCCAAATCCGTCTCAAAGTGAAGTGAGTCACTACTAATTAAAAGTAACAAATTCACATAAACTGTATTTAAAACTTCATGTCAAATCCATGTGAATTGCATATGGTAATTTCACACTAAGTATGCGTTTGGATACCGCTTGTTTTGCTTTGGCCAAAACTAAAAATTGAAAACAATAAAAAATAATTTTTCGATTCTTCGTTCACTTTTAAAAATTACTGTTCACATGCCTATTTGCACTATTTATGACCCATGAACAGTGCAATAGGCGCTGGTTAAAAAATAAAAAAATTAAAAAAAAAAGCCTGAAACACGGACGCAAACCAAATTGTTGGGAAATTTAGACCCCGGTTGATAGAATTAACAAATTTTAAACCCAAGTTGTTAATTAGATTTATTATGAATAAAACTTGTTAAAATAAACAAACATCAATATCATGTAGCGGAAAAGTAAATAAGACAATATATGATAACCCAAGAAAACCAATGAAACAAACTAGTTTCACGGTAAAAAACCTGGGGGGAAACCTTCCCGAAAAGCAATCCACTATAGTAAAGAGAAGTTTCAGATCTAGTACAAAACCTTTATCCCTAGACTCTACAATCCCCGTAGATGAATTTATAGTAGAAACCTTTTACCACTTTAGAATCTCTGAACTCTTCAATATATGAACGCCACCATTTTTGCACGAATCCCAATACGTAACTAATCAAAGATGTACGGCTCCTAATACGTGATTAACACACCAACTTGAAGAATATGTTGGTTGCAAAGTTTTTCATTTCATCAACAATAAAGATCACGAAGCACTTGGTTACAAAATCCTAAGGCACAAAGACGCAGTAGCTTCTTTCGGAGAGAATAAGGCATCGATCACTTTTTGCATGTGTTCTCCTTGTATTCTCTTATGTGACGGCCTCTAAAATAAGTCTTATATATGTCTAGGGTTGTGAGAAAAGAAACCCTACACAAATACATAAGCATAGGCCTAAAATCAGATCTATAAATCTGAATTTCGTAATTTTCGATAGATACCTCAATAGATAGCTATCTATCGAGCCTGTTGCTCGATTGATCGAGAGGTGTCAAGGAGGTGTCAAGCCTATCTGTTGTGAGCTATCGAGGAGCTATCGAAGGGAAAAAAAGTTGCTCGATCGGTCGACCTAGCTATCGAGAGGTATCGGGATTGCGATAAAAAGAAGTTATAGAGCTCGATAGATAGCCTAGCTCTTGAGAGGTGTCAAGCGACTATCCAGACTTTAAAAATCAACACTTCTTTACTTGTTTCTTCGACAGATTTGCATGGCTTCAATACTAGACTTGAACTCTTGTTCCTTGAAGTATTAAATATATCATAGATCTACCCAATTATAAGTAAAGTGCGTTTTGTCAAAGGATTAGCCAATTACATATGTTTCTAACATTAAATCACATATGTCCTAACAATACAAACACTAAAACTACTTTAAAACAACAAAAAAATTCTAATAGAAAAATACAATTTAATAAGAGTTTTATTATTTTGTGGATTAGTTTGTACTAACATTCCACTTGATATTTACATGAAGTCTTTGAATGGGCAAATTTATATAAATTTAAAATTTGAGTTTTTAATTGAAACTTTTTTAAAATCTAGGACTATATTTTATTATATTTTAGAGAGAGAGAGAGAGAGAGAGAGAGGATTGGGTAAGTTACATCTAGTATAACTCTAAGTAATGTTATATCATCTAATAACTTGTTATTGAATTCATATTTTGAAAATCCTTCTAATATATTACATATTTTATATTTTTTTTAATATGCATGTAAATTTAATGCTAATTGGATATTATTTATTGTTTGATCAAAAACTCATCTTTTATGCATTATTTTAAATGACAAAAATTTGAATTTAAACAACTGATTGATATGTGACTATTGATCTTTGATTATCTTAAAATTTTGCAAACATGGAGAATATATGAAAATAATATAATTTAACAATGCATTTGTCAAAATTTGGATCCAATTAAAAAATATTAAGTGGTGTAACATTATTTAAAGTTACACCAAATATAATCCCCTCCACCCCAGGTAAACAACTCCTGTTGTATTTGAGTCATGTACACATTGTTGTTTGTTATCTTTTAGGCTAGTATTCAGCAGTGCTTGTTCAGTTATAGTGTTTGAATTAAAGTTTACGTATTCATTTACACACGCAAATGTTGAAGAGAAGAGAACAACTTTTTGAGGTAAAATGCATGGTCAAAATTTATATGTATCAATATAATTACATTCTTACTCTACCAAAGGGATGCATATATACATCACTGCCTATAAAAGCTATTACAAAGTGCTTGGGAAATACAACAATGAACTATAACACTTGGAGGTGAAGCTTCAATGTTATCCTCTGCAGCACATAAAGTTTAAGAGAACATTATGAGGGATAAACACATTGGAAGCTTGTTTGCACTAATACAATTACATTGCCCTATGCAAGGGATCCCAAATATTTACATCAGCCAGCATAGAAAAAATATTTTAAATTACTCGGGACAAACAATCAACTCTCACTTAGCAATGGTGCTTCAATGTCATCCTCTGAATCACTGCTTGAAGTTGAAGGTACCCCAGGTTTAAGCAGGCAAGCATAACATAATGAAATCATCTGAGGAGAATAAGATGCAGAGTTGGTTAAGAGAGAGAGAGAGAGAGAGAGAGAGAGAATGGGGAGTATAAACACCATGCATACAGATGCACATACAATACTGAAACCTTTGCAGTTGAAAGGTGCACTGCTAGATATGAACCATGCTGAGATAAAAATTTAGCTTGTTAGCAATACATATGAATTGATTCTAACACTCAACTAAAAAAAATGATGGGTTAGTCTACTCACAAGTCAATGGACTCATTACGAGCGGTGATAACAAACTTGCTATTGATTCCACACCAGCCACAAATCCTTGTGCTTTTCCCTGCACAAACAATCGAACATACATGTCAATGGAATGACCACGGTCATGTGCTTTGTACTGTATTTAGCTCAAGAACTAACTCAACACAGAGCAAGTTATTTTGATGCGGGAGAACCCTATGTCTACATTTATTTCTTTTTTGTTTGGCATACTCCTGAAATTCTCCATCAGTTAAGTGAATGCAGCAATTTCAGGTGTAAAAGTAGCAATTTTCGTGGCATAAAGCATCTGATAACCATAGATAACTGAACAAAAGATAAAAATAATTGGACCAATTTTCATAGAAAGCCACCATTTTAAACTGAAAACTCACTACTGGACACATGCTGATCTGATTCATTCTGAACACATGTTGATGAACCTGCCTCATTTTTTTTAATTGAGTTCAAAGTTTAATCTAAAGAAGTAGAAAACAGCCAGTTCTAGATGAGTAGTGTAACTTATGAGATGCATTAGCTTTACTCAAACAACTTTATCAAATTCAACAGCCTCTCCCTATGTATAATAATACCGAAAGGTGAAAATACAGAAACCAGGACTTTCCTTGTATTGACAGTAAGAGTAGAAGATTATTATTATTTTTGGTTGCTAGAAAGAATATTAAGAACTATGGAATGCAGAACTGTAGGTAATGGGATCACATGTATTTTCCAAACCTGATTTTTTGAGCTCGATGCTCTTGAAATAATTGCATAAGTCTGGATATAATTTGACAGGCAAAATTGAAACACCATTAGAATTAAAAGTGAACTGAATAACCACATTGAATATTATTTTATGAAAAAATTTATGATTCCAATACTTACAGCAGGGCTTACAAAGACAACTACAACTTTAAATGTGGCACTCATATATGGTACCTGCATTGTGGCAATGTTGCATTGTTACTGACTGAGAAATGTATCCACAGTTGAAAAGTAATAAACAGAACTAGGAAACTTTAGTTTTACTTTCACAAAGCCATGATTAACACATGATCGAATTTATAACTCCATATGAGGAATGGAAATTAAAAAATTCAAAATAGCCTAAAGGAAAAAGAAAAGAAAGAAAAGTTTCTGATCAATGTCACTAGTGCTTTTTGAACCACAGATTCTTTCATAAAAGAAGCACTCAAGTTCCCTACGTGCACATGAAACTCTTAGAGCATAAAGTATTTTTATATTCCTCATGTAATATGTTTTACAAAGTTGTTTCCAAAATTTAAAATTTTCAAACTACAAATTACGTATCTAAACATGATTCATGTAAGAAAATAGAAATAACATCGATATGTCCAAAAATCATTTAAGGCTAAATATTTGCTTGCAAGCCAACTCAAGTGTTTATGTGTCAGAAAATTTTCCTTTAGCATAGAATTTAATAACGCATTCATAAAGTATGTACATACCCATGCCGCCCATGCAAGGCCATTGAATAATGCCTACACAGCAAAAAGAATCATTAGTTTTTATTTTATTTTGTAATTTGTGCTGGAAGGATTAAAAGAAATGATTATAAGAGACTTACATAAGCTATTGATGCAAGTAAACCTATGCACAATATCACTTTCTCTCCAACCAATGGATTTATTAATGGAAGCACCAACATCTGGAACCACAAACCAACATGTTATAGGAAGAGCATTTCTGAAGGAATTTAAAATTTTCATAAAAGAAAACAAGAAGCTCAACACAATCATCATATGGAATATTTTTGACAAAAGAGGTTTCGTTCATGCTGATAGTATGAGCACTGAACAGTACTCTCAACTCCGAAGACTTTGAAAGGATTATAAGCAATTAGGAATCGAGTACTAGAAGGTACAGTACTCTCAATTCCAGAACTCATAAAATAAACTTTTTAATTGTCAAAATTTTCATACGACAAACAATGTGCTCATTAAGGGAAGACAATTAAACAGAATATAACCCTAAGAATAGTTTCATTTCTATAATCACAATGCCTTTGCATTGTTTTCTAGTTGAGAAGACAGATTATCAACCATTACAACACCAACTGGAAGAATTATTCTTTCGATAACTTCTGAGCAACAAAGCAGAGGATTTATAAGGAAAACTCTGGCATATACCAAGCAGATAAAGTTAATAACATACTAGTCAGTATTGATATGCTGCCTTGATTGATGGCAAAAGATGAGAACAATTCACAATCTTCAGTATAAAGGTATATCAAACTCTTATAAGTAAATACAAGGAAACTTTAGATCCATAATATACTTCACCTGTGTAACAATTGAACCTACTCCCACGAGCAACAGAATTTCTGATAACTGATTTTTGTTGAAACCAAAAGCGGCCTTCAGATAGTACTGCACAGGTAGTAGCATAACCATCAATTCATTGAATCAAAACAAAAACATTGTTTCATAAATTTTCATTACTCAACTTCACGGATTGGTTTAGTTGCAATTATCTTATGAGATGATAAATCTAGCACTATCTTATCCTAAACTATTGATTAAGAAAGCCTTTGGCTTTGTAGTCTCTAGGAAGTCTGAAGCTCTCACACCTTTTCTTTTTCTGCTCGAGTTTCTGCGCAAAATTTCTCCCATTACTTTGGTGGGTTCAGGACATGTGCTTGATCTGTTTGCCAATGACAACTGCTAACCAACTAATTCATGACTCCTCTGATTCATACTCCCTGAATAAAGCTTTATAGGGTCCCCTGCTTCATGTCTAAGTCTCTACCAATTTCTCTTTCTCCAAGTCCTTCCACATTCTATTTGTATAAGGTCTTTAAAATATTTCCTTCAAGACTGGACATCTTTGGCTGTATATAATAAGCAAAATTATTTTTATATATTTTCCGGGTGAGCACATTGCATACAAATCCTACCCCAATAAGGTACGTTTACTGGGCATTTCCCCTACTCCCTTTTCTTTATTTTCTCCTCCTCTTTTTCAACCCCAAATCACACAATGTGCCAATTACTGATTTATAACGACAGTTGGATTTTGGCCAAACTAAGATTGGTAGCAACAATAAGCATCACAAAAGCTTTCAGTTCTATGCAAGATTTTCTTTCAAAATATTTGCTTTAAAGGTTCTGACTGAAACTATTCTGAAAAGGCTGAAAGAATATGTCGTTTGTCAAAAAGAAAAAAATGATTATGGAAAAACGGAAAGAAAATTATATAAATATATATATATATATATATATATTTAAAATATCTGATGCTGTATGATGGTACCAAGAGGAAATTGCCAGCATGCAACCGTCTATTTGCTTGTGAAAATGATAAATTAATAGGAAACATACCATCAAGACGTAGGTGATGCCAGACATTCCCAATTCATAGAAGAAAGAAACCAGAGAAATGCCCCTTAAAGTCGGACTGTAAAATAAAAACAAAGCACTTTTAGCCAGACAAAGACAATTTATGTATAATGTTTTGCAGGTATAAAGGTTTGGATGCTCAGACTGCCAAAGAGATTCCAGATATGGTTTTTACGTAATGCAGGATGAGGATATTTTAAGCTGTCTTGATTATAGACAAAATTACCTGCTCATAACTAATCTAGCAGCATCTTTCATTGATTTGTATCGTTTCTGGATAATTTTAATTGTCTTAGCTAAGCAAGCTGAATCTTGGTCCCTCTTTGGAGCCAGCTTAACTGTCTCAACCAGAAAGATTTGAATATAAATCGGAGATAAGATCAAGAGAGCTATTGAAACCTGAAACAAAAGGCTGAATTGGTAAAAATGATTTTACAGAAAAAGATGACAGAGTTGAGGCTGTATGGCTAATGCTGAATTTAGAGCAGCAACATACCGGAAAAATGTACTTTTCCGGGAGAAAAAGTGCCAGAAGATTTCCCAAGACATGCGAAGCAGAATAAAGGCCTGTTATCCAACTAAAAGCTGCTGCCCTCTTATTCTCTTCAATAACATCCGCCTACAAAGGGAGGGAAAATTTGACCCTCAATATTCCCTATTCATGATCATTAATCATGGAGGAACAAGTCTTACCGCATAAGCAACGGAAATGCAGAAAATACTCCCTTGACTTAGAATATAAGATATTGTACGAAGAACATAGTAAGCATATACAAATCCTTTAGACTGATTCCAGGCAAGTACAGCTGAAAATAGAATACAGAAAAATCAAATTTGTAAATTCACTTGATGATCTTGACAGTATCATTGATGTAATGCTAGTAGCATCATACAAAGAAATTATTAATGTCATTCAAAATTTTAGAAGGTAATCATGTATAGTTGTAATGGAATTTCCTTCTTTTTTTCCTAATAAATTTAATCTTTCAAAATGTATAGTTGAACTATAATTACATTTAACTTTTCTTTGTCTCTCATCTTTCATACATCATTTAGGGTGCTTATCTTACTTTAGATCAGTTTCAGATGAATAGCGGCATCTGTAACCATTCAATCAGAATCAGCTGGAATTCAAAATTTTGTGTTTTTCAGATATATATCCACCATAAACAAAAAAGATCACCTTTTACCCTTTTTTTGTTTTTTAAAAAAAAAAGGTTCTTGTCCAGACTCTGTCAAATTCGTTTAGCCTGAAGCCAAATTCATGCCTTAGAAATGATTTATAGGCTTGAATGCTAAACCATTAATCTTTTGAAATGCACATGGTCTATAGTATCTCATCCACTGTCTTCAAAAGCATTTCTAAATTTCTTAGACTGAATCACATTTCACATTAAAATTTTTCTAAAATGTTAATTAAAAAAAACCATAATTGTGAAACAGCTAATGCACACACATAGTGCGATACATATTTGGGGTTTCATATCCTTAATTCTCAAAGTTCAGAAGTAAATATCTAACAGTGTTGTACATATTACTTCACATAATCAAGTAGGTTATTTAAATGAAACATACCAAAAGGGAATATAGATGTGGATATAATAAGAAGGAGCACTGGTTTACGCCCATGCTCATCTGCAAGCTGACCTAACAGTGGAAGCACCACCATTTTGAAAATTCCAACCACCTGCATTCATTTAAAATATATATGTCAAACCTTAATTTAAAGAAAGTTCTCCATGTTGTCTTTCCCAGTCTTCTTCTGCATCTCATTTTAACAAGAAACTGCTTTCTGACTCATGCTCAATGCAATCAAATAATTGAAATTTAATTGAAGAGCATAAAGTAAAACAAGTATGGAAAATGTTAACGGATGCCCTAATGGCTAAGGGCATTTGTTGGTAAATCATTTAAGAAAAAATTTATGGAAAAAAAATATATATTTTGACAATTTTTTCTATTTCTTATAAAAGTTATATCAAAACTTTCATAAAATAGTTTGTTAACAATTGCCCTAAAGGCACGGTTAACAAGAACTGACAAGTATTATACACAATATTTCATAATAAATTTCAGAACTGTTGAGTTGTTAAGTTGTAATTGATTCTTCTTTGAACCCATTATTAACTGTCCTTGAAAAATTTTGTGACTCCATGGTTATTGAAGGAAACTACATGTCGTAAAGCCACACGATGATGAGAAAGGGTATCACATGAAGGCCTATAGTATAATAGCATGCGACCTTTCAAGTTAAAGTTGAGCTGAGAACAGTTTGAAGGACCATAAGTTGTCCCTCTCAAGTGTTCTTGATAAGTGTGCCGCTTGTCTATATTTCAAAAACTAAATTATAAAAATAAAAATACTAATGTGAGACTGAGAGGGTAAGAGTAAAGCTAGAAGGAGGGGGACCCTGGTTACTTGTCTTCTTCTCCTTCTTTTTTTTTTTTTTTATTTATTTATTTTTTATTTTTTTTTATTTGGTGGTGGTTACTTGTCTTTTTATATATTGGTACAAATAAGAACCTTGCCAAGATTAGTTGTAGAAAGCCCAAAAAAATGAAGCCACGAATGCTCTCGAGTGAGGAAGAAGCAAAGTTGGTCGGGAGCAATAAGAAGGTTAAGGATAGTCAAGATGCCGAGTTCGGTGAGGGTCCCAGAGAGGATTTTCCTTCGTCGGAGTACCACCGGCAAGACTCCAATACCGAAGTTTCTTTCAAGGACAAGTTAGTGGGTGTTATACCAGGTGCGTGCGTTAAAGCTTTTGAGTTTGATAACCTTATGGAAGAGGATGAGGAGTCGGATGGTGATAGTGAAGCGGGGAAAGAGAAACTTAGAGAAGGTTGGGTCTCTATCCAAATGACGAAGGAAACGAAGCGGCGCCTTAGGGGTACCTGGTCGAAGGCCATTATTGTTAAGCTTGTTGGAAGAACAATTGGTCTCTCTTATATGCGCTCCAAACTAACCTACCTATGGAGGCCGATGGGTAGGATGGACAGTATAGACCTTGGTTATGGGTTTTTTCTCGTAAGGTTCTTCTCCAAGGAAGACCTGGAAGTCGTACTAATGAGGGGACCATGGTTTATAGGAGACCATTTCCTCTCCATTAGACCATGGGAACCTTTCTTTAAACCGTCGACGGCGAATGTCTCTCTTATAGCTGTGCAGGTCGGGCTTTGCGAGCTTCCCTTTGAGCTCTATGAGACCGAGGTGCTTAAAAGATTGGTGAATCGGTTGGTAAGGTCCTTAGGATTGATTCTCACACGGCTTTAGAGGCTCGAGGCCAATACGCGAGTTTATGCATTCAGATTGATATTAATAAACCTTTGGTGAACATAATCCTCATCGGTCGTTTCGAACAATCGGTGAGCTATGAAGGTATCCAAAACCTTTGTTTTTCCTGTGGTAGACTAGGACATAGAGTCAAGCCTTGTCCTTTCACCATTCGCAAGGGAGTAGAGCAAACGACCTCTGTGGAGGAAATGCAGGTTGGTTTGGCGGACGCTCCACGCGAAGAGCATGCAACTCGGTGTGCTTCGGCCAAAAGTGACACACCTAATGTGTGTGAAGCAGCAGAGGAGGAGGGTGTGTACGGACCGTGGATGGTAGTGAAGAGGAGGTTTAGTGGGTGCAAAGGGTCAAAACCCAGCCCCAGTACGGAAGGTACCGCCATACACGTCCGTAATCCGTCGCCACACATATCTCCAAGAAACCCAAAATGCATGGGCACGTCTCCTAGTGGTCCAGTTTTCTCTCAAAGCACTCCACGTGTAGGTGGGAAGCAAGGCTAAACGTCTCCTTTGAACCAGGACAATACTTCCAAGTTGGGCCCTTTGAAGAATAACTCGTCCCAATGTGATCCTTTTGCCATTGGTGTGGGCCAAAGCTCTTTTTCTCAACCTAGTCCATCAGCCCAGCCTCTTAAGCGAACCCCTTTATCCATTAGGGGTAAAAAATCCCTTGCCAGGGGCATTCGTCCTAAGCCGCACCTGAACACTTCCGTCACTCATCAATGGAAGCTTTCTTCTGCTTTTCTTACTACCCTTTCGGCTGCCAACGCCTCCCTTTCCAACTCTGAGCTTATCCGCCCCCCTGAAGGAAATTTTGAGTTTGCAGCCTTGGAGAAGAATGGATCGGTCTAGGTTGAGGAAAGCAGTGCAGTCCAATTTTTCGGTGATCGGCAAGCTGATCTCACTCTCTGTGTTGGGCGGCAACTCTTCAATCACGTGGGTAATGGAACGGAAGCTACTGGTTCTCTTTCTAATCTTGGCTCTAGTGAAAGCTCAGAGTATGAAGATGTGGGAGATGAGCGTATGGCTTCGAAGGAAGGGGATGGAGCCCCTTCCACTGCTTGATTTCCTTTTCTCCACCCTCCCATCCTTGCATCATGAATGTTTTAATTTGGAACAAGAGAGGTGCGTTGAAACCGTCTTTTCAGAGCTACATTCACGAATTATCTCGAAGGCATGATCCAGCCATCCTTGTAGTCATGGAGGCTAAATTGGGAGGTAGTAGAGCCAAAGAGATCACAGATAGGCTATCGTTTGATGGGGCTATCCACACCGATACGATTGGGCTTTCTGGTGGTCTCTGGCTTCTATGGAATGATGATAAAGTGGAAGTTGAAGCACTTGCCAAAACAGAGCAAGAGATCCATGTTGAAGTAAAGGTACATACCTCTAATTTATCCTGGATTTTGTCTGCTATTTATGCTAGTCCTAGGACTGAGGAAAAGAATATTTTATGGAGTAATTTAACTAAGGTTGCAGATTTGCACAATAAGCCGTGGATTATGGCGGGTGATTTTAATGAACCGTTGATTGAAGAAGATAAATTTGGTGGCGGGGGGTTAGTATCAATCGATCTTTGGCTTCCAAAGATTGTCTGGATTTTTGTAGTATGGTGGATATGGGGTTTTCCGGTTCAAGGTTCACTTGGACAAATAAGAGAGATATCAATAATCTCATTTTAGAGAGGATTGATAGATTTTTTATGAACCCAGCTTGGTGTGTTCTCTACCCGGATGCTAAGGTTACTCATCTCCCCATTTGTCATTCGACCACTGTCCAATTCTTATGGAAATCCTTCCTCATAGAGCAATGCACCTCAATAGGCCTTTCGTATTTAAAGATTTCTGGTTGTCGGATTTGTCTTTTCCCAATATTGTTTCAAATGCGTGGGGCGATAATAGGAACCTGGCGGAGTCTATTGATATTTTCTCCAGGGAGGCAACTATTTGGAACAGAGACCACTTTGGGAATATTCATCGAAAAAAGAGGCGAATTATGGCTAGAATCTATGGCGCCCAAAAAGCCTTGTCCAACCATCCGTGCACCTTTCTTATTACTCTTGAGAACCAGCTGCAACAAGAGCTTGAGGCGATCCTGGATCAAGAGAGAGATTTGTGGATGTTAAAGTCTAGGATTAACTGGATGGTTCAAGGGGACCGTAACACTTCCTTTTATCATGTGTCTGCTTTTGCGAGGAGGAAAAGAAATCATATTGCTTGATCCAAGGATGAGGGGGGGAGTTGGATTACAGAGGAGAGAGATGTCATGGAGCATTTTAGAAGAGGCTTCATTTCCCTGTATTCCATGTCTCTTGTGGAAGCCTTTTGGTCCCCAAATCATGATGTTCAATGAAGAGTGCAACTCTTTGATGAGGATAAGAATTCCATTGGCGCCTTGGTCACCCCCGAGGAAATTAAGAATGCTCTTTGGTCCATGAAGCCTTATAAGGCTCCGGGTCCAGATGGACTCCATGCGGGGTTTTTTCAACGTTTTTGGCTCTTGGTTGGGGATTCTGTAAGGGAAGAGGTCATGAGATTCTTCACTTTTAGAAAGGTTCCTGCCTACCTTAATAAAACTTTTATTGCCCCGATTCCTAAAATCCAAGGTCCTGAAGTGATTGGAAATTATAGACCCATAAGTCTTTGCAACTTGGTCTATAAGATTATATCTAAAATAATTGTTGCCCGTTTGAGACCTCATTTGGAAAATCTTGTCTCTCCCTGCCAAGCGGCTTTTGTTCCGGGCAGAAGAGGAGCAGATAATGTCGTCATTGTCCAAGAGCTAATTCATACTATAGGGAGAGCTAAGGGAAGGAAAGGTTATATGGCCATCAAGATTGACTTAGAAAAGGCCTATGATAAAATTGAATGGAGTTTTATCCGAGATATGCTCATCTATTTCAATTTTCCGGACAACCTCATTGAGCTTATTATGAGTTGCGTTTCCACGGTGTCAACATCGTTACTCTTTAATGGTGGTTGTCTTGAGTCTTTCCACCCCTCAAGAGGTATTAGGCAAGGCAACCCCTATCCCCGTATCTCTTTATTCTGTGCATGGAATTTTTGGGCCATCTTATTGAGGAGAAATGTGCTACTAAGCTTTGTTCTCCGGTGAAAGCTTCTAGGAGTGGACCCTCCTTTTCGCATCTTTTTTTCGCGGATGACCTGGTTCTATTTGCTAGTGCTGATCCGGAAAATTGTCATGCCATCAATGATGTTCTTCAAGATTTTTGTTCAAGTTCTGGGCAAAGTGTGAGTGAAGCTAAGTCGCGTGTTTTCTTCTCTCCAAATGTGGATCCTAACCAAAGAGATCTTTTTTCTGGTATTCTCGGGTTCAGATCAACTCCTAATCTTGGCAAATACTTGGGGTTTCCTTTAAAGCACCCAGGGGATCGTAGTCATGATTTTGGCTTCATTCTAGATAGAGTCAAGAAAAAACTTGCTGGTTGGAAAGCTAACCTTCTCTCTATGGCTGGCCGGTTGGTTCTCATCCTCGCCTCCTCCTCTACCGTTCCTAACTATGCTATGCGGTATGTGAATCTCCCTAGTAAAATCCTTAATGGTATTGATAGAGTTAATAGAAACTTCCTTTGGGGTTCCTCAGAGCAAGTTAGGAAGATGCATTGGGTTAATTGGAAGGAAGTAACCAAACCCAAGGAGGTAGGTGGTTTGGGGTTGCAATCTGCTAGGGGAAGAAATACGGCGTTGCTGGCCAAGCTTAATTGGAGGCTTTACTCAGAAAATAATGCCCTTTAGGCAAGGTGCTTAAGTTCAAATACTGCAACAAGCAGAGAGTTAGTTCAAGGAATGCTGCAAATCTCCCGTGTTCCCCTATATGGAGAGGTATCAAGAGAGGGGAGGATACTTTCAAAAAAGGAGTCAAGTGGGTTCCGGGCCATGAAAGCGACCTTAACTTCTGGATGGATTGCTGGATGAACCTGCGACCCATTAGATCCCGCATCCAAGGTCCTCTCCCTCAAGAATTTGCTGATTTACTGATTAAAAATGTCTTGTCTTCGAATGGTTGGAATTGGGCTGCTATTCCTTTTGATCTCCCTAAGGAAGTGATTTCTGATATCCTGGCTGTCCCCACTCCCCTTGTAGCTAGATGCAGAGACAAGATGGCTTGGAAATTCTCTCCTAAAGGGGGCTTTGATATGAAGAGTGCCTATTTACTTGCTACGGGCTTAATGGATGATGAATCTTTTTCAAGCTCCTGGATTTGGAAATTACCTGTTTACCCGTAATCCAATTGTTCATTTGGAAATGTATGCATCACAAAGATAAGTGTTAAGGATTGTCTAGCTAGTAGGGGGATCCCTCTTGATACCACTTGCCCGGTTTGTCACTTAGATTCTCAATCTATCACTCACGCTCTCCGGGATTGCGGGATGATTAAACCTCTTTGGCTCAAGTTAGGTTCTCAATGCTTACAAGCCAACTTCTTCTCTCAGGGAATCAGAGATTGGCTAATAGCTAATGCTAATCTTAAATCCTCTCAATATGCAACAGGTGTTCCTTGGAATATTTTATTCTCCTTTGCTCTCTGGTTGATTTGGAAACAGAGGAACGATATTGTCTTTGCCAACAAGAGAGTTAATCCTTACCTTTTCAAAACTATTTATTCGCAAGCTTTAGAGTTCTTTCTTTGTGCTGCGCAACCCGCTCGTAACAATTTTAAGGTGTTGAGACAAATCCGTTGGGAGATGCCTAAGTAGGGCCGGGTGAAACTCAACACCGATGCTTCCTCTAACGCAACTCTTGGTTCGGCAAAACAGGGGAGGTTTGATAAGAGATGATAGGGGCAACTGGGTGGTTGGTTTCACTAGGAAATTGGGCAGGATTAATAGCTTTACCGCTGAGACCTGGGCGCTACGTGATGGTTTGCTCCTTTGTTATCAATTGAAGCTCCCAGGTGTCATTGTTAAGCTGGATGCTAAGGCCCTGGTTGATGCTCTTAGCAACCCCTCCTATAGTAATTCAATAATATCTCCTCTCTTTGATGATTGTAAGCTCTTGGCTAGTCAAACCCATATTCGTTTTAGGCATATCTATCGCGAGGCGAACAAAAGTGCAGATAGATTAGCTTTTTCCGGCCTCTCTCAACTTCCAGATTTTGTTGTCCATTCTACCCCGCCTGTGGATTTGGTTTCTTTTGTAACAGATGACTGTCTGGGTGTGGCTTGTAATAGGCTCTGCCCTGCTGTATTGGCTCCTTGCTAGTTTTTTCTTTAATAATACTTCCCTTTTACCAAAAAAAATATATTGGTACACAACATGGTCACATTAATTGACGAAGGTACTACTACAACTACAAGTCTACAACCACAACAATAATTACTCCCACTTTTTAAGGTTATTTTCTTTCTTCTTCTTCTTCTTTTTGTATATATATATATATATATATACACACACAAAAGATGAATAATACAAAATAAATTTAAATTCAGGAGGCCAATAATAACAAATCATTTTTTTAAAAGCATATCATGAATATGGCATCTCTAGGACCCACACCCGAAATTAAAAGATGTAAACATTGCTTACAAGGAACAATTACAGTGCCATTACATAATTTACAATTACAGAGCTCAAAATTAAAGACATTTCCAAATCAAAATCATATAAGCATATTTCCTTTATTTTGCCAACTTACTTAATTACCTATCATATCCTGCCTTCACTCTCACTTATAATTTTGGGAGTGTAGGTGATGATAGGAGAGATCAATTGCGTAACCTATAATTAATGAATGCCACTGACCCTTGTAAATTTATATATATATATATATATATATAGATATATTTTTAGAATCTCTCTTTTCACTACTTTGTAAATTTATTACTTGAGTTTTGCTGATCCATCAACCTTGATGGTCTATTTATGAAAGGAGCCATAGGTATCATATATTGTTTGTATGAAAGATGATATTTTACTAACTTTGTATATACCATGCATAACCCATGACCATGAGTCAAAGATTCTAATTGAATCGTAACCTTAATTAAAAGAAAAAGATAAGCGTATATAATAATACTATTATATTGTTAATTAATTTACTATAAGAAGCTTCTAATTTCTATATGTGGAAATTGATAAAGTAATCATTTTATTTAGACTCACTAATCCGTTTGGGAACAGCTTATTTAGCTAAACCTAAAAACTTTTTGCCAAAAGTAATAAGGTAGATAAAAGTTCGTTGAAATAGTACCGTGTGACTCATAAAAGTTCGTTGAAATAGTACCGTGTGACTCATAAATAATAACAAAAAGTCTAGTAAGACCTATAAATAGTATAAAAAATAAGTTGAATAGTAAAATAAGGCGATAAACATTCTAAACGCATTCTTAACCTATTAATAAGTGGATAATTGAATTTTTTAATGTAATCCATTTGAGAACAGCTTATTTAGTTGAACCTAAAAACTTTTTGCCGAAAGTAATAAGGTAGATAAAAGTTCGTTGAAATAGTACCATATGACTCATAAATAATAACAAAAAGTCTAGTAAGACCTATAAATAGTATAAAAAATAAGTTGAATAGTAAAATAAGCTGATAAAAATAATCAGTGCTAAACGCACTCTTAACCTATTAATAAGTGGATAATTGAATTTTTTTAATGTATAGTACGACATGATTTTTGCGCAATTAGATTCTCAAAAAAAAAAAAAAAAAAAAAAAAAAAAAAAAAAAAAAAAAAAAAAAAGAAAAGATATCTGTAGCTCATAAATATCTAAAGTGTCATCATTTTTATTTCTCGAAGGGAAAGTAGAATAAGAACCAGTAATGAATAATAATCTAACAAGTTTTGTGGGTCATTTTCATCCAATTGCAATTAATTGTTTACGTAGATTCCAAATCAAGTTATTAAAGTTCTCCAACCAGTATTTCATCTCTGAAAGCGAAAAAAAGAAAAGTTGACATTGACAGTGTTTTTCTGAAGAAATCAATGTCTAAATTTAACCATCTCAAAATCCTTGAAACTTTAAGGATAAAAAAGTATTACCATCAAAGATAAATTCCAGGAATATGATGGACAACATGCGAGGCCCTTTTTTCTAAAATTCTTTTATTCCTTTTGGGACCATTAGTTGGGGCTGTTTGGTGTCGATGAAAATTTTAACAAGCAATGAGAGAACGGAGAATTATGAACTTGATTTGATTCTTTGAGCATAAAATACATAAAATAAAATTAAATGCAAGAAAAATGGTCCATTTTAAACAGTACTCGTATGATCAACTCCAAATCATGTCCACCAAACCAAAAAAAAAAAAATCAAGAACTAGGACAGCAGATCATCATGCAGGCACCCCGTTTGGTTTCCGAGAAAATACAGAAAAGAAAATTTTCAACTCTTTTTTGAGTTTCAGTGTCTTGGTGTCTAAAAAAAAAAGCAAGACTCAAACATGTCACAAAGAACAATAAAGCGCCAAATTCGACAATCATAATTTTTTAAACAGATATAACACAGCTAAACATGGCTCATTTTTCCTCCATTTTTTTTTCTCAGGAGCTAGCTAAACCCAACAAAGTCCATCCAAAAACCAAAAAAAAAAAAAAAGACAGAATTTGTTACATACCGTTTGTTGAAGACCATTAAGATAAATAGCTTCTGTACAGGTTGAGTCTCCTGGACATAGAGCATTAGTAATAACATCAACAAGAACAGTAACAGTCATTTCCTCAGCGATCCAATGAACACAGAGTGGTGGTAGCAAGTGAAGCAGGAGCTTCATTCCTTCCATGTCACTACTGCTGCTACTACTACTAATGTCTTCTCGTTTTGCAAGAACCTTGTTTGACAACATGGTGTAGTAGAAAATTTATTTTATACATATATAGAAGGAGAAAAATTCGATGTGGGAATTTAGAGAGTTAGAGAAGGAAATTAAGAAGGGAAGGTGGGACTGGTTGGTGCAGTGAAACTGAGATTTTTGACTGGTTGGTGTGTTGGCAATGATGGGAAGTATTTATAAGGTGAAAAAGTGGATGATCTTGTGTCTCCTGTTTCAAACTCCTCTGATTCAAACTCCCCTGAATAGAGCTCTCTAGAGTCTAGTGTCACCTGCTTCATGTCTTAAGTCCCTACCAATTTCTCTTTCTCCTAGTCCTTCCACATTCTATTCCTATAAGTTCTATGAAATATTTCCTTTAAAATTGGACATCTTAGCATTATATTATAATCAAAATTATTTTTATCTATTTTTGGAGTAAGCACATTGCAAACAAATCCTACTCCTACAAGGTACATTTACAGGGCATTTCCCCTTTCTCCCTTTTATTTGATTTCTCCTCCGCTTTTCAACCCCAAATCACACAATGTGCCAATTACTGATTTATAATGACAATCGGATTTTGGCCAAATTTAGATTGGTGGCAACAATAAGCCTCACAAAAGCTTTCTGTTGCATACAAGGTTTTTTTTTTTTTCAAATAATTGCTTTAAAGATTCTGACTGAAACTACTCTGGAATGGCTGAATGTCGTTTGTCAAAAAGTAAAAAAATAAATTTATATATATTTTTGAAATATCTGATGTTATATGATGGCACCAAGAGGAAATTGCAACATGCAACCATCTATTTGCTTGTTATAATGACAAACTAATAGGAAACATACCATTAAGACACAGTTGATGCCAGACTTTCCCAACTCAAAGAAGAAAGAAACCAGAGAAATGCCCCTTAATGTCGGATTGTAAAAGAAAAATGAAGCACTTTTAGCCAAACAAAGAAAATTTACATATAATGTTTTGCAGCAATAAAGGTTTGGTTGCAAAGACTGCCTAAGAGATTTCGGATATGGTATTTACGTAATGCAAGATGAGAATATTTTAAGTCATCTTGATTATAGACAAAATTACCTGCTCATAACTATTGTAGCAGCATATTTCATTGATTTGTATCGTTTCTGGATAATTTTAATTGGCGTAGTCAAGCAAGCTGAATCTTGGCCCCTCTTTGGAGCCGACTTAACTGTCTCAACCAGAAAGAGTTGCATGTAAACTGGACAAAAGATCAAGAGAGCTATTGAAACCGAAACAAAAGGTCAAATTGGTAAAATGATTTGACAAGAGGAAAATTTGACAGAATTAAAGCCGTGTGGCTAATGTTGAATTTAAAGCAAAGAACATACGGGAAAATTGTACTTTTCTCGGAGAAGTGCCAGAAGATTTCCCAAGACATGCGAAGCGTGAGAAAGGCCTGTTATCCAACTAAAAGTCACGCCCCTCTTATTCTCTTCAACAACATCCGCCCGCAAAAGATGGGAAAATGAGACCCCCATTATTCCCTATTCATGATTATCAATCATTGAGGAATAACTCTTACCGAATAAGTAATAGCAATGCAGAAAATACTTCCTTGACTTAGAATATAAGGTATTGTACGAAGCACATAGTAAGCATATACAAATCCTGACTCGATTCCAGGCAAGTATAGCTGAAAAAAATACAGAAAAATCAAATTTGTAAATTCACTTGATGATCTTGACAATATCATTAATGTCTCGCTAATAGCATCGTACAGAGAAAGCATTAATGTCATTCACAATTTTCAAAGGTAATCATGTACGATTGTAATTGAAATTCCCCTTTTTTTTTTTTTATATTTGTTCTTTCAACGTGTATGGTCGAACTATAATTACATTTAACTCTTCTTTGTCTCTCATCATTCATACATCATGTAGGGTGCTTATCTTACTCTAGATCGGTTTCGGATGAACGACGTAGTCGGTAGCCATTCATTCAATCAGAATCAGCAGGAATTCAAAAATTTTCATGTGTTTGTCGGATATATAATCCATTAATCCACCAAAACCAAAAAAGACCACCTTACCCTTCAATAATAAAAAAGTTCTTGGCCGGACTATCTGTCCGATTTGTTTAGCTTGAAGCCAAATTCATGCCTTAGAAATGGTTTCTTGGTTTATATGCTAAATCATCAATCTTTTGACATGCACATGATCTACGGTTTCCCATCCAGTCTTCAAAAGCATTTGTGACTTCTTTTTTTCTAGAGGAAGCATTTGTGACTTCTTTTTTTCTAGAGGAAGCATTTGTAACTTCAATAGTACCGAATCAAATTAAATTTTAAAAAGAATAATAATTAAAAAAAAAATAGTGAAACAAAATTGGTACAAACACATAATATTAATGCAACACATATTAGGGGTTTCATATTCATATATAATTCTCATAGTTCGGAAGGAAATATATAACAAAGATTGTACATGTAACTTCATAGAATCATGAAAGTTGTTCAAAAGAAACATACCAAATGGGAAAATAGAAGTGGATATAGTAAGAAGGAGCAGTGGTTTACTCCCATGTTCATCTGCAAGCTGACCTAAGTGGAAGCACCACCATCTTGAAAATTCCAACCACCTGCATGCATTTAAAATATATATGTCAAAACTTAATTCAAAGACAATTAATTTCCCCGGTTGTCTTTCCCAGTCTTCTTCTGCATCTCATGTTAACAAGAAATTGCTTTCTGAACCGCTCAATGCAATCATATGATTAAAATCAAATTAAGGAGCATAAAGTAAAACAATTATCTTATGAATGTTAGATACACAATATTTTTCACAACAAATTTCAGAATTGTTGAATTATCAAGTTGTTATTTATTTATTTTTATTTTTTTAAATTTGAAACCACTACTAATACCACTTTATTATCTATACTTGGAAAAATGACTCTTAAAGTTGTAGTATAACAGCATGCATCCTATAAAGTTAAGTTGAGCCGAGAACAGTTTAAAGGACCATAAGTTGGTCATCTCAAGTGTCTTGATAAGTTTGCCACTTGTCTATATATCGAAAGCCAAATTATAAAGACACATACTAATGTAAGACTGAGAGGGAAAGAGGAAAGCTAGAAGGTGAACTCTAGCAAGTCTAGATTTTATTCCTCCCCTAATGTCTCTGTTAATCTCAGATCCTCTCTCTGTGATATCCTTGGCTTCCACTCTACCCCTAACTGAGGTAAATATCTTGGCTTCCCTCTGAAACATGTGGGTTCCTCTTCCCGGGACTATAGCTCCATTATTGAGAGAGTTCATGCTAAGTTGGTTGGCTGGAAAAGCAAACTTGTTATCTTTTCTTTGGCAGAGTTGTTCTTTCTCAAGCCACCAATATTTCTGCCATTCCTTCTTATATTAGCTCCTTTAGCCAAGCTGAGATGGAGACTTTTCCATGAAAAAGAGTCCCTTTTAACCTTGCTCTGTTACATGGTCCGCAATACAATAAAAAAGGGCAATACTATCTTTTCTAAATGCACCAGATGGCAAACTGGGAGTAACTCTTTCAAATTTGAAATTATGGTATGACAAGTGGTGTCCTCTTGGTATTGTGAAAAACCTCATTGAAGGTCCTCTGACATTGATGGAGGAAAAATTCTCGATTAAAGATGTAATCTCTAATGGGGTTTGTAATGGAACCTCCACTACATCTCTCCTTTCTTTGACTCTCTTCCCAAACTTCTCAACTCATCAAGGCCATTCCCATCAGGTTCTGTCTCTGTTAGAAATACTAAATGAATGTATTGTATTTCATACTTAATAAAATATACATTAGTGTCTTTATATAGGAGGCAAAGTGTGTAGTACAAGTACGTGTACTAGACAAGTAAACAAGGTGGGCTTAAAGCCCACAATCTATTACACGTTAACAGTCTCTCTCAAACTCAAGGTGGGTGTGAGACCAACTTGAGGTTGTCAACCAAAGCGCGAAGGCGTCCCTTAGGATATGACTCGATGAAGACATCTGCAAGTTGATCTTTAAAGGAGACGAAGAACAACTTGAGAGCACCATGGACAAGATGATAATAGATAAAATGACAATCGATCTCAATGTGTTTAGTCCGTGAATGGAGGACATCGTTGTGAGCATTATGAATGACAGTTTGATTGTCACAATATAGAGGAGTAGCAAAGGATGTGGACACACCTAAGTCCTTAAGAAGCCATCGTAGCCAAAGGAGCTCTGATGTGGTATCAACAAAGGCAAGATATTCTGCTTCAATATCGGAGTAGGCCACAAGGGTTTGTTTCTTTCTTCGCCAAGAAATCAAAGAAGAACCAAGAAGAAAGTAATAACCAGTGGTGGACTTACGATCAATGGAATCTCTTGCCCAATCAGCATCAAAGAATGTGCAAAGAACAAGAAGAGATTGAGCAAATTAGAATAGGCCATGGAAGAGAATGCCCTTCAGGTATCAAAGAATGCGTGGAACAACAACATAATGAGTCAATCGTGGAGCGGATAGATACTAGTTCACTTGGTGAATAGCATAGGAAATGTCTAGACGAGTGCTAATGAGAAAAACTAGGTTACCAACCAAGCGTCTGTAAAGGGAGGGATTAGACAATAGTTTCTCCCCTGAAGGAGCCAGATGTGCTTTAAGTTCAACTAAAGTGTCAACAGTTTTTCTATCAGTGAGTCCAGTTCGAGACAAAAGTTCAGAAGCATACTTGGATTGGGTAATATAAAGTCAATCTGTAGAATGAGTGATTTCAAGACTCAAGAAGTAGTCGAGATGTCCAAGATCTTTCATCACAAATTGCTAACTAAGAAAATCCTTAAGTTTTTGAATGTCACTAAGGTCATCAAGCCATTATGATCGTATCATCCACATATAGGAAAAGCAAAATAGTGCCTTTTTTGGTGTGACGAAGAAATAAGATAGAATCATAATGACTGGCAATGTAACCCAAGCGAGAGATGGTAGAGTTGAACTTGGCAAACCAAGCTCGTGGAGCTTGTTTAAGGCCATAAAATGCACATTGAATGTGACAAACCTTGTACGGTTCAATAAAGAGACTAGTAGGAGGTTGCATATAAAATTTTTCACTTAAATTCCCATAAAGGAAGACATTTTTGACATCCATCTGAAAAATGTCCCATTTACTAGCAGCAATAATGGCTAAATGGGCATGAACAGATGAGATTTGAGCAACCGAAAGAAAGGTCTCTTCATAATCAATCCCATACTTCTGTGTAAAACCTTTTCCAACAAGACTAACTTTATAGCGCTCAATGGACCCATCAAAGGGAGTCTTGATCTTGTAGATCCACTTACAACCAACTACAAATTTCCCAGTGGGGAGAGACACCAAATCCCAAGTATGGTTTTTAGATAATGCATCAAGTTTCTCTTTCATTGCAATCTACCATAAAGGATTAATGGAGATCTCACGATAGGTGTGAGGCTCATGTAGTGTAGCAAGGGCAGTGTAACAATGATAGTCAAGTAAAAGTGTAGGAATAATCTTACCCGAGTTGAGTGATGAGATGGAATGTTTTGTGCAAGATCTTCAAAGCGAGTAAGAGCAAAGGGACCCAAGCTCGGGGTTGGGTTGCTCATCTTTGACCTGTTCATCTTCCTCTTGTTCATTAGAGGGTGATCCAGTAGAGGTATCAAAAATATCTGGTAGTTTGACAGAGAAGTCTATATGAGGATCAAGAGCAACTATAGAAGGAATATGTGGCTCATCCGGAAAAAGATCTAAGACAGAGAAGGTAGATAGGAAGGTACAGAAATGAGAGAGCTCGACAAAGGAATGATGTTCCCAAAAGATAACATTGCAAGAGATATGAAGATGATGAGAGACAAGATCATAACAATGATACCCCTCTTGAGTTTCGTCATAGTAGAAAACAACAAAATTTGGACCGAGACTCAAGTTTGTTATGCTTATGTGACTAAAGAAGAATGAAATAGGCAAAATTGAAGGAGCAAAGGTAGTGATAGTTTGGAGGGGACCCAAAAAAACTCTCATATGTAGTTTGATTTTGGATGATAGAATTGTGAATGTGATTAATAGCATGAACAGATGAGAGCAGATTTGCCCCAAAAAGAAGTAGGAACTTTGGTAGAGAGAATGAGAGCACAAACAATGTCAGAAATATGATGAAGTTTTCATTCGGCTTTACCATTTTGCTAAGAGGTACCTGGACAAGTAAGTTGATGAATAGTGTTATAGGAATGCAAAATAACTTGGAAAGCATATTGAGTGTATTCAAGAACATTATCAGATTGAAAAATTTTGATTTGTTTGGAAAATTGAGTTTCAACAATTTTTGCAAAATTACAATATGCTTGCAATAATTTAGAACGATGTTTCATATGAAAAATCCAGCTATAGTGAGAATAATGATCAATAAAATATCGAGATCTATTAATACTATAGATAGAGAAAAGCTCCCAAACATCATAATGAATTAGGTCAAAGATATCAATGGACATAGATTCACTAGTATTGAAAAGGTAAAGCTGGTTGTTTTCCTAATAGACATGAAACACGATCAAAATTTCTATGGACATTGAACCTAACAAACCTCTAGAAGCCAAGTGTTGTACCCAAAAAGAAGATGCATGACTAAGTCGTGCATGCCAAAGTGTAAGAGAAGGAATAAAAGAAATCGTAGTAGCTGCGCTAGCAACGAAAACATGAGCAGCAGGTGGAAGACGAAGGTTGTCCACAGGAAGTATACACCCAACTCTAGGACTGATCTCAAGCTCCTGTCTCGTCCTTGGATCCTGTATAGTACACCCAGAATAAACAAAGGTAATGCAATAACCGAACTCAGCTAATTTTCTTATAGAAAATAAATTGTAAGAAAGGTTAGGAACATTAAAAACCCCAAGAACCGAGATGTTGGAGGTCGAGATTGTAACGTCCTAAAATCATAAGCAATAAAAATCTATTTAATCTGAATAATCCATAAAAATATTAAATAAAAGAAATTAGTAACCTTAAATCTCATCACAAATGTAAGAGCTCTAATTCACCAAAAACAAAACATCCTCAAAATAACTCTCCAATACAATGTTTAATGCCATAAAAATAATAATGAAATCCTCGGTTCCACAAAATAGTTCGAATCGTTGTCTTCCAAGAATCTCTACTCCAATAATCCCTCTAATGTATCCGTGATGGGAAATAAAGAGGGGGGGGGGGGTGAGATAACTCAATAAGTGGAATTCACTAAAAATAATTCTTACAACAATTTCATAACTTGTAACTCGTCAATATTTATCATCAAATACTTCATATATAATAAAAATATCTTTATATTGTGAGCCATCATAATATATATATATATATATATATATATATATATATATATATATATATATATATATATATATATAAATTAATACCATCACATAAACAATTTCCTAGGCTTTTCTCGTGGTTAATGTTTATGCCCTGTTGATAAGGTTGTGCTATCCCCTTTTTGAGACTGGAACCTCCTTGTCATCCCCTTTCTTAAAGATGGCTCCTTTGGAACCTAAAGGTGCACTCCCTTACTAAGAAGCTTCCTTTTTGGATCCTCAATAGTATACTCCCTTGCTAAGGAGTTATCAAATATACGCACTATCCCCTTTTCTGAGACCGTCCCTTGCTAAAGACTAGTTGCAATATGATTGTCCCTTACTAAACACTAATAAAATACTGAGCTTTTAATCACAACTTGCCATAGGTTTTCAAAACACATTTCAAAGTGCTCACAAACATAATAATCCATTCATAATTCTCAACAATAAAAAGGTATATTCACACATACAATTTTAAATAAGCTCAAGTTGTCCCACAAGTTTTTCATAAAACAAATAATCAATGTGCACATCAAGAAATTATAAAATATCCATTTATATGTATAGAATAACAACATATTTCTTCAATATAAAATAGTTTATTAACCAACACTGTTTTTGGGAAAACCCCAAAATTAGTAAACACCACTTACTTCTTAGTTGCAAAATAAAAGGAATCAATCACCCTTGAGTCTCAATGAATCAGTAGGATTAAAGCCTAGCAACACCAAAAATAGGTCCATCAATATTGTAATCATCAACCCAAAGACCCATAATCCTCTTGATGCCTAAAGCATAAGGACACTGCTGGACACTTATTTGGACAATGACAACGGCGGTGAATAGAGTGAGACTATAAACAATTTTATATAAACCACAAGCAACCTTTTTTTTTTTTTTTTCCTTTCATATGGTGACAAACTTGAATTGATAAGTCCAAGCCTATTACTCTATTATGCACAAATTCAAAGCCTGTGGCCCTTTCACGACATATTGACAATCCTTGTCTAATATAATACAATATAGGACATCTTTTCTCTTAATGTAAGGATAGGTGGAGATTTATGAGTATTTCAACTTTCCTAAGTTTAGAGCAAAAGAGAACCGTACCTGTAGTCTCTACTCACAGCCACAATGAAGTAAAGTAGGGTTCAGTAGTGTGATGTGGCTGAAGCAAAAAGAAGCCTCATTAGCAAATACATGTGTAACTAAAGAGGAAGAAGGTTAGGATTATCAAGGCCCATATATTTATTTATGCCACCTCACTTGGGTTTCATATCCCATAGTATTTATCTTATTTTCAATATCTTAGGCCGAAATCATTTTAATCCATTTAATTGTAGGCCTCCCTTTATAATTTATGCATAGTAATTAAATTGGTATCAAAATTATGGGGTGTTACATCCTTCCTCCCTTAAAAAAAAAAAATTCGTCCTCAAAATTGTACATACCTTCATTAACAAACAACTCTGGATAATTTGATTTCATCTCATCTTCTCGCTCCCAAGATGCCTCTTGCATTGTGTGATTCTTCCAAAGGACCTTAACCAATGATATGGTCTTGGTGCGTAGCACTTGATCCTTGCGGTTAAGAATTTGGATTGGAACTTCCTCATAAGTCAAGTTGTCTTTGATCTTGAGTGGCTCATAGTTCAAAACATGTGAAGGATCCAAGATGTTCTTCCTCAACATGGAAACATGAAACACATTATGCACTCCTGCAAGTGTAGGTGGTAAGGCCAACTCGTAGGCAACTTTACCAATTTCTTTTTAAGATCTCAAATGGACCAACAAATCTGGGACTCAACTTCCCTTTCTTCCCGAATCTCATCACACCCTTCATTGGGGCGACTTTCAAAAATACCATATCCCCAACTTCAAATTGTACTTTCCTTCTCGAGTTGTCATAATAACTCTTCTATCGACTTTATGCTTTTTGCAATCTTTTACGAATCAGATTAATCTTCTCGGATGTCATCCGAATGATTTCTGGTCCTAATAATTTCCTCTCACCAACCTCTTCCCAACACAATGGGGACTTGCATTTTCCACCATACCAAGCCTCATAGGGAGCCATCTCAATACTAGAGTGGTAGCTATTATTATAGGCAAATTCCACCAAGTACAAGTATTTTTCCCAATTTCCTTTGAAATCCAATACACAAGCCCTTAACATATCCTACAAAGTATGAATAGTCCTTTCTGATAGTCCATCTGTTTGCAGGTGGAAAGCAGTACTAAAGCTAAGATTTGTACCCAAGGCTTTATGCAGGCTTTCCCAAAACTTTGAGGTGAATCTTGGGTCTCGATCGGCACAATTGATGCTGGAACTCCGTGAAGACTCACAGTCTCATCAATATATATCTATGCTAGCCGATCAAGTGAGTAAATCATCTTAACCGGAATAAAATGTGCTATTTTTGTCATCCTATCCACAATTACCCAAATGGCCTCATGCCTTTAAGGAGATCTTGGCAAACCAGTCAAAAAATCCATACATATACGCTCTCACTTCCACTCGGGAATGGGAAGTGGTTGCAAAGAATCCCGAAGGTTTTCGTGTAATGCCTTAATTTGTTGACAAGTCAAGCATTGCTCCATAAACTGAGCTATCTCTCTCTTCATGTTATTCCACCAATAAGTTTCTCGAATGTCACGATACATTTTGGTGCTACCAGGTTGCACCGAGTATAGGGTACGATAGGCTTCTTCCATAATCTCCTTCTTTAATGCAAGATCATTTGGCACACAAATTCTTTTTCCAAACCTCAAAACACCATCATTAGACACATTAAATCCTAGTCTCTTCCCTTCTTGTACTTCTTCTATGATCTTTACAATTTGTGCATCATCAACCTGTGAATTCTTAATCTTCTCAATCAAAGTGGGTTGTATTGTCAAACTGGCCATAAAGGCTTGGGAATCACCCATGACAATTTCAATTCCCATACTTTCCAAGTCCTTAATAATCGCCTTTTGAGTAGTTAACAAGGCGGTTGAGAAACCGTAAGACTTCCGACTAAGTGCATCGGCTACCACATTAGCCTTACCTGGATGGTAATTGATTGAGCAATCATAATCTTTAATCAACTCAAGCCACCTTCGTTGTCTCATATTCAATTCTTTCTAAGAAAAGAAGTACTTCAAACTCTTATGATCTGTATAAATCTCACACCTTTCATCATACGGATAATGTCTCCAAATCTTCAATGCAAACACCACTGTAGCTAACTCCAAGTCATGAGTGGGATAATTTTGTTCATAATTCTTTAATTGGCGGGAAGCATAAGCTATGACTTTACCATGCTGCATTAACACACAACCCAACCCTTTTCTTGAAGCATCACTATAAATGAGAAAGCCTCCCAAGTTGCTAGGGATGGTTAGTACTGGTGCGATGACCAACCTTTGCTTAAGTTCTTGAAAACTCTTCTCACATTCTTCTGTCCACACAAACTTGGCATTCTTATGAGTTAGTTGAGTCAATGGGGCTGCAATACTGGAAAATCCCTCCACAAACCTCCTATAATAGCCAGCAAGGCCCAAAAAGCTTCTAATCTCACTAACATTTGTCGGTCTTGCCCAATCAACCACAGCTTCAACCTTACTAGAGTCTACAGAAATCCCCGCCTCGGATATCACATGCCCTAGGAACACCACTTGATCAAGCCAAAATTCACACTTTTTAAACTCTACATATAGCTTCTTCTCCCTCAAAATTTGAAAAACAGTTCTCAAGTGCTTTTCATGTTCTTCCATGCTTTTGGAGAAGATTAGAATGTCATCAATAAAGACAATAATAAAGCGGTCTAAGTACTCATGAAATACCCTATTCATCAAGTCCATAAATGCAACAGGAGCATTGATTAATCCAAAAGGCATTACCAAGAATTCATAGTGCCCATACCTAGTCCTGAAAGCTATCTTGGGTATGTCTTCACCCTTGATTTTCAACTGGTGATACCTTAACGAAGGTCAATCTTAGAGAAAACTTGTGCCCCTTGCAATTGATCAAATAGGTCATCAATACGAGGGAGAAGGTATTTATTTCTCACAATAACCCGGTTTAACTCACGGTAGTCAATACACAACCTCATAGTCCCATCCTTCTTCTTCACAAATAAAACTAGTGCACCCCAAGGAGATGCACTTGGTCCGATGAACCCCTTGTCAAGGAGTTCTTGTAGCTGTTCCTTAAGTTCAGTGGGTGCCATCCGATATAGAAGTTCCAGGAAGCAAATCAATGGAGAATTCAATCTCTCTATCTATAGGTATCCCTAGTAGGTCTTCAGGGAAGACATTAGGAAACTCCCTCACAGCAGGGATACCATCCAACTTCAATAGCTTCTTCCTAGTGTCCACCACATGAGCTAGGTACCCTTGGCATCCTTTTCGTAATAGATGCTTAGCTCGAAGGGTTGATATCACCCTAGGTAAAGCATGCATCCTAGAACCCTTAAACTGAAATTCGGGTTCTCTTAGAGGCCGAAACACCACCTCTTTTCCAAAACAATCTACACTAGCATGATAAGCCGCCAACCAGTCCATCCCCAAAATTACATCATAATCATACATGTCCATCAAAATCAAGTTTGCTAACATTTCCATATCCTCAATTTGGATGACACAAGACTTAAGCATAGAATTACACACCAAAGAATCACCCATAGGTGTGGCCACAGACAAGTCATAATCCATAAGTCCAAGTTTCTTATCACATAACTTAGCATATCGAGAGGAGATGAAAGAGCGTATAGATCTAAAATCAAATAGAGTTTTAGCAAAGTTTGAGAATAATGGGAGGATACCCGTAACCACGATGATCCGAAGCTTGAATGTCTTGTGGTATGAGTGCAAACACTCTCCCTTATGCTTTCCTCCTCTAATCATTCTTTCCAAGTTGTGCCATTTAGTTTTGTTGAGGAGATGTACAACTTCTAGCTAAGTGTCCTGTCTTCCAACAATTATAACAAGCCTTTCCATCAAAGAAACACAACTTATCTCCATGAAACCTTCCACATGTAGGGCAAGCATTCGAACTTCTACCTTGAGCATTCTAGGGTGGATTCTTATTTTCTGACTTATTTGATGATGAATTACTCCCAAACCTCCCAAAAGATCCTTTCTTGTTCCAATGACCTTGAGCATTGCCTTGTCGAAAGCTTTGTATGTCCAAAGTGTTTCTAGGTGGGTTCTCCTTCCTAACATTGTTCTTGAAATCTTCCTCCAATCTCATAGCTCTCTTAACTAACTCTGCATAATTATCAACCCTTGATGCAATCGGATGGTGTCGAAGTCTTTCATTCAACCCCTTTAGAAATCTGCTTGCTTTCTTCGCCTCGGTAAGGATTAAGTGGGGTCCAAAGCGAGATAACTCGATGAATTTAGCTGCATACTTGCTCAACAACATACTTCTTTGCACCAAATCAGCAAATTCCCTCTCTTTTCATTCCCGAACCACCTCGGGGAAGTTGTTATCTTAGAAAACCCCTTTAAATTTCTCCCAAGTGATGGGATTTCTCTCAATGTCCATTCCCTCCAAAATGGCTTTAGTGGATCTCCACCAACGCTTGGTTTCTCCAATCAACTTGAAAGTTGCAAACCGCACCTTCTCGAGAGTCGATGCAATCTAAAGCTTCTAACAATTTCTCCATTTGCAAGAACCAAACTTGTGTACGCTTGACTTCACCTCGATATCAACCCTTGCTTTGGTTGGCCTAGGTAAATTAACAATAGGTTCCTTGCTATTGGAATTAGCCACTCTCTTCTTTTTGGGTGGCATGATACCCGATTAACAAGAAAATTAAGAAATATAAAGTGTGCAACAATTATTACTACTAAACATAAGAAGTAACATTGCCAGAATTATTTAAAATATCTCATCAAACATAACCTAAATACCAAATGCTCTGACAAAAAATCAAGATCATAACCTAGTTTCAAGTGTCTATAGGATCATGACCTAGTTTTCAAGTGTCTACAAAATCATATCCTAAGCTCTAATACCACAATTGTAACGCCCCAAAATCATAAGCAATAAAAGTCTATTTAATTTGAATAATCCATAAAAATATTAAATAAAAAAAACCAGCAACCTTAAATTTCATCACAAATGTAAGAGATCTAATTCACCAAAAACAAAACATCCTCAAAATAACTCTCCAATACAATGTTTAATGCCATAAAAATAATAATAAAATCCTTAGTTCCACAAAATAGTTCATAACTGCTATTTTCCAAGAATCTCTACTCCAATAATCCCACTAATATATCTGTAATGGGAAATAAAGAAGGGGGGGGGGTTGTGAGATAACTCAATAAGTGGAATTCACTAACATTGGGGTGTGGGAACAAACCTTTCAAATAAATAATTCTTACAACAATTTCATAGCTTGTAACTCATCAATATTTATCATCAAATACTTCATATATAATAAAAATATCTTTATATTGTGAGCCATCATAATATATATATATATATATATATATATATATATTAATACCATCACATAAACAATTTCCTAGGCTTTTCTCGTGGTCAATGTTTACACTCCGTTGATAGGGTTGTGTTATCCCCTTTTTGGGACTAGAACCTCATTTTCATCCCCTTTCTTAAGGATGGCTCCTTTGGAACATAAGGTGCAATCCCTTGCTATGGAGCTTCCTTTTTGGATCCTCAATAGTATACTCCCTATTAAGGAGCTATCAAATGTGTACTGTCCCCTTTTCTAGAATCGTCCCTTGCTAAGGACTAGCTGCAGTATGATTGTCCCTTGTTAAGAACTAATACAATACTGAGCTTTTAATTATGACTTGCCATAGGTTTTCAAAACACATTTCAAATTGCTCACAAACATAATAATCCATTCATAATTCTCAACAATATAAAGGTATATTCACACATACAAGTTTAAATAAGTTTAGGTTGTCCCACAAGTTTTTCATAAAACGAATAATTAATGTGCACATCAAGAAATTATAAAATATCCATTTATATGTATAGTGTGGGGCCAGAGAACTCATGATCCGGCCCACGCTTTATTAGGGCTCGGGGCCCATGCCGAGGAGGGTGTGTGCCGAGGACGAATGGGGAAAGACCGAAGTGTTGAGGGGAACAGCCGAGAATGACCTTGTCCTCGGCATTCCAGGACTTCAAGGGGAAGAGCAACGTCTCGATGAAGGCCGCCCTCAAAAAGCCCCCCTGAAGGAGATGCGAGTAGAATGGGACCCACGTGGGGGTATGGTGCAAAACTGGTTCAGGATAAATACGTCCCCTCCGCATTAAATGCACCCGCCAGCGTCCTGACCATGTTAATGAGAAAAGACGCCCGGACAGGGTGACTTCGATCATCGCAACTAACGAAAAGCAAGGAGGGACAAACGATGGGACGGGTGCAGAAGTAGGCACCTGCCTCTAACAAGTGGAGGGCTAAGATCAACCAAGAAGGGCTATATAATGTGAAGGTTAATGCACCAAGAAGGGGGCTGGGAAAAATGGCCAAAAACCAAAGCCTCCCAGCCCGCCTCCTAAAGAAAAACTCCTAGAGCGAACACGATTTAACTATGTATGAACCCCACGAAAAATCCAGTGTCTTGTGACCAGGGCCTAGCCTTTCAAACCCACACTCTATAAATGATATTGTTTGGGCCTTTTTTACGTGCGAATCCAACATTATTATGGGTCATCCCAAATTGTGTCCTTACAATTGGCGCCGTCTGTGGGGAAGGCTTGTGTGTTGGCACAGCGAGTGGGTCGAGACAGTCCCCTTGTCATTTCTAAACGGCCGGTTGTAGTGTTCTAACGTAAAGTTCCACTAGGGGCTACGTTTCTTCACTAGGGGTTGCGCTTCGTAGCGTCGGCAGCGCGGATGGTTCTAGGGGCTTGGCCGAGGAGCTAATCCCCCTAAACCAAGGTCCCACGCCATAGCCGAGGGGTTAATTCCCCCAACTACTTATAAAAATCAAGTTTTGGACAGAACCAAGGTATTGCATGGTCCTCGGACTCAAACCTATGGGGAAACCAACTACTTATAAGTATCAAGTTTTGGACAGAACCAAGGTATTGCATGGTCCTCGGACTCAAACCTATGGGGAAACCAACTACTTAAAAATTAAGTTTTGGACAGAACCAAGGTATTTCATGGTCCTCGGACTTAAACCTATGGGAAAACCAACTACTTAGAAATCAAGTTTTGGACAGAACCAAGGTATTGCATGGTCCTCGGACTTAAACCTATGGGGAAACCAACTACTTATAAATATCAAGTTTTGGACAGAATCAAGGGATTGCATGGTCCTCGGACTCAAACCTATGGGGAAACCAACTACTTATAAATATCAAGTTTTGGACAGAACCAAGGTATTGCATGGTCCTTGGACTCAAACCTATGGGGAAACCAACTACTTATAAATATCAAACCTATGGGGAAACCAACTACTTATAAATATCAAGTTTTGTACAGAACCAAGGTATTGCATGGTCCTCGAACTCAAACCTATGGGGAAACCAATTACTTATAAAAATCAAGTTTTGGACAGAACCAAGGTATTGCATGATCCTCGAACTCAAACCTATGGGGAAACCAACTACTTATAAATATCAAGTTTTGGACAGAACCAAGGTATTGCATGGTCCTCGAACTCAAACCTATGGGGAAACCAACTACTTATAAATATCAAGTTTTGGACAGAACCAAGGTATTGCATGGTCCTCGGACTCAAACCTATGGGGAAACCAACTACTTATAAATATCAAGTTTTGGACAGAACCAAGGTATTGCATGGTCCTCGAACTTAAACCTATAGGGAAACCAACTACTTATAAATAACAAGTTTTGGACAGAACCAAGGTATTGCATGGTCCTCAAACTCAAACCTATGGGGAAACCAACTACTTATAAATCAAGTTTTGGACAGAACCAAGGTATTGCATGGTCCTCGGACTCAAACCTATGGGAAAACCAACTACTTAGAAATCAAGTTTTGGACAGAACCAAGGTATTGCATGGTCCTCGGACTCAAACCTATGGGGAAACCAACTACTTAAAAATCAAGTTTTGGACAGAACCAAGGTATTCCATGGTCCTCGGACTCAAACCTATGGAGAAACCAACTACTTTAAAGAAACCTGGATACTAAGCAGGACCTAACAATACACGTGACATCTCGGATGATGCCTATATCTCCATTGAATGAGGGTCGGACATGAGTTCAAGGCTCTACAGGTGCAGGTAAGCTAGCGTTCTAAAACATGATTCTAAATATATCGCATGGACAACTATTCATACGTGTTAAGATAATTAGTTCAAAATTCATAAATAATAATAAGTATCGACAAGGGCAACTAACAAGTAACCAAAAGGAAAAAGTAAGAAAAAAATTTCATATACATGTTCAACAGGTTCAAACTACTAGCAGGCTACAAAGTTTTCAAAATGAAAAAGAAACAAGTTAATCGTTAAACTAAGAACAAATACGAAGTCTGGCCGGGGTTTCTACTTCTTTAATTTTGCATCGGCCACGTCCCGGGAAGGAGGAACGGGATCAGCTTCGGTGTCCTAGAGGACAGTCCCTTCTAAGGAAGGCCGAGCAGGATCGGCGTCGGTACTGTGTGGGACCACAGCAAGGGGAATTGCCTGTAAGGGCTAGGCAAGTATGGTTGGCTCTTCGGCATTAGGCATCCGAGTGTTGACCACAAGCTCAACAACCTCTTCGGGTACCTCGGGATCACGCTAAGATGCTTCTATCACATCCTGAAGCTCTCCCCCTTTAAGTGGCTCGCCGGGAGAGGCGCCGACACTGTAAAGATCCGACCGAGTGACCCCTCCCTCATGTTGGTCGCTCACGGCCTTGGAGCTGGTGGAGGCGTCCTCACGGATGGCTGTAGGGTAGAATATGTTCTCCGCTTTCCATAAATCGGATGAAGCATTCACCCCAGCTCGCTTCAAGGCCTCTTCCCAAACCTGGGAGCAAGTAAGCCTACATACTCCGGGAATCTGGGCTTTAAGGATGGCTTGGGTTTCAGCTACCCCCGCGCTATAACCATCATCCTCGGCCGTTTCCTTGGCAGCCTCGGCCTCGTTTCTGGCAAACTCGGCCTCCCGCTTGGCCCTCATGGCTTCGTCGCGAGCATACTCCGCCACACCTTTGTCATGCTCTGCCGCGATCGGTCTTTTTATTAAATCATTGATCGGCTCCTTGGCTATTCGCAATCGATCCTCGGCTTCTAGCAAACGTTTTATTTGATCCTCGGCCTATTTTTAGGCGCTAGCTAAACTCGCCGAGGCGCTATCCCTATCTCGGATAGCGTCTATTAGGGCAGTCTTGGCCTTGGCGAGGTCGTCCTCGAAGCTTTGAGAGTCTGCGTGGCCACTAAGCGCTTGGAGCGTTCATTCTCGGCCGCCTTACTCTAATTGTTCACCTCTTCCTCCATCCTATAGATGGCCTGGAGAGCCTGTCAAGGGAGATAAATACATCGTGAATGACAAACCGGGAGTGAGAGTTAATAAAGTTTTAGGTTTCAAGAGCCTTACCATGCCCAAGTACCTCTTCGTACTGAGGAAGACCTCCTACATCCTCATTTTCTTGAGCTCATCCACGTCGGTGGGAAGTAGCATGGTTCTCCCTAGTGCGTATGCCACGTAGCCACCCTCGCCATCTCCAAGGTCCCTCATGGACGCAGTTTCCAGCAGTGGCCCCCCGTGAAGCATTGGTGCGGGAAGCCAGGCACTGGGCAAGGATTGGGCCTCGATCCCCTTTCCCTTGCCTTGGGAAGATTGGGATTCGATCTCTTTACCCTTGCTTTGGTGCCCAATCTTCAATTGTTTCGCACGCGGGGCTTCCTTCCTCTCCTTAGAAGGTTGGGATTTTCCCCCATCCATGGTTTCCTTGCCCTTGGGGCTCCTCTTTCTCTTTGAATCGGTGCCTTCCGGCCGAGGAGGCAGAGCTGTTTGGGAAGGAGCAAGAAGTTTGGGACGGGGGGATTGTGGCTGTGACTTTGTGGAGGATGACCTAATCTGAACAGTCTGGGGTTGAGGTGGTGGGGAAGGAGCATTGGGTTGTAGCGTTCCCTGCGCATCCTTCCCTGGCCGACCCTTGAGGAGTTCGAATAGGCTGGTCAGGGGCTTTCTCTTAAGTCCCATCTCGGCTTAAGAAGATGTGCCTATCGATGACAATTCTGCCTCGGACAAGGCTGGGTCACCTATATCACCAGAAGGATCCTCGGATTGGTTGGCTAGGTCAAACACCCCATACCCTTCCTCGGGCTGATCTAACTCGCCTTCGTCCTCCGCTACTTGATGAGATGAGGAGAGGTCTACCAAAGGGATGCTCTCTGGGACGGATGGTACTTCGGAGATTAAAAATATTGTCTCGACCACGGTAATTTTTGGAAGCTAAGGACGGTGGCGGCGCGATCACGTGCCTAGGGTCGGCAAATGACTTCTGAACGGGAGGATACCCTAATATTTTGTGAATGGCTCGGACTTGACCATCTCCGTCATTTACGAAAACTGCCACTTATAGAACAGTCTCCAAGTCCACCCGGTTAACTAAGTGAAAATGCTGTTGATAAGCGTGTGGATCTACAAAAGAAAAACACAAATGCATGGTTAGTTACCAAACCACATCAGAGAAGAATAGCGCAAAGGGTCAGCACCCTTCCATTCCCTATACCTCACCTGGTTCTCCTTCTACTATGGGGCACAGATTGCCATCATGCCATTCACCGGAGACGATAAGGAAATCCTTATTTAATCCCTTGTTGGAATCAGGGAGGCATTGGATTAGTCGAACCCTTTCGTCTCTCGTCTTCATGTAGTAGGATTTCCCCTTCAAATTTTGGAGATTATAACACCAATTCATGTCATGGTGGGTCAGTCTTAACCCCATCTTTTCGTTTAAAGCATCCACGCAACCCAGAATCCTAAACACGTTGCGGGCGCCCCGGGTGGGGGCTAATCGAAAGTGCTTGAGGTAACCCCTCGTTACCGGCCCCATAGGGATTCTCATACCCCCCGCTACAAAGGCGAGGACGGGAATTACTACCTCGCTTGTTTCCCTCTTATAATGCCACTCCCCCATCTTACAATGCCTCAAACTTATGTTGGGAGGAATCCTGTGATCGGCGATGAACTTATTCATTGCCTCTTGATGATCGACTAATTTCCTCGATCTCGATTTAGCCATCTCTATGATTTACTAAACAAACTCAACCAGCAACAAGAGAAGAAAGGGAACCGAAGAAAAATAAATCCAGAAAAGAAAAAACACGAGTTAATGGAGGCAGGGAACTTACATAAAAGAGGAAAGACGCTTCAAATAGGCTTTTTATGCTGGAGATAGACTTGAGTTTGGACAAAAGTTCAGATGAACCTAGGGTATACGCGCTAGAACTCTTAAGTGCAAAACTCAAGAGGCGGATCCGTTCCAAAAATCATTTATACTTTTTAGGGTAATCGCACAAATTTTCCCGCCCATAAAGACCAAGGAATCACCACCGTTTGATCTTCATCATACCGTAGTACATGGGAAACACAGAGCTGCCCGTATTTAATGAGGCCACGTTTCACCTTCCAAGGGCTCCAAGAACGTGTCTTGGGCGGATGAAAAGTCTCGGGAACCGATAGGTGACAAGGATTGACAGGCATTGACAGATATTCGATGTCATCAAAACCCTCCTATCCATCCGAGGAGTCGGATAGCAGGATTTTGAGGGGCTATTGTGGGGCCAGGGAACTCATGATCCGGCCCACGCTCTATTAGGGCTCGGGGCCCATGCCGAGGAGGGTGTGTGCCGAGGACGAATGGGGAAAGACCGAAGTGTCAAGGGGAACAGCTGAAGATGACCCCGTCCTCGGCATTCCAGGACTTCAAGGGGAAGAGCAACGTCTCGATGAAGGCCGCCCCCAAAAAGCCCCTCTCAAGGAGATGCGAGTAGAATGGGACCCACGTGGGGTGCGGTGCAAAACTGGTTCAGGGTAAATACGTTCCCTCCACATTAAATGCACCCGCCAAATCCCGACCATGTTAATGAGAAAAGACGCCTGGACAGGGTGACTTCGATCATCGCAACTAACATAAAGCAAGGAGGGACAAATGATGGGACGGGTATGCAGTAGGCACCGCCCGACTAACAAGTGGAGGGCTAAGATCAACCAAGAAGGGCTATATAATGTGAAGGTTAATGCACCAAGAAGGGGGCTGGGAAAAATGGCCAAAAACCGAGCCTCCCACCGCCTCCCCGGAGAAAAACTCCTAGAGCGAACACGATTTAACTATGTATGAACCCCACGAAAAATCCACTGTCTTGTGACCAGGGCCTAGCCTTTCAAACCCACGCTCTATAAATGATATTGTTTGGGCCTTTTTTACGTGCGAATCCAACATTATTATGGGTCGTCCCAAATTGTGTCCTTACATATAGAATAACAACATATTTCTTCGATATAAAATAGTTTAATAACCAACACTGTTTTTGAAATACCCCCAAAATTAGTAAATACCACTTACCTCTTAGTTGCAAAATAAAAGGAATCAATCACCCTTAAGTCACAATGAATCAATAGGATTAGAGCCTAGCAACACCAAAAATAGGTCCATCAATACACAAATTTCCTACTAAAATCTGATTTCATACTTGGACAATATAATCTTAGACAACACCGATATTTCCAAAATTTTACATTTATTTACGTAACTCTCCAATTTACTTTCAGCTTTAATCTAATTGTTCTATTTCACGTATTTTTACTATCCATTAATAAGCATGATTGTATTGCAACTCTACAAAACTCTAGCAATTCACTATAGGTCTAGCCATCATATATTCTACTATTCCTTAGAAGCCACATGATATATAAACCTATCTGATCAACCTAATATTTATATCTATAGTCAAAAGTAGAAGCCACATAATATAGTTTTGCCAAATCAATCTTAGAGCCAATGGAGGACCATATGGCTACACATACTATTCACACGTAATCAATTTCAAAGCCTGGACCATACGAGTATATATAACAATTCCTATTATAATATTGTAATCATCAACCCAAAGACCCATAATCCTCTTGATGCCGTAAAGCATAAGGACATTGCTGGACACTTATTTGGACAATGACAATGGCGGTGAATAAAGTGAGACTATAAACAATTATATATAAACCACAAGCAACTTTTTTTTTTTTTTTTTTTTTTTTTTTTCCTTTCACATGGTGATAAACTTGAATTGATAAGTCCAAGCCTATTACTCTATTAGGCACAAATTCAAAGCTTGTGGTCCTTTCTTGACATATTGACCATCCTTATCTAATATAATACAATATAGGACATCTTTTCTCTTAATGTAAGGATAGGTGGAGATTCATGAGTATTTCAACTTTCCTAAGTTTAGTGCAAAAGAGATCCGTGCCTGTAGCCTTTACTCACAGCCGCAATGAAGCAAAGCGGGGTTTAATAGTGTGATGCGGCTGAAGCAAAAAGAAGCCTCATCAGCAAATACACGTGTAACTAAAGAGGAAGAAGGCTAGGGTTATCAAGGCCCATATATTTATTTATGCCACCTCACTTGGGCTTCATATCCTACAATATTTATCTTATTTTTTATATCTTAGGCCCAAATGATTTTAATCTATTTAATTGTAGGCTTCCCTTTATAATTTACGCAATAATTAAATTAGTATCAAAATTATGGGGTGTTACATCGATAGAACCTATATTATGACCAAACATTGTGAGACCATTTGCTATGCAAATATTAAAAGGGTGTGGTGTCGGTTTAAGTTGAGAAAATAAGGACAAGTGAGGTGTCATGTGGTTGCAACAAGCAAAATCCATGAGCCAAGAGGAAGGAGACATACCGGATGAAACCGAGAGAGAAGAGGAATAAGATGCATTACCAACCATACAAATGGTATTAGCGATGATGTTTTGAATATCAACTGTGGAAATGGTGATAGTGGATCTAAAAGACTTGGACTTCACGGAGACGGGAGCCATTGGTTGGATACTCTCAATGTTAGCAATAGTAGTAGTAGAAATGGAAACAAACGATTTGTTGCGTTGATAGCAATTTTCAATATTATGGCCAAGACGTTTGCAAAAATTGCAAAAACGTTTGTTGGATTGTTAGTGACGATTATTGCAATAAAATGAAGACTTGACCTTATTCTTCATTTAGAAGAAAAATATGAAAAAATGAAATCTACGCGAAAAACTGGAAAATGAGCACCTGGACTGCAAAAAGTCAATGGTTAAACCTACCTCAAAAGTCAACAATCAAAATCAACTAGCGGAGCAATGACGTCAACAAGATGCCACGAATGATGATGTAAGCGGAGGGTTGATGTGGCAACCGATATAACCAGGATGACATCGGGAAGTTGTTGGGGGCGCGTGAAGCGTGTGGGGCGCTTGTGACGCGTGGACGAAGAAGTAGAATCTTCTAGCAGTGCATGTGGCATGTGTCTTTGATGCGATTTACTTGGGCAATGTGTGAAGGCACATGGTATGTTCGATGACGTCGATTCTTCTCTGATGATGTAGATTGGAAGACGATTCCGATGGTACTGGCGACTAGAGGATCAAAGTAGAATTTATGGCGGCGACTGGAATGACAGTGGTCTTCAGTGTATAACGACGATGGCGACGGCAATGATGGAGGCAAAATGAGAGCATTGAGAAGATAGGATTGCAGATTGCACACCAAAAATTTAAAGTAGTTGCTCTGATACCATGTTAGAAATACTGAATGAATGTGTTATATTTCACATCTAATAAAATATACATGAGTGCCTTTATATAGAAGGCAGAGTGTAAAGTACAAGTATGTGTACTGTATAAGTAAACAAGGTGGACCTAAAACCCACAACCTAATACACATTAACAGTCTCTACCACTGATGATTCTATCATTTGAGAATCTTCACCTTCTGGGGACTTTGATCCCAAAAATGCTTGTCACTTGCCTAGTGGTGTGGGTTCTGCTTGTGGCATTGCCTCGTTTGCTTGTGGATGTTTGGTGATTCTGACATTGGCTTAGCCAAGCTGTCTCTCTACTTTCTTGACGCGACAACTTGTATTGGTTCTTGACTAAATTCACGAAATCTTTTTTTATCAATGGGTGTCAAATTGTTTGTGTCTGTAAACTTTTTATTTTTAATAATGATAAATTAATCTTCAGGATTTTTTAATAAAAGGAAGTAGAATCCTAACATTTTACCTGACTATTCCACCCTTAATTAATTTTCAATTTTAGAAATATTAATTTCGGTACAATGGATTAAATTTCAAACTATCAGTTTAGAACTTTAGATAGATTTAAGTGTATTATTAAACAACAAATTCATTTGATTAGTTGAATTTTACTTGCCAAGCACCTTAGTTGAATTGGCATCTTTCCATGTACAAAATGCTTGGGGGTTTAAAGAAGAAAGAATTCGAATGGTGAAGTTAGCGAGATATTATAATTATCACTAAAAAAAAATATTACTTGCGCTATAGCCCTTTGTCCATTTTGCTAATCCTCCTAGAGCAGAGACTACCCTTGCAGTTGCTTGCACGCCAGCCCCCGTTTCACATCTTGTGGCCTTTGGGTTAGCAATCGACATGTTGTGTTGTATCCTAATGGCCCATTGTATGTTTTGTGTGAGAGAAGCGTGGAATTTTATTTCCAAATAACATTAAATATTAAAAAATTTAGTTAGCTGACCTGTTTCAAAACAATGTTGAAAACTAGCATTTCGAGGGTTTAAAACTCAAGTTCCAAGGTAAAAATCGAGTCTTTAAGTGTCGATTTGTGGAAATCGAGTTTTAAACACTCGAGTTTCACTTCTTCTTCCTCAATATCGATCGTTCTTCTTTCTTCGTTCTTCTTCTTCGTTCTTCGACGGTAGATCTTCGTTCTTCCTCTTGAGATCAAATCATTCTTCCTTCGATGGCGGATCTTCGTTCTTCCTAGTGCCTCTTCAAATCTTCTCTTCGTTCTTTAGATTAGATCGTGTTTCCTCTTCAAATCATGCCGCTTCAAATCGTTCTTCGTTCTTAGATCAGATTGTTCTTCCTCTTCAGATTGTTCTTCCTTAGATTTGGTTCGGATGTCCAAGTATTTGAAACTCGAGTCTCTAAGACTCGAGATTTATAGATCGGTCGAGTCTATAAAACTTGAGATGCTAGTTTCCAACTTACTTTCCGAAGCATCTTAACTTACGATATACTCCCTCCTCACTGTGCTATTCTGCACATTCCCTCGAGAAGCGTGTGTAGGTAAGACTCTTAGGTATATATATATATATATATATATATGTTGAAACAAAGGGATTGTCCTCTTTAGTTTTTAAACTTTCATTCCTAGAAGCGACGTAGTTGAAAGAAAAGCAATTGTAGAATCCTAGGCATATACCCGAGGATCTCGGTCTTGATGATGAAGTCTTCCTAATCACTATGGAACTGTGATCAACACCGTATATTAAATACAACAACTCAAGCCACAAAGACTCGAGCCCATTTTTCAAACCCAAATCCGTCTCTTAGTGAAGTGAGTCACTACTAATTAAAAGTAACAAATTCACATAAACTGTATTTAAAACTTACTTCATGTCAAATCCATGTGAATTGCATATGGTAATTTCACACTAAAAGTACTTTAAACAAACATAAAAATTCTAGTAGAAAAATACAATTTAATACGAGTTCTATTATTTTGTGAATTAGTTTGTATTAACATTCCACTTGATATTTACATGAAGTGTTTGAATGGGCAAATTTATATAATTTTAAATTTTGAGTTTTTAATTGAAACTTTTTAAAATCTAGGACTATATTATATCATATTTTAGAGAGAGAAGATTAGGTTCAAGTTACATCTAATGTAACTCTAAGAAATGTTATACCATCTAATAACTTGTTATTGAATTCATATTTTGAAAATCTTATTGATAGATTACATATTTTATATATATTTTTTAAATATGCATGTAAATTTTAATGCTAATTGGATATTATTTATTATTTGATCAAAAACTCATTTTTTATGACTTATTTTAAATGGTCTATTGATCTTTGATTATCTTAAAATTTTGCAAACATGGAGAATATATGAAAATAATATAATTTAACAATGCATTTGTCAAAATTTGAATCCAATTAAAAAATATTAGATGGTGTAACATTATTTAAAGTTACACCAAATATAATCCCCTCCACCCCAGGTTCCGCCACTGGGGGCTGGATGTCAAATATGGAATGTCTAGCTGCTGTAACAGTCAAAGATCTATGTTGCATATAAACAACTCCTGTTGTATTTGAGTCATGTACACGTTGCTCTTTGTTATCTTTTAGGCTAGTATTCAGCAGTGCTGCTTGTTCAGTTATAGCGTTTGAAATAACGTTTGCATATTCATTTACACACACACAGATGTTGAAGAGAAGAGAACAACTTTTTGAGGTAAAATGCATGGTCAAAATTTATAGGTATCAATATAGTTACATTCTTACTCTACCAAAGGGATGCATATATACATCACCGCCTATAAAAGCTATTACAAAATGCTTGGGAAATACAACAATGAACTATAACACTTGGAGGTGAAGCTTCAATGTTATCCTCTGCAGCGCATAAAGTTTAAGAGAACTTTCTGAGGGATAAACACATTGGAAGCTTGTTTGCACTAATACAACTACATTGCTCTATGCAAGGGACCCCAAATATTTACATCAGCCAGCATAGAAAAAATATTTTAAATTACTTGAGACAAACAATCAACTCTCACTTAGCAATGGTGCTTCAATGTCATCCTCTGAATCACTGCTTGAAGCTACCCCAGGTTTAAGCAGACAAGCATAACATAATGAAATCATCTGAGGAGAATAAGATGCAGAGTTAGTTAAGAGAGAGAGAGAGAGAGAGAGAGAGAGAGAAAAGGGGGGTGGGGTATATGCTTACCATGCATACAGACGCACATACAATACTGAAACCTTTGCAGTTGAAAGGTGCACTGCTAGATAAGAACCAAGCTGAGATAAAAACTTAGCTTGTTAGCAATACATATGGATTGATTCTAACACTCAACTAAAAAAAAAAAAAAAAATGAGTTAGTCTACTCACAAGTCAATGGACTCATTACGAGCGGTGATAACAAACTTGCTATTGATTCCACACCAGCCACAAATCCTTGTGCTTTTCCCTGCACAAACAATCGAACATACATGTCAATGGAATGACCACGGTCATGTGCTTTGTACTGTATTTAGCTCAAGAACTAAATCAACACAGAACAAGTTATTTTGATGTGGGAGAACCCTATGTCTACATTTATTTCTTTTTTGTTTGGCATTCTCCAGAAATTCTCCATCACTTAAGTGAATGCAGCAATTTCGGGTGTAAAAGTAGCAATTTTTATGGCATAAGGCATCTGATAACCGTAGATAACTGAACAAAAGATAAAAATCATTGGACCAATTTTCGTAGAAAGCCACCATTTTAAACCCAAAACCCACTACTGGACACATGCTGATCTGATTCATTCTGAACACATTGATGAACCTGCCTCATTTTTTTTAATTGAGATCAAAGTTCAATCTAAAGAAGTAGAAAACAGCCAGATCTAGATGAGTAGTGTGACTTATGATATGCATTAGCTTTACTCAAACAACTTTATCAAATTCAGCAGCCTCTCCCTATGTATAATAATACTGAAAGGTGAAATTACAGACACCAGGACTTTACTTGTATTGACAGTAAGAGTAGAAGATTATTATTATTATTATTATATTTTGGTTGCTAGAAAGAATATTAAGATCTATTGAATGCAGAACTGTAGGTAATGGGATCACAAGTATTTTCCAAACCTGATTTTTTGAGCTTGATGCTTTTGAAATAATTGCATAAGTCTGCATATAATTTGACAGGCAAAATTGAAACACCATTAGAATTAAAGGTGAACTGAATAACCACATTGAATATTATTTTATGAAAAAATTTATGATTCCAATACTTACAGCAGGTCTTACAAGGACAACTACAACTTTAAATGTGGCACTCATGAATGGTACCTGCATTGTGGCAATGTTGCATTGTTACTGACTGAGAAATGTATCCACAGTTGAAAAATAATAAACAGAACTAGGAAACTTTAGTTTTACTTTCACAAAGCCACGATTAACACATGATTGAATTTATAACTCCATATGAGGAATGGAAATTAAAAAAATTCAAAAAAGCCTAAATAAAAAAAAAAACAAAGAAAAGTTTCTGATCAATGTCACTAGTGCTTTTTGAACCACAGATTCTTTCATAAAAGAAGCACTCAAGTTCCCTACATGCACATGAAACTCTTAGAGCATAGAGTATTTTTATATTCCTCATGTAGTATGTTTTACAAAGTTGTTTCCAAAATTTAAAATTTTCAAACTACAAATTACGTATCTAAACATGATTCATGTAAGAAAATAGAAATAACATTGATATGTCCAAAAATCATTTAAGGCTAAATATTTGCTTGCAAGCCAACTCAAGTGTTTATGTGTCAGAAAATTTTCCTTTAGCATAGAATTAAATAACGCATTCATAAAGTAAATACATACCCATGCCGCCCATGCAAGGCCATTGAATAATGCCTGCACAGCAAAAAGAATCATTAGTTTTTATTTTATTTTGTAATTTATGCTGGAAGGATTAAAAGAAATGATTATAACTTACATAAGCTATTGATGCAAGTAAACCTATGCACAATATCACTTTCTCTCCAACCAATGGATTTATTAGTGGAAGCACCAACATCTGGAACCACAAACCAACAAGTTATAGGAAGAGCAATCCTGAAGGAATTTAATATTTTCATAAAGGAAAACAACAAGCTCAACACAATCATCATTTGGAATATTTTGACAAAAGAGGTTTCATTCATGCTGATAGTATGAGCACTGAACAGTACTCTCAATTCAAAAGACTCTAAAAGGATTATAAGCAATTAGGAATCGAGTACTAAAATGTACAGTACTCTCAATTCCAGAACTCATAAAATAAACTTTTTTAATTTTCAAAATTTTCAAACGAAAAAAAAATGTGCTCATTAAGGGAAGACAATTAAACAGAATATGACCCTAAGAATAGTTTCATTTCTATAACCACGATGCCTTTGCATTGTTTTCTAGTTGAGAAGACAGATTATCAACCATTACAACACCAACTGGAAGAATTATTCATTTGATACCTTCTGAGCAAAAAAGCAGAGGATTTATAGGAAAACTCTGGCATATGCCAAGCAGATAAAGTTAATAACATACTAGCAAATATTGATATGCTGCCTTGATTGAGGGCAAAAGATGAGAGTAATTCATAATCTTCAGTATAAAGGTATATCAAACTCTTTTAAGTAAATATAAGGAAACTTTAGCTCCATAATATACTTCACCTGTGAAACAATTGAACCTATTCCCACGAGCATCAGAATTTCTGAGAACTGATTTTTATCGAAACCAAAAGCAGCCTTCAGATAGTACTGCACAGGTAGTAGCATAACCATCAATTCATTGAATCAAAAGAAAAACATAGTTTCATAAATTTTCATTACCCAACTTCATGGATTGGTTTAGTTGCAATTATCTTATGAGATGATAAATCTAGCACTATCTTATCCTAAACTGTTGATTAAGAAAGCCTTTGGCTTTGGAGTCTCTAGGAAGTCTGAAGATCTCACACATTTTCTTTTTCTGCACGAGTTTCAGCGCAAAATTTCTCCCATTACTTTGGTGGGTTCAGGACATGTACTTGATCTGTTTTCCAATGACAACTGCTAACCAACTAAGTCATGACTCCTCTGATTCATACTCCCTGAATAAAGCTCTCTGGGGTCTCCTGCTTCATGTCTAAGTCTCTACCAATTTCTCTTTCCCCAAGTCCTTCCACATTCTATTTGTATAAGGTCTTTAAAATATTTCCTTCAAAACTGGACATCTTTGTCTCTATATAATAAACAAAATTATTTTTATATATTTTTGGGGTAAGCACATCGCATACAAATCCTACCCCAACAAGGTATGTTTACTGGGCATTCCCCTTCTCCCTTTTCTTTATTTCTTCCTCCTCTTTTTCAACCCCAAATCACACAATGTGCCAATTACTGATTTCTAATGACAATTAGATTTTGGCCAAACTAAGATTGGTAGCAACAATAAGCATCACAAAAGCTTTCAGTTTCATGCAAGGTCTTAAGATTCTGACTGAAACTATTCTGAAAAGGCTGAAAGAATATGTCGTTTGTCAAAAAGAAAAAAATAATTATGGAAAAAGGGAAAGAAAATTATATATATATATATATATATTTAAAATATCTGATGCTGTATGATGGTACCAAGAGGAAATTATCAGCATGCAACCATCTATTTGCTTGTGAAAATGATAAATTAATAGGAAACATACCATCAAGACATAGGTGATGCCAGACATTCCCAACTCATAGAAGAAAGAAACCAGAGAAATGCCCCTTAAAGTTGGACTGCAAAAGAAAAACGAAGCACTTTTAGCCAGACAAAGACAATTTATTTATAATGTTTTGCAGGTATAAAGGTTTGGATGCTTATACTGCCTAAGAGATTCCAGATACGGTTTTTACGTAATGCAGGATAAGGATATTATAAGCTGTCTTGATTACAGACAAAATTACCTGCTCATAACTATTGTAGCAGCATCTTTCATTGATTTGTATCGTTTCTGGATAATTTTAATTGTCTTAGCTAAGCAAGCTGAATCTTGGTCCCTCTTTGGAGCCAGCTTAACTGTCTCAACCAGAAAGATTTGAATATAAATCGGAGATAAGATCAAGAGCGCTATTGAAACCTGAAACAAAAGGCTGAATTGGTGAAAATGATTTTACAGAAAAAGATGACAGAATTGAGGCTGTATGGCTAACGCTGAATTTAGAGCAGCAACATACCGGAAAAATGTACTTTTCTGGGACAAAAAGTGCCAGAAGATTTCCCAAGACATGTGAAGCAGAACAAAGGCCTGTTATCCAACTAAAAGCTGCTGCCCTCTTATTCTCTTCAACAACATCCGCCTACAAAGGAAGGGAAAATGTGACCCCCAATATTCCCTATTCATGATCATCAATCATTGAGGAACAAGTCTTACCGCATAAGCAACGGCAATGCAGAAAATACTCCCTTGACTTAGAATATAAGATATTGTACGAAGAACATAGTAAGCATATACAAATCCTGTAGACTGATTGCAGGCAAGTATAGCTGAAAATAGAATACAGAAAAATCAAATTTGTAAATTCACTTGATGGTCTTGACAGTATCATTAATGTAATGCTAGTAGCATCATATAAAGTAAGCATTAATATCATTCACAATTTTAAAAGGTAATCATGTATAGTTGTAATGGAAATTCCCCCTTTTTATCCTTATATATTTATTCTTTCAACATGCATAGTTGAACTACAATTACATTTAACTCTTCTTTGTCTCTCATCTTTCATACATCATTTAGGATGCTTATCTTGCTCTAGATCAATTTCGGATGAATGGTGTCACAAGATCCATTCATTCAATCAGAATTAGCTGAATTCAAAATTTTCCGTGTTTTCAGATATATAATCCACCAAAAACAAAAAAGATCACCTTTTACCCATTTTCATTTTTAAAAAAGGTTCTTGGCCAGACTCTGTCAAATTAGTTTAGCCTGAAGCCATATTCATGCCTTAGAAATGGTTTATAGGTTTGAATGCTAAACCATCAATCTTTTGACATGCACATGGTCTATAGTATCCCATCTCCTGCCTTCAAAAGCATTTCATAGACTGAATCACATTAATTTTTTTCTAAAATATTAATTTAAAAAAAAAAAAAAAAAAAAAAAAAATAATTGTGAAACAGCTAATGCACACTTAAAGTGACATACATATTTGGGGTTTCATATCCTTAATTCTCAAAGTTCAGAAGATGTTTCTCAAAAAAAAGTTCAGAAGTAAATACTTAACAGTTTGTACATTTAACTTCACATAAGCAAGTAAGTTACTCAAATGAAACATACCAAAAGGGAATATAGATGTGGATATGGTAAGAAGGAGCATTGGTTTACGCCCATACTCATCTGCAAGCTGACCTAACAGTGGAAGCACCACCATCTTGAAAATTCCAACCACCTGCACGCATTTAAAATATATATGTCAAAACTTAATTTAAAGAAAAAATTTCCCTGTTGTCTTTCCCAGTCTTCCCCTGCATCTCATGTTAACAAGAAACTGCTTTCTGACTCATGCTCAATGCAATCAAAAAATTGAAATTTAATTGAGGACCATAAAGTAAAACAAGTATGGGAAATGTTAACAGTTTCCCAGGGGCTAAAGGGAATTTGTTAGCCCTTAGAGCTTTTGTTAGTGAACTATTTTTAAAAAGTTTTTATGAGAAAAAAACAATTAATGTTTTGACAGTTTTTTCTATTTTTCACAAAAGTGATATCAAAACTTTCATAAAAGTGATATCAAAACTTTCATAAAATGATTTGTTAACAATTGCACCAAGAGTACCCATTAACAGAACCTAACAAGTATTATACATAATATTTTTCTTAGTAAATTTCAGAACTGTTAAATTGCAAAGTTGTAATTGGTTCTTATTTGAACCAATTTTTAAAAACACTTTATTAATTATCCTTGAAAAAATTTGTGACTCAGGTTATTGAAGGAAACTACATGTGGTAAAGCCACACAATGATGAGAAAGGGTATCACATGAAGGCCTATAGTAAACTCTAAGGTTATTGAAGTATCACATGAAGGCCTATAGTAAACTCTAAGGTTATTGAAGGATACTACGTGTCATAAAGCCACACAATGATGAGAAAGGGTATATGAAGGCCTATAGGAAAAGGGTCATGTTAATGTATGCCCTAAAAGCACACATTAACCCATTCATTTTTGAAAATATTTTCTTGAAAATTAAAAAAACTTGTCAATACTTTTTCAATTTCTGAGAAAATATTTCTAAAAATAGATGGCTTAATGTGTATCCTTAAGACACACATTAGCAAAATCCATAGCACGACCTTTCAGGTTAAAGTTGAGCTGAGAACAGTTTATAAGGACCACAAGTTGTCCCTCTCATGTGTCTTGATAAGTGTGCGGCTTGTCTATATATATCGAGAACCAAATTATAAAAAAAAGACATACTAATGTGAGACTGAGGTAAGAGAAAAGCTAGAAGGTAAGGGACCCTGGTTACTTGTCTTTATTTATATATATATATATATATATATATATATATATATATATATATATATATATCTATATATGGAATACTTGTCCTTTTATATATTGTCTTTCTATATATTAGTACACAACTTTGTCGCATTGATGAAGGTACTACTACAAGTCTACAACCATAACTTTCTGTCTCATATTTATTCATTACTCTACTATATTAAAGACGAAGGAAACAACAATAATTATTCCAACTTTTTGAGGGTTTTTTTTTTTTATTTTTTTAATTTTTTACAAAAGATGAATATTCCAAAATAGATTAAAATTCAAGAAAATAACAAACCCAAAAAGAAAAGCAGATCATGAATATGACATCTCTAGGACCCACACCCGAAATTAAAAGATGTGAACATTGCTTGCAAGGAACAATTATAGTGCCATTACATAATTACAAATACAGTGCTCAAAATTAAAGACATTTCCAAATCAAAATCATACAAGCATATTTCTTTTATTTTGCCAACTTACTTACCTAATAGAGCATCTATTCTTATCATATCCTACCGACCTAAACTCATAATTTTGAGAGTGTAAATGATGATATTAAAGACCTCAATTAAGTAACCTATAATTAAAGCCACTTACCCATGTAAATATTTTCTTTTAAAATCTCTCTCTCTCTCTCTCTCTCTCTCTACTACTACTGCTACTACTACTTTGTAAATTTATTACATGGGTTTTGCTAGTCCATCAATCTTGGTGATCTATTTATAAGGAGCCATAGGTATGAGATTAAGATAATGTTTGTATGAAACATAATATTTTACTTTCTTTGTATATGCCATGCATAACCCATGACCATGAGTCAAAGATTCTAATTGAATCGTAACCTTATTTTATGTAGAGAGTACGACATGTGGAATCATTTTTAGATTCCTGTAGTTCATAAATATCCATAAACTGTCATCAGTTTTATCTTCCAAAGGAAAAGTAGAATAAGAACCAATGACTAACAAGTTTTGTGGGTCGTTACTCGTTTTCATTCAATTGCAATTATTTGTTTACGTAGATTTCAAATCAAGATATTAAAAATTATCCAACCACTATTTCATTTATGAAAGCGTAAAAGGAAAAGTAGACATTGACACTGTGTTTTTATAAAGAAATCAACGTCTATAATCCATCTAAAAATCCTTTAAACTTTAAGGATAACAAAGTATTACTATCAATGATAAATTCCAGGAATATGATAGACAATGCGAGGCCCTTTTCTTTTTAATTCTTTTATTACTTTTGGGACCATTAGTTGGGGCTGTTTGGTGTAGATGAAAATTCAAACAAACAGTGAGGGAAAGGAGAATTATGAACTTGATTCGATTCTTTGAGCATAAAAAGCATAGAGTAAAATTAAGTGAGAAATGGATCATTTTCCCTGCTTAGCACTATATAATTATAAACAGTTATTATCAACTCCAAATCATGTCCACCAAATAAAAAAAATCAAGAACTATGAGTCTAGGAAAGCAGATCATCATGCAGGCTCCCGTTTGGTTTCCGAGAAAATACGTACAGAAAAGAAAATTAAACCTTTTTTTTGGCCTTAAGAAGAACAAATTAGCGAAATTTTCAACTCTTTCGAGTTTCAGTGTCTTGGCGTCTATTAAAAAAATAAATTAAAAAACAAGACTCAAACATGTTACAAAGAACAAGAAAGCGCCAAATTCGACAACCATAATTTTTTAAACAGATATAACACAACAACATTTTTTTAATATCCCACGATTGAATTGGATATTTGGTACGAGGTTTTTAACCAACTAAACATGGCTCATTGTTCCTCCACTTTTTTTTTCTCTGGAGCTAAACCCAACAAAGTCCATCCAAAAACCAAAAAAAAAAAAAAAAAGACAGAATTTGTTACATACCGTTTGTTGAAGACCATTAAGATAAATAGCTTCTGTACAGGTTGAGTCTCCTGGACATAGAGCATTAGTAATAACATCAACAAGAACAGAAACAGTCATTTCCTCAGCGATCCAATGAACACAGAGTGGTATTAGCAAGTGAAGCATGAGCTTCATTCCTTCCATGTCACTACTACTGCTGCTGCTGCTGCTACTACTACTAATGTCTTGTCTTGATTGGGTTTTTGTCATCTTGATTGGGTACTACTAATGTCTTGCCGTTTTGACAAGAACCTTGCTTGACAACATGGTGTAGTAGAAAATTTATTATATATATAGAAGGAGAAAAATTCGATGTGGGAATTTAGAGAGCGAGAGAGGGAAATTAAGAAGGAAAGGTGAGACTGGTTGGTGTAGTGAAACTGAGATTTTTGACTGGTTGGTGTGTTGGCAGTGTTGGGAAGTATTAATAAGGTAAAAAGTGGAAGATCTTGTGGTGGTCCGAGGCTCTGCACTATGAATACACGTGTTGGTGTGGGTTGGGCGTGTGGCATTGCCTTGTTTGCTTGTGGGTGTTTCGTGACTTTTCATCTTGGCGCCTAGCTGTCTCTCTGTACTTTCTACTCTGTATATATAATAGCCTTATCCATGGAGTTTTACTCTCTGTTTGTGTGTATTTTTATTTTTCTAATAATAATAAAACCATATTCATTTTTTAAATAAAATGAAGTGGTGTCTCATCGTTTAATTAGACTATTCCATTATCAAATAATCCTCAATTTTAGAAATATAAATTTTGGTACGATGGATTAAATTTCAAACCTTCAATTTAGATGTAGATATTATTAGTGTGAAACAAATGGATTGTCTTTTTTAGTCTTTTAACTTTTATTTTTAAAAGAGGCATAGTGAAAAGGAAGGAAACTATAGACATCTTACTTTATACCCAAGATTCCTGGTCTTGATGATGAAGAAGTCTCAATCACCACTGAAATGATCAACACTGTATATTTTAAAAACCCACAAGATTCGATCCCATTTTAAAAACCCAATAGTAACCTTCTCACCAAAGAGGCGCCTCTCTCTCCTACTGAAAATTTCAATTAAAAAATATTTAAAAGATCATGTTTTAGAGATCCAACTAATGTAGCATATAGGCTCATAGTCATAGAGGCATTCATTCGCACCTGAGATGCTAAGGATCAAAGACATTTCATAAATAGTATGAAGTATCACGGGCCTTATCTCACAACGCTAAGGATTGAGAATGAGTATGAGTTAAAAGTACTCTTTTTGAGGATTGTTTGGAACTAAACCACTAAGGTCATTCATTGTGTAATTGAACAAAATACCCTATGATCGAGTATCAGCCATTGATAAATCAAACATAATTGCTTCTCTTCTACAAAAAAAAAAAAAAAAAAAAAAAAAAATTTGCAAACACCAAATGTCACGTTTTACTTTTTCTTTTTGGAATAAAATTTTTAACTAAGCAAAATAAAATAAAATCAATGAACTCCATTCCTTTGGTTCAAAAGCTAATGGACAAAAAACTAAACCTCAAGCACTTCAAAACAAAACAATAGCTATTCTATACGTAAATCTAGCCAAGCCAAAACTCAAGCTAGTGAGTAGTGATGGTGCTGGTGACATATTTGTCGAGTCATTTGATTGGGACCCAAATTGGATGTTTTGCTTTTTCCACCCAATTTTTACCACATTTTACAAGAGATGGTGAGCTTTTTCCACCCAACTTTTACTACATTTTACTAGAGATGGTGTGTCACGTCCCAAACCCGATACCTAGATTTGTGACTATGACCGGCATGTTAATATCAAGCTTAAACCTAATATTAACAAGAACTAACTAAACTTATAAACAAAAACTTTCATCTTTCTTTTCATTCGTATTTCTTTACATTCTTGATATAACTTTTCATTTGATATTCAGAGCATCTACATTGTACTTCAAGGGATAACATAATCCACCAGTCATTCAAATTCCCCACAAAGCTTCTCAAGAGATTTCCCAAACTTCGATTCACAACTTCAGTTTGTCCATCTGCTTGTGGATGGCAAGAAGAGCTGAGTTGAAGTGTAGTTCCAAGCTTCCTCCAAAGAGTACGCCAAAAATGACTTACAAACTTCGAATGACGATCAGAAGTGATAGTTTTTGGAACACTATGAAGCTGAACTATCTCTCTGAAATACAAAACAACAATAGAAGATGCATCTGCAGTCTTGTTACAAGGAATAAAATGAGCCATCTTTGAAAATTGATCAACTACCACCATAATAGAATCATTGTTTATTTGAGTTAGAGGCAAACCCAAAACAAAATCTAAACTGATATCTTCCCATAGAGCCTTGAGAACTGGTAATGATATGTATAACCAGTGTTCTGACTGTGGCTTTTAGCAATTTGGCGGGTTTTGCAACTTCTCACAAGATACATAACATTATGAGTCAACAACTTAGGCCAACAAAAATTTTCTTACACAAGAGCAAGAGTTTTGTCTCTTCCAAAGTGTCTAGCAAGACCTCCTCCATGAGCTTCTTGAATAATTACTCTTTGCAAAGAACATTGAGGAATGCACAATTTGTTATCTTTGGAAAAAAAAAATCAAAAAATGGTTAATAGAACCCTTGGAACAATCTTTCCACACTTTGTTGATACCGTATTTTGTCCTGTCTCGATTTGCATGTCGGGCCTATAAAACCCAAAAATATCATTTTCTCTCTATGGGGTCACGAGAACATAAATAATGGCGTGGCATAACCCATTCGGACACCGGAGCGCTCAAAATGCCTTTTTCAACCAAAATGCCCCTAGTCAACCCTGGGTTGACCAAAGGTCAAATAAGGTCAAAATCCTCACAAAACAACATTTTTCATGGTTTTATATCAAACTTGAACTCCTTGAAGATTTTTGGTGACTTTGGCCAAGTTTGACCCGGAGTTGACTCTCGATGGACCTTAGAAACCCTAATTTTGATTCGGCCGTTGAAACGAGTTGAAGCCAATTCCAAAATCATGTTTTTACTACCAAACTCCAAAAATTGAGGTTTTATCAAAATAAAGGGCTATCCTTGGATAGGCGTTGTAAGGTGCCTAACACCTTCCCCACATGTAACCAAACTTCCGGACCTAAGAATCAAGATTTTCTTGCCATCCACATTAGATTAGGAAAAATAACATTTTTCTTAGCTTAGGATCGGTAATAAAATCAACTAGAAATAGGTGACCAATCACACCTTAGAAAAACCCAATGATTGGTGGTGACTCCATTTACCTTTAGTAATCCCTTAATATTTAGCCCAGATTCCCGCCATAATGCCAAAGATAGACCTACCTTCCTCCACACACAGAGAGAGCACATAAAGCTCCGCACGAAATGCACACGCTTACACATTCAAGAGGGGCCCTCCAACGGGGCCCCGCGCGCTCGAGAGCTGTCGCCACGGTGGGTGGTCAAACGAAGGCCAATGGCGGCGGTTTTTTCCGCTCGGCCAGTCGAGGCCGGGTGTTTACAGACTGGTGACTCCACTAGGGATCAATGAGAGTTTACCCTTTATAGTTTTTGATAAAACCGTAATCTTTGGGCATTGACTTTCAAAAACAAAAAAATTGGCATTGACCTTCGGGGCTTTCCTTTTGAAAAAGGCTTCTACTATATCCTAGTAGACCATTTCAAAAGAGCAAAAATCTTTTTCAAAATAACCCTTTGCCAAAAGGTGGCTTTAAGGTATTTTCACATGGGACCGCTTTCCTCACAAGCTTTACCACTTTCCTCACATGCAAACATAGGGTAGCAAAATTTAATTTCCATTGCACCTTTATCTGCATATATATATGCTATGCTTTGAAAAAGTCTTTCCCCTTTATTAAGGATTGCATGACATATACACCCTTTTGAGTCGAACCCAGGCTCCACACTACTAGCAAGGTCTCACCTCTTTTGGGGATTTCATCACCCCATTTGTAGGTGTGTAGACAGAACATCGATCGCAAAGTGTTACTCATAGTTAGCTTGGGGCTGATGTTGTAGGTGCTTCTAGGTCACGGATGGACAAGAGTAGCTGAAAAGGCCCCCTTGATCCTTCCTACCCCATAACTTCCATGAAGGAGGGGTATGGCGATTGAGTACCATAGGATAGGAACCACCTACCAGTTAAGCCTTTGCATACGCTTGGCCTAATTATGTCAAACCCGTGAGGACTAGATCAAGCTAGAGCCCATTAGGACTAGGGAAAACCTAAAGAGTGAACATCCAAGCCCTAGGAAAGGATACCCTTATAGGGCTAAAGGTCAAGGGAAAGTGTTTTGTAACAAAAGCGTCCTTTTTGCTTGCACCAAGAAAATTATGCTTTACTCTAGGTTCTTTCTATCCTTTTTGCACAACATTCATGTTTAAACCCCTAGGAAAAGCAACCCCATTGCTTGTACATGCTAGACCATACCCTATCCCTAAGGGTTTACAACCCTACAAGGGCACTCATGCATACACCAATTGGTTCCATCACCTAATTGTGCAAAGATAAAATTTGTGGCAAGTAATCGAAACTCCATTTAAAGGGGAGGTGCTTTGAAAAAACTGTCAAAGATCCAGAGGCCCATGATGTCCAACTTGTCAAGAGATTCGAATGGCCAAGATGTCAAAATTGCTAAAGGTCCTAGGCATCAAGAATACAGCCCCCCCCCCCCCCAAGAAATCACAAGGTCTAAGATATCCACGCTGTCTAAAGGTCCAAGAGGTCCAAGTGTCCAAAAGCTTCCCTTAAGAAGTCCACATTATCGGAAGCCAAGCTTTTTCTCACAGTTACATTTCTTGTATTGTAAAAGGCCCATTATTGGAGCCAATGAACCCAGTGTTGTAAAAGCAAATTTTGTACAAACCTGTAATCAAAGGAAGGGTCCTTCCCACATTGTTAAGCATGTCATGAAAGTTTCATTACTTGCCTATCTTGTGCATTAATCTTGCATCATAGTAGAAACTCACCATGATAAAAACCCGATCAAGGGAATTTTTCTTAAAATGGTAGGTGCATGTTAAATAGTGTTGATGCTCTTTTTGGAAGCCTAGTAGCAAGAAGAAGCCCAACAATATGGGCAGAGTAGAGTTAGTGGATTAATAGAAAAACCATTAAGCCCGAATGACAGGAACAATGAATTATAGGCCCATAAAGTAAATAAATGGGCCTTAAGGAAAGCGAATGGGCCTAAAGGAGCCTAGAGAGAGAAGTAGTAAACCCATAGGTATTATGAGATGTAGAAAAGTAAGAATGGGCCACAAAGAAGCCCGAGGTAATGAAGTAAGAAAGTAAGGGGTTAGTGGAAAGCCCATGAGCCCCAAGGATGACGAATAAGGTACTTGGGCCAGAGAAACCCAAAAGAGTTAGTAAAAACCCATAGGAATGTAGAGTTAGAAAATAGGACAAGGATGCTCAAGAAGAAAGCAAATGGGACAAAGGAGCCCACAAGCAATGCAATGGGTTAAGAAAGCCCAAAGTAGCATGAGTATAAATCCAATGACCATATTGAGTCATTGAGAGAAGAACAAGCAGCAGGCCCAAAAAGGCCCAACAAGTACGGGTCAAATAACACCACAAAAGGAATAGCAAAGTGGTAAGACAAGAATGACAACAAGACTACAAAAGGAGCAAAGGATAGGCTAAAGAGGGGAAAACCTGCGATCAAGTAAGGGCCAACCCTTGAAAGGAGCGAGCCAATAAAGAATGGAAAATCAAAAAATAGTTCACGCAATGAGAGGCCAAGGATAAGCGGCAGAATGCAAAGATGAGCCTTCAAACCATTCGCAAACACATGAGCACCGGACAAGCTTTCAACGTACAAAGGAAGTGAAGCACGCGCAAAGGCCTAAGCACTACCAACTTATACCTAGCCAATACAAGAGTGATGGGTCATGGGCCGAGGTAAGAGAGGGTATGGTCTCGGCGGTGGGGAGAAGGGAAAGCCTATTCTAGGGTTCCCTTTTATATTCTTTTGGGGTGATATCCTGCTGGGATGACATACCACCCAAAAGAAGGAAAGATGAATTGGAACCACTAGGTGCATGCCATGAGGGATAGTAAGAGGGAATACCCACACTGTGGTGGATAAGAATGCCATGGTGAGCAAGCAAACAAAACAGTCTTCTTTTTTTGGTAATGGGGAGTGGCATAGTCGGCATAGGTAAGTGGTAGTGGTTGGACAAATGACAAACTAGTGGGTGGTCGGGAGGAACACCCTAAACCGACAAAAGTGGTTAAAGACTAAAATGGTAAAAATACTAGTCACAACAGTAGTATATAAAGGGTCCTTCTTTGTGCACAATAACATCACCACAACCATAGCAACCTCTAGAAGAGAATCACAACACCACCATTATCATAACACCACACGAGCAAGCATTAAGAAAGAAAGAAAAGAATGGGAAAGAATCAAAGTAACAAAACGGAGAGAAAAGAAAAAGAAAAGAAATATGGAGTGTAGAATGGCAGGCATGCACCAATAGGCTAATCCCTTCTTTCCCTCTAAAGGCCAACCTTCTATTGAGGATAAAGAACTCGTTTGGGCACAAGCCATTCAAGCCCATTCCCTCAAAATGGATAATATCTACAGCAGGATCATCCTGTGAGGTTACCCACATTGAGGAAGTGGTTCTCTCCTTGGCCTTAGCCCAATAATACAATTGAATGCAGCAAACTAATCTTTCATTCTTTGATTTTATCACTTATTGCTACTATTTCTTATCTCGTCTTTGCAACTTCACCTATAATGAGTTCTTTTTCCCTGTTTTAATTAAGGATCCCTTGCTTGTTTCACCTAACAGTAACATATTTCTTTTACCATTGTTTTATTGCATTTATCTGCCATAACTCTCATGTAACAACTTCACCTGCCATGGACATGTGATTAAGGTTTCGGCAAATAGGGCATAGTTTGTGCGCAAGCCGGACCAAGGTGAGTTACAATTGGACCGGTCCCAACTCTCTTATCTAGAACACTCGGGCCTAGTGCAGCAAGAGGCAATCTAGCCTAAAATCACAAAAAGCCCACCACAAATAGCAAGGACATAAACTAACTTGATTTTGGTGTTGTGTTTCCACTTTGTCAAACATACCCTGTTTCTTTCACTTCTCGCTTTCTCAAGATCAAAATATTGCTAAAAAGAAATAGGCCTAGCTACCGCCACGCTGTGATCCCATTGTCACTAGGTCTCGCGCAAGAGAAATGTCTACCAATGGTACTTCTCCCCATAAGGAAATCATTCAGAAGTCGCTCTTCTAAAAGAGCAAGTGTCGAAATTGATGCGCATAGTGCAACAACTAGTTGTAGAAGGAGGACAAAACTCTTCTGGTTATAGCCAAAGAGGTCCCCAAACCGAGAATGAAAATCAGCCTTCGCCAATACAGGATTAGGGCCACAATGTACTGCCCTAGGGCAATGGCCAAGAAACAGATCTTTTTAAAGACAAAAGCCCTGAATCCGGGTATGGCCAATTCAAGAGCCAAATGGAAACTCTAGCTGAAAAGTTTCGTATCATAGAGGACTCTAGCGTCCATGGAAGCGTTGATCCAAACAGTCTGACTAACTTCCCTCAGGTCATTATGCCTCCCAAGTTCAAGGCACCAAAGTTCGTCAAGTACGATGGTACAGGAGATCCTTGCGCCCACTTGCACATGTTCTATAGGAAGATGGCTCCCTATAGGGATAATCACCCTTTACTTTTCCATATTTTCCCTAATAGTTTGACCAGCCTACGGCCACATGGTATGCGAGATTGGAAAAGACCTCTAGATGGAGGGAAATGGCCAACTCTTTCCTAGAATACTACAAGTTCAACACCGAGATAGCTCCCGACCACATAGTTCTTATGAGGACAGAAAAGAAAAATGGGAAATCTTTCCGAGAGTATGACTAGAGGTGGCGTGAGCTAGCCATACAAGTGCAACCTCCCATTATGGAAAATGAGATGATCAAGTGGTTCATTGACAATCTCAAGCCTTCTTACTATGAGAAGATGATTAGCACCCAAGTCATTCATTTTGCTAGCCTGATTCCTATTGGGGAGCGTATCGATGGGGGTATTAAGACTAAGAAAATCGTTGACCTGACTATCCTCTATTCTCTGATGGAACAACAACTCAAGGGAAGTGACGCCAAGGTCGAAGAAGGAGATGTCTATATGGTGGCTGAAGATAGGGGGTACAATTGGCTAAGTCATTACCTATCCAAAAGGCCAAAGGAAATTCACATCTCATGGGGAATCTAGGGAAGAAGCCAAAGAAGTCCCACCACTTCCCTATGTCGATTCTTCGAGTTATACTCCTCTCTGTTAAATGCGGGCTTAATTGCTCCAGTCGTCCCTAAGCCGGTCATCAATCTTCCAAAAGGTTACAACCCCTCAAAGACTTGTAAGTTTCACTATGATGCTCCTGAGCATTCGACTAAAGAATGTCGCCTATTAAGGCATAAGATCCAAAGCTAGATTGATAGCAATGCCTTAATATTCTAGGGTGCTACGCAGTCTAAAGTTGCCACTACCACGACCTTTGATGCTCAAGGTGAGGAAATGAATGCAAAAATAAGAAAGGAGGATGGCCATCTTGATCCGGAAGATCCGCATGGGTACCTGGATGACCTTTTTATGGCTCTAGTGGATCTATGGTACATACGCCCAAAGGAATTGAAAGAGTAAGGAAATACGGGCGAGACTTGTAAATACCATTCAAGAGCACAGGAACACTCATTAGGAGATTGTGATGAGTTCAACAAGGAGCTCCAAAGCTTGATTGGTTAAGGAATTATTCGGTGGGGAAAATCAGAAGAAGTTGAGTGTTGTATGGCCTCTAATGAGCAAACTACACTTCCCGGGTTGAGTGCAAGGATTAAGCATTTGGAAAATCAACAGGATATACTTCTTCACCTTGTGCATCAACTGATTGACTTTCACATTGACACCTCAATGAGTGACCTGACCTGTGGAGTCAATGTTATGGATGCCCTAGCATCTATAGGAAATGCCAATGAAAGATTATATGTTGAAAAGAGATCCGAGGGGTCTCAAAGGCAAAAGAGCCACGTGGCTCCCATAATCCGAACCCGTCAAGGAATGAGTCAACCAAGGCTAAGCCAATCCAAGCAAAATGTTGTTGCTCTTGTGAGGCAAATGGTACTAGCCCGACAAGTCCAAGAGGCACTAGAAAAGTTTCCTCCTTCTTATGCCGATTTCACAATTATATCATATATTGTTGAAAGACCGCCTAGTGGCCCCAGCTTTCTTTGAGACATATAATCGATTCCCCTTTAGGCGAGTCTAGCTCATCCAAGACATGTGAGCACCACATTGGTTGCCTAGGACATAGCCTAGAAGAGTGCAAGCCCCTTAGGGGAATAATTCAAGGCCTGATCGACAATAACATCATTCAATTTGAAAATGCCACATTCATCGATTCATCTCCAACGAGCATGAAGGTCGAGGTTAATGTGTTGATCAAGAACAGAGGTCAAGGGGGCTCGTTCATTACAGGCCTCCTTACGGCTCCATATCCTCATGGAGTACTGTATTCTTCTCTATTATTGAACAAAGGCAATCCAAGGAGCGACATTTCCCAACCAAGTGGCACAACTACCTTGGCCCTTTTGTCAGTCCTGTTATCCATGCTATTGCCAATCTTGTTAAAGGCGAAGTTGGTGGAATTGATGGCATTTGAGATCCAACCAAAACTTTCATCAGAGACTTACAATTCAGAAAATCATTGTGACTATCATGGGGAGATGGTTGGCCACTCCATGAACATGTGCAAGCTACTCAAGTAGAAGGTTCAAGGTCTTATCAAAGGCAAATGGTTAGAGCCTGAAGTGCATATGTTCACATCAACCGAAGAACTAGATATTCAGACGATCCTTACAAGGAAATCAAGATCCAAAATTGCTCCTTGAAAGCTCGAGCTTATACGCCCAAGAAATTGGACAGCCCAGCCAATGTTCACAAAAGCACACTCGACTTGAGGCAACGCCAAGTTGGCCATATGCTGTGGAAGAAGTCCCATGTTTTCGTTATTCTTGCATTTCCTGTTTCCTTTATGTCATTATGTTTGAGCATGAGACAATTTAAATTCAGTTTTGTAATTAAGCTTTAAGACTCTTCCCGAGCCCTAAGCACACTACCTAAGCACCACGCACGATGATGATCCTTTTTCTTAGTATAATATTTTGTCCTGTTTGGGTTTGTTTTTCTTGGACGATTTCTAATCTCCCCTCTTTTCTTTACATCGTTGACTCAACGGGGTAAAATATGGAAAGTCCCAACATCTCTATGCGAGCATTGCCAAAATCTTGAGGACGTGATCCAAATTTAATCCCAAGCACAAAATAATGGACGGAAGATAATGACTCCAATGATCCAAAGCATGAATAAATGATGAATAATGGCATAAAAATCTTTATCATAAGTATAATATTTTTTTTCTTGCATTAATTCAGTTTCTCACTAAAGAAAGCAATAGGTTTACCCTCTTGGCTAAGCACAACACCAATTCCCACACTTGAAACATTACAATCAACTTCAAAAAACTTGTTGAAATTTGGGAATACAAGAATTGGAGTTTCTGTCACCTTTTTCTTGAGCATGTCAAAGCTCTTTTGGGCTTCTTAATTCCACTGAAACCTTCCTCCCTTCAAACATTTAGTTACAGAGGCAGTGACCAATGAATGGTTTAAAGACATAATTCATTAATCTCATAAGAGTACTAGGAGCATTAGAGAGTCCGAAGGAAATCACTATCCATTCATACAACCCTTCTCTAGTTTTGAAAGATGTTTTCCATTCATCACTTGGCCTCATTCGAATTTGATGATAACCACTGCGTAGATCAATCCTGGAGAAAACCATATCTACTAGATCCTTCTCTTCTCTTACCACAATAGCAAACCCCTCACCATATTTTGTCAATGTTCTTCATCTCAAATCGGCTAGTAAATTTCTTTCCTCCCTAAGTGAAGGTATGGGAACATGAATCACTCTTAAAGGAGCCAAAGTTATTTTAACCCCATCTTTTTCAAAAGAGTAAGTATTTTCAAAACCATCAAGACTAGTCTTCTTATCATAATTCCATGGCCTACCAAGTAATAAATGACATGCATCCATGGGCACAACATCACAAATTACTGAAACATTATAATTCTTGGCAATAGAAAATTGAATTAAGCATCTCTTATTAACCATCACCTCATTGCCTCCGAAAAGCCACTGGAGTTTGTATCATCAAGGAGCCAGCATGGGGCGAGGGGGGGCAATTGGCCCCCCCGACTTTGTAAAAAAATTCCCCAAACTACTAGTTTTGTAGGGGGGGCATTACATTGTTTATTTAAGGTGCTTGACACTTTGACCCACCCTTTTGACATGAAAAAGAGAAAAAGCTGGTCCACTCCACCCTTAAAGAAGTAAACCGGAAAGTAAGGAAAAAAGTTTTCCTAAAAAAAAAAAAAAAAAAAAAGATAAAAATATAAATAAGTGCTATATTTAAAATATTTTTATAACAAATTATATGTGTAAGATGTAATTGGTTTTAATTTGAACTTACCACTAAAATTAGCTTTTTTTTTTTTTTTTTTTTTTGTTGTATACATAGCATATCCCTTATTTTTTACCTATTACATTATTCATGGCATTTGTCTTTCTTGTTCATATCTCATAAATTACTTGTCCCATAAATAAACAGTGAAATGCCATTTAATTTTTTTTTTTTTTAACAATATGCAACATTTACTTTTTATTAAATTTGTTTACAATTGTTTATTTATTTTGTTACTATAATCGATTAATGTATTAATTTTTTTTAATACTATCTTTTAATCTTGCCCCCCCTAAACTAAAATTCTGGCTCCGCCACTGGTTTGTATGGTCGAGGATGATTTTCGGTTTCTAATTTCAACTTCTCCACCATGGTTGCTGTAACAACATTCTCACAATTTCTCCCATTAATGATAATGTCACAAAATTTTCCATGAGAAGTGCATTTGGTATGGAATATATTGTTTCGAAGACATTCATCTTCTGCATAGGCTACCTTGAGACTTCTTTGAACAACAAGTGACTCTCTTTGATCAACATAGATCACATCCTCATCGAAATCAACATGTTCATGAACTACCAGTCTTGACTCATCTTCATCCTTTATTCCCACATCTTCCTCCACAAGAGAAACTATCTTGCCATTTGGATAATTATAAGCAAGATGTCCGAGGCCTTGACATTTAAGACATCTACGACATGTACCAAAGGTGTTGGGATGACTAGGACCTAATGTAGATTCATTCCTTGGTGGTTGCTTGATAGTGGTTGTCTTGGATAGTGCAACAGACTTAGAAGTGGAACCACTCCCTCGGTTAGAAACCCCCTCTCGATTATAATATCGAAAGCTACTACTTTGCCTTTCCTTCAATTGCTTCTCCACTTTCATAGCAAGCTTGCAAACATCATTGTAAGTCCAACAAGGTTGTAACTAGACCACATCACCGAGTTCAAATGTAACCCACCAAGATAGCAAGCTATGATTTGCTCCTCTGGTTCTACAATATCACATCGAATCATAAGATGATCAAACTTCGATGTATACTCCTCCACTGAAAGCTCTTTTTGCTTGAAATTATGAAATTTCATAAAAGCATCTTGCTTGTAGTAGTCAAGAAAGTATTTTCTCCTGAGCTCTCTTTTCATCTTTTCCTATGTCACAATACAATCTTACTTCACATTGTCGCTACCTCTTAAGATGCTCCCACCAAATTGAAGCATGTTTCCTTAGTTTGATAGCAACAATCTTTACTTTGCGATTTTTTGGAATATCTTTGAAATCAAAGATTCGCTCAACAAGAGTTATCCGATCAATGAAAATATCAAGTGGCATATTCCTTTCAAATTTTGAAATGTCCACCTTCATATCATAACCTTCTTGTAAGTTTTTGATATGACAAGGATGAGGTGGAGTGCTCCCGCCAAAGGAATGACTATGAGCACGATGAAGTGGATTCTCCTTTTCATCATCGCTAACACTTTAGATTCTGAATTATGGTATCTAGGACCTTGTCCTTGATTCTTCTAAAACTCCAAATGCTCCTAGAGTTGCTAAAATTGTCTCCTTAAATCATCCATTTCAAAATCTTGATAATCTCTCTTAGGTTTCTCAACATTATTCCCATGTCGATGATGTCCAGCCATTGAACCAAAGCTCTAATACCAACTAATACTGGATTTGTAAGGGAAAAACCAAACTGGTTTGATAAAAGGGTGAAGGATGGCTAGAATGTAATAGGGTACCATGGGTTGAACCAAACACTTAGTAAATAAAAGGGATAAATGGTTCACCACTCTATTGGATACAGAAAACACCACCCAAAAGAATACAGAATTAGAACTCACCACCTAAGGAGTCTACCAATAGGCTAAGAGTTTAAAAGAAGAAATCCATCTTTTGAAGCACAAAACTTTTTAATCTAAAAATACACTATAATGTTATTTAATTCAGCCAAAAGGCTTATATAGAGCTTAGAACAACCCTCTAAGCATAGGTAAACAAAAATAGTAATTAAAACTTAAACTGAGTCATGACCAAAGTCAAACATGACTCTTAGGAACTAGAAGCACAATAAAATACTTGTATGCCTAGGTAAAATAAAACATAAAGTCTGATACACCATAGGAAACACTAATTAAAGACTATCTGACTTCTTTTTATTAATGATAAAAAAAATGTTCAAAATGATGGACTGCACTTCTGGTCTTCAAGGAGAACATCTGAGCCGGACTGAGCATCAGATTGAGCTTAATAGAACTTGGGACACTCTGGTATTAGTTTTTCTTCACTATTAATATTTTAAACTTTTCTTCAATAATTATGAGATTTTATTCAAAGAAGGACAAACACATAGGATGATTATCATACATCCTCTCATCCAGTTAGGCTTCAAAGTTCACAAGAGTGAGCGATGAAAACTAAGAACGAATTAATCACAACGCAATTTCGTAAAGCAAATAGCTATGAAAAGATGCTTTTATGTATTGTTAAAAGTGTGGTTATTCCTCTTGCGGCAAATTGTCCACATAACACAAACATATCTCTAAAATAAACACAAAGTATGGTTATTTTTATCATCAGACTAGTTTAACTAGTCTGATGTGAAAACTCTAATACTTATTACATGCTATAATACTTATAAAAATTCCAATTATATTACATGCCATTAGAAAATGAGGGTAGTCAATAATATGAACCAATTGCTTAAGTTAATTGGCAAATATTTAATTGTTTCTAGTACTACTTTAAATGTACAATTATCTTTTATATACTTAAAAAAATTTTAAAAAAAAAAAAAAAAAATAGTATATATTCTTAATTGCAGGTAATTAAAATTGTTTCTACCCTTTTTTACTTGATTTCGATTGTTGCCAAAGTAGTTAAACATGAGGAAGAATGTTATTTTCTAATTAATTATTTGTTATATCAATATTTTAAAAATTATCATAAAAATTCATTTTACATAAAATAATTAATATGCATGATTTATAAATAATAAACACATGAAAATAAATGCATGTACCTATTAATACTTTGCTTAAATAATTAGGCTATATATATGTGGGGGCTAGGACCCAAAAAAATGTATTGGGTCTTGGGCCTTGTCCGAGGACACTAATAAGTCCGAGAAGAGAAACACGACTTAGATGATCTACGTTACAAGCCTCATTAGTGGGAGACAAAGGGAAGAAGGTCCGAGGAAGAACTCCTCCTCGGACACGGCAAACCCAGAGCAAGTGTATACTCAAGCGGTTGAAGTACACCCCCTGAACACGTGAGAGGGAAGAAAACTCAAAATATATAAGGAAAAGCTACCACCACCACATTAAATGCACTGCAGCTACTTTTCCGGCCGCATTAATGTGGAGAAGACCCCTGAACAGTCTTTGCCTTAGTCGCCGCAACTCACAGAGGACTCCCGAAAGGGTGTCTCGATGGGATGGGTACTCAAGTGAGGATCCAGGTGATCAATAAGTGTAAGGTCCAGATGATCGGGAAGAACTTATATAATGTGGAAAAGCCCCCATGAAGACGGGGTAGAAAAAAGAAGGATAGAATACTGTAGCATATTAAAGAACCCTAATGTGGTGATCTATATTTATAAGTTAAATTCTAGTCTCCTCGGACGAAAGGTCCTTTGATCATAATAGTTTTTATTCGTGTCTGATTGCTTCTTAACCCTATGCAAGCCGTTGCTCAACTCATCTAAACCTAGTTCTTTGACCCATACTCTACAAAATTCATTGTATTGGACTTTTTGGACCAAGATTCCATACACTTCGAGCTTGGGCTCCAAACTTTGTCCCTACAATTAGCGCCATCTGTGGGAAAGAACTCGTGTGTTGGTGAGTGCGACGGTTAAACATGGTAGGGTCAAGTCCACACCAAGAAAACCCACGCCAAACCGATCCCCAACAGACAAAACCCATCGGGCCTCGTGAGCAGAGTAATCTTCCCGACCCTATGCAAAATTGGAGCGATGAAAGGAATCGAGAGGGGAGTGTGCATACTACCCAGACGAGCCAAAACCATTCCCAAGTAGGTAGTCGCATATCCCAAAGACAAAACAACCGTCAGGCCATGCAAATGAGAGATAGACGACTTGAAAAAGAGATTGCGCCATGCATAGCAAAGGCGGTCCCCTTCCAGCTCCGACATATCCTCTAATGAGGAGGAGGTTGTCGATTATAGGCGGAGATTAAGAACTCCCCCAAGCGAAACCTTCTCTTATGAAGAAGAGCAGCGTCATGGACGGAGACATAAGAGCCTATCTGGTAAAGGCCTGGGTAATGATGCCATGGATAAAGCTCTGGATCAGATCTCTAAGTCACCTTTCACGCACAAGATAGAAGGGGCTAGACTACCTCGGCGTTTCCACCAACCTACGTTCGTCATTTATAATGGCCGAACGGACCCTATGGAGCATGTGAGCCATTTTAACCAAAGAATGGCCATCCATTCTTGAAACGAGGCTTTGATGTGTAAGGTTTTCCCATCCAGCCTAGGACTTGTGGCGATGAGGTGGTTCAATAGCTTGAAAACAGACTCCATAGGTTCCTACAAGCGGCTCACCCAAGCCTTCGGCTCTCGTTTCATTATGAACAGCAGGGTTCCTCGGCCTCCGAGTTCATTGTTGTCATTGTCTATACACAAAGGGGAAACTTTAAAAGCATACTTGGACAGATATTTGGAAATGTACAACGAGATGGACGGTAACTACGACGACGTCACCATCAACACATTTAAAAGTGGTCTCCCCACCGAGCATTGTTTGAGGAAATCCCTAACTGGTAAGCCTGTTACCAGCGTTCGTTAACTTATGGACTGGATTGACAAATACAAAAGGGTGGAAGAGGACCAACTGTAAGGGAAAGGAAATGAGAAGATCATCCCTCACAAGAGGAATGATTTTAGGTTGGAACGATACAATAATAACCATCCGAGGAGAGATTTTGCGGGGCAATCTTGACTAGCCAACATGCAAACGGTTAACACTGTATTTAGAGAAACGGTACAACAGGTTTTGGAGAAAGTCAAGAATGAGCCATTCTTCAAGTGGCCAAATAAGATGGTTGGAGACTCCTCAAAGCGCAACTAGAGTCTGTATTGTCGGTACCATCAAGACCACGGACATACCATCGAAGACTGCAGGAACCTATAGAACCACCTGGATCAGTTGGTCCGAGAAGGAAAATTGCGGCACCTTTTACATCCATCCGGTGGTCATCTTGGTCAGGCAAACCAAGAACCCCGGAGAGACATATCCTTAAGACCTCCCATGGGCATGATAAATGTCATCCTTGCCGCTCCGGGAAGAACCGTCTCTTTTCCCTCCAAGGTAATGTCTGTGGCTCGGCTTTCCATCGAAGACAATGATCGGGAATCCAAAAGGTCTAAGAAGGGAGCCTCACCTGTGCTGGGATTCTCGGATGAGGATAAGATTGGAACCATCCAACCCCATGACGATGCTCTAGTCGTTACACTTAGGATTGGGGGGTTTGATGTGAAGAGAGTACCGGTAGATCAGGCGAGTGCTATGAAAGTAATGTACCCCGATCCAGTACAAGGGGCTGAACCTAAAGTATGATTCCCCTTTGGTGAGTTTCAAAGGGAAGACTGTTACACCAAGGGGATAGATCACACTGCCCATATAGATCGGTTCAAACGTGATGGAGGTGGATTTCATTCTAGTCGACACCTATTCGCCGTACACAGCCCATAGTGGCGGACTTTGGCTCCACGACCTAGGAGCCATTTTTTCTACACTTCACCAGAAGGTGAAATACCAAATCGAGGGGCCGAGTAAAGGAGATTGTAGGAAATCAGGCCATGGCTAGACAATGCATGGTGGTTGCCATCTCACGCCAATCCAATGCAAAATCCTTGGCCTCTATAAGAAAGGATTTATAGCAATCAACCACCTCAAAGAATACTTGTTGATGAGTCACCAAGGAGGTGAAATGCGAAAGTCTAGAAAGGGTTATTATTGACGACAATCCGCAGAGAAATTCTTTCAAGTTGGCTCGAACTACCCCTTCGAGAGAAAGAAGAATTGATTGGGTTTCTGAGAGAAAATGTTAACATGTTTGCATGGGACGCCTACGATGCCCCAAGGGTTGATCCGAGTTTCATTTGCCACTACCTAAACGTTAACCCATCCTCCATTCCCAAAAAGCAACAACCACGATGCCCATCAAAAGAGCATGCCGACGCTGTTAGGGACGAAGTAACAAAGCTAAAAAAGGCAGGGGCTATCAAAGAAGTCTTCTACCTCGAGTGGTTGGTGAATACAAAGGTGGTAAAAAAAAAGAGTGGGAAGTGGCAAGTTTGCGTAGATTTCACAGACTTGAACAGGGTGTGCCCAAAAGACCCGTTCCCAATGCCTCGGATAGACCAGTTGGTAGATGCAAATGTAGGCCACCCACGAATGAGCTTCTTGGATGTCTTTTAGGGTTAACATCAAATACCACTAGCCCTAGGTGATCAAGAAAAAACAGCATTCATGACTCTTATCGGAAACTACCACTACAAAGTGATGTCTTTCGGTTTGAAGAATGCAGGGTCTACCTACCAAAGGATGATGACCAGAATGTTTGAACCACAACTGGGCAAGAGTATTAAAGTCTACATAGACGACATAGTAGTAAAGAGTAAAATGGTATCCGAGCATGTGAGAGATCTCGAGTCATCTTTGGCATCTTGAGAAAACACAAACTGCGTCTCAATGCCTCTAAGTGCTCATTCGGTGTCGGGTCCGGTAAATTTTTGGGCTATATGGTAACTCACAGGGGAATTGAGGTGAGCCCAGATCAAATTAAAGCGATTCACAATTTACAAGTTCCTCGAAACCCAAAAGAAATCTAGAAACTCACTGGAATGATCGCGGCTTTGAATCGGTTTATTTCCCGATCTGCGGACTGATGCCGTCCTTTCTACCTCCCGATGAACAAGTGGAAAGGATTTGAGTGGTCCGAGGACTGTGCCTTAACCTTCCAGCAACTTAAAGAGTACCTATCATGGCCACCCATCATGTCTAGCCCTAAAGCCGACGAAGTTCTATTCACCTACATCGCAGTGGCCCCTCACGTTGTGAGCTTGGTGTTAATACGGATTGACAATGGCATACAACGGCCAGTTTACTATGTGAGTAAATCGTTACATAAGGCCAAGGTGCGTTACTTACCATTGGAGAAGGCGATTCTGGCAGTAGTGCATGCTACACGGAAATTCCCTCACTACTTCCAAGCACACACGATCATTGTTCTAACTAAACTTCCCCTCAAGTCGGTACTCCGGAGCGCCGATTACACAGGAAGAATTGCCATGTGGAGCACGCTTCTAGGAGCTTTCCATATTAAATACATGCCTCGGACCTCCAACAAGGGCCAAGTTTGCTGAACCCCCAATTAATAGCCAAATTTGCTTAACCCCCAATAAAAGCAATAGCAAAAGAGGAAAACATGGATGGAAAATCGGTTGGCACAATCTCTGCACAAGGAGCCTTACGTTGGAAAGTGTATATTGATGGCACGACAAACCAAAGGGGATCTAAGGTAGGGCTATTTCTAATATCCCCTAAGAAGATTACCATAGAAAAGTCATTGAGACTAGGATTCTCAACTACAAACAATGAAGCCGAGTATGAAGCTTTATTGCAAGGAATGGCCATGGTGTAGACAATGGAAGGAAAGGCATTAGAAGTGTTCTCGGATTCCGGACTAGTTGTAGGCCAGGTGAGGGGTGAGTTGGAAGCTAGAGATGTAAGAATGCAGGAATACCTTAGTCAAGTCAAGCGCTTGCGATCGACTTTGAATTTTTCAACTTGACGCACATCTCTAGAAGCGGGAACACACATGCGGATTCATTAGCCACTCTTGCCACGTCCTCGAAGCGGGGTTTACCTCGAATCATCCTCATCGAGGATTTGTACAAGGCAGTCGTAATCAAAAAGGATATGGTTCGAATCCATCAAGTCAGAGTGAGTTCGAGCTGGATGGATCCCATAGTGAGTTTTCTCAAGGATGATGTACGGCCTGAAGAGAAATCAGAAGCCGAGAAAATACAAAGAAAAGCCCTTCGGTTCTGGCTATCAGAGGATCACAAGCTATACAAGCACTCATATTTTAGGCCATACCTATTATGCGTACACCCTCAAGAATCGGAGTCATTACTCAAGAATTGCATGAAGGAGTTTGCGGGAGTCACACAAGAGGAAGATTGTTGGTACACAGAGTCCTCACTCAAGGGTACTAGTGGTCGAGCATACAAAAAAGGCCCAAGAATATGTCAAGAAGTGCAACCAATGCCAAAGGTTTGCCCTAAATATCCACCAACCGGGAGGGGTCCTTAATCCCCTCTCTAGTCCTTGGTTGTTCGCTCAATGGGGCCTGGATATTACAGGCCCTTTCCCAAAAGCAGCAGGAAATAAGAGGTACTTGATGGTCGGCATAGACTACTTCACCAAATGGGTCGAAGCCGAGCCCCTGGCCAACATCGGGGACGTGGATGCAAAGAAATTCATCCGGAAGAACATCATTACGTGGTTCGAAATTCCTCATGCCCTCATCTCGGACAACTTCCTTCAATTTGATAGTAAGACTTTTAGGAAATACTGCTACGACCTAGGAATTACGAACCGATATTCCACTCCAGCCTACCCTCAAGGAAACGGGCAAGCCGAGGTCAGAATAAGGTCATAGTTAATGGGTTAAAGAAGAGATTGGATGATGCAAAGGGAAGATGGGTGAAAGAACTGCCACACGTCCTATGGACCTATCGAACTACGCCATGACGGTTAATGGGAGAGACTCCTTTCTCTATGATTTACGGGGCCGAAGTTGTACTCCCCCTAGAGACTAGCTTTCCAACATTGAAAACGGGCACCTTCACCCCAAGCAACAACAACGAATTGTTGGAAAGAAGTTTGGATTTAATCAAGGAGAAAAGAGAAAAGGCAATGATCCAACTGGCCCACCAGAAACTCAAGCAGGGGTATGATGCCAATGTTAAACTACGGCCACTGGTGCCGGGGGACCTGGTCTTTGAAAAATTTTTGGGTAATGCCAAGAACCCATCCTGGGGAAAGCTGGGACCCAACCGGGAAGGCCCGTATCGCATCACTTGATGAATGGAATAGGTGCATATTATTTGGAAGACTTAGATGAGAAAGTTGTATCCCGCCCATGGAATGTAAATAACCTAAGAAGGTATTATTATTAATAAAAGCAGTCTTGCCTACACTATATTTCATGGTAACTACGCGTCATCCAATTCACCACAATCCAAGTTTTAAATAGAACCTAAGTCCTGCATGGCTCCTTGGACCACAGGCCCGAGGGAAATTAATAACTTATGGCATCTATCTAAGTTTTAAACAGAACCTAATTCCTGTATGGCTCCTCGGACCATAGGCCTAGGGGAAATTAATAACTTATGGCATCTATCCAAGTTTTAAACAGAACCTAAGTCCTGCATGGCAACCTTCACTACCTAAAATTCATTGCACAGTCCTACTCCTAACACTTAGTTATATTGGCAAAATGTTATTGTAACCAGGATTCCATAGAGTTCGGGCTTGGGCTCCAAACTTTTTCCCTACAATATAATATGTTATTAAAATTATTTAGGAATTTAAATTTTAAGATTGATATAATTAAAAATATAAACGTATTACTTTAGTGAATTCACAAATATTTGATTATTTCAATTACTTTAAGAATAAAATTATTTTTTATTGCATTTATTATTAAATTTGCTCTTTCCTTTTGATGATTTTTGTTTCAATTGTTGCCAAATCAGTTAAATATGAGAAAGAATGTCATATTCCATTTTTTTCTTTTTTATTAAATTTTTATAAAAATAACCATATAAATAATCACCGCATTTTTCCCCTGTCGCTAGCAAAAGCTTGGAATATCCAAACTTCTCCTAGGTTGTAGAACTTTTGTCCCTCCTTGTAGGTGTCTTAGTCCCTTAAGATAACAAGTTTATCTTTAAGGTTTTGTGGGTTATTTTTTTAGGGGCCAGGGAAACACTTATCACTTTTAGGTATGGAGGATCTAACAAAACAGTACAATGGATTGTCAATTATAGACAAGGAAGGCCCAACTTTCGATCTAGAGGACGAGATTGCCACGCTGGAGTTCATCATTGCTGCTAAGTTTTTCACAAGGCGGACTCTGAACATTGACACTATTGCGACGACTTTTACACCATTATGGAGATCAAAAAATGGTTTTAAAGTAAAAAACATGGGCAACCATATCGTTCCTTTTACATTTGATAACAAACTCAAAGTGGATAACATCCTTTTGAATGAACCCTGGAGTTTTGATAAATACCTGATGGTGTTGCGATGATACGATTCATTGGATGATTTGCCTTTCAATCTAGCATCTTTTTGGGTGCAAGTTCACGGAATACCAGTGAGATTCATGAACCAAAGGGTGGTGGAAGGAATATGTGGTACTATTGGGCGGGTGATACAATCATCCGAGGCGGAGGAGGGGGGTGGGAGCTTTTTGAGGGTACGTATCAAATTGGATGTTACTCGACCACTAAGCCGAGGACGAATGGTATCTATGGGATAGAACAAAGAACAATGGGTGTCCTTTAAGTACGAGCGGGCTCCCGAATCTCTCTCACGGTGTAGCTGTCTCACACACATGATGTAGGGATTATGAAAGCTAGCTTGATAGTGAAGTCACTCACACTTTGTTGTAGACCAACAATTTGGCCCTTGGCTACATGCTACACCATACAATCGCTCACAAACAAGTGATTACAATGTCGGGCTTTTACAAGAAAAACAAATAAAGCTCTTCTTGTCCTAGACAGCTTTATGAACTCGAGGCCAACTCCAACCGGGGGCACGATGGCTCCACCACCATCAAGGGCAACTCCCGATGTGGCTAGTTTACTCCAGGAAAAAATATTGAAGAAACAATTACTCTACCAATGGTTTCTGCAAAGTCATAATAAGAGCCATTACTTCTAATGCGGCTAGTAATCTATAAATTAAGTAATAGTAGGGAAGAGCCGTTTGAGAAACAAATGACTAGAGGAATTAGATAGTGAGTTAAGGAAGTTTAATTTGCCTCTTACTCCACCAACGGGTAAGAATTTTAGTGCTGAACCATTCCAATCAAGTCTCCCTAATAAGGAAAACTCTTCACAGCCAGCCTTGGATACGTTTGATGACTCCTTGATGCCACAGAATTCTACCAAATCCCTACAATTACCACACTTACCTAAAATAGCCAACCTACCCAAGACTTTACACCTCTTTAATGTACCAAACTCTAAAAACCCTAAACAATCTTGGAAATGGCTCCTCGGGTCTAACACGGCTTCATCCTAGAATGGAAAAACATCGGTTTGGCAAAAACATGGACCCCAGGCCACAGCTCACCTTGAGTTACCAAACAAAAAACCTATGGTTTCTCACCATGTAAATGATCAAAATATATTGGCAGAGGTTGGTTCACAACCCTACCAGGAGCAAAGAGTCTCTTAGTATGGATTTGTCGGGAGCTTGGGAACCAACGTCATAAAAATCAGCTTGCTGATTTGGTGTGGGCAAAAGATCCCTCTGTAGTGTTTATAGCAGAAACATAGGTAGACAAAGCCAGGCTAGAACTAGTTCAGAATCGTTTGAAGTTTAAATATAAATTTGAAGTTCCAAGGAAAGATAAGGGGGGTGGCTTTGTGATTTTTTGGAAGGAAGACTTTGATTTATCAATTGAAACTTTCTCCAAAAACCATATTCACACTACGATTAATAAAAATAAAGAGAATGAGTGGCGCTTCATGGGCTTTTGTGGTGAACCCGATCAACAAGCGACATGAAGAAGGGTGGGCAAGACTACGTAGTCTGAAAAATTTAAGCAATGCGTTGGGTGTAGGCGACTTTAATGAGATCACATGGCAATCGGAAAAAAGAGGAGGAAGAATTCGGCCCCATAACCAAATGTAATTGTTCAAGGATGTTCTTGACCAATGTGGCTTCATGGATTTGGGATTCCCGGGATTCAATTCACGTGGCATAAGCATTATGCCAACTACACAATTGGGAAAGATTGGATAGAGCAAGAGCGACAAATGAGTGGCTATCAAATTTTCTAGGAACAAAAGTCCATAATATTGACGTAACTTGCTCCGACCATAAACCACAATAGATTGTTCCAGATGGTGTGGATTGTTGTTTTCAAAACCTTTCCATTTCGAGCAAATGTGGATGTCGACAAGGGCTATAGTGACACATTGAGGCGGTGTGAAAGGAAAGAATCAATGAGCCAAGTGCTACACAAGTACCCCGAAAGGTGGATAGATATGGGGAAGAACTAACCCAATGGAGTAAAAAATGTTCTAGGAGTTTTCGTCAAGACCTAGAACAAAAGAAAAAGGGGCAATGGGCAGAAAAAATTGCAAGCCAAGGACTAAATGAGGCAACTTGAATAGGAAATTAATTTGTTGTTGGACAAAGAATCAAAGATATGGAGCTAAAGGTATAGAATCATGTGGCTTAAAGATAGGGATCAAAATACTAAGTTTTTTCATGTAAGGCAACCCAAATGACGTGACGAAATTACATCAAAATGCTTAGAGATGCTTAAGGTAAATGGTGTACACAACAAGATCAAGTGGTTGACACAATTGTCAATTTTTATCAAGACCTCTTCACTACATCAAATCCATCCGATTCTGAGGAGGTTATTGACACCCTTCCACAACTTGTTACACATAAGATGAATGACATGTTGCTAGCCGAATTCAAGGTGGAGGAGGTGGAGAGTGCTTTGCGACAAATGGCTCCCTTGAAAGCTCTTAGGCCCGATGGTATGCTCCCACTTTTTTATCAAAGCTATTGGTCTCTAATGGGCAGTGATGTGACACAATCTATTCTACTGTTTTTGAATTCGGGCTCCATGCCAAAGGCTTTGGGTCACTCCTTAATCACATTGATCCCCAAGGTAAAAAATCTTGAATTTATTTTGGAGTTTAGGCCAATAAGCTTAAGTAATGTGATGTATAGAGTTTTTGCAAAGGTTTTAGCCAATCAACTAAAACTTATTATGCCTTGTCTTATTTCTAAACAACAAAGTGCATTCATGTCAGATCTTTTAATCTCGGATAATATCTTGGTAGCCTTTGAGACCTTACACTATATGAGAAACCATGGGACTGGCAAATCTGGTTACATGGTTCTAAAATTAGACATGAGCAAGGCTTATGATTGTGTGGAGTGGAAATATATGGAGAAAGTTTTGGAAAAAGTTTATTTTTTAAGAAAGGTGGAGACATTTGATGATGGAATGCATCACCAATGCATCCTATTCGATGCTAATAAATGGTGAACATCATGGGGACATTACTACAACAAGGGGACTCCATCAAGAGGGCCCTCTTTCACCATACTTGTTCTTGATGTGCACCTAGGGGTTGAATGGGCTAATTAAGAAGGCAACCACGTATGGAGATATTAGGGGGTGGCCATATGCAAAACAGGGCCTCGACTAACCCATTTTCTTTTTGCAGATAATAGTTTGATTTTTCACAAGTCTTTGGAGAATGAATGCCAAGCTTTGTTGGAGGTGCTGGCCAAATATGAAAGGGCCTCGTGTCAAATGATTAATAGGACCAAAACTACCCTATTTTTTAGCAAATCAACTTATCATGATATGCAGCTTTTAATCAAGGATGCTATTGGGGTTCATGTGGTAAAGCATTATGAGAAGTATCTAGGACTTCCCTCTTTCATTAGCAAGATGAAAAAGGACAACTTTGCAAATATCAAACAATGGATTTGGAAGACCTTACAAGGATGGGAAGCTAAACTCTTGACCTAGGTAGGAAGAGAAATCCTAATTAAATATGTTGCTTAAGCCCTCCTCACATATACAATGTCTTGTTTCAAGCTCCCAGTCACTTTATGCCATGAAATTGAAGCACTTATTTGAAAATTCTTTTGAGGGCAATGAGGAGAAAATCAAAAAATTCATTGGTTGAAATGGGAGATAATGTGCAAGCCCAATTTACAGGGAGGATTGGGTTTTAAAGATTTGACTATGCATAATGATGCTCTCTTGGCAAAGCAGACATGGCGCCTCCTTTGTGATACCCAATCTTTATTTTACTAAGTCTTCAAAGCTAAGTTCTTCCCCAATTGTTCGGTGATGGAGTTAACAAATCCCAACAATTCTTCTTACGCTTGGAAAAGCATCATTAATGGAAGGAAGTCATTAAATGTGGAGCCTCTTGGAGAATTGGAACAGTCTTGCAATTGATATTTGGGGTAGCAATTGGCTTCCAACATGAAATAATCCAAGGATTATTTCTCCAGTCATGCTGGGTTTGCCATCACACAAGGTTAGCTTCTTAATTGACCCGGTGCAACGAGTTTGGAAAGAGCACATCCTTGATAACTATTTTTTTGGGTTTGAGGAAGAAACCATCAAGTGAATCCCTCTCTGTCAATCAATCCAAAAAGACGTTTTGATATGGCCATGGAATCCTGAAGGTGAGTATTCGATGAAATTCGAGAATCAGTTCTTGCAGCGTGCCTCTCAAGCCCAACAACCCAGCAACTCTATGGTGGAAAACATGAAACCATTATGTAATAAAATCTGGGGATTGAACGTTCCAGCAAAGGTAAAAATTTTGTGTGGTGTGCTTGTCAAAACTCCCTACCTACGAAGACCAATCTGATGAAGAGGAAGGTGGTACCCGATGGTCTTTGTGACATTTGTAAGCTACAACAAGAAGATACTGCCCATGCCATGTTCCATTGTTCAAAGTTGGACAACCTCTCGAATTTGACACCAACTTGGAATCACAAACTGCTAAAACAAAGTGCAAGTTTCATTGACTTGCTTGGCTTTGTTTTTATAGAAGATATTGTAGGGAATTTCACCAAAATTCCTAACTTGTGAGAAACAAAAAAGGAAAAAAAAAAGCACACGCCAAAGAAAAAAAAAAATCACACGCACAAGACAATATTTATGTGGTTTGGCAATTTGCCTATGTCTACGAAGTTGCGGGGATTTCACTATTATCGGGGAAGAATACAGAGTACAAGTTACGACTTCAATCTTTTTTTTTCTCTATATAAAACACAGCAACACAACCTCCTTAAAACCCTAATCACCAAAGTCGGTTTCTACATATACATAATGGGCCAAAAATGCGCTCCGGCTTGGGCCTATCGGCCCAAGTCTCCGTTCCATGGACTAAGCCTCGGTAAATCTCCCATTAAAAATCACGCAATATTATTCGGGTCGGGTCGAGTCGTCAAACCGGATCAAACAAAACTAGGCTCCATAAAACCCAACAAATCTCCCACTTGGAGACTAGCTCAATCACCAACATCAAACTGCTATCCTCCAAGAAACAATCCCTCATCCCCGCAACTCATCCTCCCGTCCTTAAGCTAGAAGACCAATTGAAGCCGCACACGCCTTCAACTTCTCAATAGTGACACCCTTAGTCAACATGTCTGTCGGGTTCTTAGATCCACAAATATTCTTAAGTATTACCAGTTTATCTTCAACAAGGTAATAGATAAAGTGGTATTTTGTTTGTATATGCTTCGAATTTGAACGAAAAGCTGAATTTTTTACAAGAAAGATTGCACTCTGACTATCACTATGTAGAATGCTCATCTTCTGCTTCTTACCCAATTCATCTAAGAAACCATGTAGCCAAATCATCTCCTTTCCAGCTTGAGTTGCTGCAACATACTCAACTTCTGTAGTAGACAAAGTAACAATCTTCTCAGAGATTTGAAGCCCATGATATAGCTGTACCACCCCAGGTAAAAATAAACCCAATAGTACTCTTTCTACTATCAATATCACCAGCAAAATCAGCATCTACATAACCCTGCAATTTCAAACTTGCACCTGTGAACCAAAGACATGTATCCGATAAACCCTTCAGATATCTCAAAATCCACTTGGCTGCCTCCCAATGCTGCTTTCCGGGCCTACTTATGAATCTACTCACAACTTCCACTACATGTGCAATGTCCGGCCTTGTACACACCATAGCATACATCAAGCTGCCAATAGCTGAGGCATAAGGTACCTTGCTCATATGGTCCCTTTCTTCTTCTATCTTCGATGACTGTTCTTTGCTTAGTTTGAAATGACTACCCAAGGGTGTGCTCACTGATTTAGCTTCATTCATATTGAACCTACTGAGAACTTTCTTCACTTACTCTGACTATGAAAGTTTCAATGTACCATTAGCCTTGTTTCTAATGATTCTCATACCAAGGATTTACTTTGCAACTCACAAATCCTTCATTGTAAACTGTTTGGACAATTGCTTCTTCAGATTATTAATCTCCTTAATGCTAGACCCTGCAATAAGCATATCATCCACATACAATAGTAATATGATATAAGAATTGTCAAAAGACTTAACATAGCAACAATGATTAGCTTCACATCTCTTGAACCCAATTCTATGCATAAAACTATCAAATTTCTTGTATCATTGTCTAGGAGCTTGTTTTAGGCCATACAAGCTCTTTCTCAATTTGTAGACTAGATTCTCTTGTCCCCGAACAATGAATCTTTCTGGTTGAATCATGTAAAGGTCTTTCTCCAAGTCACCATGAAGGAATGTTGTCTTCACATCTAACTGCTCAAGATGTAAGTTTTCTGCAGCCACCATTCTCGTATTTCAGTTTGATTGTTGACATCTTCACAACTAGAGAAAATATCTCTGTGTAGTCAATGCCCTCCTTCTGCTAGAACCCTTTAATAACTAATCTGGCCTTGTAACATTTGCTACCATCATGCTCATTCTTTATTCTGTATACCCACTTATTATGCAAAGCCTTCTTTCCTACTGGCAATTCAGTCGGCTCCCATGTCCGATTCCCCAACAGGGAATCCATCTCATCCTTCATGGCTAACTCCCACTTGCTTGAATTCTCATCTTGCAAGGCTTCATCATAACACTCTGACTCACCACCATCGGTCAACAGGAGATAATTTAGAGTAGGTGAATAACGCTGTGGAAGTCTAATGTTCCTGGAAGATCTGCATGAACTTCACTCTGGTGTACTCGGATCAACCCGTGAATCTACATTCTCCTTATCTTCTTCACCCCTTTTCTGGGCAGTACCTTTAGTCAATTCATCTAAGTTGACAAACTCGATTTCTTTTGATCTATCTATGTAACATCCGACACTACAATTGACCTATCCTTGTACATAACCTATTCATTAAATATCACATTTCTACTTCGATGATTTTCCTATTTTGTTCGTCCCAAAACCTATAGCCAAATTTCTCATCACCATAGCCAATGAAAAACATATTTTAGATTTTGCATCAAGTTTACTACGAGCATCGGAATCAATATGAACATAAGAAACACAACCAAAAACTTTTAAGTGTGAAAACTTTACCTCTTTACCGCTCCAAACCTCCTCGTAAGTCTGAATTCCATGAGAACCGATGGTCCTCGGTTTATCAGGTAAGCTGCGGTGCAAACGGCATCAGCCCAGAAAGTTTTTGGTAGTCCAGCATGCAACCTCATACTTCTAGCACGCTTATTGAGAGTTCTGTTCATACGCTCAGCCACACCATTCTTTGTGGTGTCCCGAGAATGGTCTTCTCCATCCTAATTCCCTGTGCAGCACAATACTCACCAACCCTCCATCTATGTACTCTCCTCCATTATCTGACTTCAAATATTTTACTTTCAAACTTGTTTCTGTCTCAACCATGGCCTTCCACTTTTTAAAAGTTTCAAATACATCAGATTTATTTTTCAAAAAATAAACTCATACCTTTCTGCTTGAGTCATCAATGAAAGTAATGTAGTACCTTGAACCTCCAAAGGATGCAACCGGAGAAGGCCCCCACAAATCGGTGTATACTAACTCCAATTTTTCAACTTTCGGTGTCCCGCCGCTTTTCAAGAAGCTCACTTTTTTCTGCTTTCCTAAGATGCAACTTTCACACATGTCAAAATCAATGGACTTTAATTCTGGTAGTTTTCCTTTTGACAAGAGCATCTTCATCCTTTCTCACTCATGTGACCAAGTCTGCAGTGCCATAGGCTTGTATCAAGATTTACATTAGCAATTGCAATTGTATCTCTTGGACTTGAGGTCATGTACAGAGTACTAGTTTTCTTTCCATGAGCCAATACCCTAGCTCCCTTTGTAACCTTCCAAGTACCACCACAAATAGTATTGCATGCCCTTCATCATCAAGTTGTCCAACAAGAATCGATTCCTCCTTCGGTTAGGAATATGTCGAACCTTCTCCAAGAACCAAATAGATCCATTGGGCATCAATATCCGACGCCTCCCATACCTACAACATCCAAGGTCAACCATCACCAAATACACCTTACCAAAATCACCTGCAACATAATTCTCGTATGATTTCTCGGTGTGGAGTGGTATGAAATGAAGCTCCCGAATCCAAAACCCAATCATCAAATGGACTGTCTCTGCAAAAAAAGTAATGCATCCTGTACCTCTTTTATTACAACATTAGCAAAATCATCTCCATTCTTCTTCTTAGGACTTTTGCATTGATTCCTAAAGTGACCTTGTTTTCCCACAGTTCCAAAGATTATACTTGTTGGCCTGATCTAGATTTGCTTCTATTTCAATTAGAATTTCTGGATTTTGATCTGTCCCCGTTTGAATTTTTGTCATTACCTCTACCTCTTGTCTCAAGGTTTAGAGCGAGAACCGATCCTGAGGTTTCGCCCCTCTCTTCTCGCAAATCTCCTTAGCTGAAATTAAATCTCGTATGTCATTGTACTTGAGCTTTTCTTTTCCTGTAGAATTGCTTACTGCCATCCTCATTGCTTCCCAACCTGTTTGGCAAAGAAGCCAAAACGATCGAGCACAAATCTCATCATCAAAATCAATTTCTACAGATGACAATAGATTTGTGATAGTATTGAATTCGTTCGGATGTTGTGCTACAGAGGCATTCTCTACCATCTTCAAATTGAACAATTTCTTCATCAGATGCACCTTGTTGTTTGCGGACGGCTTTTCATACATACCGGACAAAGCCTTCATCAGATCTGCTGTGGTCTTCTCCTTTACAACATTGTGTGCAATAGACCTAGACAGAGTTAACCTAATAACTCTCAATACCTGTCTGTCAAGAAGAGCTCATTCCTCACCCTTCATAGCCTTAGGTTTTTCCCCTAGAAGCAGCAGATGCAACTTCCTCCTATAAAGGTAATCCTCGATTTGCATCCTCCAAAATCCAAAGTCTGTGCCATCGAACTTTTCTATTCCGGACGCCTTTCCTGCTTCCTCTGTCATTGCTCCCACTCAAACCTAACCCTAGGCTCGATACAGGTTGTAGGGAATTTCACCGAAATTCCCAACTTGTGAGAAACAAAAAAAATAGAGAAAGCACACGCTAAAGAAAAAAAAACAATCACACGCACAAGACAATATTTACGTGGTTCGGCAATTTGCCTACGTCCACGGAGTTGCAAGGATTTCACTATTATCGGGAAAGAATACAGAGTACAAGTTACGGCTACAATCTTTTTTTCTCTATATAAAACACAGCAACACAACCTCCTTAAAACCCTAATCACCAAAGTCGGTTTCTACATATACATAATGGGCCAAAAAATGCGCTCCGGCTTGGGCCTATCGGCCCAAGCCTCCGCTCCATGGACTAAGCCTCAGTAAATCTCCCACTAAAAACCACGCAATATTATTCGGGTCGTCAAACTGGATCAAACAAAACTAGGCTTCACAAAGCCCAACAAATATGAACCCAAAGCTGTTTATCTAGATGATTTTTGCGGTTTGGAATGGTCGCAACAATTTGAGATTAGGTAAACCTATGGTACCATTGAACCAGCTACTGTAGTTAGCCAAGGAATGCCTACAAGAACATGACTCTCTCTCTGTGAGTCCACCGAGAAGTCTCCCTCAACAATCCCAAGCGGCCTGGATTCCTCCATCGACCTCTTACTTCAAAATAAATTTCGATGGTGCTACATTTGATAAGGAAGGTAGTGCTAGTTTGGGCGTAATAATCCGAAATGGTGATGGATAGGTTATGGCATCGCTCTCTCACCTGGTACCATTGCCTCACTCTGTCATCAAGGTAGAAGCGTTGGCTGCACGATGTGGAGTGGAACTTGCCCTTGAATTGGGTTTCTATAATATCGAGCTTAAGGGAGACTCGACTGGCTTAATTAGTTCTCTTAAGGATGGTCATAGGTCTCTAGCTCAATATGGTCACATTGTAACAGATATTCATTACCTTGCCTCGCAGTTTTCTATTTTCAATTTATCTTATGTATGTAGGCATTGTAACAAGGTGGCTCATTCTCCGGCAAGAAGAGCACTCATTTCCCCCTTCCCCCCTCCCTTGTCAATCTGGATGGAAGATGTACCTCCGGATGTCACTCATGTTCTACATGCTGATTTTAGCACAGTACCTTAATAAAAGCTTTGTCCAGATTCTCAAAAAAAATAAATATAATAAAATAATCACTGCAGCATCTATAGAAATTTAATACATGAAAATAAATGTAATTAACTACTTAATAAATTATAATTAATCTATACATTAACATAAATGCAATCTTTTGATTTTGATGAGGTGGAGGGCTAAATGAAGAGAGTTTTTATTTCTTCTTAAGGAATGATCACTTGGAAAAATATTAGATGGTGATGGGGAAAGACAAGTATGACTCGTCCCCGACGAGTATGGCTCGTCCTTGAGTAGTCGTCCATAGAATATAAAACACCATGGTAATTGGGCCTACTACTCACCCACTATATTATTCATGGGCTTTTAAGAGGAGCTCGTCCAAACCAAGGAAGGTCGTCCGGACATGGACGACCTTCAATACAAGGTTTGTCTACATGGGCTTATGAATCAAACCACGTGGTGAGATCCTGATGCACCTCTATAACCTCCTGCCAAGCACTTAACTTCCAATGGCGCTTATAGAAGATGAGAGTAAATGTCGTAACTTCTATAGCGGTTATAAGAATGGAGTGTAAACCTTCCGACCTCCACAAGTGTGGGGGAAGTTACAAGACAAGTAACAACTCTAATAGCACTATATAAACACTCATTCCTGACAAATAAAGGCAAGTTTTTCCTTTTACACAAGTCCCGAGAAAATTGGAATTCTAGATTTTGAAGAGAGAAACTAACTTCATCATCGGAGCATTCTTGGCGGTCAATCCTGGTCTCATTTGATTGTTTGTTTTCCTTTTTAGGTCTTTCGATCATTAAAGCCCGAAGCATCCACCTACTTGATTTTTGAACATCATCGATGGGTTTGGCTTACCTCTAATACCTTTTTAACAAAAATCTCTTTTTGTTTTAATGAGAAATTGTCACATCACTCACTAACTAAATTAAATGTAGATATTAAAACCTACTACCATTTGTCATTGTACATTTAAAACAACAAAAGATGTCCAGTTTAAAAAGTATTGAAAGTAAGCCAAACTCATCTTAGATTATTCTCTTACGAAAGCATTTTAAAGTTTCAAATTTGAAGTTTATCTTATCTTTGACTTTTATATATTATATAGAGTATAGATAACCTAAAGGCATTTTAGTGTTTTAAAGTAGTACTTTCTCTCAATTCTGGCCTTTATACATGAAGATATCAATCTTAAAGGTTTGCCTTTTTATATGTGACCTCCATTCCTTTGTTCAAAATCTAATAAACGCTTATATCACTACCAAAAAAAAAAAAAATAAACGACAATAGCTTTTCTATACATAAATCTAGCCAGGCCGAAACCCAAGCTAGTGAGTCGTGACGGAGCAAGCATGATATTTGATGGGGACCCAAATTGGATGTTGTACTTTTTCCACCCAACTTTTGCCACTTTTTGGTGGGATAGAAAAGCCAAGTTCCTAACCAATTTTTCTGTTGTGTAAGCAATTATGTAGTCATTTAAGAACTCTGATTGACAGTAGTGAGAAAAATCAGATATAGTTACAGTCATCCACATATATATTTCACATTGCAAAAGATGATTTAGACCCATGATTGATGAAAATGAAGCTAGTTAAAAATTCCAATTTCATATCACTAACGGAAAGTCAACACTCGTGAGAGTGAGACCAAATACAAGTAGGCAAGAAGTATGACCTATGAAGGATAAAGCACCAATAAGGATGGAATGGTTGTCAAATGGATATATTTGAGGTGGGCATAATTGGATTGGGTATATAAAACTCATTCACCTATTAAAACTCATTTAATTAATTGTTTCTAACTCAAACCCAACCTAACCCAATTATAATGGGTAAACCCCAACCCACTCAATTATCCAATTATCAAAATTACCAAAATTTCATAAACACAGTAACATCTCAGCGACGGGAAAATAAAGGAATAAGATAAGAAATAGAAAGTGGTCCACCATTTGGTTGCCGAGAAAAAAAGAAAACAAATATAAAAGAAGACAAAACCTCTATTCCACGTTTGGTTGCCGATAAAATGATAGAGAAAATGGGAAGAGAAATTTAAAAAATGAGAAATCCAGATCTCTCATTATTCAAATGCCAACAAAACACCAACATTAAAATTAAGCAAACATCATTTTCCTTCCATTACCTCCACTTTCTTGGCAACCAAACAGAGGACAACGATTGGCAAGTAATGACAAATGCCACGTGCGGATCGGAACAAAAACACACACACAAAAAGCAAGAGAAAACGAAAGCATTTTGTCAAAGAGAGAGATCCAAATATAGAGACACAGACATGGTTTCGCTCAAGCTCCAGAAGAGGCTCGCCTCGAGCGTCCTCAAGTGTGGTCGTGGCAAGGTCTGGCTCGACCCAAATGAGGTCAACGAAATGTCCATGGCCAACTCTCTCTCTCTCTGTTTCTTATTCTCTATTCATTTTTTGTTCTATATGGTTTTGATCTTGTATGCTATTCTTTGCTATGATGTGATTGATTTGATTTTATTGTGTCTACTCCCTTCCGACTTGTTTGGTTGCTAAGAAACTGTCGGAAAATATTAGACATGGAATGGATTGGTTCTTGTATTTCTGGGTTTATTTCTTGGGTTGATTTGATTTTTTTTTTTTTTTTTTTTTTATGGGAAGGGCTGGGTTGAATTTGGGCATATTGTTTTTGGGTTAAATGGGTTTCAATGGGTTTTTAGTTAAAACCCAATAATCATTGGGTCTAATTGAGTTGATGCCCATTTAACCCAACTAATAATTGGGTGGGTTTGGGTTCAATTAGAGTGGGTGGGTTTGAAATGGGTTTGGGCTTAGTTTGCCACCCCTAGTATGGATACAGAGAAGTTGTGGACACTTTTGTAGATAAAATTTTGCTAGGTACCCATGATACGTAAGTATGAATGATAAAGCGCCAATAAGTTGTTGTAAAAGTAGCCCCTAAATTATATGACACTCACATTCATTAACTCTTAATCCACTACACTATATACCACCGAGGTGGTGTGGTCTAGTGGTGTTAGGTGATGCACAAAGAGCTGTGTCAAGGGTAAGGTCCCATGTTCGAGTCCAAATATGAACTTGCGTGGGGTAGCCTTCCTTGGCAGCCTAGGATCGCTAGTTCCCCGTGGGGCTGGGGAAGCTATGGCTCACTCGTCCCCTTGCACTCCAAGAGGGTCCAAACCCTGGCGGGTAGGGTGCTACTATGATCACACCCAAGTAGGACTACCACGTTGGTCGCCCCCCAACCCATTTGTCAAAAAATAAAAAATAAAAATAAAAATCCACCACACTATATAGCTTATTATAAGAAATGTCTAAAGTAGTAGGCAAGAAGAGAGTTGAATCGATGACAAGACTATTTCTAAAGCATTGTCGATTAATTGCAATATAATAAACGTGGATTTTCAATTTGGAAAGACAAGAATTTACAAAGAATAGAACTAAAGTACCGGACATTATGATGTGTATACCGTCATGGTTTTAGATGGTAAAGAATAGGTTGGAAAATTGGAATTAATTTTTAAATTTGGACTGTATTAACATATTGTACTTTTAACAGCTGGCGAAAGGCTTTGCAACTCACTTATGGGTTAGCCTACTCGCAACCAAGTTGTGAGCCACCCTGGCATAACTAAATTTCAATCTTCTGCACATACTCCTCATGAGGCCTTTCGTAGGTACTTTATTCAAGAGCCAGTCGCGCAAGCTTCATAGTTTTTTTTTTTTTTTTTTTTTTGGATGGGGCAAGCTTCATAGTTTTGAGCAATTCTTCACCGATTTGAGACTAAACTCATATACAATAAATCCCACAAAATACAAGTGAATTGTCACATAATAAAGCCAACAAAACTAACAAGGAAAAAATCACAACTTAACAAAAAACTTTCCTAGTATTCACCATGATTGCCCTTAACAAGGGAAGATGAATTGACATTCAAAAAAAAAATTACATTATTTGCCCCCTCTCAACTCCTTCCTTTGACCTTGGAGCCACAAGATTGTAAATAAATACAAAATAAAATTCACGACCCATAATCATTTTCAAACATTCTTCTAAAACCTAAAAATTAAAAAATAAATAAATAAATAAAAATAAAACATGATTTAACCAAATTTCATTTTCATTTGGTTTCAAGGTTTTCCAAAAGTTAACATTTTAAAGTGGCTCCCTTTCTAAATCAAAAGTTCACGTATATTGTATAAAAATATATTTGTAAGATTATTTTTTTTATTTAAAATTATCTTCCCCTATCTTGGCCCGCTTTTTTCCATTTGGAGTCACAAGCTACTAAATAACAAAATAAAAAATTACATACAGTTACTTAACCAAATTTTGTTTGGCTTCAAGGCTTCCCAAAAGTCTACCACTTTCAAATGGCTCTTTTTCTAAATCAAAATTGTTGATTAAATAAAATCTAATTGCAAGATGAATTGACATTCAAACAATATTTGATTTAACATTATCTGAACACTCATTATATAAGGACTCGATCTCTTTGTATTTAACTTCCAAGTTATCCACCCCCCCCCCCCCAAAAAAAAAAAAATAAATAAATAAATAAAGATGGTCAAGAGAACTATGCAATATCTTGCTTTGATTACATTTGATTACAATGACATGGATTATGCTTGTACTTACTGTATTACAAGATAAGCACCCAAAGCCTCCGCCTAATACCTATTCCAAACTTCCTGGTTATGTCTTTCCAACCCTTAAGTATCATCGCCTTTACCCTAGGGCTTTAGAATTTTGCGAAGGATATTGTCTTTATAGATGTGAATTTCACTTTAAACGTTATCCTGCTCCATACATGTTTGGATAAATGTTTGCTACCATGCGTACATCATACCATAGAAATTTGGCCCCATTATCACACATTTAAAATAAATAAATAAATGAAACTTTCCTAAAAAAAGAAGAAAAAAACATATGAAGCTCCGGGGAATTAATTCTATATCCAATAAGACATTGGTATAGCATCTTAAACCTATGTTTTCAGTTTTTGAACAATATTACACATATTTTTACACACTTTTTTACTCATACGTATTTTTAAAAAATACAAACAATATTATTCAAACTCTCCTATCAAACGAATCTTAATTTTTTATCTTTCTCTATTTTAAATGAATTGGTATTTAAATTTTTTTTTTTTTAACTAATTAATGGCTGATGTGACGATTGTGTTCAGTGCTTTGGGTAAATGTGTCAAGCCAATAAAGAAAATAATAGCACACATGCATAGGAGCCAAAAGTGTGTGTGTGTGTGTATATATATATATATATATATATATAGTATGATACTGTTATGTGATAAGAGTATAATTGCTGGATAAATACTATTAAAGTGAACCCCCATAGGAGAATAGAAGTGGCATCATGATACTAAGAGGCTGTTTGGATGCAAAAAATTCATCACTTAATTTCTATCACTCATCACTTAATTTTTCACACCCGTTTGGCACCATCACTTACTTTCCATCACTCAATATTTTTCACACTATTTGTGGACCCCATACCTATCACTCGGTGTAGCTTTTTTTTTCCCAGTACCTAGAAACCTAAACCCAAAAAAAAAAAATGGAGAATACCAAACCCAGGAGAAGAAAGGGAAAAAAAAAGTTAAAAGGTGATCAAAAGATGCGGTTGAGTTATGACTAGTGGGTCCTATCTGTGTTTAATTACAAAAATGTCATTGAGTTATGAGTTATAGAAACTGAAAATAGCTAAAATATGTTTTCAGTTTCCATAACTTATAACTCAAAAATTAGAGAATTGAGTGATGGAAACAGAGTTATGGAAACAGACTTATTGTGCAGTCAAACAGATATTGAGCTATGGGTCCCACCATTTTTGAATTATGAGTTATGAAAACAGAGAAATGAGTTATGGAAACAAGTCATCCAAACAGTCTCTAAGTAATTAATCCTCTACTAGTTATGAAGTGTGAGAGAACACAAAACCATTTGAGGAGGAACAAGCCAGCGAGTAGTTATTCAAGTGTTCATAAGCACGTGCAAGCAGTTATTCATGCGAGCAATTATCAAACCATGTAAAGAGCACATGGATATGCAAGTAGTTATTTTCATTGTAGAAGTTACTTATTTTGAGTTATGAGATGATGTAATAACTACCAAATGTAGAAGTTACTTATTTCTAGTTATGAGATGATGTAATAACTACCCATGGTGGGGATATAAATAGGAATCAGCTACTCTTTTACAAACTCCCACATAATTTGACAAGCTAGATTTCATACCCAATCAACGAAAGGATAATTTCATTTTTGTAAGTGTTTTCCACTTCACATTAATTATCTAGGAGTAGTCTTGTAACTTAACTAGGAGTATTGTTAACTTAATGTGACATTTTGCGATATCAATAATATTGTTACTTTTTTTTTTTTTTTATGTTCCTCTTTTCTTGGTTGATTTGTACTTTTGAAAGTCCCGTTGGTTTAGGCAATGACAAAGCTCCTCCTTTTGGTGCAAAATTCTGTCTTACATATAGTATTTTAGTGTGAATAGCCCATTTAGAATTAGTCTGTGCTCTCAAACAAAATGAGAATGAACAACATGAATAAAGGACATATAGACGGGATGTTGTACTAGTCAAGCAGAGAATGTTTGTAACAATCCTTCTAGCACTAAAATATTATATGAAAAAAGCTTAAACCATCAAATTTGTAATGAAACAATAATCTTACGAGGAATCTGTGATTTCTTGACACATCAGTTTAGAATCGCAGTAAGTCTGATAGGACACGTTTTTTCTTTAAATCTTAGCCATAGGAATATAGGATGTAGTGGAGTAGAGGCTGGATGGTTCTCACTTTTTTTTTTTTTTTTATAGGACAGCCCACATACCACAGTTATAACTTACACGGTTTGGTCCGGCGGTTTCTCACTTTTTTTTTTTTTTTTTTTTAAATCTGACACTTTATCTATTATTATAAATTATTATATCAATTAATAATTTAATGTGTATCATATCAACTCATTTATATTTTAGTGACATTAATTTATTAAACCATGGTTTCTCAAAATATAAAAAAAAATTAAAAAAAAAATATTAAACCATGTATTAAATTAATTTTTATTTGTGCAGGTTTAAACTTTAAAGTGGTCACAGCTTTAGAAAAATTGCAATAATCAAGTTCTATTGTTCTATACTTTAAATTTTATTTTTAGTTAAATTATCATTTTTAGTTATAAATTGTGTTTTATTTATTTATAAATATTTTCTCATTATAAATGTCTACTAGAAAATATTTATCCGGATATGAAAAACTTCTAAAAAAGAGAAAAATTGAAAAACAAATTGAATCTCAAAAAGAATCTATGGATAAATTTGTTACTAGTATTAAAAAAATACAATAGAAAGTTTGGGTGAAAATATTACAAATGAACAAGAAACTTATCAAAAAGAGTTGGAAGATAATAAAATTATACAACAAAAAGAGAATAATGAAAATAGTCCTAATTATATTCAAACATCTGATAAAAATGCCCCATTTAAAATTTTCACTTAAGGCCCCAAAAGTTGTTGAGCTGGCCCTGGATAAATATAGAGTATAGATAACCAAAAGGAATTTTTTTAAAATAGAACTCTCTCAATTTTGGCTTTTTATATATGAAGATATCAATTTTAAAGGTTTACTTTTTATTTGTGACCTCCATTCCTTTGTTCAAAATCTAATAAACACTTATATCACCTAAAGAAACTAATAAATGACAATAGCTATTCTATACATTAATCTTGCCAAGCTGAAACCCAAGCCAGTGAGTAGTGATGGAGCAAGCATGATATTTGATGGAGGCCCAAATCGGATGTTGTGCTTTTTCCACCCAACTTTTTATGACTTCTTAGAGTAAGTTTGGATTGGGTTGATTTTCAGCGCGTATGCATCAATATTTTTTTTTTTTCCACATATTTTTGAGATTTGTGCTATCGTTTATGTCTTGTTCAATAAACAGTAGTTGTAAAGTTTGACTTTTCTAACTTTTTAGCAAATCAATGCACATCGTGTACTATTCACAAACTCACAAATTTTATTTTTCTATAACTTTTTCATTAGAAATGGGTCCTACAAGATTATTCACATATTTAAAAATTATTTTACTACAGCATTTTTCAATTTTCAATTTCAATTTTTAATTTTAAATTATATCTAAACGAACTCTTAGCAGATATGGTGGAAGAGAAAAGCCAAGTTCCTAAGCAATTTTTCTGTTGTCTAAGCAATTATGGAGTCATTTAAGAACTTTGATTGACAATAGTCAGAAAACCATAAATAGTCCAAAAAAAAAAAAAAAAAAAAAATCACTAACTGCAAGTCAACACTCGTGTGAGAGTGAGACCAAATAGGCTAGGCTGCTGAGAAATTATGGACACTTTTGTGGATAAATTTTGCTAGGGACCCATACCTAATAAGTATCTCTATATATAAAAAGCGCCAATGCGCTATAGCTACAGTAAAACTACAGTGGCTTGGTTTATTCAGTCCTTTGCACTGTTTCGCTGCTTTTTTTTTTTTTTTCTTTTTTTTTTTTCTTCGGTTAATATTTGTCCGGTCCACTCCTTTTTTTTTATTTTTTTTTAATATAGAGCTGTTAGTTAATCCAATAAATTATCACAATATTTTCACAATTATTGAGATATTAATTCCTTATAAGTCCAAATAAAATATCATACAAGAACCAACCACAACTAAAAATAAAGATATTGTGAAAAAAGAAGTATTTCATCCACAACAATTTTCACAACACTTTCGTAACAAAAAAAGTGAATGCGTAAAGCTACCGTAGTAGCTACATTTTTTTTTTTTTTTTTGGTTAGTTCAATATTCATTGTTCACTGGCCTTTTTTTCCGATAATATAGCACAATCAACACTATTTTTTAAATTTTTATATATATAGCGGTTAGTTAACACAATAAATTGTCACAATATTTTCACAATTGTTAAGATGTTAATTCCTTATAAGTTAAAATAAAATATTATACTAGAAGTAACCACAACTAAAAATAAAAGTATTGTTATATTGACACAACAAATTTCATAATATTTTCACAATTATTGAAATGTCAATTTCTTATAAGTCAAAATAAAATAATAAAATATGAGATCGTGACCAATCACAACTGATTTATTTTCGTGAAAATGTTGTAATACTTGTTATGTGAAGGTGTAACTATAGTAGCTACAGTGCTTAATGATTTATTCAATATGTATTGTTCATCACTTTATTAGCCCTTTCTTTATTTCTTTTTTTTTTTTTTTTCAATCATCGGTTTGTGCTTTTTTTTTAATATTTATATGAGCTGACTTATATATTGTTATACTAATACAACAAATTTCACAATACACAATTATTGAGGTGTCAAATTTTTATAGGTCAAAATAAAATAATAAAATATGAGACTATGATCAACCACAACTGAAAATAAATGTTTTGTGAAAATGTTGTAACACTTGTTATTATCACAACATTTTCATAATTGTTGAGATCTCAATTTCTTATAGATCAAATAAAAAATTGCTAAGTCCATAACATTTTCACATTAATTTCACAACAAATCATAAGTGGTAAGTTGCTATTGATGGATAAAAAAGTGATATCAATCGTGAGTCCATTTTAAAATCAATGACAACTTGCCATTTAGAATTTGATATGAAAATATTATAGAGATAGCATTTCTATAAAATAAATAATGTATCAAACCTAAATTTACCATTGCTGAAATTAAAGGTATTGTGAAAATATTGTGTCATTTTATTATGTTCCTAGACTTATTTTTTGATTTAGTCAAATTTGGTGAGCAAAAATTCATTATTTCACGCACAATTTTATTCTGTTGGTTTTTTTTTTTTTAATTCATAGTTTAAAGTGGTTGTCCCAATTAAAAATCAATAACAATTTACCATTTAGAATTTGTTGTGAAAGTGTTGTGGATGTATTATTACTCTAAAATAAAATTATAAGATATCATACCAGGACCCACCATAGCTATAATAAAGGGATTGAGAAAATATCGTGACATTTATTGTGTTCTTGACTTTTTTTTTTAACCAATTTGTTGAGCCAAAATTCATAGTTTTATGGACAGCTTTCTTGGGTTTTTTTAACACATTGTTTAATGTAAAAAAAAATTTAAAAAAAAAAACACATAGTTTTACTAACCAAAAAAAATTATAGAAAAAAGTACTTTCCTCCTTTATGTTTGGAGTAGTTTCATCCCCCAACTTTAAAATTGAACAATTTCTTCATTTATATTTTGTACACAAGCATATAGTCCCTATTGTTACTCTCTTAATTAAATCCTAACAAAATCTTATGATTCATAGAATATTTCATTGTGCAATGTCATAAATGCCTCACTAAATTTTAATGTCCCAAAAATTTTCGTTGTGTATTTTGAGTTTTATATGTTAGTCATACTTAAAAAATAAAAATTGTGATCTATGGTATTCTATTTGTTACCTAGAGAACACTAATTTATTAGAGGTTTAAATCTTCTAAATTTATAATTTTATCTAATAGAAACTTCAATGACATATTTCTTTTGTTATTTTGTTCTTTTTTTATTTCTTTTATTTCTTAAAAAGGTGTTTATTAAAAATTAAGTAAGCTAAGTATCGTAGTTAGGCTCATAAAATAAAATGATAAAGAAGGAAGTATGAATAACAAAATATTCATTGCAAACAATTGTAGGTAATTAATTTGATGAAGAGTTTCAATTGTAGCATATGTCATTATTTATTGCAAAAAAATTAAAAATTATGATAATGTCTTATCAAAACTTAGTTATTTATTGTTGGAAGTTGACAACATTTGCTATCATTCTTAGTAGAATTTTTTTGTGAGTAGATACTGTCTTTAGTAAATAAGTTCTAAAAAATTATTATACTAAATAGATAGTTATATGTTAAATAACTATTCTAAATTTAAGTACATAATTTGATACTACTTCAAAAAAAATTTATCTAAAATTTTTTTTCTCAAGGGCTTGCACGTGCAACCCTTACTAGTGATTGATAAAGCACCAACAAGTTGGTGTAAAAGTAGCCCCTTATATAACTCGTAATCTACTATACTATATGAGCTGATTATATAATAAATGTCTAACGTAGTTGGCAAGATGGAGAATTGCATCAGCGGCAAGACTATTGCTAAAGCATTGTTGATTATTATTTTTATTATTTTATTTCAAATGTTACATCAGGGGAGGAGAGATTAATTGCTATAGAATAAATGTGGAATTTCAATTTGCAAAGACAACAAGAATAGAACTAAAGTACTGAGCGTTATCGCTTATGTGTAATACCATCATGATTTTATGCTCTATTTGTTTTATTGTAAAATGTTTTACTAAAAGCATTTTCAGCATTTTATGGTATTTGTTTCACTGTAAAATATGATGAAACCTGAAAATGTTTTCAATTGATTAAAAAATCTTTTGTAAAATGTTTAACCAAAAAAAATTGGTAAAATATTTTACAAAAACACATAGTAACTCTCTCCCCCTTCCTATATGATGGTTAGGTCATTGTTCTGGTCATTGAAGCCGCTGCCGCTAGTTTTGGTGGTTTGTACTTTGTGCTAGAAAAATTTTACATGTCATACTAAACACTTAAAAATATTTTACTGATATTTTATTATGGGCAATAAACAGAGCGAGAATTATGAATAGGAGGTAAATATGTCATAAAATTGAGGGTTAATTTTTTAATTTTGACTTTAATAACTTTTAATAGTATTTGATTCTATAAGACTCTCTGTAAAATCCTCACTTAACTTCTCGCCTATCAAATTTTTAAAAATTAAAGATTAGAAGACCTTATACTTTTATAGTATTCATCAATCATCGTGAGGGAAGAGAAGGGTGGCAGTTGCCGAGGGTGATGGCAGGCAACTCCCTAAGGGCCTGTTTGAATTGAGCAAGAGGGAAGGGGAGTAGAATAGAGTTGGTAATAAATTAACCTAATTTTTGGCCAACTCTATTTTACTCTCCTTCACTCAAACTCATTCCCCCTCAATCCAAACGAACCATTGTTCTTGTAGGGGCAAAGGCCCGGAGGCCCAAAATCATACAATGGGCCTTAGGCCCTATACGGGATGGTCAACCATGTCCGAGGAGAGGGCGTAGATACCAAAAGGGGTCCCAGTCCAGTTCTCGTAGGCCTGAAGTCACTTAAAGGGCAGTCCGAGGAGAAACGTCTCCTCGGACATGACGAGTAGGGCTCAACATGCACTCTGCCTACTAAAAGGATCCACCCCAATGAACACTAGTAGCAAGGACAAGCCCTACAGACCCGTGGCAAAGAAGGAAACGAAAGATGCCCAAGGAGAGGCTGCAGCACGCCACATTAAATACATTGCAGCTACTTTTCTCGCCGCATTAATGTGGAGAAGACCTCGTGAACAGATCTTTGGCTTGGCTACCACAACTTAGAGAAAGGTAAAAGCGGTGTCCAATGGGACAAGCACTCAAGTGGAAACCCGGATAATCAACAAATGTAAGGCCACGATGGCTTCAAGGAGGCTATATAAGAAAGGGAGTCCTCATGAGGAAGGGAATGCGAAAAAAGCAAGAGGAACAAAAAAAGAACTGAAAAACTGAAAGTAAGAACCTCCAAATATCTACCTTATCTCCTCGGACCGAGAATATATGTACATTAACAGGATTTTCTTGTATCCAAGTGTTGTGTAGTCCAAACTTAGTCTCTATCTACTTCGCTAAGGCACGGTTCTGTAACTCACTCTTTACAAATTCATTGTTTCAAGGTCCCTTAGACCGAGACCCCATACTTGTTAGGCTTCGGCCCCAAATCAAGACCCTACAGTTCCTAATCAGTTATATTTAAAATATAAAAAAGTAAATAAAAACTTCAATTCATTCCAAACTCATACATTTATCTTACCATGAGTCAGGTTGAATAAGTTGAGTTGAATTAGGTTAACCTAAATTTAAGCATTTTAAATATTATTTAACCAAATTCAAACATCAGTGAGCCCTTTTACATTAAAATGTGTTTAATTTAATTCATATCATAATCAAAGATTTTAATTTAATTCATATCATAATCAAACACTTAATCCACGTATATTTTTGTTTATGTTTAAACACCTAGTATTAATAATTACAAAACAGAATTAATGACCTTAACAAATTACAAATGACTTAACCAAATTTCGTTTAGTTACTGATTTCCCAAAATTCACCATTTTGAAATGGCTCTATTTTTTAATTCAATATTATTATTTTAAAAAATATATATTTACAATATTAATTGGCATTTGAAATATATTTTAAATTTTAAATTATTCGTCCTTTAAAAAGCATGATTTAACCAAATTTCATTTTCGTTTGGTTTCAAGGTTTCCCAAAAGATAACATTTTAAAATGTCTCCTTTTCAAAAGCACAATTTTTTATTGAATAAAATAATATTTGCAGGATAAATTGATATTCAAATTATATTTTTATTTAAAATTATCTTCCCACTCTTGACCCTCTTCATGAGCCAAAACTACTTAACCAAATTTCGTTTGGCTTCAAGTTTTCCCAAAAGTCTACCACTTTCAAATGGCTCTTTTTCTAAATCAAAATTGTTGATTAAATAAAAATTTATTTGCAAGATGAATTGACATTCAAACTATATTTGATTTATAACTATCTGAACACTCATTATATAGGGTTCAAGCTCTTTATATTTAGCTTCCATGTTATACACCCAAAAAAAAAATTCAAGATGGGCAAGAGAGCTATGGCTAATAATATGAAATATCTTGATTTGATTACAATGGCATGAATTATGCTTATACTTAGTGTAGTACAAGCTAAGCACCCGTTGCCTCTTGCTAACACCTTTTCCACTGTTCCTGGTAAAATCTATCCGACCCTCGAGGCTTCAAGAATTTGCAAAGGAGTGCAAAACAAAATGTGAATTCCACTTTGAACCTTGGCCTGCTATATATGAAGTTTGTTATGAAAATTGTTTGCTACCATAAAAAAATAAAATAAAATAAACCGCACCGTTGGTTAGAACAAGCTCCTAAAAATTAATTCTATATCCGGTAAGAAATTAATTTTTTCTGTGTGTGAATTGAAGTACATGCTTATTTGTCTCTTTACTAGTGTGCTGTACATGATAGTTGTGGTTTAAGGAGAGTTGAACAAGGCATGGGGATTACAGCCCACCCACGTCTTATGGATTTCCAAAGGCCAACACCATAAGGACACAGCACCACATTGGTCGTGCACGACCCCCCCTGAGCACTCCCATACATCACCTCTATCACCCTCGTACAAAGCAACTCTCTCAATATCAAATCTCCATAACCATTTTCCTAAGAAAGCTTGATTAAATCGTCTCAGATTCCCAATGGCCAAGCCCCCACTCTCAAGAGATGCACAAATCTTAGTCCATTTTACCAAAATGGAACTGGGACTCCTCACCTAAACTACTCCATAAAAACTTTCTTTGTAACTTTTCAATACAATTAGCCACATCAACTGAAATAGGAAAATTAGAAATAAAGTAACTTGGCAAGTTTGAGAGACTATTTCTAATTAATGTAACTCTACCTCAGATAAATAAAGCCCGCTTACATCTTGCTAATCTTCTCTCCATCTTTCAAGAATAGATCATCTTCTATTTGAATTTACCACCAAAGGTAGACCAAGTGTTTCATTGGTAATGTTACCCGTTTACAACCAATATACATCCACCAACTCCTCCAAATTAGGAACATCCCCAACTAGGACAAACTCTGACTTACTCAAGTTCACCTTCTAGCCAAAAACAGCCTTGAACCACATAAACATAGGATAACATGTATAATCTGATCAAGGTTGGCTTCACAGAAAATCAACGAATCAGTAAAAAAGATGAGATACCATCAACATATTGTTCACAGAGGTACCCACTGTGAATCCTGATATAAATCCACCACTAACTGCTTTATCTATCATTATGCTTAAGGCCTTCATAACAATTACAAAGAGCATTGACGATAACGGATCCCCTTGAGATCTCAAAGAAACCACACGAGCTATTATTAATCGAAATATAGAAACCAACTGTGGAAATACAATACAAGATCCACCTCCTTCATTTTTCCGATAATCCACATATCACAAACAAATAAATAAGAAAATCCCAATTAACATGATCATATGCTTTCTACACATCCAATTTACCCATCACACCCTGAGTTACTGTCTTCAATCTACTGTCTAGTCTAGACACTTACTAACAATGAGGACAAAGTCTAAAATCTATATTCACTTTACAAAAGCATTTTAAGCCTAAGATTATTTCGTGTAACACCACCTGCAATCTATTAGTTAAGACTTTGGAAATAATTTGTGAACCCCAGCCACTAGACTTTATAGGCCGAAAATCCTTCACATCCACAACATCTAATTTTAGGAATACGAGCGATGAAAGTTGCATTAAGACTTTCTCAAATTTTTATGCAATGAAGGTTGCATTAAGGCTTTTCTCAAAATTTTATGCTATGAAGGTTGCATAAAAATTCTGAAATACCACCATTAAATCAGTTTTGAGCATACTCTAACAGGTCTAAGAGAAAGCTAGAGGACCATCCAACCCCGGTGCCTTATTTCCATAAAAACCTGTTATCACCCCCAAGAACTTCTTCATTGTCAAACAGTTTGTCCAACCATTCTGCATTCTTGTCTGCTATCAGATAATACTCTAGTCCATCCAACAAGGGTCTTCAAGCACCATCCTCAACGTATAGACGCTCATATAACTGGACAATACAATAAATGATGGCCAAATCCGTAGTCAACTCCCCATCTACCAAAAGCTTTTGTAATGGAATTTTTCCTTCTATATAAATTAGCTATTTGATGAAAGAATTCTATGTTTCTGTCCCACTTCCTTAACCATAAAACCCTAAACTTTTGTCTCCAACTAATCTCCAAAAGGGTGGTCTTTTTGAGCTCTACTTGGATCCAATCATTCTCTAAAACCTCAATAACTACTAGTTTTTTTTTACTTTCCTCTAGGGCGTTTAGCTCATTGAGATCATTTCACAACTTATTATTTACGGTCTCCACAACTCTTCATTGCTCCATTTCGTCAAATATCCATTCTCAGTGCCAATATGGTTAAAAATGACTTTGCTTCAAGTAAAAGAACTAAATAGAGAGACCACATTTCGCAACCATCAAAGATTATTTTTGTGAGCAAAATGATAATTTCACATTTTTTTGAAAGTCCTAAAAGTGGATCGAGGTTAAAATCCACATTACAATAGGTCGACATGGAATTTAAGTGCATAATTGTCTCTTTCTAAGTTTAAAATGAGACTTTAAACAATATAATACGAAGGCATAATTTCATTGGTAAAAAATGGCCGTACAATAGGCATAAATGTATGAGATTTAAGATTTGTTAATTTTAATTGGTTCTCGAATGATCAATGGAAAATCAACTAAAGAATCAATTCTCATGAGTTTAAATAACGAATATTATTGGGCACAAAAGCATTAGATAATCCTACAAGATAATTTGGAAGGTTTGATTACACTTTTGGTCCTCAACCTTTGCCTCATCTTTCAAAAATGGTCTATATCCTTTCAAACGTTTCATTTTAATCCTTAACCTTTTATATTCGTGTGTCAAATAGGTCACTGTTGTCAACTGGTTGATGAAATGAAATCCGAGGTGGAAAAATGGAAACGTTAAAATAATGCAATGATGTTGATAGGAGACCAGGTGGCAATTGTGTTCAGTGCATTATTTGGGTAAATGAGAATGAACAACACAAACGAAGGACTAGAATCTTATAAAAGGACAGTGCAAGAACATATGTACCAGTCAAGCAGGGAAAGTTTTTAACAATCCCTCTAGCACCAAAATATTATATGAAAAAGCTTAAACCATCAAATCACCGCTAGGCAAACCAGAAAATTTGTAATGAACAATAATCTTTTTTTTTTTTTTTTCTTTTTTTTTTTTGCTGAATGAGACAATGATCAGTTGCATATCCAAATTATCTTACAGCAAATATCACAATATATAATACCCTAAAAATAAAAAAAAAAGCAGTTTAATTTACTTCTGTACAAGAGCATGTAGCTGAAGTCCTCTTCAAGCTCCACTATATAATTTAGGCCTTGCAAGAACAAACCAGTAACATTACCTACTCCATCTGGGCACTTAATGCTGCATCCCCATCATCATCATCTAATTCTTGTTCCACACCTTTGACCTGTAGATACAGGGGATTTCCATTAGGAAACAAACTGAAATGGAAAGTAGATATTAATCACACCTGCTAGTTCAACCAAAATATGTTTGGTCCATGGCCATAACTTTTTTTTTTTTAATTTAATTTACCAAGTAAAAACATAAGCTATGAAAATTGATAAAGCAGACAGCACCAAGAAAACTGAAATGTAATTTGAAACTAAAGGATTAACGATGCTAGCTTAGTACCAAGCCAGTAAGAGCACAAGAGGACACACACACAGAGCGAGGTCTTGACACATCAGTTTAGAATCGCAGTAACACCTCTTTGAAACTATGAAAATTAAAAATGTGTTTTTTCTCTGAAAGGCTTCCAATAGTAGAAATAGATATTCTGATCCGGACTAGAACATATCATACATGTAGCGACCAACGTTTTTTTACCTTTATATCAGGAATCTGTGCATCCACCAACTTCAGTTAAAACTAATATATTCAGTTTAAAATAATAAAATATGCGGGGCTAAGCAAATGTTAATTTCTCCCAAACGATTCATCTAGATAAAAGTACACAAACTGATACTACATCGTAGTTTCTATGAGCAGACCATAATTGTAATACATATAACAAAATAAAACTTTTTCTTCACTATTAATGCTTTAAACTTTTCTTCAATAATTAAGAGGTATATTATTAAAAGAAGAACAAACAAATAGGATGATTATCATACACCCTCTCACATCCATTTAGACTTGAAAGTTCACAAGAGTGAGTGTGGAAACTAAGAACAAATCACAATGCAATTTTCTAAAGCAAATAGCTATAAAAAGATGCTTTTAAGCGGATTTCCACTCAACTCTGTATTGTTAAAGGTGTGGTTATTCCTCTTGCGGCAAATTGTCCATATAACACACAGAGGGACTGCCCCCAAACCTAACCTTTCCTTCAACGACCAAATCTCCCTCCCCATGAAGCAAACACATCTATCACATTTCAGAGGCATCATTCAATGCACTCCAAACAAAGTTAAGTTTAACAACCACAATTAATTAGCCACATTGCAACATAAAGAAGATGATCTACTAACTCACCACAATTCTTAGACATACAGCATCTATCCACAATAATTTCTCCACTTTCCTCAGATTATCAATTGTCAATATTTCACCCAAAGTAGCAATCCATCCCAAAACGCTATTTTTCTTGGTACCTTTACGCTCAAAATATTCTTCCACATAAATCTAATTGTTAACGTCCCACAGGACCTCATAAAATACCATAACTCAAGTTACTATTCTTAGATTGCCTCCAACCCTTTCTATCCTCTACCCTTGAAGGAAGATTAGAAAATAGTAGCTCCATGAAAACATCAAGAGACTCAAGGTCCCAACCTACAACGATTGGGACAATGTGACATTCCAATGTAGAACTCCTTCAAGAGATAACTATGAGTTAACCAAACACTCCTTATCCACCAATAATATGAATAACCTCAAAAATCTATCCCTCATGTAACTTCACCACTCAAAAATGTACTACTTCCATCCCCTATCTTAATTCTTAAAACAATAATACTAGAGAAAGAATCTCTCACACACCCTTTATACTCTTCCACAAACTCACAAAACAGGATCCTCTCACCTCTTCTGATGTCCACGCACACAAAGCCTCACCATATTCAACAGCAATAAGCCACGTCCAAAGATGTCTTATCCCAATCCAAAAATCCATAACATTTACCCAATTAATGTGTGATTAACTAAATGATATTTAAATTTGTTCCCATCACCTACCCATTGAAATCCCTTTGTGGTTTCCCAACTTCTTTGCCACCACGCTAGGCATGATAAACAAACACATGAAACAGGTAGGGATACTAGACAGAATGCTTATCAATATAACTTGACAAATAATTTTTTTCCTGGCTTTTAAATAATTCTCCACATTCTCACCTTACATCAGAACAAATTTTCCAAATCAGATACAACTTCAACATCTCTTATAGCCACCAACCCAACTTTCCTCAAATTCACCCACAAACCAGAATCAGCATTGAAACAAAGCAAACCAAAACAAGTTGAATAGCTTGTAAATGTTTGATCTCTGTCCCCACAATATAAAATGGTATCATCAATGGATAATAATGAGATATCTCTAAAAAGTCATCGATTTGGTAATCATCTAAGGATTTTAATGATGAGAAAAGGGAAAGCAATAGTGATAATAGTCCCATTCCACCAACCTTGAGAACCAAAAAAACAACCAAACTACAATTAACTTACACTGAGAATCTGAAAGTAGAAACACAAAGCAGAATACATTTCATCCATTTCCCGAAAAGTATTAACCTCTCAACATGGAAACATTTAATTGAACACTCCCAATTAACACAGTGAGAGAATGAATGCTATGGTTTAGAAGACAGTGAGAAAATGGTCTTGGATTTAAATCTCGTGCTACTAAAGACTTTATATGATTGCATAGCTGCCAATGAATATTTTTCATTTTCTAATTTGCTTGAATTTCTAGATCTTCATTTTCTTGAGATTTTTATGTATCTCTTGTATTCTTCCATGTACATAATTTGCTTCCCTTCGTGCTCTTTTAATGAGATTTTTTTTTTTCTTAACAAAAGTTCCATAAAATTGAATCTTTCGTGTGGCTCCCTTCAACATCTCCAGACACCAAAATTAGTGCCAATTTGAATTTCAGATTTTGAATTTCCACAATGTAATTTTATTCTGATTGAGGATTATGTGGGATTGTGTTGTTTATGAATTGTTCTTCTTATTGATGTACTCCTAAAAGCCAATTTAAAAGGGCTCCAATAAATAGAAGACAAATTATTGAAAAGCAAAAGCACTTTCAAGAGATCCTACACCAAAACCATTTCTCGATCGTTGGGACGGTTCCTAGGTTTCTTGCTTGGTGCTAATTTCAAGTAAACCTTAAGTGATGATTCCTAGGGCCTATATTTTTTTTTTTATTTAATTGTTTTTCCTAAATTCTTATTCTATCTCCTTTTTGTATCCCATTTTTTATTATATCCAGCATCAACTTAGTATCCGAGCAAGCCAGATTCTACTTTCCAACAAAAATCACCAACAACCCAAAATCTATTTAGACCCATCACCTGCCAAACTCCCTGAAATCTCAAACCTCCACAATAGCCAAACAAAGCCCAGCCACCCGAAAGTCCCATCCCTCACCGATACTGAAACCCCCAACTATGCCCCATCCCATAGCAAAACCAAAATCTTCTACCAAAAAAATACGTACACTTTTGACCCTTAGTGCTTGGGGTTGTTTTCACTATGGCCCTTAACATTTGGTTATGTTTTCAAAAGGACCATGTCATACATCTTTGTTAGTAATCCCCACGTTAAGTTCCAGATGGACCTTAAAATGTCACCCATTTAATCCCAATTGTCACAAATGACACATCACCCATCTCTATTGGCCAAAAAAAAAAAAAAAAAAAAAGGAAAAGATGGAACCAAACCAAAAATGATGTTGTATGCTTAGGTATAAGTGAGAGTAGTCTCAGACTAATCCCTAAAACAGCACCTTGACCTTATGTGACAATCCTTTTTTGATAAGAATAAGTTTATTGATGTCAAAAAGGGGAACACCCTAGTACACAGGAAGTGTACAAGGGTTGAAACAATCAAGAACAAAAATTACAAGAATCTAAGAAATCAAGAAAAATAAAAATGATTAGTTCCAATGCAGCCAACCAATCCATTAAAGTTCTAAAGAAAAATAGTTTCAAGTAGTACAGCTTGTTTTCGCTAAACCCACCTCCATTATGTCACTGTGTTGAAGACTCACAGTCAACAAGTGGTACAGCTTGTTTTCGCTTTCCCTCTTTTTTTTTTTATGCCTAGATTTTTGGTTTAACACTTTGTTGTCGACTGGTTTGGTAGGGGTAGATGACCCAAGTTTTAGTTTGAGCTTTCAATGTTTTTTATTTGTATGCAATAGTATTCAGCATGCATACACGTGCAGCTTTGCACACACAATGATTATGGATTATGCAACTCTCTCCCTGGACAAAGAAAAACCACATCTATTTCCATCTATGGCTAAAGAAGAATGCAAAGGTGTTTGACATCAATAACAGGTGTATAAACTCTATGGAGAAAGAAAAAACAATTATCTATTACCATCTATGGCCAAAGAAGGATCTGAGGCATCAGACAACAATCACATATGACATGTATAAACTTAATTCCAAAAAATATTTATCACCCGTTACCTCAGGAACATAATGCATCAGCATATTTTCAATGCCAGATTTGAGTGTGACAGAAGAGCTAGGGCAGCCACTACAAGCTCCTTGCATTCTCAATTTAACTACTCCAGTTTCTCTGAAGAAATCAAAACCATGAGCTTCAATTGATATTATTGGGTAAGACCACATAAAGACATATAAATAATATCCAAATAAAGGAGGAAAACCTACGGATCAAATCCACAATATTCAATGTCCCCACCATCATCTTGCACTGCTGGTCGGATACGAGTCTCCAGGAGTTCTTTGATCATTGCTACAGTTTCAGAATCATCCTGTTTCAACGAGCAAAAAAACTCACATCCAATGGATTCATGTATAATCAAACTGAGTACATTTTTTTTATATATATATAGAATCAAACTAATTGAGTACAATCAATAAAAATAACAATAATTTCCTTCAAAATACTAATTTCCAACAGTGAAGTCCAGGGTTCTCTCTAGACCTGGATTATTCATTCTATTTTCCAGCAACAGATTTGTTTTAAATTATTTGAAAATATCACTGAGGTGTCATTAGAATTAGACACCATGTTATCCTCCTGACCTTGCTTCACCTTAGCTGCATACAGCTCCTCTAAAAAAAGAATTTATTGACTAACTCCCAATCCTTAATAGCTCCTATAAAAGAAGGGTTCAATTGAATATAACACCACATGTGATCTCCATATAGTCCACCACTGTTGCCTCTGTTTCTTGCAATTTGGAATAGCTCCAGGTATCTGTTCTTGAAACTCTCTTCCCCACACCAACAATCATACAAAAGCAATTTCTAGTACCATGTCCCACCTCAAAACAGATAAAATTCTCAAATTTAACCCAGCCTTGGCAAGATGGCATATAAATTTCCATAAGCTAACACTATATGGACCCCTTTCAGTTTCTGTGCACCATCCACCCCAAGAGGTCACATCTTTAATCTCTATCACTCCGCCATAAAGCATCCTCTCAGCCACAAAAGGCCACAACCATTTGCCTAGAAGGGCTTCATTGAAAATCAATAACTTTCTGACCCCTAAGCCTACAAGTTGAATGGGTTGGCAAATAGAATTCCAATTAACAAGTTGAAATTTAAATTCACTCCCCTTTCCACCACAAAGGAAATCCCTCTGAATTTTTTTTCATTCTATTTGCTACCCCAATAGGAGGCGGAAACAAAGGCATATAAAAAGTGGCACATAAAATATATATACATAACAGACAGCAAGAAGACCACAAAGAAATTCAACGGTCTGTACCATTCATTTAGAAAGCAAATGTGACTACTAATTAAAATGATGGGGAAAAATATCATATCTATCCTTCTGCTTTTGAAGCCCTCTTGGACCTACTCTAATCTTTTCTATTTTCCTTTTTTCAAAAGTATAGGATTCCTTCAGGAGTAGTAGGAAGAATGGGAAGTGGCAAAAAAGAAAAGTTTTTTTTTTTTTTTTTTTTTTTTTGGTAAGTTACACAAACACCTACCTATAAAAAATTTATAAAAATAAAGTTACACATGCACCCCCTGTCTTAAACCCACTACAAAAAGAAACAATTTGAGTGATTATAGCACTGGGCATAAATTTATGCACTTTATTACTAACCAAATAAATAAATAAATAAAATTTTAATAGGTAATGTAAAATATTATTAAAAATCATAACCAACCCAAGCACATTGGGAATGTATTGTAGAAGCAAAAATCAAGAACCAAAATTACAATGATCAAGCAAAACAGAAAGGGGAAAACATGAAAAATGAGACGGAACCAAACTCCATTCAAGGAGTATGCAAGAAAAAAGACTAACCAACTAAATAAATTAATAAGAGTTTATGTAATACTAATCTAAGGGACAGTCTTATCCTTGTTGCAGTGCGTTTCTTTGACCTTCAATCCATGCCAAAATGAGCTCTAAGACTGTAACTGATTTATGGGATAGTGAAACAAGAATTGGGGCATACATTGCATGGAAAGACTTTTCTAAGCATTAGCTGTATGCATTAGGTTTGATTGAAATTAGCCTTTCACATATCAGTTGTTAGTTAACAACAGATACCATCTTTCAGAATACAGGATTAACTCACGGGAGGGAAGATTAAAGCAGGCTCATTGCTCTTTAAGTATACTATATTCTGAAATGATTCTAAATAAAATGAAGAATAAACAAAAACTTGAAATGGCCATTAGATCTTAATCTTGTAATAAAGTGCTCCTTTTTGTTGACATTTTGTTTTTACTTATCAAAAAAATGTTTAGAAAAAAAGTAAGTCTTAGAAATCAAGCCTTCATGAAATAAGTGCCTCAAACCTTAGGGCATAAAATCAAGTCCCCTCACAATCTTTTAACAATTCTTGCCAAAGACTTCACAAATCTTTAATCCTAGTATATCAGGCATGTGTTAGGACCAAGATAAATTGGAGAGCTTACTTCCCATGCTCGTGCACACATGGGGGGGTCAGGGGAGGAACAATTTAACATTGCATTTTTTATTTGCTATTGTTATGGAAGCTTTAAGCCAGTTATTAGATGGGGCTGTTCTGGCTGGTCACATCTCGAGATTCAGTGTTGGTCCCAGATCTCATGCCCCTTTAATGGTGTCTCATTCTCTTTTTTGCGGACGATACTTTAATTTTCTGTGATGCTTTACCTAGTCAGATTGGTGAATGGAGAGACGTCTTATCTTCATCTAAGCCATGTCAAGTTTGCATATTAATCAGGCTAAATCCGAAGCAAGTTGGAAGCGTTTGCATCTATCAAAAGGTGGTAAGGTTACTTTACTTAAAAGCACTCTCTCAACCTTGCCTACTTATTACCTATCTCTCTTTCCTATCCCAATGGATATTGCAAATCACATTGAGAAGCTCTAATGGGAGTTTTTATGGGGTGGTTTTGATGAGTCCCCTAAATTCAATTTGGTCAATTGGGCTCAAGTGTATAGCCCTTTGAAGTCTGGTGGGTTGGGTGTGCAAAATTTGAGTAAATTCAACCAAGCTTTGCTAAGTAAATGGCTATGGAGGTACGGCATGGAGACAAGCCACCTTTGGCGGCAGGTTATCGAGATCAAGTATGGGAATATTTGGGGTGGGTGGTGTACAAAAGAAGTAACAGCTACTTATGGTGTTAGTCTTTGGAGAACTGTAAGACAAGGCTGGCCAGCTTTCTTTAAATCCATCATCTTCAAAGTTGACAATGGTAATAGAATTAAACTCTAGCATCACTTGTGGTGTGAGGGTTGTACTCTTCGGGAGGCATTTCCGGAACTCTACAGCTTTAGTTGTAACAAAGATTCTTATTTTGTGGATGTCATGTCTTTTCCTAATCAGAGGTTTCGTTGGTATCTTCGATCCTGTAGAGAGCCCCAAGATTGGGAGATGGAACAATTTGATATTTTTTGGAATCTTACACACTCTATGACCTTTACTAGTGAGGGGCATGACAAACTTTGTTGGAAGTCAACAAAGAATAAGGGCTTTTAAGGTTAGTGAATTCTACTTATCCCTCTTCTCGACCCCCGACAATCTTTTCCCTTGGAAACCTGTGTGGCGCTCAAAGATCCCTCCTAGAGTTGCTTTCTTTTCTTGGACTACCACCTTAGGCAAGATTTTGACCCTTGATAGATTATGGAATAAGGGTGTCCCTATCATGGATTGGTGTTATGTGTAAAAGAAGCGGGGAATCGGCAAACCATCTTTCGGTGTGATTTGGGTTATGCCTCAAAGTGTTGCAGATTTATTCGCATCTTGGCAGGGCCCGTTCAGTAGACAGCACAATATAGACTTGTGGAGGGCTGTCCCACATTGTGTGTTATGGTGCCTTTGGTGGGAAAGGAACACTAGATGCTTTGAGGGAACAGAACGGTCAATTCTTGAGATTAAATCTCTCCTCCTCCACTCTTTGTTTGCTTGGTGTTCTGTTTTTCTTCTTTTTCTTGTTCTAATCTTTTTGTTATGCTTGATCATTGTAATTTTCGATCTTGATGAAATCCTTTCTATGTACACTCCCAGTCTACCTAGGGCTTTTGATTAATGATATTTTGTTATTTATCAAAAAAAAATAAAAAAATTATTAAACCAAATTATAATATAATTACATGCGAACTTATCTAGCTCAAATGGAATTTAAGATTAAAGTTAATGGTATACGAGCAAAGTATCAATCTACATGTTTTCTTAAATCTAGCCTCAAAATTAAAAGTTATACCTCATGAATAGCAGTGTCCATGGCTGCAGCAGTTTGTGAGTCTAGAAACAGTGGTTGCCCAGAAGAATAAAAATCCATGATTGCTGCAAAGATTTCAGGTTTTAGAAAATCCCAAGAAGCATCTTCTGACTTTGTCACAGTAACAAAATCAGAACCAAAGAAAACCCGAGTAATTCCTGTATTAAAAGGAAACACATATAGTGTTACAAATTGCTAGCCCACTCAAATAAACACCATTATAAACAAAACAGTCATTTTTCATAAGCAAGTGACCCTATCCAATTTTCAGTCCAAAATTTTGAAATATTCTGCTGTTTTTACCACTTCAGCTATATTTCAGAATTTAAAAAAAAAAAAAAAAAAAAAAAAAAAAACCTAGATAAAAATGTTTTCTTCCTTTTTGGAAAATCAATACCGGCCAATTCTATCAATCATGTCATATTACATAACAATAATAATAAGACAATTAAGCTTTGCCTCGACCTCTCCGATCTTTCATCCCAACAAACAATTCTATCAATCATGTGTCATTATTACAATCATAATAATAATAATAAGACCAATTTTAAGCTTTGCTTTGACCTCTCTCCAATCCTTCATCCCCAACAAACAATTCTATCAATCATGTCATTATTACAATCATAATAATAATAATAATAATAATAATAATAATAATAAGACCAATTTTAAGCTTTGCTTCAACCACTCCTATCTTTCATCCCAGCAAAACAAGTTTACACCATTATGTTCAATTTTTTTTTTTTTCGCACACTAAAAAACAGAACAAAACCATATGCAATCAAAGAAACACGAAAAACAACAACTCACCATCAATTCCGAAAAGGGCTTTAGCGAGGGGAGAAGTCATGGCGGCACGGGCATGGGGGAAGTCGGAGCTGCCAACATCCATAACAGGCTTCCCCGGATAGAACATCAGAGACGAAGGGTTCGGCGTCGACTGCGTTTGTATAAACATGTTCCTCCTCTGCCCTAATCAAAATTGAAAACCAAAAAAAAAAATCAGAATAATTTATATTTATATCTTATGAATAGAGAGAGAGAGATTGAATTGAATTTTTTGAGGGGACCTGAGAATGGGCCGGCCCATTTTGTTGGAGAGTGCGAAGAAGGAATGGGAGAAGATCTGAGCAGCGTTGTTGTTGTTGATGGTGTTGATGTTGAATTGGGGGAAGGATGAAACGACGCCGTGGAAGAAGAGGCGTGAATGAGGCGGCGGGGAATTGTTGTTGTTGTTGTTGTTGTTGAAGGTTGAGTGAATTGTTTTGAATTGGAAACGGCTCGCCTTATCAATCTTCCTAATCCTTTCATATCTCTTCTCTTTCTCTTTCCCTTTCTGCGAATCGCAAACTGACTCTCTCCCTTTTTCTCTCTCGGTTCGGTTGGTTGAGCTAACGAACTTTGCTCTCTATTTTTGATGTTTCAGCTTTGTGTGTGTGTGTGTGTGTGTGTGTGTGTGTTGCCTATTCGGGGACCCTTTTCATCCGTTCAAATGATGGGTTGGGCTATCCGATCCATCCGACCCACCTATTAATTTTGTTCTTTATCTTTGATGTTTTTAGCTGTGTGTGTATACATTGACCATTCGGGAAACTTTTTCACCCATTCAAATGACGGGTTGGGTTGTCCGATCCAATTCAACCCACCATAGATTATAGGGTTTGGTTAATGGGGCGCTCAAGATATTTGTTAATTTTATCATTTTAGGAAGAGAAGTGCAACATTCATAATATTTTTACAATATTTTCATAATAAATCATAGGTGATAAGTTATTATTGGTTCTAAGTTAAACCTACCACTGAAATTACTTTTTTACCTATTAATAACAACTTGCCACTTACGATTTGTTGTGAAAATGTTGTAGAAGTCTTAATATTAGGTAATATAAAAAAGGTCAAATAATCTTTTTTTCTTTTTTTCTATAAAAAGTTTTTAAAAATATTTCAAAAACCTTTGTTGGGTTTTAGATTGACCCCGATTAATTAATCGAATTACCCAAGTTGATTAATTAGTCAACCTACTTGCAAATAAGATTAAGGCACAATCAAATCACCAAACTAAATTATGTGAGGTGGAAAACCCTCCTTGGCAATACCCTACCAGGTCAATTTTAGGTCACTACTCCCGAAAAAATCTATTAACAAAAGAACAATTACAGCTACAAAGAATCTTATCCTACATACTTATCCCGAGGTATCTACCTACAAGAAACCTACTAAGCTATACCAGTCTCGACTTCAAATACCTAATTGGACAAATATTGTAAAAGATTTCTTTTTTGCACGAATCTCCGTATTCATGATTGACTCCATAACAAACTTTTTTTATTTTTATTGTTGTAACTTTGTAAAGTTTTTCAATCCATGCTTGAATGAACCCAAAGTAACATGGCACAAAACCCTAGGTGCACAAACATCACAAAGAACTCTTATTATACATGTAACTCTCAGTCTCTCTAATGACGATCGTAAAATATGTTTTTTTTTTTTATATGTTTTGAAACCCTGGTACATGAATTCCTAGAAATTCAAGTCATCGTAGGTCAAAAACATAACTTGTTATTAAATTTTCCCAAGGCTCAATAGATAAAGATGTTAGAGTTTACCATTACAATATTGTTGTATTGATTTCTTGTTCACATTATTGTTGTTATTTGTGTTAGTTAACTGTGGTTATTGGTTAGTCAATGCTTGGTCAAGTGAGGATAACTATTGTTAGTTAGTTGCTAAGTGGGTTGGTTGGTTAGTTAGTGATGTGAAGAAATTAGTTAGTTAGTTGGATATATGGTAAGGAATTACATAGCAATCTTGTATAAAGGCCTAAGGCCATTATTAATCAAGCAAGTAGATTGTTCATCAGATTACATATACTCTCTATCTCTATCTCTTTAACACTTTGTGCTGGAGGTCCAACTGTCCTCGAATTTAGCTACCAAACAAGTTTGGCCTTTCATTTGGTATCAGAGCTTGGCTTTCCTTGGCATTCATGGCATAGACTTGTTCCTTTGTTGCAATCAATGAAGCCATTGCTTCACTTCAAAACACTTCTGATCATCATGACAAAGAGTTACAAGAAATGCAAACCATACAAGATATTCACACGAGACCCTTGAATGAGATGAGTCAACAATTAACCTCAATTCTGCAAAAACTAAGTGCCTCTAATCATGGTGGGCCTTTTCAATCTCCAAGAATTAGGAAAAATTGTAACCCTAATTCTGCAATGTTACCTCTTTCTCGTCCAATGAAGTTGGATTTTCCAAGATTTTCTGGTGAAAAGCTTGCAAGTTAGGTGTATAAAGCAAATCAAGATTTCAAATATTACAATTCTCGAATTGAAGAGAAATTGATGCTTGCATCTTCTCATATAAAGGGTGAAGCTCTGATTTGGTTCCAAGATGGAGAGGAAACAGGGGTGTTCTGTGATTGGGAGTCACTAGTTCAAGCCTTGCATGTTAGATTTGGCTCCACTGCGTATAATGATCTCGTGGAGACATTAACAAGGTTGAGGCAGACAACTTCTGTGGCGAGATATAAGGCTTAGTTTGAAGTCTTATCTAATAGGATTGAAGAGTTATCTTCATCACACAAGTTGAGTTGCTTTCTCAATGGGTTGAAAGATAAGATAAGGCTTCCTGTTCGAACGCTTAATCCTTAGTCTCTATATGTAGCTTTTGGTTTATCCAAGATTCAGGAAGAGTACAATTGGAGCCGGAAGAGGAATTCCAAGGTTTAATTGGAGCAAGGTAAGTCCTCAATCTTAGGTGTACCCAAAGTTACTCCTTTGATAGATACTAAGAATATATTACCCATTAAAAGAATATCACTTGCTCAAATGGAGGAGAGGAAGAAGAAAGGATTGTGTTATAACTGTGATGAGAAATGGGCTCTTAGTCATAAATGTAAAAATGCCATGCTGTTCCTTCTTGATTATGTGGAATTTGTGCCTGAAGTTAACTCAGAGGTACATATTACAGAACTTGAGGAGGGTAGTGGGGTTTCTATTTCTGATCACACCTTACACAGTCAAGAAAACAATATTGAGGATGCTGAGATTACACTTTATGCCTTGAGTGGTACCCCTACTTCTAGTACTATGAGGGTAGTGGGAAAAATTAGGCATAAGTCCCTGGTAATTCTTATAAACTCAAGTAGCACACACAATTTTATTGACACTTCCTTACTTTCTCAATTACATATTCCTGTGGATACTTCTTAGATTTTGGAAATGAAAGTGGCTAATGGTGATGTGATTAGAACTCAAGGATTATGTAAGGAGGTTCCCATTTTTTTACAAAGGCACAAATTCTCAATTCAATTACATGTGTTGCCTATGGGGGGTTGTGATTTGGTGTTAAGGACTCATTGGTTGAGTACCCTTGGGGTCATTCAATGGGACTTCAAGTCGCTAACTATGTGTTTTTCCTATGCACAAAAGCTTGTGTTGCTACATGGTTTGAGGGGTGTAGGTACTCACATTTAGGAAGGGACTTAATTCTTGAAAGAATCTGTGAAAAGAGGACTGGTTTTGCAAATTTCAGCTCCTAATGATTCCTATTTTGCAGATTGTGCTACTGAAGTACCTATCTAGGTGGCTAAGCTATTGTTAGAGTTTGATGCGCCTCTTTGCCACTCCTGTTGGATTACCTCCTATTAGGGGCATGAACATCAAATCAATCTTAAGGAAAGAGCTCAAGCCATCTGCCAAAGACCTTACAGATACCCTTACTATCAGAAGAATGAAATTGAAAAGATAGTTAAGGAGTTATTGTCTGTTGGCTCCATTAGGAATAGTTGTAGTCCATTTGCTTCACCTGTTCTTTTAGTTAGGAAAGTCGACGGCTCTTGGAGGATGTGTATTGATTATAGGGCTCTGAATCAAGAGACTATTAAGGATAAATAGCCTATTCCTATCATTAATGAGTTGTTGGATGAGCTATATGGTGCTTCTGTGTTTTCTAAATTAGATTTGAGGTCCGGTTATCACTAAATCAAAATGAAGGAGGAAGATATTCCTAAAATTTCTTTTAGGACAAATGAAGGCCACTATGAGTTTTTGGTTATGTCCTTTGGCTTAACCAATGCTCCTTCCACCTTTCAATCCTTGATGAATGCTATTTTTAAGCTCTTTTTAAGGAAGTTTGTTCTTGTTTTCTTTGATGATATATCGGTGTACAGTAGATCCTTGTTTGATCACCTTGGTCACCTCAGATTGGTTTTAGAAACCTTGGCCAAGCATCAATTGTATGCCAAGAAATCTAAGTACGTGTTTGCTTGTGAGGAGGTGAAGTATCTAGGCCATCTTATTTCTGGTGAAGGGGGGAAGACTGATCCTAAGAAGATTGTTTGCTATGCGGAGTGGCCTATACTTAGAGATGTCAAGGCTCTAAGGGGTTTTCTTGGCCTCATTGGATACTATAGGAAGCTTGTGAAGGGATATGGGCAAATTGCAGCACCCTTGACTACATTATTGAAGAAAGATTCTTTTGTTTGGACCCAAGAAGCTGCTTAAGCCTTTCAGCTACTTAAGGATGTTGTTTCATGCCCCCCTGTGTTAGCTCTACCTGATTTCACCAAGCCCTTCACCGTGGAGTGTGATGCTTCTAGTATGGGGTTGGGAGTTGTTTTGATGAAAGATCATAAGCCTATTGCCTTCCACAACTAGGCATTGAAAGGTAATAAGCTTTCACTCTCTATTTATGAAAAGGAATTCTTAGCCTTAGTGGTGGCAAAGAAGAAATGGAGACCCTATTTGTTAGGGAGGCCATTTGTTATCAAAACTGATCACCAAAGTTTGACATATCTGTTGGAGCAGAGGTGGGAACTCTAGCACAATAAAGGTGGATCACTAAGCTCATTGGTTATGCTTTTATAGTGGAATATAAGCGGGGAAGAGAGAATGTGGTAGGCGATGCTCTTTCAAGGAGGCCGGATGAAGGAGTTAATGCTTCATGTTACGCTTTTGAGCCATCTAAACCAACAAACTCTGTGTATCGTGTGTCCCAACCGCTTTTGATGGCACATTATGCATTATATCCTTTCCTACCCCAACTTGGTTGTCCGATCTCAAATTGAGTCATGCTATTGACTCTAAAGTTCAGGCTATTATTAATGCTATTTATAGTCAGGTTCTAATGTACCTCAAGGATTTACTTTTTGCAATGGTTTGTTGTTTTACAAGGGCAGATTGTATTTGGGTGATTCTAATGGGGATTTGAAGATTGTGGTGTTACAAGAGATGCATGATGGTCCCTTGGGAGGTCATTCGAGTTACTTAAAGTCTTTGTATAGGCTTTGGAAAGATTTCTACTACTCTAGACTGAGGCGGGATTTAAAGCAATATGTGAGGAAATGTGGTGTTTGTCAAAAGCTTAAGCATGAGACTTACTTCCCTGCTAGGTTATTGCAGCCCCTGCCCATTCCAGAGAGACCTTGGTTGGATGTGAGTATGGACTTTATTGAGGGGTTGCCTAAGTCCCATTTGAAGTCTGTGGTGTTTGTGGTGGTGGATAGACTTACTAAGTATGTCCATTTTATGCCCCTTTCTCATCCTTACACTGCTACAAAGGTTGCCAATCTCTATCTGCAATTTGTTTTCAAATTGCATGGTATGCCTTCCACCATTGTCGATGATAGAGATCTTGTGTTCACTTCACTTTTTTGAAAGGAGTTGATGAGATTGCAAGAAGTAACATTGGCCATGTCTTCTTCTTGTGCCCGTTTGGATTCAAAGTTTTCCGCTGAATCCTGGACTACATTTTCCGATTTTTTTTTTCCCGGCCGCACTATTTGACCAAGTCAACGTGAACAAAGGCACGAGTGCACTGTTCACGGACCTACAAATTCCACTTTTCAGCAACTTTTTCATTAAAAATGGGTCCCACGACACTATTTACACATTTAAAAATTATTTTGCTACAGTGTTTTTAGTTTTCAAAAAAATAAGCTCAATCCAAACGGACCCCTTATCACTCTCAAACAAATGGACAAACTCAAGTAGTAAATAAGAGTTTGGAACACTACTTAAAGGCTTTTGCGATTAATAAGCCTAATACTTGGGTTGAATGGTTGATTTTGGCAGAGTTTTCGTTTAATACCAATTTCCACACTTCCACTAGGATGTCACCCTTTGAAGCTCTTTATGGGTTTTGGACTATGTAGCTGGTACTACAAGGGTTGGGGTTGTGGATTTGTTGCTTAAGGATAGACAAAGAACTCTTGGCTCTACTTAAGCGGCAATTTGTGTGCTACTCAAGAAAGGATAAGGTAGTATGCTAACAAAAAAAGGGTGGAAAGATCATTTGCGGTGGGGGATTGGGTGTACCTAAGGCTGCAGCCATACAAGCAATCATTTGTACATCATAAGAAGCTTGGCAAGCTAGCTCCTTGTTACTATGGGCCATTCCATGTCATACAAAGGGTAGGGGAGGTTTCCTATAAATTGGATTTGCCTGCTAGTTCCCTCATCCACCCTCTGTTTAATGTCTCCAATCTCAAGGCCAAGTTAGGCAATCAAGTGGTGCCTAGAACTACCTTACCTACTATAAATGCAGACCTGGTGATTACCCCAGAACATGTGTTGATCTTAGCTAGGAGATCTCTTCAATTGAGGAGTAGGACTATTACTCGGGTCTTGGTGCAATGGCAAGGTGAAAGCAAGGATGATGCCACCTAGGAGGTCCTATATGATCTGTAATCTAAATTTCCTCACCTTATGGGCAAGGTACTCTAAGGGAGGGGAAATTGTTAGAGTTTACCATTACTATACTGTTGTATTGATTTACTATTCACATTACTGTTGTTGCTTGTGTTAGTTAACCGTGGTTAATGGTTAGTCAATGCTTGGTTAAGTGAGGATAATTGTTGTTAGTTAGTTGTTGAGTGGGTTAGTTAGTTAGTTTGTGATGTGAAGAAATTAGTTAGTTAGTTATGGGCAAGGTACTCTAAGGGAGGGGAAATTGTTAGAGTTTACCATTACTATACTGTTGTATTGATTTACTATTCACATTACTGTTGTTGCTTGTGTTAGTTAACTGTGGTTAATGGTTAGTCAATGCTTGGTTAAGTGAGGATAATTGTTGTTAGTTAGTTGTTGAGTGGGTTAGTTAGTTAGTTTGTGATGTGAAGAAATTAGTTAGTTAGTTGGATATATGGTAAGGAATTACAGAGCAATCTTGTATAAAGGCCTAAGGCCATTTTTAATCAAGCAAGTAGATTTTTCATCAAATTACATATACTCTCTATCTCTCTATCACTCTATTCTGGAGGTCCAGCTGTCCTCGAATTCAGCTACCAAACAAGTTTGGCCTTTTGAAAGAGGTGTCGAGCGAGGTATTAATGTTCATTAAATCTTGATAAATCGACAAGTATCGAAACCTATAGATGTAGTTTTTCTTGAGCAGTTTCTTTAGCAATCTTGTGTCTTTAATCATACCCCTTATGAAGAACTTGTTTATCCCAATAAGGTCTTTTTGAATACACTAGAAATTAACGCTCAAATACACATAAAGTGCGTTTTATTAAAGAATATGCTAATTACATAAAACATGACCCTTACAGATCAATGCTCTTAGGGCATCTATTGGCTTTTCCTATATTTTATATATATGTGTGTGTGTGTGTGTGTGTGTGTGTGTGTGTGTGTGTATGTATGTACGTATGCAAGTATGGACAAAAATGTTTTTCAAATAAGCTAACGGATGTTCTAAAGGCATTAATTTAGGAAATATTTTTATAAACTTTTTATGAGAAAAGAAAAAAACAACTAGTTTTTTAATAGATTTTTATATTTTCTATAAAAGTAGTACTAAAAGTTTCTTAAAATGGCTCATTAACAAATGCCTTAAAAACACTCATTAACAAAACCCAAAATATATTAAGTTTAGGTGTTTTTTTTTAGTATTTTTTTATTCTTTTTCTTTCTTTTTTTATTTTGAGAGACAAAAAACCATTTGGAAGAATGGCCATTTGTCAACCCACCAAGGTGATTAATATTTCAAACCAATCCGTTTGTTGTAGAGGTTTGTGGATTGGTGGTAGTTTGGTGTTTGGTTGTTTGGAATTTTAAGCCCATGCCAAACTTGACTCAAGTATAGCAATGTATTTAAGTCTTTGCACTTTGCACCCTAAAATTTTAGAACTTTGCAAGTAACAATCAAATTTGGACAACAACAATGTATACCCCACCATTTAATTGATTGTTAAAAAAAAAAAAAAAAATCATGTACATGGCCATGGCATATGAGTATATGACCTTGTAAACATACTAAACTACCCTTATAAGTTTAAAATGACTAGTGTGTTCCAGTTAACTCAATTGTAAAGTCTCTGATGGTTGAATAAGAGATCTGAGATTTAATCCCCGCCTATACCAAAAAACCAATTGGTGTCTTGGTTTGATGATAAAAAGCTATCATCATGAGCGGATGCCATAGGTTGAAACTAAAAAAAAAAAAAAAGGTTTAAAATGACTAATTTGTCTTAGTCTTGCTAATCCCTAACCCGCTTCCCAAATCACTTAATATTGATTAAGCCTATTAAACAATTCAAACCATATCATGGTGAGATCACCAACAATAAACTACTGAGACACAATCATGGCAACTACTAACTCAACTAAAACATGAGGTGAGGTGAAACACAAACAACATTCGTAATTGTGGTTAAGGCAACTCCTAATCTTAGCCAAAGTGCGGCAAGCCAAGGCACCAACTAAGCTCACGAAAGTTCTTGAAATATTTAGGGTTTTGTGATAATTTTTTGATTAATGGTTTAAAAAACATCTTATTTGGATAAGATGATTGATGGTTAATATATATTTTTTACATTATGTATTTGGCTTTTTGTACATCATATCATATCATCATATACTATATAATAAAAGTTGAACCTAGAAGCCGTGGTTGCACCAAATGACTACTCTTACTAATTAGTAAATTAATAATTTTTTTGTTAGGATATATTTCCTCAATAAAGGGATAATATTTAATTAACTTTTTAATTTAGGTAAAACTTTATTATTTGAAGTTCAACAAATTTAAATTCTATTCAAACTAAAAGTCTATTATAAAATAATTCTAAACTCAAATCGCACAAAAACAATCCACGTTTTCTTTATTTTAAAAAAAAAAAAAAAAAAGATCTTTTGACTAAGGGATAATATTTGACAATAATTTAAAACAAATTTAAATTCTATTCAAACTAAAAGTCTATTATCAAACATTTCTAAACTTAAATCCCACAAAAACCATATTTTTATTCCCCCCTAATTTGCATGATTTAACAATCATTTAAAACAAATTTAAATTCTATTCCTCAAAAAAAAAAAAGTCTATTATAAAAAATTTCTAAATTTAAATCCCACACAGCCCACATTTTTGTTTTTGTTTTTATCCAAAAGTTGTATTTTAATATTATATTAGGATATTAAGATAAAAAGCTCTTGACTAAGGAATAAGATTTAACAATAATTTAATTAAAATAAAACTATATCATCTAAGTTTTAGAAATTTGAATTCTACTCCAACTAAAAATCTATTATCAAAATTTTCAGAACTTATATATATATATAAATTTTTTTTTTTAGCCATGGCTTTTCGATACAATCCTTCTTAACCAATAAGCCATCCCTATAATTAAATCCCACACAATAAACTCCACATTGTTGATTTTTTTTTTTCAAAATGTAACTTACACTTAAGTTTTAATCTAATAAATTCATCTTCCTTATTGTTCTTTATTTTTGAATTTGCGTGCGATATATTATGTCAAATGAAGTTTACAGTAAAGAAGTAAAATAATAGACACTCATTTAAGTTCTTGGTTCTCTTATATAATTTTTTTTTTTTTCAAAATTTAAACTCTTCAGTTTTGGTTATTGTATTTAATTTTTTAGTGTTTTGATTTTTTTCAATTAGAATATCACTAGGAAAAAATCGTTATTGACTATTGAGGAACTATATTGTTTATTATTGTTCGTATTGGCTATGACAAAGATTAAACAAAACCCAAATAAAAATAATCAAATTCATTCCATATCTTATATTAAAAAATTAACACTAAGGACAAAGAGAATTTTAAAATATAAAATAGATAAGTACTAATAAAGTCTAAACTCTAAATAATCGAACTTAAAGAAACTTTTTTATTAAAATTATTTACCTATTTTATAATTTATTATTATATTTATTTAATAATTTAGTTTTAATTATTAATTTTTTTGAACTTATATATGAATCTTTATCAAGCCGTGCATCGAATGGGAATAATACTAGTTATTATAAAAACTATAATTTTTCTCTGCTATCTAACCAAAACATTTTTTTAATGATAAAATAGGTAAATTATAATTTATGGAGATTGGTTATTGCAATTTAGTATATGTACGTTTTTAGACCCTTGTAAACTAGATTGTTTAACCTAATTAATTAACCAAGTAAATACTTAGGTTTATTATTCAGATCTAGGTTAAAACAATAAAGTCATATCATGTAAAGTAGCGGAAAATAAAGAACACAACGATATGATAACCCAGGAAAACCTAACAAGTAAAAAATCTAGGAAGTATTTAACCTAGCTATTCTCAAGGTAAAAAGCAAATTCACTATGAAAGAATTGAAATTTGTATAATAAGACTTAGACCACTAACATCCTATTGCTACCTCGTGTAGAAAACTTACTACCACGACCCCATGATAGCTCCGAGTTCACGAGACTACTTCTCTATTAGGCTTTTGTAACACAAATACCCACACTTGTGATAAAAACACAAACTCTCCTGTTTGTGACTCCAAGACCACCCTTGAAGGTTTACATCATCAAAGACCTTTGATGATTAGAGAAGACAAAGAACTTTTACAACACCGGATCTTGAGATTCTTTAAGGAATAACACCGGTAGAAGACATGAGAGAGCTTTTTGGTTACAAAACCCTAGATACAAAAGAGACACACTCTTCTCTCTCTGAAAAGCCTTATAAAAACGTGCTTAGGGTTTCCTTTATATACTAGTAATGTTTTAATTGAAACCCAATACATTTAAGTAGGGTTAAATTGGAATTTCTGCAGAAAATTAAATCGCACGAGTTTCAATCGATCGAGCCTATCTTTCGATCAATCGAATCAGTGCAGTTTCTAAATTCTTCTTTCTATAGCTTACTTGTTCTTGAATCTTGACTTGTATCATCTTGAGCATTGTCTAATAATACCTATAGACTCTAAGATCTATATCTAGACAAGTTTGTGTTCACGATTCGCCAATTGTTCTAAACTTTTATAACCTAAAATTCTCCTCTTTGGCAATTCGTAACAAAACTCACATATAATATGAAATGCTCAAATACAAGAACTATCCAATACAATAAAATGCCCAAATACATCACAAATCTCAATCTAAGACTCCTAACCTAGAAGTTGTAATAAGAGGTAGAAGGTTTTGATCGAATGTACTTATCTTTCCTAAAAACACTCAAAAGAACACATCACCGCATGTGTGGAAAGAAATATATATATAAACAATATGAGCACAAATATAAAAATAAAAGTAAACTAACTCTCCCCTAAGTTAAATATATCAAAAACTTTTTATATTCTCCATCTTTCAAAAACAATTTTATCTCCCCTAAACAAAACATTTTAAAAACTTTTTTAAATAGGATTCTCACATTTCATCTATTTCTCCTCCATTTTGTCACGTATTGACAAAAACAACTCAAACAAAGGGTAGATTGACAATAAACTTGAGAGAAAAGAGAACTAAGGAACCACAAAATTCAAGCTCTATAGAAAATAGAGGAAACTCCCCCTATGAACGATAAAGGTTAAAAACAAATTTCTCCCCCTATAAAAATAGGAAAAACAACCCAAGTGTTATGAAAAACAAAGACACACAAACCAAACTTAAAAACTCAGTTGATGATTCACTTGAAGAAAAATATTCTCTTTTTCAATATATGCAAACTTGACACTATATGACCCATAAACAAATGGTCTTTTGAACTCAAATCAAGTAGAGAAAATATTTGAACAATTATTATCCATCATATCTAAAAAAATATTTTCCTCAGTTCACACATTAAAATTGCATATACTAAAATGTATAGAACTCAAAAATTAATCAATCAAGTTGAGTACCCAATTTAGCGAAATTTATGCATATTATGTGTGAAAACAATGAGAGATATGACTGCAAAATTGCAAGATGGATACAAAAAACAATGCAATGCATGTGAATCATAAACATAAATGATGCATGAAAATATTTTTGGTCAAAAATCTAAAAATTGAAAATTTTCCAATTTCAATTGATCGAGCATTGATCGAACATCAATCGAGTCGGTCGTCGAGCAATGATTAAAAATCAAGGGATTTTCGATTGGTCGAAAAACATATTCGATCGATCAAAATTCTGGAAAAATTGAATTTTTTGAAAAACGCAAAAGATTATGCGAGAAACCACTCAACCCAAGTAATTTCATGAATGAAATACATGAGAAAGAGTTTAAATGTTTTTAAAAAACATGAGTTTTCAACCTTAACTTCAAAACAATGTTTTTAATCATCAAAAATACAATTTTTGCCAACCCTTAAACATATTTTGCATCGAACACCATAGAAAACATAATCTTGGATGGCCAAACCAAATTCATACACAATTTCATGTACTAAGTTTAGCAAATAATAACTTGTGAAATATGTGCAATTAGTAAAAACATGAGATACATGTGAGGTGATATGTAGATAGTAATTAATCACAATTTCTACATTCTTCATCACATAAGTTTGAAAGTGACTATCATCCGAAGAGTTACATCATATAACTCTTACATCTCCTAGAAAACAAGCTTGTAATCATGCATTTCTTTTTTTATTTAGCCTTATTGTATACTGATTTTTTTTTCCATTTTTTATTTTAAGGCTACACCTTATTTTCTTTTTGTGCATGTGCTACACTTTTTCGAGCACAAAATCTTATTATATAAACTGAGGTGTTCATGATTGGCTAGTAAACAATGGTGAGATGATTATTTATGTTTTTCTCTTGGGATTTTTTAGTCCTTACAATCAAAAGTATGTGACTTCAAAATCAAGATCATGTGATCAAAAACTATAAACAACTCCCACACAACATGGACTACATAGCTAAAACTAGCAAAGTGCAAAAAAAAATAAGCTCATCCAAGCTAAACAAGGTATACAGTATGTTATGTAAAGATAATATGGCCAACCTTAATTATACATCCATGATATGTAATACAAAAGAAATAAAAATCTTTTTGGTTTTAAAAAATTTTTATGACCAAAACTAAAAGCACATCAGGGGCCCGCCCAAAAATAATGGGCTATTCCAAACTCAGGCCCGTCCGAGGAGCATCCTGTCCGAAGAGAAGTCTCATATGAAGCATTACTCAATCCCAATAGCGCCAAGGAAACCTGTCCGAGGAGTAACTCCTCCTCGGACATCACGAAACCCAGACGAGGAACTTTCCCGAGCCATTTCAGCTCATCTTCCCAACATATAAAATGAATAAAATCCAAAATATCTCATGGAAGGCTACCACCACATTAATTGCGCCCCAACCACCCTCTTGGCCGCATTAATGAGGAAAAGACCCCTGAACAGTACCACCTTGGCCTCTCGCAACTCACAAAGGGACCGATGAGGGCGTCCGATGGGACAGTGCTCAAGTGGATGCTTAGATGATCAACAGTGTAAGGTTGAGATGAAAGGAAGAGAACTATATAATGTAGTGGAGTCCCTCAAAGAAGGGGACGGAAGAATGGTATCAGGAACTCAAGAAATAGAATCATACGTGAGAAATCCATTCTTGTGCTTTTATTTCTTTTTGCAAACAAAGATATCCATGCTTATGACTCCCCCTTCTCGGCCGAGGGGAAGATTGTTACGCCAAAGGGGCAAATCCACCGCCCGTCACAGATCGGGCGGAAGTGGTGGAGGTGAATTTTATCGTGGTCGACGCTTATTCACCCTACACCGCGATAGTTGCAAGGCCATGGATCCACAACCTAGAGGCCGTGACCTCCACACTTCACCAAAAAGTAAAATACCCATCTAGAGGACGAGTGGAAGAGATCCGAGGAGATCGGGCCGTGGCCAGGAAGTGTGTGGTGGCCGCCATTTTACATCGGCCCTTAGTCGAGTCCTCGGTCCCAAAGAGCTTATAGCAACCAGCCTCCTCGGCAAAGCAAGACGAGGGGCTGGCCGAGGAGATAAGGTGTGAAGGTTTAGATAAGATTGCTGTCAACGATGACCCGGAGAAGTTCTTTCAGGTCGGCTCTGAATTGTTCTCTCAAGAAAAGGAGGAACTGGTCGATTTCTCGAGAGAAAATGTCGACGTATTCGCTTGGGACGCCTACGATGCCTCGGGAGTTGATCCTAGCCTCATCTGTCACCACCTGAACGTCAACCCCTCTTTCACTCCGAGGAAGCAGCCACCCCGACGCCCTTCAAAGGAACACGCTAGTGCCGTAAGAGACGAGGTGGCAAAATTGAAAAGAGCAGGGGCTATCAAAGAGGTCTTTTATCCCGAATGGTTGGCGAACACAGTGGTGGTAAGGAAGAAGACGGGGAAGTGGAGGGTCTGCGTGGACTTCACGGACCTGAACAAGGCGTGCCCCAAGGACCCTTTCTCCCTACCTAAAATCGATCGATTGGTGGATGCAACCGTGGGGCACCCTCGAATGAGCTTCCTGGGCGCCTTCCAGGGCTATCATCAGATACCCCTTGCGTTAGAGGACCAAGAGAAAACGGCTTTCATGACGCCCATCGGAAATTATCATTATAAGGTGATGCCATTCGGGTTAAAGAACGCGGGTTCAACCTACCAAAGGATGATGACTCGGATGTTCGAGCCACAACTCGGCAAGATCATTGAGGTGTATATAGACGATATGGTTGTGAAGAGTAAAAGGGTGTTCGAGCACGTGAAAGACCTTGGAACAGTCTTCGCTATCTTATGGGAGCACGGTTGCGGGCCGAATGCCTCCAAATGTTCATTCGGGGTCGGTCCGGGAAATTCCTAGGGTACATGGTCACCCACAGGGGAATAGAAGTAAGTCCCAACCAAATCAAAGCCATTAACAGCCTCAGACTCCTCGGAACCCGAAGGAGGTGCGAAGCTCACCGGCATGATTGCGGCATTAAACCGGTTCATATCGAGATCGGCGGATCGATGTCGGCCTTTTTACCTCCCGATAAACAAGTGGAAAGAGTTCAAATGGTCGGAGGATTGCGTTCGTGCTTTCCAACGACTTAAGGACTACCTGTCCCGACCACCCATCATGTCCAGCCCTGAGGCGAGGCGAGGTGTTGTTTGCCTACATCGTCGTAGCTCCCCACGCCGTAAGCCTGGTGCTAATACGGGATGATAATGGGGTGCAGCGATCGGTGTACTATATGAGCAAATCACTACATGAGGCCGAGGTGCGATACCTACCTTTAGAAAAGGCAATTCTCGCGATAGTGCATGCAACCGGGAAGCTTCCTCATTATTTTCAGGCGTATACGGTTATCGTTCTAACTCAGCTTCCCCTTCGAGCCGTGCTTCGAAGCGCCGACTACACAGGAAGGATCGCCATGTGGAGTGCTCTTTTGGGGGCCTTTGATATTAAATATATGCCTAGACCTTTCGTCAAAGGACAGGTCCTCGCAGACTTGGTAGCCGAGTTTGCTGAGCCCTCTATAGAAACGATGACCGAGAAGAAAGACCTGGGTGGAAAACTGGTTGGCGCAGATTTCAGCCGGGGACCATGCATTGAAAGGTCTACGTGGATGGCGCGCCAACCGAGAGAGGATCGAGAGTTGGGATAGTTTTAATATCGCTAGACGGCGCTGTCATTGAAAAATCGTTAAGACTCGGATTCTCGACTACGAACAATGAAACCGAATACGAAGCCTTACTTCAAGGGATGGCAATGGTTCAAAGATTGGGTGGAAGAGTAATAGAAGCATTCTCGGACTCAGTTAGTGGTTGGACAAGTGATGGGAGAGCTTGAAGCTCGAGATACTAGGATGCAAGAGTATCCGGGACAAGTCAAACGACTACAAACGAGTTTTGAATCCTTGATCGACGCACATTTCCGTGGAGTGTAAACACTCATGCGGACTCCACCACTCTTGCCACGTCCTCGGCACGTAGTTTGCCACGAATGATCCTAGTCGAAGATCTAGTCAAGGCCCGTCCCATCGGCGAAACCCGGCCCAAGTCCATCGGTTAGACGAGTCCCAGTTGGATGGACCCCATAAGGAATTTCCTCCAAGACGATATCCTCCCGGAAGAAAAACTAGAAGCCGAGAAGATACGTAGAAATGCTCCTCGTTTCGGCTATCGAGAACCGCAAACTCTATCGGGCTCCTACTCTGGATCGTACTTACTTTGCGTACATCCAGAAGAGTCCGAGTCTCTTCTTGAGGAATTGCGTGAGGGAGTATGTGGAGGAGGAAGATCGCCGGCACACAGGGCACTCACCCAAGGATACTTGGTGGCCGAACATGCGAGAGAGCCCCGAAATACGCTAAGAAGTGCGATCGGTGCCAAAGATTTGCCCCGAATATCCACCAACCCGGAGGGGTTCTCAACCCACTCTCCATCCATGGCCGTTCGCGTAATGGGGTCTTGATATTGTCGGGCCTTTCCCCAAGGCTCATGGGGAACAAGCGATACATAATAGTCGGAACCGATTACTTCACTAAATGGGTGGAGGCTGAACCTTTGGCCAACATCGTGGGCGTGGATGCCCGAAATTCATCCGGAAGAACATTATCACCCGCTTTAACTCCGAGAACACTCATTTCCGACAATGGTCTTCGATTTGACAAAGAAGAATTTTAGAGAGTATTGCCGTGAATTTGGGATCATTAATCGATATTCCACCCCCGCATACCCCCAAGGAAATGGGCAAGTCGAGGCCGTAAACAAGGTCATAGTGAACGGATTGAAGAAAAGACTGGATGAGTCAAAGGGGAGATGGGTAAAAGAACTACCGCACGTCTTGTGGACCTATCGGACAACGCCACGGAGTTCAACCGATGAAACTCCCTTCTCAATGACTTATGGGGCCGAGGTCATGCTTCCGATCGAGAACAATTTCCCCACATTGAGGTATAGCTCGTTTACCCCAAGCGATAACGATGAGTTGCTAGGAAGAAGTCCGGACCTAGCCGAGGAAAGAAGGGAAAAGGCCACGATTCACATGGCCTATTATCACCGAGAAAGGCGACACAAGGGTATGATGCTAACGTCAAATTGCGGCCTCTGGTCTAGGTGATCTCGTGATGAGGAAGATTCTTGGCAGCGCAAAGAACCCCTCTTGCGGCAAGTTGGGGCCCAATTGGGAGGGACCATACCGTGTCACATCCGTGGTCGGAATAGGCGCCTACTTCCTTGAAGATTTGGATGAAAAAGTCAGACCTCGACCATGGAATGTAAATAACCTCGGGAGGTATTATTATTAATGAGAATGGCTTGGCATACGTTTTCTTTCATGACTATCCGCCGCTTCTGGGTCTACGTGACAACTATTTATAAGTTTTAAAACAGAACCTAAGTCCTGCATGGCTCCTCGGACCACGACTTAGGGGAAATTAATACTTAAGACAACTATTTATAAGTTTTAAATGTAATCTAAGTCCCGCATGGCTCCTCGGACCACGTACTTAGGGGAAATTAATACTTAAGACAACTATTTATAAGTTTTAAACAGAACCTAAGTCCGCATGGCTCCTCGGACCACGTACTTTGGGAAAATTAATACTTAAGACAACTATTCATAGTTTTAAAATGAGAACCTAAGTCCCGCATGGCTCCTCGGACCACGTACTTTGGGGAAATTATTACTCATGACAATTCATGGTTTTAAACAGAACCTAAGTCCCGCATGGCTCCTCGGACCCACGGACTTTGAGGAAATTATTACTCATGACAATTCATGGTTTTAAATGTAAACCTAAGTCTTGCATGGTTCCTCCGACCCGAACTTAACGGAAATTATTACCTATGATAGATTGGGAGATTATTACTTAAAGGAAATCATTTTTAAGGCGTGCGCGCAGCCTAGCACCATCGCAACCGTCAAATGCGCAGCCCCAAGAACCCATTTTATTTTGACCAATTACCTGTATCCACATCGATTGCAAATGTTTAAAGAAGAGCGCTATCGACACACATCCGTAGTAAGCAAAACGAACATTTTATATTAATATTCCGAGTACATTAGAAAGAGAGGTCCTTACAAAAAAAAAAGGAAAAGTAAGATAACTCTCATTCAAAAAAAAAAAAAAAAAAATATTAACTATTCACAAAGTTCGAAAGCCTAAAAGGCTAAGCCTTAGCAGGAGGATCTTCTTTCTGCTCGCTTTCGGGGCCGAGGAAGAGGAACCTCGATGGTAGAGTCTCGACGGGATCCTCCACCACACCAGGCACGAGGGACGGCATCGAGCACCGCCAGTCCTCCGCTCAAGTCGCTTAGGCGTCATCGAGATTCACTCGGATCTCCCAAGGATAGAAGATGTTCTCGGGCGGTCTTAGTGCCAAATCCACAGAACTCCTGCAGATCATCGAGCATGAGCCCATGAAATGCCACAAGATACTCCTTGCATACCTCGGGGATCTCCTCGGATAGCCTCCCTCCGTCTCTTCGGCCCCGAGCTGGCGAGCAAAGATTCTTCTCGGCCTCTGTAGCTTCTCGGATCAGCCGGGCCTCCTCCTTGACCCGCCTCAACTCATCCTCTACTTTTTGCAAGGTAGTCTTGAGATCCTCACTTTGATCGCCGCCTCCTCTCGTGACGAGGTTAAGCCGTGTCGTGTACAGCTCTTTTGCGCCGGTCCTCCGCTTTGGGTCTCGCGCTCTTCAAACCAGCCTCTGCGCTTTTGCGCCGGTTCTCCGACTCCTTGAACTCGTCCGTGAGTCTAAGGTGATCGTGCTTGAGGGACCCCAAGGCTTTCTCCATCTCCGTCCGAGCCACGGGTCTCGGCCTCGGCCCGATCACAGCGACTATCACGGCAAAACTCCTCGACCCACGAACACCGCTAAGTAATCTGCGAATGAAACAAGAGTGCCTTAAAAGAAATCTAACAGGGGTAAATAAATTAATAAAACAAGAAAAGGATTACTTACCATCGCGAGATCCCTTTTAAGGGATAAGAAGAGCTCGGACCGAGAGAACCGCCTATAGGCCTCCATGTCCCGAGGAAGAAGTAGGGGTTGCTCTAAGGCATCCGCCACGTACCTGCCCGCCCTCGATTATACTCTCGGATCGAAGCATTGAAAGGGATGGCAACCCCATCTAGCTTTAACTTTGGGTCCCATGGACGAGGGGCACACGCACTTCAAAGAAGTTCTCCTCATCCCGGTTCTCCGAGGAGTTACCCTTCCCGCTCCTTGGCGCCCGTGTGGTTTTTGTCGCTTGGTCGGTGGCAGCCACCTCGCCTTCCTCGGAGTGTCGGCCACCTTTTTCTTCTTTAGGTCCGGATTAACCTTAAGGCCGGGTCCGAGACGCCCGAGGGACCACATGGGGAAGGGTTTTGACCTGTGATGGAGTTGGTCCCTTCGATGATTGACCCTTCGACGACCGACCTTTCCCTGGGGAGGACATCGCCTCCTTTAGAGACTTTCCTTTTCTCGCCATGGGCTCTGCCTCTTAAATCTGAAGTATCGTCCGAGCGGATAAACGATTGAGGGAACACCAATCATGGAATGTTGGTCCCGCTCCGCTTCAGATTAGAAAGCTCCACTAAGGGGTTTTGTGAATTTCCTCCTCAAGTAAAACTTGTCTATCTCTTCCTCAAGGGAAAGACGAGATGATTCACTCCTTCTTCAACCAAAACAAAGCAGCGCCAGGCTCGTTTTCCGGGAGGTAGTCGCTCTGCTAAGTAGGGATTTCGACACCAGGCAACACAACCGGTGGCGGATCGTGTTGAGCTAGGAACCCGTCCCGGGACACATCAATCCTAGCCACCTCGGACCACCAGCCCTTATAGCGTGACCGATTGCAGAAAGCGCTGCCGTTCCGAGGTTGATAGCCCGTAACTGGATGGGCCGACGCAATCGTCCGTCCTCGAAACGTAAATCTCCGACCTAAGAAGATAGTTCAGTACCGCACGCGTTCACAAAGTTTATCCGAGGAGCGACGTGAACTTTGTCTCAAAACAACCAAGAAAAGCGGGGTTAGTCCATGAAATTTTCCAATTACACAGAAAGCAAGAAAAATAATAACCCCTTAATACTAAATCCTTTCCCAAAAAGGACCGATCCTAAAAACGCCGCACTGGGTTTCCTGCCCGAGTTGGACAATGAATACCGTCGAACCACTCCTCATAAGTAATGAGGAAATCATTCTTCACGGTCTTATTGATCTTGGGAGACAAGAGATCAACCTAACGTCCTCGTTCGGGATTTAAGATAATACCCATCATCCCCGAGGCGGTGACATTCGTACATGATAAGCCACATCGTGCCAAGTGAGGCCTAGATTCATCCGCTCGTCTAAGACGTCTACACAGACCTAGTATCTTGAACATATTCGAGGCATATCGATGATACTCGTCAACCTATGGTTGAACAGTATTCCCTTGTAATCCTACGCATGGGAAGTGTCATCCCTCTCTCTATGAAAGCAATCATGGGGATAACGACTTCTCCTCGACTCTATCTGTTAATACTCCTTTAAGAGGACAAGATCATGACCCAACCCCTGGGAATGTGGTATTTCGCCCTAAAGGCCTCCATAGCGGCTGGAGTTTTTACTAATTTTTCGAATCTACCCATCCCGAACTAAACTGGGAAATGAAAGTAAAGACCAAAGAAAAGTAGAGTCCGAGGAGGGAATTGAAACGACGAGAAGAACGAAATGTACTGGTACCTTCACAAAACGCTCAATGGGACGCTGGAAATCTCTCTTGGGCGAAACGCTTCACAAAAACGGCTACGGCGTAACGGACGCAAGTGTTCGTATATCTCCGGGATTCGATGGAGTTCTCTGAGTCCTTTGAGGTTTGTGAAATGCGATAAAAGAAGGAATCAACCCCTCTCGACGTCTTATATAGCCGGGAGGAGAGAGAAAAGATCACCCCCGCCTAAAAATAAGGGAAAGAACGATGGCCGTTCGATCCACGCCAAGCCGTTGGATGAAGGGTACATAACGCCTCCAGAAGTTAATGGCCGTGCCTCGTAAATTGTAGCGCGTCAAAAGTAACGGTCCGCACGCGCGCCACACGATCTCCTTATTTCCATCCTCTCACAAACATCAAAACCCCGCTTCTCTCCTCGGAGGGAGGTAAAAACCGGAGTTTTGAGGGGCTATTGTGGGGCCCGCCCAAAAATAATGGGCTATTTCAAACTCGGGCCCGTCCGAGGAGCGTCTGTCCAAGAGAAGCCTCATATGAAGCATTACTCAATCCCAATAGCGCCAAGGAAACCTCGTCCGAGGAGTAACTCCTCCTCGGACATCACGAAGCCTGACGAGGAACTTTCCCCACCATTTCAGCTCATCTTCCCAACATATAAAATGAATAAAATCCAAAATATCTCATGGAAGGCTACCACCACATTAATTGCGCCCCAACCACCCTCTTGGCCGCATTAATGAGGAAAAGACCCCTGAACAGCACTCCACCTTGGCCTCTCGCAACTCACAAAGGGACTGATGAGGGGCGTCGATGGGACAGTACTCAAGTGGATGCTTAGATGATTAACAGGTGTAAGGTTGAGATGAAAGGAAGAGAACTATATAATGTAGTGGAGTCCCTCAAAGAAGGGGACGGAAGAATGGTATCAAGAACTCAAGAAATAGAATCATACGTGAGAAATCCATTCTTGTGCTTTTATTTCTTTTTGCAAACAAGTCCATGCATCGGACCTAATAGGTTCACCGAGGCTAAGTTCTTTGACCCATCCTCTACAAATATTTATTGTGGGTTGTGCTTTGGGCCAAGGCCTGATCAACAGAAGTTGGGCCAGGGAAATCGTGCAACTACACACACATTATGATAAAATGATTAAAAATCAAGTGCAATGCATGACAATGCTTAACTAAGTTATAGAGGGTACACAAATGAGAAATATCAATTTCTTAATTAACCATTGAGTACATGTACAAACTAGTACATACTTACACAAAATCGAAAATAGCTTAGCAATTATATAACACATACTATTCAAGTTTCTCCACAATGTCAAGCATGTTCTAAATCAAGAGAGAGATATAATAACTCATGTAATCCTCAAGAAAAATAAAACAAGACTCAAAATAAAATATTTTTGGATTTTTTTAAACAAAACAACCTAAGAAAATAAAACAACCAAAAACTAAAAGAAAATGTCCACGGATAATTGAAAGAATTAAATTAAGGACAAGTTAGCAACACTCACCTTAGAGTGCTTTTGAGGGATTAAACCAATCTTCTCGAGAAAGACTAAAATTCTATAAAATTTTTCACAAGCCTCAAAAAGATCAACTGAAACAATAATGTTCTTTTTATTCAAAACATCACAATAAAAAAACAAGAAAAACACTTAGATGGGGTTTGGATCCATGTTGCGCGTCTGTGTTTTCTTATTTGCGCGTTTTCTCTTTTTTTTTTTTTTTTTTTCCCAGCGGCAGATTTTGACTTTTCTCCCGTGAACAATGCACCCATGCACTATTTATGGGACCCACAAACTCCACTTTTTCATTAAAAATGGGTCTTACTTTACTATTCATACATTTAAAAATTATTTTGCTATAGTGTTTTCGTTTTGATTTCAAAGAAAATAAGTTCTATTCAAACGGACCTTTAAAATTATCCACAAAACAGGGGATCAAGGATCAACTCTAGGTATAATAACCTAAATCGAGAGCTAACTGCTCCGATACCACTTGTACGTTTTTAGACTCCTCAGAAACTAGATTGTTTAACCTAATTAATTAACCAAGTGAATACTTAGGTTTATTATTCAGATCTAGGTTAAAACAATAAAGTCATATCATATAAAGTAGTGGAAAATAAAGAATACAACGATATGATAACCCAGGAAAACCTAACCGGTAAAAAACCTAGGGAGGATTTAATCTAACTATCCTCAAGGTAAAAAGCAAATTCACTATGAAAGAATTGAAATTTGTACAATAAGACTTAGACCACTAACATCCTATTGTTACATTGAGTAGAAGACTTACTACCAAGACCCCATGATAGTTTTGAGTCCACAGATTACTTTTTATTAGGCCTTTGCAACACAAGCACACACACTTGTGATAAAAACACAAATTCTCCTGTTTGTGACTCCAAGACCACCCTTGAAGATTTAGATCATTAGCATCTTTGATGATTAGAGAAGACAGCAACTTCTACAACATCGGATCTTGAGATTCTTTAAGGAATAACACCGGTAGAAGACATGAGAGAGCTTTTTGGGTACAAAACCCTAGATATAAAAGAGACACACTATTCTCTCTCTGAAAAGCCCTATAAAAACGTGCTTAGGGTTTCCTTTATATACTGGTAGTGTTTTACTTGAAACCCAATATGCTTAAGTAGAGTTTGGGCTAAATTGAAATTTCAGTAGAAAATTAAATCTACATGAGTTTCGATCATTGTGCCTGTTTTTTGATCGATCGAATTAGGCAATTTCTCTAATTCTTCTTTTCTGTGCCTTACTTGTTTTTGAATTTTGACTTGTATCATCTTGAGCATTGTCTAATAATACCTATAGACTCTAAGATCTATATCTAGACAAGTTTGTGTTCACGATTTACCAATTATTCTAAACTTTTAGAAGCTAATAGTATATAAACTTGTAATTGTTACATTTGGCGCTTAAAGTTTGAATTAAAATGAAATAATTAAATTTTTGACTAAATTGAGTCTTGCAAAGCTTTTTTAATTGTTATATTTCAATTTGTTGTCGCTTGGATTAAAATGAAATTTTTAGGATTATTTCAAACGGGATGACAACATTAAGGGGAGTAAAATATGATCATTGAAAGTTAATGTACTAAATTATAAATGAAGATAAGACTAACAAATCACAAAGAGATATATTATAATTTATAATTTCCTATGGAAAAAGATAAAACCAAATTCTCTCACTTATGATGAGAATGAACATCAGGTCTTTATTCCAAAAGCAGTACATTTTTAGTTCTTTTTGAACCCCCACTCATATGCTTTATCTCTGAACTTTTATATATATATATATATATATATATATATATATTTTTGAAACTCTCTGAACTTATATATATATATATATATTTTTTTTTGGTTGCACAAGGTCTCGAACCCGAGACCTTGCTCCCAACAGGGCATTTCGACACAAGGTCTCGAACCCGAGACCTTGCTTACCACTTGAGCCAACCAACCCATGTTGGTCTCTCGAACTTATATATGAATCTTTATCAAACCGTATTTCGCATCGCATGAAAATACTACTAATCTATATATATATATATATAAAACCAAATCCTTTGCTTGGCATCACAATTTTCCACATCAAAGACAATATTTAAAAATAAAAATAAATAAAAATTATAACCCCTCAAAACCCTAGTAACCTTACCCCTCTCTCAAGTTAAGAAATATAAAGCCACTTTGTTTTTTACGCAAACTCTTTCTCTCTCCCGGACGTAGGAAGCCCTAAAGCATTCAAGATCTACAAAACCCTAACAACCTTACCCCCCCTTAAGTTAAGAAATATAAAGTCACGGTTTCTGCAAACTCTCTCTCCGGATGTAGGAAGCCCTAAAGCATTCAAGATCTACAATGCACGGTATAGATTTTAGTTTATAAAGTTCAGCTTTTGTAAGGTTAGTTTTGTTTATATATTAATTAATACATAGTACTTTATTCATCATTGAATACTCATATAATCAATTTCCAATTCAAAGTGTTCATGAATTAAACCAAAATTCTAATCGCTCTATCATAAAATATTATTATTAGTATGAATTTTATGGAGTTGCGGTGTTCAAGAATTAAACCAAAATTCTTTTAAATTATCTATAATATTTCATCCTTTGAAAATTTTATCTCTTTGATTTTAGTATATTGTGTTTCTTAAGTTATAGAGAGATTTTCTTTGGTTTTTGCAAACTCTCTCTTTTCTCCGGATGTAGGAAGCCCTAAACGCACGGTATAGCATTCAAGATCTACAACTCACGGTATAAATTTTAGCTTATAAAGTCAGCTTTTGTAAGGTTAGTTTGTTTATATATTTAGTCCTTACGTTTAGGTTTAGTTTAGGTTTAGATTTTAAGAGATTTATATATTACTACTATGTGGCTGAATTTCCCGTGACTTCAGCTTTATGTTTTTTATGTTTTTTTTTTTTTTTTTTTTTAATTTGTTTTATATAAGGTTAGTTTGTTTACATCAGTTCTTTGTCTCAAAGATAAGACTTTTAATATATCTCTTGCAAGCACACATGAACTTAAATTGTCTTTTAATATATGCATACTTTATTATTTTCTAATAGTTTTCCCGCATCGCACCTGATTAGTGACTAGTCATTATAAAAACTGTAATTTTTCTCTATTATCTAACCAAAACATTTTTTTAATGATAAAATAGGTAAATGATAATTTATGGAGATTGGTTATTGCAATTATTATATAAACTTGTAATTGTTACATTTGGCTGTTAAAGTTTCAATTAAAACGAAATAATTAAATTTTTGACTAAATTGAGTCTTGCAAAGCTTTTTTATTGTTATATTTCAATTTGTTGTAGCTTGGATTAAACTGAATTTTTAGGATTATTTCAAACGGGATGACAACATTAAGGGGAGTAAAATATGATCATTGAAAGTTAATATACTAAATTATAAATGAAGATAAGACTAACAAATCACAAAAAGATATATAATAATTTATAATTTCCTATGGAAAAAGATAAAACCAAATTCTCTCACTTATGATGAGAATGAACATCAGGTCTTTATTCCAAAAAACACATGGCAGTACATTTTTAGTTCTTTCTGAACCCCCACTCATATGCTTTATCTCTGTTCCAGAATTGGTGCATGCATTTGTGTCGATCATGTCTAATCTTGTCGATCATTACTAATCTTCCATACGATTGTGGCTTTGGCTTTTCCCCACAATCCACAACGAACTTTTTTTTTTTTTTTTTTTTTGGAACTTCCGGAATCACCTACGTTGGTAAGAAGCAAAAAAAAAAAAAAAAAAAAAAAAGAAAAAAAAAAAAAAAAAGAAGGATCACACATCCTTTTATGTCACGACTCTGAGGTTAGATGGTGAGCATCGAATAAAAAGTAGGGGTTTAGATGAAAGTAAAAAAAAAAAAAAAAAAAAAAAAAAAAAAAAAAAAAAAGAAAGAAAGGAGGTTATAATTTGTCATATAAAATAGTTATGGTGGAAGGTCTAGTTTTAGAATTACTCGAAAAGAAAATCAGTAGTTTAATTGTTGAAAGTTCTTTTGACCTATCAAATTTGTGAGTTTGAAAGTTGTGTGTTCGAATAATGATAAACATCGAGCAAGCATTATATAACTTTGTTCACAAATTTTTATATTTCTCTTGTGATATTAAAACTTTTTAAAAACAATTTATTAACAAACACTATGAGAGCAATAATTAAATCGACTATTTTCTAACTTAAAAGTGTCCTTAAGGCAAATTTTTTTTTCCGAGATATAATTTTATTATAGCCTAATTTAAGTGAAAGCATGTGAAACTCTTTTTTAGAGACTTAAACTTAGCATTAACTCCCACATTCTATAAGTACTTGTATTTACTGAGTGATTATCATGTCAAGGGTACGGGTGAGCAGATAATTATTAATAAACCATTTAAAAATAATTTTAATACCATTTTTATAAAAATATAAAAAAATCATAATTTTTTTCCTTATAAAAAGTTTCTACAAATGTATCTTAAGCTAATCCCAAAAATATAGAATAATACTTTTGTATTCCTGGATTACAGAGAATGATACTCTTTCTTTTCATATTAATATTGAGGATTATTCACTAAATTCATAGTAAAATCTATTATGAATATGAGAATGAAGAGTAATATTTATTCATACTCCGATGGTAAATAAGAGTTTCCCAAAAATATAACTTATTTGGAAGGAACCCCACCAACAACAAAGAACCGGGCCCACCCCAAATTCTTTCTTTAAATGTCCTTATATCTCGTCTGCACTCTACAATCACCGTACCATATAAAATCCCCCTCTGACAAAGATAACATCCCCCACACTCCTCACGCGAAAAGAATACCACGCGCTCACCCACCCAAAAAAAAAAAAACACCATCGTCAAACCCTATCTCTCTGTCTCTCACATTTCTCTGTCTCACGCTAGCTCCAAATCACTCTCTCTGTCTCTCTCTCTCAAAAATTCTCAAACCCTAACCCTAGAATTTCTCTCATGACTATCGAACCCTTCGAGAGTCTCACTCTCCGTTCTTCCATGGTTTCTTCGGTCTCATCCAAACCCTAGAAATCCACTCTTTCTTTCTCTTTCTCTCTCTTCCAATTTTTTTTTTTGAATTTTTTTTCCAAAAAAAAAATTTAGAAGGCGGTGCTATGGAGGGCTCTGTGGAGGACATCGGAGCCCCGGAGTCATGGGAGATCGCCGATTTGGACGAGTCCATGAGCCGCCTCTTGCTCAAGAAAGACTCCTCCAAACCGCCGCCTCAAGAGCTTTGCGATGGCTCAGCTTCAGCTTCTTGCAATCCCTCTTCTACGTCGTCATCGAATTCGTCGGCTTCGAATTCGGCCGTCGGTGATGGTTGCGGCGGCGAGAAGGTTTCTGAGGATCTCGTCAATCAGGTCGATCAGTTCCTTCGCGAAGCTATACAGAATCCCCGTGAGCGCTTATCAAGTAAGCAAATTTTTTTTGCGTTTTCATGCGTATTTGCACGTACATGTAAATGTAGAGTTGTTTCCGTATTTGTATTTGTAGACTTTTTGTTCGGCAATTTGGGATATGATATGGTGATAATTCTATTGTTGGTGTAAAATTAATTTCTTTTTGTGTAAATTGGTCTTGTTGTGCATAATTTTGGATTTTGTGTTTTTTTTTTTTTTTTTTTTTTTTTTTTTTTAAATCTTTGGATTAGTAGTTAATAGTATACACAACAATTTTCACAACGGTTGAATTGGCAAGCTTTTACTGGTTCTCATTTGTGATGTCTAGGTGTGTTGTTATGGTATCTTGTGTTGTGCTGTTTCGGGGGATTATCTTAAGAATTTTGTGCTAATATGATATATTTCGTAAAAAAGTGAGGTAAGGTGTTGATTATGGAAACCAAGTATTTTAGGTACTTGCAATGTTTTGTATGTTGTTTGTGTGGTATAATAGAGTCTGTCTGGTTGGTTGATGCTGCTAGTAGTTGTGGTTTTGGTTTTTTGGTCTTCTAATGGTGTGTTTATCTAAAATCAGTACAAGATGGTACTACCACTTGGGATTGTTTGGTTCTACAGCCTTCAAAAGTATGTCAAAGTTATGTGTGAATGTGTTTGTGTGTCTCTGAAAGAGGATAAATTATTAGGTCCATGAGAGGATTGCTGAGGTGGTCCTCCCTGGTCTTCTAAACAATAAAATGCTGCAATTCATGCAAATGTGTTATCACCTGATTTTTTTTATTTTTTAATTTTTTTTATAATAATAAATTTCTAGTACTAATTAGGAAGCTGACTCACACATTTGCATAAGTGGCATCATTTTATAAGTTGGGAGGACTGCCTTAGCAGTCCTTCCGGGGACCTAATAATTTCTCGAGAGAAAATTAAAAAAAGATAATGAAGCTAATTTAGGCTTTTGATGTTCTTGTAAAATGGTTTGTAGAAAAAGGTCTGACAACCTTTTAGAAATAATGAACAAGTAAGGTTGGGTGAAAAACTGTTACGGCAAAGGATGAGAAAATAGGGGACTTCAGCTAGCTATCTTGGAACGATGAGGAAATCGAAGAATGGTGAATTTAGAGAAGTTGTATTCTCTATTCATGCCTTATATCTTTTGTGCTCTTTTCACCGTGTCTATATGTTTGGTACCATGATTTAAATGTTAACAACTTAATTTTTTTGCATTCATGCATGTCAATATGATCATCATTATGATTGGTGTGTTTTATCATCATCATAGATTTATAGCCATTGCCAAGTTCTTCAAAATTATTGTTGTGATGTCGTTTTGAACATGATTTGTATCTATGTTTTGATCCTATAGTATTCAAGGATGCTATTCAATGCTCATAATGAGATGCACTGATTTTGCCTTCCATCGTGACACTGATGACTCTTAATTTATTTTGTTCAGTTTTACGGATGGAGCAAGACGTTGAGAGGTTTATTCGTGATCCTACTCAACAACAACTAGAGTTCCAACAACTGCCTACATCCTATTTACGGTTGGCTGCACACCGTGTTGCACAGCACTACTCATTGCAGTCGATGGTTTTATTGGACAATAGTTTGCCTGATGGGACTGGTTCGAGGATTATTGTTCGCAAAACTTCTGATTGTCGGCTTCCTTTGATTCGCCTTGCAGACATTCCTGTAAATTTACCATCAGAAGACGGTGGTGTCGTTAAGGTTGCAATCAAACAGAGGCCACAAAAACGGTCACCAATTATGGGCAATGCAAATTCAAATTCTTTAAAGTCAGGTGGTGCCAAAAGTGTAGAGGAAAGAAAAGAGGAGTATAATAGGGCTCGTGCAAGGATATTTAACTCTAGTATTAATAGTGGTGGACCTAGTGGTGCTGTGGGTGGGAAACCAGAAAATGAACCAAGAGTGCAGGATAGTCCCCAGCATGGCTCTTTGGCAATTCCTAAGATAGAAGAGAAACCTGTTTCAGTAATTGCTGATGTGAATTCTGGTAGAGTTCTGATTGATTCTTCGACAAGTAGCAGTAGATCAGCTAGAAGTAGGACAGAGAAGGAGCCAATTGGTAGGAGCAAACCAAATAATAATAATAATAATAATAATAATAATAGAGTGGCTATTTTCAGGGACCGTGAGATTGATCGCAAGGATCCTGATTACGACAGGAGCTATGACAGGTATGCCCATTCAACTTTACTATTGTCCCTGTTGAGCCAATCAGAAGAGGGCTTTGGTTATCTTGGCTGGTTCCTGTGAAGTTCTTTGTAGAATAGTTGATTACCTATTCTATATTTCTTTAGGAAGGATTACTATTGTCCCTGTTGAGCCAATCAGAAGAGGGCTTTGGTTGTCTTGGCTGGTTCCTGTGAAGTTCTTTGTAGAATAGTTGATTACTTATTCTATATTTCTTTAGGAAGGAAAAGATCTTATAGATTAGTTGCCATATTTATATGGCAATTAGGTACAGCAATGAAGCCTCTTTTTTTATTCCTGTTCCTTTGGTGACAAATGTCTTTTTGACTAATTTTTGCCTGCATGGTCCAAACATCTATATACGTGCTATTCAACCTTTTCCTATCTCCCTAACTTATCTTTGCTATCCATATCGATACTGCATGTTCCAAAAAATTGACCACCTCTTTGTCCTTCCATTATTTTGCTGGTTATGTGGCTGCATAAATGTTAGTTCGATCATCAAACAAGCTTTTCCTAAAGAAGTGTAATTTTTTGAATAATTACTATTCACTCTTGGACACTTGCCTTTTTATGGCTCTCTCTCTCTCTCTCATCCCTTGAAGTTTATATTCTTTTCTATTCCAGTTGCAATTAATTAGATTATTCTTCTATAGTATTTATATTCTTGAATAGTACTTATATGAAAAAATTATTATTTATTATAGTCTTGTGCTGTTAATAACAAGATTGACTGCTGGCTGGAAGTGAGATGGTTGTAACTCGTAGCCCAAATTGTCTACCAATTTTATTCTATCCTTTTGCTGTTCATGAAAATATTGCCTACTGGCTGGAGGTGATATGATTTTAATCCAAATTGTCAAGCTGCTTGGTTTTTGCTTTGTCATATGTATAATCTTTGTTGGGGGCTATTGTATTATCAACATTATAGTTTGAAAATAAAATGAAAATACAGACCTGAATTATTTGGCTGTTTTAGATTCTCAAATTGTATATCTTATTCTGATGTACATGATTCTTGTGCATAATTGAGACCCTGATTAGCTGCTAATGAGCTCTGGCTCAAATGGTACTTCCTTCTCCCATAAGAATGAGTTCATAGTCCATTGAGTGTGTAATTACCAATTTAAAAAAAAAAAAATTGAGACGTTGATCAGCTGAAAATATAGTCTGTTTTAGTTTTGTCAATACCCCAAAAGTTTTCAAAAAATTTTTTTTTTTCCAGGTATATGCAAAGGTTTGATCCTGGGTTTGGGTTCAATGGAGGACCGTATACGATGCAGCCTATGTACAGCCCTGCATTGAACTACAACACTGAATTTCCACAACTCGGAGCTACTCATAGGCCTCAGATTTCTACTGAGCACCAGCCTCGGGCACTCCCTCAACATCTACCTGCTCCATGGGCTGGGCCATCAACCCCTACAGGTCCCATTGGGTATGGCCATCCAGAGGCCATGATGACTCCTTTCAATCCTAACCACGTTGGTGCCCGTTCCACGTCTGCCATATACCTGCATTCTTCTCAGTACCCTTGTCAGCGCCCTGGAATGCCTTTCATCCACCCTCACGAACAAGTTCACCAACCTTTTTCACAGGTATGACGACTCACAGTGGTTCTTTTTTTCTACTTTTGGTAGAATAGACATTGAATTATCCTCAAACTGGAAGAGGCACCTTTTTTCTTTTGTTTACATCAGACCTCTCTAATAACACAGATTTGTAGATTTTGATATACCAGTGTTTGGGAATAAGCTTATGCTTTAGATGCTGGTAGGGTTCTTTGTATTGGTTATAATAATAATAATTAAAAATAAATAAAAAATAAAAAAACCTGAGGAAGTTGGGGACAACCTCAAAGTAAAACTTCTATGGGAAAATATCTCAGAAATGCAAGCCTAGCCTGTTTAAGTGGAGCAGAATTTACTGTATAGCTCCCATTGAAGTGTTGGTTGCCATCGTAATGGATATATATATGGATCGTTGTTCCTCATGGTTTGATGTGGTGTATTTGGAAGGAAAGAAATAGGAGGTGCTTTGAAGACAGTGAGGAGTCTATGCCTGATCTCAAGCTTTTATTTTTTAGAACCTTATTGGACTGGTAATCAGTGTGGAGAAAACAACCCTTTTCTTCAATTCTGAATTTACTTGATTTATGTAATTTTTGTATTTGATCTGTACACCCCTATATACTCCTTGTGTACTTGGGTGTCTCTTTTTTGATATCAATTACTTATCAAAAAAAAAAAATTGAAGTGTTTGCCACATGGTTCAAAGTTGATATTTTGGTTAATTTTTCTATCTCTTTGCATCTCTCAATAGAAACATAACCACTAAAAATTGATTTTACATTAATGTATATTTAAATAAAAAGAAACATATGAATTTCAAAAGGAAATGTTTCTCGATGATAGACTATATTTCTTAGAAGGTGAATTTTCTTGTCTGATATATTTCCTACATATTTTGGTTGTTTTGCCTAGTTCCCTTTCTCGTTTTGGAATTTAATAAATGACTCTATTTACTGATTTAATACTTGTGCAGTCTCATCAACAGCAACCTGATGCAAATTTTGGATTAGCCCGGCCCCGATGAGGGGCATGGGCCATGCCTGCACGCTGCCAGCTGGAACTCGATCTTGATATGATGAGGAGCTGCTACAGTTGCATATATTATCTCAGCTGGCAGGAGTGCAGGCATAGAGGACCGGGTTGGACTGGAGTGGAGGTATCAATTTTATGGACACCGACCTTTTGTCCATTCCACCACCTGGGTTTTGATGGAAGCTTTTTCATCTTTGACGAATGATGAAGAAGCTCACTGGATTATGGCAATTCCTACTTATTTAGTTCTCTAAGAACCGTGTTTTGCCACCGATGAAGAATGAGAAAATTTACCAGAGCTGGGAAAGTAATTAATCAGCTTGGATGAAGGTCAGCTTTTCAGAACCAATCAAGCTCTAGTTTTAGCTGATGCAGATTTCTTTTCCCTTTATCACATATTCTATTTATCGAATAAATAATAATTGCATCATGTTTTGCTCAATGCTAATGCATGTGTTTTCTTCTTGGCTGCAGCACCTTAAAAAATCCAAAACACCATGCTATACGGAAATTAGCAGGTACTTGTATTTGGCTTTGCAGAAGCTTTGGTGCGCATCTGGCTTTTGATTTGTGGAAGCTCTGATCATCACTTGCTATGCTTTATTACTGGAACACTTGCTGCAGAAATAATAAAGCAAACAGCATTTTGTACCATATTAGGCTTTTGGATCTGTAATTGTATCTTTAGGTTATGAAATTGATTGAATATATCACTTGTATCGGCTCTTGAATATGAAAATATTTGGTAGTTGTGATTATCTAAATTTTATTTATTTTATGGGCATATCTCCATAGCAACTATGGGCACATACTGAAGTTGCTTACAGTGGCATTGTTTCCCTTGAGCTTGTTACTTTGTCCTTAATAGTTAGTTCCTTGCACTGTTCCTACACTAGCATCAAGCTATCAGCAGTGATATGAAAACGTCCCTAGGAGCTATAAATGAAAGATGTTTTAAAAAAAGTACGTAAAAACAGGTCAAATAATTTAAAAAACGAAAACAATAATCTCCCACGTTGCTGTTATCAGTATCACATGAACATCAAGTGTTCACCTCTCTTTTCAACTGCCCTCCCATTCCAAGTATAAACTGCCCAATGCATGCATGTCTATGCCTGTTTTGCTAAGCAGCGAAAATTTGCTACCGACTTGTTAAAACTGTGAGATAAAAAAGTGATTTTAAGCAAACCTTAGCCTAGCTGCACCAGACTTGTTTCTCTCCCAAAAGTCTCCTTGTTCCCTAAGCATCTCTCTTTTTGTTTTGTTGCTTTTACTAGTCTACAACGCAAGCCACTCTTACGTCCAGTCGCGAAATGCTCTCACCGACTTTACGTGCACCACTCTAACACCTTGATAAAGGTATTCTTTTCTTGAAAATGCTAATGATACCCACCTCTCCCTACAGTTAAAGTCTTGTATAATCAAGTCCCTTCTTCATGAAAAAAGCAGACAAGGGGGCTTTGCTGGGACACTTTGTTAATCGCAAGTAAATTGTGTGATGTTGGTCATGCTTGTTTTCTGTGTTTTATACTCACTCCCACCAGATACTTATATCTCGAACCAAACCATATACTTTCAGCAATGCCCTTTTTCATTCCTCTAGACTGAAGAACACAAGGTTTGTTTCATGTCAATCGTTTCTATCTTTCGAACATTGTTGGGTCACATACACATGCACACATGATGAGACATTTCACATTTAGGAAAACAACATACTCATTATAAATAAATAAAAATCAACCCAGTTTGCCACCCTAATCCTACAAATATTTGGCTTTCTTACTTGAGTGTTATAATTTCAGGGCCAATACAACTCGTTCCAAATGGAGAGACTGAACTCACAGCTATATTTGCAGAACTGTCACATAATCCAGCAAAATGAGAGGCTAAGGAAGAAAGCTCAACAGCTAAACCAGGAGAATCAGGCTTTGTTGTCTGAACTGAAGAAGAAACTCCTAAAGCAAACACAAATACCAATCCTGACCACAATATCGGCTCCAGTTCTGCACCAGATCCAGTTAGTTCCAGCAAACCTTGATCATATGATTACAGTTTCCTTTTCAATCTCCTATGTGCAAATCATGGGTACAAGTAGCATAGCACCTTTGATTTTTATTTCTTGAACCTAGCTACATTTCCGGTTTCTGACATCTCTTTATTAGAGAATGGGAAAAAAGGTAATTTTATGAACTACAGATTTGTTTGATGAGGAAATGAATACAATCCTCTCTCAATGAGCATATAATAATCTCAAGTGTAAATCAAATCTAAAAATCCACTTGCAGCTTCTTGTCTATGCTTGAAAAGTTTGGTAGAATGCCTTGAAATGCTTGTAAGCAATGTCTACGTCTTCCTTTCCCACATATCTCCCTCACACTGCATTGAATTAACAGCACCAAACCAATCAAATGCTATGCTAACTCGAAGAAGAAAAGGACAGGAACAACAATTTACCTTTTATCTAGCATGAGGTCCTAATAACAATAAACTCCATACGTATTTTCTAGTAATGAGAATGATGGAACTGTTGTGAAATCTGAAGACTTAATTTCTTAGATGTGCAGGAGCCCGTAGAATCACTATATCATGCTACGGATATGACTTGGTCCCCCCCAACCAAAAAATAAAAAAGCTTCTCTTCTGGATTGTGGTTACAGGCCACCAATTCAAGAAGTCAAGAACAAGCAGAGAGGGCAAAGACCGGAATCAGGACTGTTGAAATGCCCAAAGAATACAATCTTGAATTGGCTATAGCTATTTATTAATCTGTTTAAGAACACAAATAAATACTCTTACCTAACATATGAATTTAGATTAACTCCATAACTTCTGTTTTTCTTGATAAGTATGAAGTCTATAACTTTTCTCACAGGGTTCTTAAAAGTAACAAACTTTACCAGTGAATTTTACCTGGATGAATACAATTATTTGTCGAAAAACCAAATTTCATTGGAATTTGGAAGGAGCAATCTGTGTCCCAACATCTGAAATTATTATTTTCAGTTATATATATTTATAGGTGTTTTAAGTTATATATTTACTCAAGCTTTTTCCCTTGCCAATTTGAAAGATTAAACCTTTACAGATATAGTTAAATTCATTAATTTAAACAATTGATTGTTTATATCAATTTTTACTTTTCCAATGCAGCTAATTGAGTATCTGCATAGGAAGCAGAGAAAGCGCCAGTAAAATATTCTAGCTTGAACTCAATGTTCAAATAACTAAAGCAAATCCAAAAGGATCATTTTTAACAAGAGCAAGTATATCTGAGAATACATACATACATACATGAAGGGAAATATCAAAGAAATTGGAAAAAGAAAATAATGTGCTACCTGTGCATTGAAAGTTGAGCAATGCCACAATCAACCGTACGGATGCCAACTCCTGAAGCAAGAATTGGGCCTATGGTGGAACCACATCCCATATCATTTCTCACCACGAATTCCTATGCAGAGGCAAACCAGTAGGAAAAAAAAAAATTATATTCCACTGTCACAAGATAGACACAAGAATGAAAACTAGAAATATGCTAGTATATAACCTATTTCTAAATGTTCTTCATCACGGATAACATGCCAATCAAGTTATTAGCTTACCATGTATGCAAAATTCTAAACATTCATTCCAGAAGGAGAGGGCCTTGAAGAATAATAATTAGATGTTTAGAATTATAACAGGGGAACTACGATGATATTCCAAAAACTAGTTAGTACAGACTGATTATTTATGTTAATTGGCCAGGAGCAGACTAAATCTAAGAACCCAAGCTGGACCTAAACACGTTGTTCTTGGGTTGGGTTGAAATCATACACACACAGACAAAAAGGTACTTTCAATTTAATGGTTCATTTGGATAGAATTTTTATAAGGAAACTGATTTGGATTTCAATTTTCAATTTTCAATTTAAATGACTTGATAGCAATGAAATAAATATATATTTTTTCTAATAGATAAATTTATGCTTTATTAATGTGGGTTCAACATTTCTAGCAATAAGATGTCATTTCAAATCCATAACATCACAAGCATTCTTTTTGGGAGCAACATCTCCAAAACTCAAATTATCTTGTGTAGTTGAATTGGATAGACCCTATATAAATCGCCATTACCTGAGTTGGAAGATTATGAATTTTGCCAATTTCTTTAAACAGGAAAGCAGTGACTCCACTAGTGGCATAGCGCTGGTTTGCATTATGCTTGATAACAAGCCCCTTTTGCAGTTCTGGCCGATGGTGTTCTTCATGCTTATCCATGAAATTTGGGTGAACTCCATGAGCCATGTCTGCAGATACTATAAAGAGAGAACATCCAGAAAAATATTTTAGAAATTCTGGGTGCTCCAAAGTAAAAGACTGACTACGTACAAGCTAAACGAAAATTTGGAATGTATATGTATAAGTTAGTCATAAGTCCATGGTATTTATATGACAGTCTGTTATGTCATGAATCATGAAAAAGATTTGAAACCAGCAAGTCCAATACCTAGAATGAAAGAAATGACTAGGGTTGGGGCTGGGATTCTAATGATGTTTCTTAAAAGCTAATCATGCTTCATAGGATTATCCCTGTCATATCAGAATTTGCTAATGCAGTGAACTTAATTCAACATAATAAGTGAATATAGGTACAACATACGTAAGGACAGAAGAATCACGAAGGGTCCAGCTGGCCCCAAAGTCAAAATTGTATATCTGATACGCACCAAGAAATGAGTGACGAATTGCACGCTCAAAAGCACCTTCACCAATATATTCATTAGCTAAGCAACTAACTATGCGCCTCATAGCCTGAAACATGGTTGGTGCACCAGCTCCCTGGACTGAATCTGAACCCACCTAAAGAAAAAGAGTTAGAACAAATTTGTCACCTGGCTAACATTGCAAGAGCAAATGCAAATAGATGATTACCAACATTTACAAATGTGTGAGTATTAAGAACATAGGCCTAGTAGAAACAGAAACTAACAATGATGAAAGCCATCTGATTCTGACAACCAAATGTATTAAAATATATGTTGTCTAAAAGCCGAGTCCTTAAATATTTGAAAATATATAAATCACCAAATATAAAATATTTTAAACATTGTTATCAAAACATTTATTTTAAACATGCATTTGTGATCCTTCTACTTCCCATATCCAGTAATGATAGAGTTGGTAGTAAAATATGACCAATAAATAGAGACTCGCTCCCATAACAACAAATCCCAATTTTTTTGGAGTTGGCTATGGATCATTGACAAATTAGTTCAGATTGGTCACATGCAGGACATCTTAGATATGGGCATGGAAATTTTACAGGCTGAGGATGTTCCTTAAAGAAGTACGAATTGGAAATGTACTTTTAAAAAAATGGCATTAAATCATTGCTGTTATTATGATAAGCGTACAAGATAGATATATAAATCCAATCTATGTGAACTTAAATATCTGTGCAAGATGATTACCTCTTCATTATCAAATAAAGCAACCATCCGAATTGCATGCTCACTTGATAAATCACCAGATGATTTACATGAATCGATAAGAGCTCGTAACGCACAATAACTTGAAGCAAGATTATCTAATCTTCCAGAAAAAATAAATTCATTGTTTCCACCTCCAAGGCAGCTCAGTTGGGTATCACAAACATTTAATTCAATACTCATTATGTCATCAACGTCACAATTCAGCTCATCCGACAAAACCTGAGAATTGAAGTTATAGATTACTTTCAAGAAGGATGTCCTAATGCCTATGACTACTTCATAGAAATGATTATAGTGCAACATTACTTAAAAGAGTTATTTCAACAAATAGGTAAATATGATTTCATACATGTAAAAATAATTGTATAAAAATCTATAACACCCATTTATTAACGCTATAGTAATACATGTTTCAAAAACAGTAGTGATAGTATTGGCGATTTGTGAATGTAAATCTCAATAAACTACTAAAAATAAAGTCATCTCACTTTATCCTAAACAATTCAAATGGATTGATTAAAAATTCTAACAATTTGAATTATGTGAAATGATATGGTTTTGAACTACTTTTATATGGAAAGATCGTGGTCAATTTCAAATGAAAACCACAAGCAATAGGTTTCTTACACTATTCTCTTAAAAATACCCCCTCCATCCCAATTTATTAAAGGTCTTGCTTTCCTTTTTGGGACATCAGAAATATGTACCCACTTTCTAATAGTAAAATTTCTTAAATTACCTTTTATTTATTTAATGAGCAAGATTCTTATTAAAAGCCATGCCACTTTTAATATAAAGTACAATATTTTAAGATGATCACCATAGTTTTAAAAATTATTAATAATCATTTCATTTCAAACCATGACAATTACATTTGGTTGGACGGATTATCTTAGATTATTTCCCAACTAACCATAGAAAAAACAGATGAGATACCTGCATAAACAGAGGATGATGAGCAGCTTTTGAGGAAGATGTACTCTTCTCTTTTGACTCCAATGAAGTTTCCTCTAGTTTTGTTGAAAGTAATGGAATCAGATGACTCTCCAGATTTGGTTTAAATCCATCCTTATTCACTGTGCTAAACAATCCAAAAATGAAAATCAAAAAGAAAGAAAGAAACCCAGAGACTAATCCGAGTGATTATGTGCCTTTACTGCAGGTCCATCAAACAAATAACAAACTACTTCCAAAGGAAAAGATAAGAAACTGTTTTAAACTTTATAATGTTTCAGTAATGGTAACTCAAAAGCACATTGCTTTGATCAAGACTCATAAAGCACACCAATATTTACATGGGAATTCACTTTACATAAAAAAAACTCAAATCAAAATTCTCTAAAGATAATTCATATGCCCATTCACATAGACTTGCTTGAGTTTTATATTTGCATGTGCATGTGAATAGTATTTTAAGATACGTTTGGTTGTACTTCCATTTCTTAACCTTAATAATTCTATTAATAATCAACAATGTATAAGAAAACCCTTGTCTCACTCTATCGTCAATTTATAAAATAACTTCCTTTCCTCTCCTTCCCACCCTACAACCAAAGGGAAGATGACCTATTCTATCTCTTATCAAACTATTTAGCAAAACATCCTTACAAAGGAAAAGATAGCTATTCCTTCTCCTCTTTGAAGAGAAAAATCTAGCCATTGCAATTTCATATCATGGGTGAGCATAGAAATAAACAGGAGAAATTTCACATTAAACTTCACTCCCCCCCTTTTTTTTTTTGACAGTGAGGATCCATAGTTAACCCCAATAATTTTGGGACTAGGCTTGGCTGTTGTTATTGTTGATGTTGCATGTAGTTCATGAGATTAGAACCCAAAACCTCTCACCTACCACCCATATCATTTATAGGGAGTGTTTGGTTAGAGTTTTAACAAAGTATTCAAAAAAACTTCAAACACTGTTTTTGAGATTGAAATAAAAAGTTGTTTGTTGTTCTCAAAATATAAATTTCTCTGCCCCTCAATCCCAAACTTCTTTTTTTGATAAGTCTCTCAATCCCTTTCAAAATTGAAAAGGGAAAAAAGACAAAAACTTACCTAATTATCAGTCATCTATTTCCTTAGTAATCATCTATGTTTCTCTACTGGCCACCCTTTAGAAACTAAACTCCCTTTTAGACCAGACAATCAAGTTGAGTTTCATATGAGAATGCCCCAAAAATGCAGCAAAAGATGGGTCCTTTCACTTTGTATGCATGTGAAGTGAACAACCATAATTCACTTCAGTCTGAAGTTAAATTTAAAAGATGGAACCATAACCTATGAAAACATGAACTCTCATTTTCATATATCACCACCATCAATATACAAATAACTTCTATAGAGAAATCATTCATTTTTTTAAGTTACTAAACACTAATGCAATGAAATTGTGGAGAAAATAAAATTTAAGGAAGCAGTGGCTAACCGGTCAAGATGAATTGCCAATGTTGGTACCCGTAACAGAGGCCTTTTTATTTTGACAAGCTTGTGCATAAAAGAACCATCGCTACCTCTCACTATCACTCTTCCTGCAACACTTAAGTCTCTATCAAACCAGGTATGCCAAAAACCACTGCCATAGGTCTGCACATTGACCATTAGATAACCAGACTTGGACGATGCAGATTTTGGCTTTAGTTTTAGACATGGGCTGTCTGTATGCGCAGCAATCACGTGAAAGCCATTACCAACAGTGTACCTACAAAACTAAGAGAAACCTCTGATTAAACAATAGCCAGTAAACCTATATAAAGGGATTGACATAATGAAGAAAACATAGAAAAATTTCAACGTTTATACAACCTTGAAAGAAAATACGGGGAAAGACAACCATTTATGGAACCAAATAAGAAAACAAGAAGCAATAGAAACAGATAAACTTCTTAATAAAGGAAAGCCTATGAAAACACCTTTTTTTCAAAAGATAAGTAGCTTAAGGAAAAACTTGCTGAAAAATTATGCAACAAGAAAATGAGGACCATATAGAGATGCCAATCCAAAGTTAGCAGTGATCACAGTAACAACAAACTTTGCCCCGGTATTCAGTCTCACATTATGCAAGGTCAGATTCAATGCAGATTGAATTGCTAATGAAGCCTGCCTTGTAATCCTTTTTCAAGTACCAAGTTTTCAAATTTTATGATATAGAATTATTCCACTCACTTTTCTCCAATGGCAAAAGCAACTAAGGAAGACATATTTCGTGTAAAGAAGTATCGCCCACCAGGCTTTAGGTTCCATTCATCATTCTCATTTAGCAAATGAAAACCAGCAGCAATCAGTTGTCGTTTTGCTTCAGCTGCAGGGAAGGAAAAGTAATTGGGAAAATTTAAGAAAGTGTACCTGATCACCAGAAAAATCAAACTAGAGCTAATATTGCATTTCCTTCCTCATGATATATGGATAGTTTAGCCACAGCAATGAGATTTACTGAAGTAGTAATTAAAATATAATTGTAAGATGAATTCAGGACGATAAATTTCAAATGAATTTAGAATAACCTTTTAAAGTGACCATAAAAGGACAATCTTACATGTTTCCTCTATAAATTAGCATACAGAAATTTATGTCTATATATTCATGATACAAAGTTGATGGCCAGCATAAAATCTAGTCATTCTATTATGAATTAATCCAATACGGATACTCGTTGGGACTAAGGCCTTGTTGTTGTTTTATATTCATGATAAGAAGTTGATGACATACATACAGTTACACCTATCCTTTCTTTCATGCATTGTTTTGTTTATAAACAACTGTGAAATACTTAATTTCACATCAAAACCTGCACTAAGCATTTCTTAAAAATTACATTAAAAAAGTGAAGTTCAATTTTTAAAAATATAACAACCTGAAAACTCAATCTGAAACTTTCCTATCCTGAAAAGAATTCAACTTTCTAATTAACCAAATAGAGACTTGTTATATAAAGAAGTACCAGTAGCATGGAAGTGAGTCCAGGACTCATTGAGGTAGTCAAGAAGATCCCCCACAATAGACCCTTTTGATCCAACCTGAAAACCCAGCAAAATAATTTAGCTTTAAGGCATTGGAAAATGAAGTACATACAAATAGATTATAGAAGACAGGCCTCAGGGATTGGATCAGAGTTGGAGCAGAGTGGAAGAGTGGTGGAGAATTTGCGAGGACGAGTGGCATGGTGGAGTTTGGGAGGGATAAAGTTGAAGTTGAAGTTGAAGTTGAAGGAGTGAGGAAATGTGCAGGGTTTGAGGATCGGAAATGGGTGGTGGAGGAGTTGCAGCCGAGTTATCGCCGCCATCTTCATATGTCAGTGTGTGTGTTTGTGTCAGTGAATGACCGTGCGTGCTTCCTCTGTTTCAATCAATCCATTTGCTCCAAAATGTTGTTGAAAATGTTGTCGCTCGTATCTATCAATGTTGTTGAATATGTTCTATAATAATTTTAATTCTTTAAAAAAAAATTAATATCAATAAAAAAAAGGCAACATACAATATAAACACAGGCAAAATAAAATCATTGAAAATTATCTAATAATTACAATAAAAAAAGTATAATAATACCAACAAAAAAAAAAAAAAAAAAAAAAACTATCAACTAAAATTATTCCCCCTAAAAAAAAAAAAAAAAAAAACTAAAATTATTGAAAGATTTTGAGTTTGTAAAAGGAATAATGAGACCAACATAAATAAAATTTTTTCCCCATTTGAGTCATCTTCATAGGTATTTCTATTTGTTTAAACTTTTATAACTAAAAATAATAATAATAATAATAAATTTATTAAAAAAAAAAGCTTGAACAATATATATATATATATATATGTGGGGAGTGGTGGGAAGCAAGTTTAGAATTGACTAGGATCCTCCAAAGGTTCATAAGTAACTCTATCTCAAATTTTCTAAAATACATTCTTTCTAAGAATAATGGAATCATTGGAATGGATTTTACAACATTATTAATATATTTAAAATTTAAGGTTCCACTTGCTTCAGCATCAAATATTTTTTAACATAAATGATTTAGATTGAAAACTTTTTTAAAGAAAACTTCTTTTTTTTTTTTTTTTGGGTGTTTTGGTCGAGTTTCTAAAAATACTAAAGATTTTTTTTTTTTTTTCATGTTTGGTTTGTATGAAATGAAATATTTCCTTTAATATGGAAAATAAAAATAATCATATTTGTTCACAACATGAAATAATTGATGCATGATTGTAAATCTCACCAACACCAAATCAAATCGATTTTTGCAAATAAAAAATGATTACCTTGACACTTTTAATGCTACAAATTCTAGCCAATATGAAATATTACAAGCAAATTACCTTTAATCACTTGAAACAGATTAATAAAAATAATCAAATCAGCAATGAGAGAGGAACCAACAAATGATGAGAATAAGAAACTAGTTGGTGGATTCTGTAGAATATAGTGGCAACAATAATTGTATTAGGAAGAAGGGTGATAGGTGAGTTCATAGATATTGTTGGAGCATTTTAATATTAAATAATTAAAATGAATAAATGTTACAATATAAATGTAAAGATGTGGGAATGAATATGGAAGATGGGGAGTTAGTGAAAATGTTTTGTGGGGGCCGGCCCAAAAATGATGGGCTATTCCAAACTCAGGCCCGTCCGAGGAGCGTCCTATCCGAGGAGGAGCCTCGTATGCGGCATTACCCAATCCCAGCAGCTCAAGGAAACCCGTCCGAGAAGTAATTCCTCCTCGGACATCACGAAGCCCAGACGAGGAACTCGCTCACCATTTCACTCACCTTCCCAACATATAAAATGAATTAAATCCAAAATATCTCACGGAAAGCTACCACCACATTAATTGCGCCCCAACCACCCTCTTGGCCGCATTAATGAGGAAAAGACTCTGAACAAGATGCCGCCTTGGCCTCTGCAACTCACAGAGGGACTGATGAGGGCGTCTGATGGGACAGGTGCTCAGGTGGACGCCTAGATGGTCAACAGGTGTAAGGTTGAGATGAAAAGGAGAGAGAGATATAATGTAGTGGAGTCCCTCAAAGGAAGGGACGGCAGAATTGTAAGAGGAACGAAAGAAATAAAATCGGACTTGAGGAATCCTTCTTTACGTTCTCATTTCTTTTGGCAAACAAGACCTTACATGCATAAGACCTAATAGTTTCACCGAGGCCAAGTTCTTTAACCCATCCTCTACAAATATTTATTGTGGGTTGTGCTTTGGGCCAAGGCCTGATCAATGAAGTTGGGCCAGGAAAATCGTGCAACCACAATTGGCGCCGTCTGTGGGAAGAACTAGGGCATCGGCTAGTGCAACGGTCAAGCATGTCGAATCGGACCCGCACCGGGAGGATCCTCACCAAGCTAACTCCCAACGGACACGACATGCCGAGTCCCGCAGGCAAAATAACCCAACTGGCCCAGGAGGAAGGGGAAATCGTGAAGGGAGTGTGCATACCACCCGGACGAGCCAGTCACACTCGAGACAGGAAGTCACGTGTCTCGGAGGCGAAATAGTCACCAGGCCATGCAGCGAGAGATAGATGACTTAAAAAGGAAGTTGCGACGTGCGCAGCGAAGACGATCTCCCTCCGGCTCGGGCGAATCTTCTAACGCGGAAGACGTGAGTTACTGAGACGAAGGTCAAGGACCCCCAAGCGAAACCTTTTCTTATGAAAAGGAGCCACGCCCGCATTTTAAGTATGAGAACCCGTCCAAAGAAAGGTTCTGGGAGCGACGTCATGAAGAGGGCGCTGAACAGTCTCCAGTCACCCTTCACGAATAGAATCGAAGGGGCTAAGCCGCCAAGACGCTTCAACCAACCGGTGTTCGCCATCTATTACGGCAAAACGGACCCGGTGGAGCACGTGAGCCGTTTTAACCAGAAAATGGCGATTTATTCGCAAAACGAGGCCCCGATGTGCAAAATCTTCCCATCCAGCTTTGGGATCGATGGCGATGAGGTGGTTCAACAGCCAAAGACAAACTCCGTAGGCTCCTACAAACAACTCACTCAAGCTTTTTGCTCCCGTTTCATTACAAACACTAGAGTCCCTCGACCTCTCGCCGTTAACTTGTCCTTGTCCATGCATGAAGGAGAAACCCTGAAAGCGTACTCGGATAGGTATTGGGAGGTGTATAATGATTTGGATGACAACCATGATAATGTCGCTATCAAGACGTTCAAAAGCGGTCTCCCCACTGGGCACGGCTTAAGGAAATCCCTCACTGGAAAACCAGTTGCTAACGTCCAACGGCTAATGGATAGGATCGACAAGTACAAGAGAGTGGAGGAGGATCACCTGCAAGGAAAGGAAAAGGAGAAGGTTACCCCCACCCCTAAAGCCAATGATTTCGGGGGAACGTCACAATCCTGGTCAGCCAAGGAGAGATTTTTCGCGACGGGTTGGGCGGAGAGCGAGCCCGAGCGCTGAATGCCGTATTGAGAGAGCCAATACAACAGTGCACGGAGAAAGTAAGGGATGAACCCTATTTCGTGGCGGGAAAGATGGCTGGAGACCCCGCCAGGCGAAACCAAAACTTGTATTGCCACTATCATCGGGGACCACGGGCACACTACGAGGACTGCAGGAGTCCGTGGAATCACCTAGATCAATTGGTCCGAGAAGGAAAGTTACGTCACCGCCGCACCCATCAAGCGGCCATCCCGGCCAAGCAACACAAGAACCTCGAAGGGACGTGTCTTTAAGACCCCCCACTGGGACGATACATGTCATCCTCGCCGCACCAGAAAGAACTGGGCCGCCCATCCCCAGGGTATTAGCCGTGGATCATTTCCCCTACAAGGGCAGGCAAAGAGAGCCCAAGAGGTTAAGAAAGGGAAGCTCTTTGATACTGGGATTCTCGGATGAGGATAAAGAAGGAACAATTCAACCTCACGATGATGCCTTGGTGGTCACCTTGCGGATTGGGGGTTTTGATGTTAAAAGGGTGTTAGTAGATTCGGGAAGTGCGGTGGAGATAATGTACCCCGACCTATACAAGGGGCTAAACTTGATGCCAGAAGATTTAACGACTTATGATTCCCCCCTCCTCGGCTTTGAGGGGAAGCTTGTCACGCCAAAGGGGCTAATCATTGACCGCCCGTCAGATCAAGGGCGGAAGTGGTGGAGGTGAATTTTATCGTGGTCGACGCTTATTCACCCTACACTGCGATAGTTGCAAGGCCATGGATCCACGACCTAGAGGCCGTGACCTCCACACTTCACCGTAAAGTAAAATACCCATCCCAAGGACGAGTAGAAGAAATCCGAGGAGATCGAGGCCTTGGCCAGGAAATGTGTGGTGGCCGCCGTTTTACATCGGCCCTTGATCGAGTCCTCGGACTCAAAAAGCTTATAGCAACCAACCTCCTCGGTGAAGCATAACGAGGGGCTGGCCGAGGAGATAAGGTGTGAAGGCCTAGATAAGATTGCTGTCAACGATGACCCGGAGAAGTTCTTTCAGGTCGGCTCAATTGCCCTCTCAAGAAAAGGAGGAACTGGTCAGATTTCTCGGAGAAAACGTCGATGTATTCGCTTGGGACGCCTACGATGCCCCGGGCGTCGATCCCGGCCTTATTTGTCACCACTTGAACGTCAACCCCTCTTCCACTCCGAGGAAGCAGCCACCCCGACGCCCTTCAAAGGAGCACGCTAGTGCCGTGAGAGACAAGGTGGCAAAATTAAACAGGGCGGGGGCTATCAAAGAGGTCTTTTATCCCGAATGGTTGGCAAACACAAAGGTGGTAAGGAAGAAGACGGGGAAGTGGAGGGTCTGCGTAGACTTCACGGACCTGAACAAGGCGTGCCCCAAGGACCCATTCCCCCTACCCAAAATTGACCGATTGGTGGACGCAACCGTGGGGCACCCTCGAATGAGTTTCCTGGACGCCTTCCAGGGCTATCATCAGATACCCCTTGCGCTAGAGGACCAAGAGAAAACGGCTTTCATGACGCCCATCGGAAATTATCATTATAAGGTGATGCCGTTCGGGCTAAAGAACGCGGGTTCAACATACCAAAGGATGATGACTCGGATGTTCGAGCCACAACTGGGCAAAATCATTGAGGTGTATATAGACGATATGGTCGTGAAGAGCAAAAGGGTGTCCGAGCACGTGAAAGACCTTGGAACCATCTTCGCTATCTTGAGGGAGCACCGGTTACGGCTGAATGCCTCCAAATGCTCGTTCGGAGTCGGGTCGGGGAAATTCCTAGGGTACATGGTCACCCACAGGGGAATAGAAGTAAGTCCTGATCAAATCAAAGCCATTAACGACCTACGACTCCTCGGAACCCAAAGGAAGTGCAGAAGCTCACCGGCATGATTGCGGCATTAAACCGATTCATATCGCGATCGGCAGATCGATGCCGGCCTTTTTACCTCCTTATAAACAAGTGGAAAGAATTCAAATGGTCGAGGATTGCGTTCGAGCTTTCCAAGAAGCTTAAAGACTACCTGTCCCGACCACCCATCATGTCCATCCTGAGGCGGGCGAGGTGTCTTTGTTTGCCTACATCGCCGTAGCTCCCCACGCCGTAAGCCTGGTACTAATACGGGATGATAATGGGGTACAGCGACCGGTGTACTATGTGAGCAAATCACTTTGCACGAGGCCGAGGTCCGATACCTACCTATAGAAAAGGCCATTCGGCGATAGTGCATGCAACCCGTAAGCTTCCCCATTACTTTCGGGCACATATGGTCATCGTTCGACTCGGCTTCCCCTTCGAGCCGTGCTTCGAAGCGCTGACTACACAGGAAGGATCGCCATGTGGAGTGCTCTTTTGGGGGCTTTTGATATTAAATATATGCCCAGACCCTCCGTCAAAGGACAGGTCCTCGCAGACTTGGTAGCGGAGTTTGCTTAACCCTCTATAGAAACGACGACCGAGAAGAAAGACCTAGGTGGAAAACTGGTTGGCGCAGTTTCAATCGGGGTGACCACGCATTGGAAGATCTACGTGGATGGCGCGGCCAACCAGAGAGGATCGGGAGTTGGGATAGTTTTAATATCGCCGGACGGCGCCGTTATTGAAAAATCATTGAGACTTGGATTCTCGACTCACGAACAATGAAGCCGAATACGAAGCCTTACTTCAAGGGATGGCAATGGTTCAAAGATTGGGTGGAAGAGTAATAGAAGCATTCTCGGACTCCCGAGGTTAGTGGTCGGACAAGTGATGGGAGAGCTAGAAGCTCGAGATACTAGGATGCAAGAGTATCTGGGACAAGTCAAACGACTACGAGACGAGTTTGAATCCTTCCATCTCGACGCACATTTCCAGGAGCGTAAACACTCATGCGGACTCGCTGGCCACTCTAGCCACGTCCTCGGCATGCGGTTGCCTCGAAAAATTCTTGTCGAAGATCTAGTCAAGGCCAGTCCCATCGCAAAACCCAGCCCAAGTCCATCGAGATAAGACAGAGTCCCGATTGGATGGACCCCATAAGGAATTTCCTCCAAGACGATATCCTCCCGGAAGAAAAACTTGAAGCCGAGAAGATACGTAGAAAAGCTCCTCGTTTCGGCTATCGAGAACCGTAAACTCTATCGGCGCTCCTACTCGGACCGTACTTACTTTGTGTACATCCGAGAAGAGTCCGAGTCTCTTCTTGAGGAGTTGCATGAGGGAGTATGTGGGAGTCACACCGGAGGAAGATCACCGCGCACAGGCACTCACTCAAGGATACTGGTGGCCGAACATGCGAGAGAGGCCCGGGAATACGCCAAGAAGTGCGATCGGTGCCAAAGATTTGCTCGAATATCCACCAACCAGGAGGGGTGCTCAACCCACTCTCCAGTCCATGGCCGTTCGCGCAATGGGGCCTCGATATTGTCGGGCCTTTCCCCAAGGTCTGCGGGGAACAAGCGATACATAATAGTCGGAACCGATTACTTCACTAAATGGGTGGAGGCTGAACCTTTGGCCAACATCGGGGACGTGGATGCACGAAAATTATGCGGAAGAACATTATCACCCGCTTCGGAACTCCGAGAACACTCATTTCCGACAATGGCCTCCAATTTGACAAAAGAATTTTAGGGAGTATTGCCGTGAATTTGGGATCATTAATCGATATTCCACCCCTGCATACCCCCAAGGAAATGGGCAAGTCGAGGCCGTAAACAAGGTCATAGTGAACGGATTGAAGAAAAGACTAGATGAGTCAAAGGGGAGATGGGTAGAAGAACTACCGCACGTCTTATGGACTTATCGGACAACGCCGCGGCGCTCAACCGGTGAAACCCCCTTCTCAATGACTTATGGGGCTGAAGTCGTGCTTCCGATCGAGAACAATTTCCCCACGTTGAGATCTAGCTCGTTCACCCCAAGCGATAACGATGAGTTGCTAGGAAGAAGTCCGGACCTAGGCGAGGAGAGAAGGGAAAAGGCCACGATTCACATGGCCTATTATCACCGTGTTGAGACAAGGGTATGATGCTAACGTCAAATTGCGACCTTTGGGTCCAGGTGATCTTGTGATGAGGAAGATCCTTGGCAACGCAAAGAACCCCTCTTGGGGCAAGTTGGGGCCCAACCGGGAAGGACCATACCGAATCACATCCGTGGCGGAATAGGCGCCTACTACCTAGAAGATTTAGATGAAAAAGTTGTACCTCGACCATGGAATGTAAATAACCTCGGGAGGTATTATTATTAATGAGAATGGCTTAGCATACGTTTTCTTTCATGACTATCCGCCGCTTGACGGCCTACATTACAACTATTTATAATTTTTAAAAAGAACCTAAGTCCTGCATGGCTCCTCGGACCACAGACTTAGGGGAAAACGATACTTAAGCCAACTATTTATAAGTTTTAAAAAAGAACCTAAGTCCTGCATGGCTCCTCGGACCACAGACTTTTGGGGAAATTATTACTCATGAGAGTTCATAGTTTTAAATGAACCTAAGTCCCGCATGGCTCCTCGGACCCACGACTTTGGGGAAATTATTACTCATGACAATTCATAGTTTTAAGCGAACCTAAGTCCCGCATGGCTCCTCGGACCACGTACTTTTGGGGAAATTATTACTTATGATAGATTGAGAGATTATTACTTAAAGGAAATCATTTTTAGTGCGCGCGCGCAGCCTAACTCTATCGCAATCGTCAAATGCATTTGCGCAAAAATCCCATTATTGTTTTGACTGATATCCTGTGTCTACATTGTTGCAAATGTTTAAAATAAAAAGAGCATTACTGACACGCATCCGTAGTAAGCAAAACGAACGTCTTATATTAATATTCCAAGTACATTAGCAAGAGAGGTCCTTAAAAGCAAAGGAAAAGTAGGATAACTCTCATAAAAAAAAAAAAAAAAAAAAAAAAAAAAAAAAAAAAAAAAAAACTATTCACTAAGGTTGAAAACCTAGAAGGCTAAGCTTCAGCAGGAGGATCTTCTTTCTGCTCGGGCCGGGGAGGAGGAGCCTCGATGGTGGGATCTGCGGCGGGGTCCTCCGTCATATCGTTTCACAAGGGCGACATCAGGCACCGTCAGATCCTGCTCAGGAGCCACTTGGGCGTCATTAGGATTCGCACGGATCTCCCGAGGATAGAAGATACTCTCGGGCAATCTTAGTGCCGAATCCGCAGAACTCCCGCAACATCAAGAGCATGAGCCCATGAAATCTGCAGTAATCCCCGCATACCTCGGGAATCTCCTCGGATAGCCTGGCCTCCGTCTCTTCGGCCCCAAGGCTGTCGAGCGGCCTCCTTCTCGGCCTCTGTTGCCTCTCGGATCAGTGAGCATCCTCCTTTACCCGCCTCGGCTCATCCTCTACTTTTTGCATGGCGCTTTGAGGTCCCCTTTGCCCGCCTCTCGGTGTTAAGGTTAAGGCGAGCCGTGTACGATTGTTTGCGCTGGTCCTCCGCCGCTTTGGTCCTCGGCACTCTTCAAGCCACCCTCTGCACTTTTACGTCGGTTCTCCGAATCCTTGAACTCAGCCGTGAGTTTAATGTGATCATGCTTGAGGGACCCCAAGGCTTTCTCCACCTCTGTCCGAGCACGGGTCTCGGCCTCGGCCAGATTGCGGCTATTACGGCAAAACTCCTCGACCACGAAGACCTGCCGAGTAATCTGCAGACAAAAACAAGAGTGTCCTTAAAAGAAAAATATATAATCTAACAGAGCAAGTAAATGGACAAAACAAGAAAAGGATTACTTACCAGTGAGATCCCTTTTAAGGGATAGGAAGAGCTCGGACCGAGTGCACCGCTTTGTAGGCCTCCATGTCCCGAGGAAGAAGTAGGGGCTGCTCTAAGGCCTCCGCCACGTACCCTGCCCGGCCACGATTATACTCTCGGACCGAAGCGATTGTAAGGAATGGCGAGCCCATCCAGCTCCAACTTTGGGTCCCATGGACGAGGGGAAGTGCGCACTTCAGCAAGGTTCCCCTCATCCCTGCTGTCCGAGGAGGTGCCCCTTCTGCTCCTTGGCGCACGAGTGGTTTTCTGCTGCTTGGTCGGCCGGGCAGCCCACCTCGCCTTCCTCGGGCGTGTCAACCGCCCTCTTCTTCTTCAGGTCCGGATTAACCTTAAGGCCAGGGTCCGAGACACCCTGGGGGACCACCGGGGGAAGGGTCTTGGCCTGTGATGGAGTTGGCCCCTTCGAAGATTGACCCTTCGGCGATCGACCTTTCCCTCTGGAGGACATCAACTCCTTCAAGGACTTCCCTTTTCTCGCCATGGGCTCACCTCTTCGCCTCGAGGTATCGTCCGAGCGAGATAATGATCGAGGAACACCAATCGCGAAATGTCGGTCTGCTCGGCTTGAGGATTGGAAGACTCCCTAAAGGATTTTGCTTGAATTTCCTCCTCGAAGTAAAACTCGTCTATTTCTTCCTCAAGAGAAAGACGGGAAGATTCGATTCCTTCTTCAATCGGAAGCAAAGGCGCCGGCTCGTTTGCGGGAGGAAGTCGCTCCCGCTAAGTAAGGATTTCGACCCCGGGCAAAGCACTACGGTGGCGGCGGTCGTGTGGAGCTAGGAACCCGTGTCGGGACACGTCAATCCTAGCCAACCTCGGACTGCCCGCCCTTATAGCGTGACCGTTTGCCTGGAAAGCTTTGCTCGGTGGCCGATAGCCCAGAACCGGATGGGCCGCACGCAATCGTCCGTCCTCGGTGGCGTAAATCTCCGACCTGAGAAGATAATTCAGCGCTGGCACATTCGTAAGGTCTATCCGAGGAGCGACGTGAATTTTGTCTACAAACAACCAAGAAAAGTGGGGTTAGCCCATGAAATTCTCCAATTACACGAAAAGCAAAAAAATAATAATAATAACCCCTTAACACCAAATCCTTTCCCAAAAAGGATCGATCCTAAAGACGCCGCACTTTGGGTTTCCCCGCCCGAGTTGGACAATGAATATCGTCGAACCACTCCCCGAGAAGCAATGAGGAAGTCATTCTTCACGGTCTTATTGGATACCGGAGACAAGAGATCAACCTAACATCCTCGTTCCGGGATTTAAGATAATACCCATCATCCCCGAGGCGGTGACACTCGCATGATAGGCCACATCATGCCAAGTGAGGCCTAGATTCATCCGCTCGTCTAAGACGTCTACACAGCCTAGTATCTTGAACATATTCGGGGCACATCGATACGGCGTCAACCTATGGTTGAACAGTACTCCCTTGTAATCCTACGCATGGGAAGTGTCATCCCTCCCTCTATGAAAGCAATCATGGGGATAACAACTTCCCCCTCAACTCTATCTGTCAGATTCCTTCAATAGGACAAGATCATGCAGCCCAACCCTCGGGGAATGCGGTATTTCTCCCTAAAGGCTCCCATAGCGGCTGGAATTTTTACTAGTTTTTCGAATCTACCCATCCGAATCGAACTGGGAAATGAAAGTAAAGACCGAAAAGAAAAGCAGAGTCCGAGGAGGAAATTGAAACGGTGAGAAAAGCGAAATGTACTTGGTACCTTCACAAAACGCTCAAGGGGACGCCTGAAATCTCTCTTGGAAGAAACGCCTCACAAAAACGGCTACGGCGGGCGTAACGGACGCAAGTATTCGTATGTCTCTCGGGATTCGGTGGAGTCCTCTGGTCTTTTGGGGTTTGTGAAATGCGGATGAAAGAAGAAAAATCGAACCCCACGACGTCTTATATAGCGGGGAGGAGAGAGAAAAGATCATCCCCGCCTAAAAATACGAAAAAAAACGATGGCCGTTCGATCCACGCCAAGCCGTTGGATGAAGGGAACATAACGCCTTCCAGTTAATGGCCACGCCTCGTAAATTGTGGCGCGTCAAAAGTAACGGTCCGCACGCACACCCGCACCCCACGACCTCCTTATTTCCCTCCACTCACAAATATCAAAACCCCGCTTTTCTCCTCGGAGGGAGGTTAAAACCGCAGCTTTGAGGGGCTATTGTGGGGACCGCCCAAAAATGATGGGCTATTCCAAACTCGGCCCGTCCGAGGAGCGTCCTATCCGAGGAGGAGCCTCGTATGCAGCATTACCCAATCCCAAAGCTCCAAGGAAACCCGTCCGAGAAGTAATTCCTCCTCGGACATCACGAAGCCCAGACGAGGAACTCGCTCACCCATTTCAGCTCACCTTCCCAACATATAAAATGAATTAAATCCAAAATATCTCACGGAAAGCTACCACCACATTAATTGCGCCCAACCACCCTCTTGGCCGCATTAATGAGGAAAAGACTCTGAACAAGACCGCCTTGGCCTCTGCAACTCACGGAGGGACTGATGAGGGCGTCGATGGGACAGTGCTCGGTGGACGCCTAGATGGTCAACAGGTGTAAGGTTGAGATGAAAAGGAGAGAGAGATATAATGTAGTGGAGTCCCTCAAAGGAAGGGACGGCAGAATTGTAAGAGGAATGAAAGAAATAAAATCAGACTTGAGGAATCCTTCTTTACATTCTCATTTCTTTCGCAAAACAAGATACCTTACATGCATAAGACCTAATAGTTTCACTGAGGCCAAGTTTTTTAACCCATCCTCTACAAATATTTATTGTGGGTTGTGCTTTGGGCCAAGGCCCGATCAACAGAAGTTGGGCCTGGAAAATCGTGCAACCACATGTTTAATCCCACATTGAAAAGGAGAGAGCCTATTTTATTCTTTTTAATTGTGGTGATTAATGGGCTAACATAAATTGTCTCAGATATTGGGATAGATACGTGCGCAAGGGGAAGATGAAGGGTGGAGGTATCCAAATTGTGTTATTTCCATTATTATTATGTTTGCTCCAACAGATATCACAACCTAGAATATATTATTTAGATGTTGTTTTTTATGTTTCCCTCCTTAAGATTCAGTTATGTGATTGTACTTAACTTAAAATACTCTTTCATTCCATGAGAAAAAACCACATGATTGAATCTTAAGAGGAGATCCTAAGAAATATCAACTAAGTTTTGTTCAAAACAATTAACATTTCAATTCCCAATCAAACTTAAATTCTCAAATGCTTGAAACCATCATATAAAAACAAATAGGACCTTACAATTACCATTTTTGTATAATATTGTAATAAAATTTAACCAATTTATTTGTTTCACAATGGATAAATAAAATTTTGCTAATTCTAACCCTTTTTTTTTTATCAAAAATAAAAATAAAAATAAATTATTTCTACCTTTTAAAAAAAAATAATAAATACTAAAATTTTGCTAAAAATTAACTTAGAATTTCTAGATATATCCCACTCTATACATATCAATCTATTGCTAGTGCATGAATCAAATCTCTTCGGAAATACATTTTATCACCTTGAACTATACTTCAAATTATACCTTGCACCTTTAACTTTTATAATGCATGATTAATGCTCTAAACTATAACACATGTTACACTTTGCACCCACCATCAATTTTGCCGTTAGATAGCATCAAGTGAAAAAACTCAATTGTTCATCTTCTCAATCCTGTAAAAACAAAAGAGAAATTACATTTTACCATCTTAAATTATATTCTCAATTACACTTTCCAACCTAAACTTAGGACTTTTTCTTCAAGAAATGAATATAATTAACAGCAAGATGCATAGTGTAACACTTGTTATAATTTAGGAGTGCTAATTGTGAATTTTAAAAGTTTAATGTCCAAAATATTTCTAAAAATAATCTATATATATAAAAAATAGGTAAAGTAGAGAGAAAATCCAATTAGATTTTAAATTGGAATTCAATTAGAGTCTAATTTTGCGCCACATATCCTATCTAATCTAAGTTTTTAAATTTTTGTACCAAGTGAATTAATTCAATGTAAAAATTAGATTTTAAATAGAGTTTAATTTTGCAACGTGTGTCCCATATAATCTAAGTTTTTTTAATTTTTAAACCAAATAAGTTAATTTAGTGTAAAAAACAAGGAGTCCAATATAAGTAAACCATAAAAAACATAATTTTTAAATGATTTTATATTTATGAGTTTTTTTTTTTTTTTTTTTTTTTTTTTTTTTTTTTTTTGTAGAACTAAAAACAATTTAAGTTTATAAGTCATCTATATATATATTAATAGGTAAAACTGAGAGAAAATCCAATTAGATTCCAAATTGGAATTCAATTAGAGTCTAATTTTGCGCCACGTGTCCCATCTAATCAAAATTTTTAAAATTTGTGTACCAAGTTAGTTAGTTTAGTGTAAAAATTGGATTTCAATTAGAGTCTAATTTTACAGCAAGTATCCTATCTAATCAAAATTTTTTAATTTTTGTACCAAATGAGTTAATTTAGAATAGAAAACGAGGAGTCTAATATAAATAAATCATAAAAAATATAATCATATATCTAACACTATATATAAAATTAGAGGAAGAGAGAGTTTGAATGATTTTATATTTATGAGCCTTTTTTTTATAACTAAAAACAATTCAAATTTATAAATCCTCTCTCTCTCTCTCTCTCCCTCTCTCTCCAAAATCCATTTAGATTCTACAATTGTAGTCCAATTTTGCGCCATGTGTCCTAAATTATTTATTTTTAGAGAGAGTTTTATTTCTTAATTTTGGAATCAAATGTCGGAACTTATCATAAATATTCATTAAATGAATTATTGTGTACAAAAACCAAACAATCTAGAATTAATGAACATAAATTTTTTTAAAAAAAATAGATAATTTATATTTTCTATCTAATAATATTCTTATAAGACTTTTTAAAGAATTAAAAAAATTATAAGAATGACTATTAATAATATTTAAATTATATAGGTAAGAATTATACTACTATACATCTTAATATGTATTTTTTTTTTTGAGAAATTAATATGTATCTCTCAAGTATATCCATTAATATACATGTAGGTTACAAGATATTTGATAAAGTAGTGCATGTAACTCGTACTTTGACATTTCCTTAATCAAACTGAAATCAATTTGGATTTTGGCATCGTCATATAAAAACACACGTACATACATTTGATTTTGAGGTACGAGAAGCAGGGTGAGTTGTACACGCGAAACAAAAAATAAATGGCATCACCATCATCTTCGTTTATAGCGGCGGCGGCGGCGAAGGCCGGGCCGGCGCTCCGCCGTCAGGCCATAAGCATAACGGAGGAGGCGGCGGTCAGGATCCGGAAGCTGCTAGAGGATCGCCAGAGGCCTTTCCTCCGCCTCGGCGTCAAGGCTCGTGGCTGCAACGGCTTGTCCTACACCCTCAACTACGCTGGTATATATGGTTCTCTCTCTTTTTCATTTCTTGCCTTAACTCAATTCCCCAAATCTTGTATTTTGTTTCCCATATGCCTCAAAATCCAAAATTTATGTTAAAGTTTGTATGTATATTAATCGAGGTTTACAAGAGAATTCAATTCAAAATTATAGAATTCTACTAATGATTTGGTTCCCAATGTTGTGGGAATTTGGTAATGAAGGAATCTTTCATTGATTCATAACCTGAAAACATTAGGTGGGACACACATGCTTGTAACAAGTGCACAAGGCAGGTTGTCTGATTGACCTAGTTAGTAGTCTGTAAATTAATGCCTAAACTCGAATCTTCCACAAATCCTGCGGGTAGTGGAGACTTTACCGATTGAGCTAATTTGGAGACGGCATGAAAAGAACCTATTAGTACATATATATATATATATATATTTATATATTTGTACAACAATTTTAACTTTTGGTTCTTAGAATTACTATGCATTCCCCCCTTCTCCTTCAAGAAATTGACAAATTGACCTCTGAAACTCCAAATTTTTTATTATCAGAACCATTCGTTTTATCATCTCTCATGGATCGCTTTCTCTTCACTGACATCTCTCTTAGAATTTATTGATTTGCAATGTTTGTACAACCTGCCAAACCAAGAATGTAAAAGGTGAAGAACCCAATTGCCAGGCATGCATAATTTGGTAAGGAAACAACCGCTGTAATTTTGCTTTCTATTCTCACCTCTTTTTTCTATCTCACAATAAATGTTAGTCACTTTTTATCTTTGAGAAAGAAAAAAAAATTAGTGTCTTTATTTTAACTAGAATGTTAATGTCTCTTAGTAATTGGTAATTGCTCTTTATGCTGTCATTAATTTAGAGGTCAATATTATTTTTAGGAAGAATTTAGTGGTTAACATGAGTTTTAACTTTGAAGTATAGTTATAAAGGTGTTAGGTATAGAATAATATGAAAAGATCAATAATTGACTTTTTTATATAAATAAATTATAATGTGGAAAATATAAATAATCATCCAACCTAGTTTGATCAAAGAACCTATAGCCACTTATTTTTTCAATTCTTTGTCTGGTCATATGTCTAAAACCATGATTAAATCAATATAATTTTTTATGAAGTTTTTGATAATTTAATAATTACAACAAGAGAGGAGAGATTTGAATCAAAGACCTTTTCGTTGAAAACACTAGGAAATAAGCTCTTAGCTATAATTCTCTATTCTTAATATGACTTTTATTAGATATGTAGAAAATGAGAAACTCAATTACAATGTTTGATTTTTTTTTTTTTTTTTCCAAAAGAAAAATACAGTTAGTTCAGAAACCAATGCTAATGATGGAACATTGACAACCTCTAATATTGACATCCAAATTTCTGAAAATCCTCAAATAAAGAACTTTGGACCCACCCCCTCCCCTAAGTTTGAATCCTAATTCCGTCCCTGCAGCCAACTAGAACCCACCTTTTTTTTTTTTTTTTTCCCTTTTTCAATTTATAAGAGGCACCCACATAGTGAGTCTTGAACCTTGGTTCAAACCCTCAAACACATTAGGAAGGAGGCATCGATAGCATAATTTTAGTTAATATAGTACACTTTTCTTTTTGATTGTGCTTGGTGGTTTTCTTTTCTTAATGGAATTATCATTCAAGTGCTGCTAGTTGTGTTTGTTTTGATGATCAATCAGCATAATAACATTTAGCAAAAAAAGCTACGGAGCATTTGTAGACATTAAGTTTTCTTCTTCTTTATATATATAGTTTCTTTCATATAAAATGTATCACTCTTAAGCATTTGAGGAGAGACTCAAGCCCTTTGGCTTATGTTACAGCTTTAATGTGTGGTTGCATTCATGTGTTCAGATGAGAAGGGGAAGTACGATGAATTGATTGATGACAAGGGTGTGAAGGTACTGATTGATCCAAAGGCCATGATGCATGTAATAGGAACCAAGATGGATTTTGTTGATGACAAACTCAGGTACAGAAAACATGTGACACCATTGTTGCACTTTTATATTAGTCCATTATATGATGCAAACTGACATCTACAACACAAATGTGGATTTCGTATGCTGCATTTACTGCTTACTTTGTTATTTGCTGTCATCTTTTCCCCAGATTAGGAGGGGGAAATTTTGTTCTAGAAATACCGTGATTTGTGATGAAATGGTATCATACCCACAGCATTATGGTTGTTTAAAATAATTATTGTATACTATCAAAAAAAAGTTATTGTATAAAAGGAGGTTATTTTTTCATTTTCCTATCTCAAGGCCAAAGAGAAGTGTGGAAGAAGTGATTCATCATTAAATGTTTCTTGATTCACAATAACATGACCAAAACTTTAAAAATATAATTTGGTATATACTTCTTTCGTAATGTTCCAGAATTTATTTTCAACAACAAAAGAACTAAAGTTGAACTTATTAAAGTTTTGTTTTGAGTAGAACATCCCTTCTGTAAGCAACTGAAGTACTTTCAAGGATGTATGTGAAATAAACAAACAAAGAAATAAATAATTTCTTGGGCACCTATTCACTAATTCTTGATTTTTCTTTTCCAAATCCAGATAATCTGTGTTCACTCCTTTCCTGATTCTCCTTTCTGTTGACTCTCATTTTTTTCCTCTTTTTTGTGGATACAGATCGGAATTTATTTTTGTTAATCCAAATTCTAAAGGAGAGTGTGGGTGTGGAGAGTCTTTCATGACAATGAGTAATTCAGAGGCTACTAAGCGAGGTGGTAGTTAGAAGTGGTTATGATAATGAAGTCACTCTTACTAAATTCTAGCCCCTAGAAAGCTTGTATGTTGCCAAGCTGGAAACACAGAGATTAGTAGCAATGTCTGGTCAAAGCAGAGCCAAGGTCCTCTTTCTTTCTTTTTTTTTTTATTTTTTTTTTTTTTCCATATAAGCTGACAATTTTTACTTTTTGTGGCACTGGCCTTGTTTAGTTTCACCACGTTAACTATGAGTGTAGTAACTGGAACATCTCATATTGTCATTTGTTGTAAATAAGAGATGATTATACATTTTACTATTTGGTGTAAATAAGAGATGACTATACTTTTTACTAGTGGTCTGCTTGTTTTTGGATATGTATATTTTTTCAGCTTTGCAATAAAATCAATGTGATGGTGTATGAAAGATGATCTATTATTTTTCTCTGGAAAAATGTCATGGAAATTATTTTTGTTGATCAAGAGCCATCTCGTGTATGATGTCATGGAAATCTTATTCCAGAAACCCCATGGGCCGATAGTGTAGTGGATTAAATTTGGGACCTCATGCCCTAGACCAATGAATTCATCACCCGAATAACCACGTGTGAGCGCAAGTATTTTTCTGAAATATGGTGGTATATACAATTTCTGAAAATAAATAATTATATCCTATTTTATATCAACCGTTCTCTTTATGATGCTGGATTACTTCAATTCCCAAACTTTGGTGGGACTACAATTGCAAATTGATTACCAAACTAAATTTTATGCTAATCAGATTTAAACTTAGAATAACAACCCCAACTCTTAAGTTTGTACAGAGAAAGTCTGCAATTTAATGGTCATAACAAAAATTCACAACTCCCAAAAAAAAAAAAAAAAAAAATTTGCTTATCACCTCAAGCCGTGCTCACAAGAATCTATAACTTAATTTTTTTTTAATGGCCCATTTGTGAGGTGCTAGGTAAATTAGGTGGTGTTGTGAATTTTAGTTATGACCATTAAAGGATTAAAAAACGTGATCTAACCCTTGATGTATCATGAATTTGGCATGTTCTTCCATCTAATCCAAATATCATTCCTGATTTTTATTGGTTTCATTGCTCATGCACTCAACAAATAAAACTTTGTCACGTTGTAAATACACTTATTCCATTTCTTTCACATAAGCTTAGGGTGGTAATTTGTGTTAGCGTGTTCAGGTTGGAAAAATGAAATTTAACTACAGGGGTCAATCCTAACTTGATCTATTTAAAAATCATATAAAAACCATTTAATTGTAACACGATTTTTTTTTATTAAGCAAGTTGACATGACATGACCCGTAACTCACATACTATACATGTTGTGTTGGAGTGGGTTGACACGAATATGATCCATTCAACTAATTTGATAAAAATGTATGGGTAATAGTCAATAGCCTTGAGGTTTGGGCTAATTTGTGTTAGCGTGTTCAGGTTGGGAAAATGGTATTCAACTACATGAGTCAATCCTAACTTGATCTATTTAAAAATCATATCAAAATCACTTAATTGTAAGACGATTTTTTTTTTTTTTTTGTGTGTGTTAAATTAAGCAAGTTGACATGGCATGACCCTGTAACATGCTTATTGTACATGTTGTGTTGAAGTGGGTTGCACGAATATGATCCATTCAACCAATTTGATAAAATGTATGGGTAAAATACAGTTAATAGCCTTGAGGTTTGGGCTAATGCCAATCAAGTTCAAGACATTTCAAAACTAACTAATTTTGTCTCTAATCACCATGAGAGAGAGAGAGAGAGAGAGAGAGAGAGAGAGGCGAAAAATGAATAATAGTTTAGGTACCAAGTTGGGTTAGGGACCAAATTGGTTAATTTTGAAATGTCTTGAATCTAGTTGGTTATTGCCCAAACTTCAAGGGTATTATTGACTATATTTTACCCAAAATGTATTGGATTAACATGGACTGATGGACATAGCCCATTTCAACATATTTTTAGGATTCCAAGGCTCAAAATGAAAAATTTATCAATATATCCATAACAATTCTTTTAATTACACAATTCTATATTTAATATTTAAATTTAAGGAATTGACTCACTCATTAATTATATTAAAACTAGTGTACAATTCCGTGCATATATATAGGTACAATTAAAAATAATCACAATTGCACGATTCAAATTATACCTTCATTTTTTAAAAAAGAGGTTCAAACTATACGGTATTAGCTTACACCTTTTTTAAACCATAAATTTCTAAAATATGTAATGGTTCATCATATATATATATAGTATATAATTAGATTTAGACTCTTCAATTTTTGCACCCAATAATTCACTTGCTACAAAAATAAAAAAATTAGATGGACACGTGGTTCAAAATTGGATTCTAATTGAAATCCAATTTAGAATCTGATTGAATTTGGACTCTTCGAGTTTTGCATTAATAATTCACCTGACACAAAAATTAAAAATTGATGGGACACGTGGCACAAAATTGAGAACCCAATTAAAGTCTAATTTAATTTTCTTTGAACTTTGTCTTTTAATATATACTAGCTTGTAACTCCATGCATATGCATGAATACACTTAAAGATATACAATAAGATGCATAATATAATTCTTATATATATAATTTAAATACTATTGATAGTCATTTTTATATTTTGTTAACTTTTTAAAAAATTTTGTAAGGATATTATTAGGTATAAAATATAAATTTTAAATGTTTTTTTTTTTTAAATTTATTGTGAAGCACTTTTTTTTTTTTTTTTTTTTTACAATTCATTTATTCTAGACTTTTTTGATTTTTGTACTTAATAACTCACTTGGATGAATATTTATGATGTGGTCCTTCATTTAATTCTAAAATTAAGAAATAAAACTCTTTAAGAATAAATAATTTATGACTTATGGCGCAAAATTGGAACTCTAATTTGGAATTGTAATTTGAGTTTCTCTCAGCTTCACCTATTATTATATATTAACTTGTAACTCTATGCATATGCATGGATACGATTAAAAATATACAATAAGATATATAATGTAATTCTTGTATATATAATTGAAATACTATTGATAGTCATTTTTATATTTTGTTAACTCTTTAAAAAAAAAAATTGTAAGGATATTATTAGGTATAAAATGTAAATTGTAATTTTTTTTTTTAAATTTATTGTGAAGCATTTTTTTTTTGATTCATTTATTCTAGACTCTTTGGTTTTTGTACTTAATAACTCACTTGGATGAATATTTATGATGTAGTCCCACATTTGATTCTAAAATTAAGAAATAAAATTCTTTGAGAATAAATAATTTAAAACATATGGTGCAAAAAATTGGAACTCTAATTTGGAATTCTAATTTGAGTTTCTCTCGGTTTCACCAATTATTATATATATAGATGTGGGGCCAGGGGACTCGGGGCCCGTGCCGAGGAGGTCGTGTGCCGAGGACGAATGATCACAGGCCGAGGTGTCAAGGGGAACAGCTGAGGACGACCCTATCCTCGGCACTCCAGGATTTCAATGGGAAGAATAGCGTCTCGATGAAGGCTATCCCCGAACAGCCCCCTGAAGGGGATGTGGGTGGAATGGGGCCCACGTGGAGGTACAGTGCAAAATTGGATCAAGGAAAATACGTCCCTTCCGCATTAAATGTACTCGCCAACGTCCTGGTCATGTTATTGAGAAAAGACGCTTGGGCGGTGTGACTTCGATTATCGCAACTAACAGAAAGTAAGGGGGAACAAACATGGGACGGGTACAAAAGTAACACACCTGCCTGACCAACAAGTGGAGGGCTAAGATCAACCAAGAAGGACTATATAATGTAAAAGTTAGGGCGCCAAAAGGAAGGGGGGCTGGGAAAAATAGCCAGAATCCAGAGCCTCCCGGCCGCCTCCGGGGAAGACTCCTAGGGCGAAAACGGCTTAACCATGTATGAACACTACGAAAAACCCACCGTCCGGTGACCAAGGCCTAGCCTTTCAAACCCACGCTCTACAAATGATATTGTTTGGGCCTTTTTACGTGCGAGCCCAATATCGTTTTGGGTCGTTTCCAAATCGTGTCCTTACAATTATTGTGGGGCCAGGGGACTCGGGGCCCGTGCTGAGGAGGTCGTGTGCCGAGGACGAATAATCACAGGCCGAGGTGTCAAGGGGAACAACTGAGGACGACCCTATACTCGGTACTCCAGGATTTCAATGGGAAGAATAGCGTCTCGATGAAGGCTATCCCGAACATGCCCCTGAAGGGGATGTGGGTGGAATGGGCCCACGTGGAGGTACAGTGTAAAATTGGATCAAGGAAAATACGTCCCCTCCGCATTAAATGTACCCGCCAGCGTCCTGGTCATGTTAATGAGAAAAGACGCTTGGGCGGTGTGACTTGATTATCGCAACTAACAAAGTAAGGGGGAACAAATTGATGGGACGGGTACAAAAGTAACGCACCTGCCCGACCAACAAGTGGAGGGCTAAGATCAACCAAGAAGGACTATATAATGTAAAAGTTAGGGCGCCAAAAGGAAGGGGGGCTGGGAAAAATAGCCAGAATCCAGAGCCTCCTAACCCGCCTCCAGGGGAAAGACTCCTAGGGAGAAAATGGCTTAACCATGTATGAACACCACGAAAAACCCACCGTCCGGTGACCAAGGCCTAGCCTTTGAAACCCACGCTCTACAAATGATATTGTTTGGGCCTTTTTACGTGCGAGCCCAATATCGTTTTGGGTCGTTTCCAAATCGTGTCCTTACAATTATTGTGGGGCCAGGGGACTCGGGGCCCGTGCCGAGGAGGTCGTCTGTCGAGGACGAATAATCACGAGCCGAAGTGTGAGGGGGAACAGCTGAGGACGACCCTATCCTCGGCACTCCAGGATTTCAATGGGAAGAATAGCATCTCGATGAAGGCTATCCCCGAACAGCCCCCTGAAGGGGATGTGGGTGGAATGGGGCCCACGTGGAGGTACAGTGTAAAATTGGATCAAGGAAAATACGTCCCCTCCGCATTAAATGTACCCGCCAGCAGCGTCCTGGTCATGTTAATGAGAAAAGACGCTTGGGCGGTGTGACTTCGATTATCGCAACTAACAGAAAGTAAGGGGGAACAAATGATGGGACGGGTACAAAAGTAACGCACCTGCCTGACCAACAAGTGGAGGGCTAAGATCAACCAAGAAGGACTATATAATGTAAAAGTTAGGGCACCAAAAGGAAGTGGGGCTGGGAAAAATAGCCAGAATCCAGAGCCTCCCGGCCCGCCTCCAGGGGAAAGACTCCTAGGGCGAAAACGGCTTAACCATGTATGAATACTACGAAAAACCCACCGTCCGGTGACCAAGGCCTAGCCTTTCAAACCCACGCTCTACAAATGATATTGTTTGGGCCTTTTTACGTGCGAGCCCAATATCGTTTTGGGTCGTTTCCAAATCGTGTCCTTACAATTGGCGTCGTCTGTGGGAAGGCTTGTGTGTTGGCATAGGGGGTAGGTCGAGAGAGTTCCCTTGTCATTTCTAAACAGTTGGTTATAGAGTTCTAGTGTAAAGTTCCGCTAGGGGCTATGGTTCTTGATTAGGGGCTGCGCTTGGTAGCGTCAATCGCATGGATGGTTCTAGGGGCTTGGCCGAGGAGATAATTCCCCTAAAGCCAAGGTCCCACTCCAAAACTGAGTTTTGGACAGAACCAAGGCATTGCATGGTCCTCGGACTCAAGCCTATGGGGAAACCAACTACTTGGATGAGAAAACTGAGTTTTTGATAGAACCAAGGCATTGCATGGTCCTCGGACTCAAGCCTATGGGGAAACCAACTACTTGGATGAGAAAACTGAGTTTTCGACGGAACCAAGGCACTGCATGGTCCTTGGACTCAAGCCTATGGGAAAACCAACTATTTGGATGAGAAAACTGAGTTTTGGACAGAACCAAGGCATTGCATGGTCCTCGGACTCAAGCCTATGGGGAAACCAACTACTTGGATGAGAAAACCGAGTTTTGGACAAAACCAAGGCACTGCATGGTCCTCGGACTCAAGCCTATGGGGAAACCAACTACTTGGATGAGAAAACTGAGTTTTGGACAGAACCAAGGCATTGCATGGCCCTCGGACTCAAGCCTATGGGGAAACCAACTACTTGGATGAGAAAACTGAGTTTTGGACAGAACAAAGGCACCGCATGGTCCTCGGACTCAAGCCTATGGGGAAACCAACTACTTGCATTGCATGGTCCTCGGACTCAAGCTTATGGGGAAACCAACTACTTGGATGAGAAAACTGAGTTTTGGACAGAACCAAGGTATTGCATGGTTCACGGACTCAAACCTACAGGGAAACCAACTACTAAGGGAAATCTGGATACCAATTTGGTCCTAACAACACACAGAACATCTTGGATGATGCCTATATCTCCACCGAAGTAGGTTGAGACGCGAATTCAACATTCTATGAGTGTGGGAGATTCGCAACAACAGTATGCATCAGCAAGGGCAGCTAACATGTAATTTAAAGAAAGAAAAGAATTTCATATATATGGTTAATGAGTTCAACTACCATCAAACTACAAATTTTTCAAAACAAAAGGAAAAACAAGTTAAGTAATTAAACGGGAAACAAATACGAAGGCCGGCCAGGGCTGCTACTTCTTCAATATCGTCTTGACCACGTCCTCGGAAGCGCGGAGCAGACTAGTCTCGGGGCCCAAGGAGACATCCCCTTCTTGGGAAGGCTGAGCGGGGTCGGTATCGGTGCTTTTGGCGACCTCGGTTTCGATGCTCTTGGCGACCTCGGTAAGGGTAATTGCCTGTAGGGGCTGAGCAAGAATGGCTGGCTCCTCGGCAACAATAGTCTGCGCTCCACTCGCGGGCTCGGCAACCTCCTTGGGCATCTCGGGATTAATACCTCCAAGGGCTTCTATCGCATCATGAGGCTTTTCCCCCTCAAGCGACTCGCCAGGAGGGACGCTGATCTGTGCGACTTCCAACCGAGTAACCCCTGCCTCGTGTTGATCGCTCACAGCCTCGGAGCTTGCGGAGGCGGTCTCACTGAGGGCAGGAGGATAAAATATACTCTTCGCCTTCCACAAACCAGACGAAGCATCCACCCCAGCTCGTTTTAAAGCCTCTTCCCAAACCTCGAGAGCAAGATAGCCTCGTACACTCCAGGAATTTGAGCTTTAAGGACGACTTGGGTCTTAGCTACCCCCGCATTGTAACCATCATCCTCAGCCGTTTCCTTGGCGGCCTCGGCCTCGTTTCTGGCAAACTCGGCCTCTGCGCTTGGCCCTCATGGCTTCGTCACGAGCATACTCCGCCACGCCTTTGTCATGCTCTGCGCGCCGACTTTTTACCCAAATCCTTGATCAGCTTTTTAGCTATTTGCAACTGATCCTCGGCTTCTAGTAGACGTTTTGTTTGGTCCGCGGCTTGTTTTTGGGCGCTAGCTAAGCCCGCCGAGGCGCTATCGCTTCGCGAATAGTAGCTGTTAGGTCGGCCTTGGCCTTGATGAGGTCCGCCTCGAAAGTTTGGAGAGTCTTCGCGGCCGTTAAGCGCTTGGTGCGTTCATCTTCGGCCGCCTTACTCTTATTATTCACTTCTTCCTCCATCCTATAGGTGGACTGGAGAGCCTGCCAAGGGAAATAAATGCATAATTAATGACAAACCAGAAGCGAGAGTTAATAAAGCTTTAGGTTTCGAGAAACCTTACCATGCCCAAGTACCTCTTAGTACTGAGGAAGACCTCCCGCATCCTCATTTTCCTCAATCCATCCATGTCGGTGGGAAGCAGCATGGCTCTCCCTAGTGCGTCCGCCACGTAGCCACCCTCGCCATCCCCAAGGTCCCTCATGGACGCAGTTTCTAGCATTGGACCCCCATGAAGCATTGGGGCGGGAAGCCACGCTCTTGGAGAGGACCGGGCCTCGACCCCCTTTCCCTTGCCTTGAGAGGTTTGGACTTCAATCTCTTTACCCTTGCTTTGGTGCCCAATCTTGAGTTGTTTTGTACGCGGGGCTTCCTCCTTCTCCTTAGAAGGTTGCGATTTTCTCCCGTCCATGGGTTCCTTGCCCTTGGGGCTCCTCTTTCTCTTTGAATCGGTGCCTTCCGGCCGAGGAGGCAGAGATGGTTGGGAGGAAGCAAGAAGTTTGGGGCGAGGGGATTGTGGCTGTGACTTGGTGGAAGATGACCTAGTCCGGGCAATCCGGGGCCGAGGTGGTGGGGAAGGAGCATTGGGTTGTGGCGTTCCCTGTGAATCCTTCCCAAGCTGACCCTCGAGGAGTTCGAGTAAGGGGGGCAGGGGCATTCTCTTGAGTCCCATCTCGGCTTGAGAAGAGGTGCCTCCCGACGACAATTCCACCTCGGACAAGGCTGGATCACCTATGTCACCGGGAGGATCCTCGGGTTGGTGGTCTAGGTTAAATACCCCAAAACCTTCCTCGGGCTGGTCTAGCTCACCTTCATCCTCGGCTACGTGATGAGACGAGGAGGGGCCCACCGGTGGGATGTTCTTGGGGACAGATGGTTTCCGGGATATTAAAAATCCTTTCTCGACCACGGTAATTTTTGGAAGCCAAGGACGGCTGGCGCCGATCACGTGCCTTGCGTCCGCAAATGACTTCTGAACAGGAGGGTACCCTAGTATTTTGTGAGCGGCTCGGACTTGACCATCTCCGTCATTTACGAAAACTGCCGCTTGTAGAACAGTCTCCAAGTCCGCCCGATTGACTAAGGAAAAATGTCGTTGATAGGCGTGTGGATCTACAAAAAGAAAAACACGCATGCATGGTTCGTTCTTGAACAACATCAGCTTAGAATGGCGTAAAAGGTCATCGCCCTTCCATTCCCAGTACCCCACCTGGTTCTCCTTCTACTATGGGGCACGGATCGCCATCGTGCCATTCACCAGAGACGATAAGGAAATCCTTATTTAATCCCTTGTTGGAATCAGGGAGGCACTGAATTAGTCGAACCCTCTCGTCTCTCGTCTTCATATAGTAGGTTTTCCCCTTCAAATTTTGGAGATTATAGCACCAATTCACGTCATGGTGGGTCGGTCTTAGCCCCATCTTTTCATTTAAAGCATCCACGCAACCCAGAATCCTAAACACGTTGCCGGCGCACCGAGTGGGGGCTAATCGGAAGTGCTTGAGGTAACCCCTCGTCACCGGCCCCATAGGGATTCTCATACCCCCCTCTACAAAGGCGAGGACAGGAATTACCACCTCGCCCGTTTCCCTCTTATAGTGCCACTCCCCCATCTTACAATGCCTCGGACTTACGTTGGGAGGAATTTTGTAATCGGTGATGAACTTGTTCATCACCTCCTCACCGTCGACTAATTTCCTCGGTCTCAGTCTCGATTTAACCATTTCTATGATTTACTCAACAAACACAACCAGCAACGGGAGAAGGAAGGGAACTAGAGAAAAATAAACCCAGAAAAGAAAAAGCACGAGTTAATGGAGGCGGGGAACTTACATAAAAGAGGAAAGGTGCTTCGGATAGGCTTTTTGTGCTGGAGATAGACGTGAGTTTGGACGAAAGTTCAGATGAACCCAGAATATACGCTACTGAACTCTTAAGTGCAAAACTAAAGGGATAGATCCGTTCCAAAAAATCTCTTATACTTTCTAGGGTAATCGCACAAATTTTCCCGCCCATAAAGACCAAGGGATCACCACCGTTCGATCTTCATCACACAGTAGAACGTGGGAAACATAAAGCCGTCTGTATTTAATGAGGCCACGTTTCGCCTTCCAAGGGCTCTAGGAACGTGTCTAGGGCGGATACAAAGTTTCGAAAACCGATAGGTGACAAGGATTGACAGGCATTGGCGATATTCGATGTCATCAAAACCCTCTTATCCGTCCGAGGAGTCGGATAGCGGGATTTTGAGGGGTTATTGTGGGGCCAGGGGACTCGGGGCCCGTGCCGAGGAGGTCGTGTGCCGAGGACGAATGATCACAGGCCGAGGTGTCAAGGGGAACAGCTGAGGACGACCCTATCCTCGGCACTCCAGGATTTCAATGGGAAGAATAGCGTCTCGATGAAGGCTATCCCGAACAGCCCCCCGAAGGGGATGTGGGTGGAATGGGGCCCACGTGGAGGTACAAAGTGCAAAATTGGATCAAGGAAAATACGTCCCCTCCGCATTAAATGTACCATGAGCGTCTTGGTCATGTTAATGAGAAAAGACGCTTGGACGCCAGTGTGACTTCCGATTATCGCAACTAACGTAAAGTAAGGGGGAACAAATGATGGGACGGGTACAAAAGTAACGCACTGCACGACCAACAAGTGGAGGGCTAAGATCAACCAAAAAGGACTATATAATGTGAAAGTTAGGGCGCCAAAAGGAGGGGGGGCTGGGAAAAATAGCCAGAATCTAGAGCCTCCCAGCCCGCCTCTGGGGGAAAGACTCCTAGGGCGAAAACGGCTTAACCATGTATGAACACCACGAAAAACCCACCGTCTGGTGACCAAGGCCTAGCTTTTCAAACCCACGCTCTACAAATGATATTGTTTGGGCCTTTTTACGTGCGAGCCCAATATCGTTTTGGGTCGTTTCCAAATCGTGTCCTTACAATAGATATATAGATTAGTGTGTAATGTTGTGTATATGTACGGGTACAATTTAAAAAAATCACAATTATTTTGTTTAAATTATACTTTTTTTTAGAAGAGATTTAAATTATACATGGTATTAGTTTACACTTTTTTTAAACCATATATTTCTAATATATGTAATAGTTTCTCATTATATATATATATATATATATATATATATGATTTAGAATTTAATTAGTTTTAGACTCTTCAGATTTTGCACCCAATAATTCTTTTGCCACAAAAATTAAAAACTTAGATGGATGTGGTGGAAAATTAGACTCTAATCGAAATCTAATTTAGAATCTAATTAGATTTGGATTCTTCGATTTTTACATTCAATAATTCACTTAGTACAAAATTAAAAATTAAAAGATACACATGACGTAAAATTGAGAATTCAATTAAAATCTAATTAGATTTTTTTTATGAGTTTGGGCTATATATATATATATATATATATTTATAGATTAGCTTTGAGACATGAACCCATAAAAAATCATGCAGCAATTTTTTTATTATTTAATTTGAGAAGAAAAAATAATGCAGCATTCGTGTTGTGTTTGTGTCAATATCCCAAATACTGTTAAAAAAAAAAAATCCAAATTTAACTTAAAAGAGTCTTACTATTATATATAAATCCCAATCTCCCAAATTATCGAGTAAAAAAAAAAAAAAAAATTACAAAAGGAAGCTTCAATAGCGAAAAGAGGACTATTCACAAGTCAAGATTAAGTCAACGTTTTAGTCTGATCTAAATTCTGATCCTCGAATCAACGGCATTGTTTATGTGTCTGTACCTAAGTACCCCAAGTAATACTCCTTTTGTTTGTGTCCCAAACGATGAACCCACCGATTCTCCAACGGAGCATCCCAGACGACGTCGTACTCAACATCCTCGGAAGACTACCTGCGAAATCAGTGATAAGATTCAGATGCGTTTCCAAATCCTCGGACTCCTCGATCACCACCCCTTATTTCATCTCAACCCATCTTAATCACAACAACAACAACAAAGATTCCCATGATAATGGTTATGTCATACACGTGCCATCGCATCCTTCTTTTTGGTGGTCTCCTAACAACAGACCAGTCTGTACTGTCGCTTTCGACTGTACATTTGATAGGATTTCGGAGGTTAAAATTCCCTTCCATTTTTATTCTAAGCCTGCCCAACTAGTCGGTTCGTGCAATGGCTTATTGTGTCTCGCTGATTTCGGGAGTTTTAATGTTAATGTTATATATTTGTGGAATCCCAGCATTAGAAAATTCAAGAAGTTGCCTCGTACTTGCTTAGGAAAGTTAGAGAATGTTACACTCGGATTTGTGTATCATTCAGAGAATAATGACTACAAGGTTGTGAGGATTTCGTCTACTCCTTTGTCTACAAAGAAGCTCGAGGTGTACACATTAAGTTCGGATTCATGGAGAAAGGTTGGGGTCGAGTTGACAACAGATGTTACGTTCGGTTATGCATGGAAAATTTATTTTGCCAGTCCCATTGGTTTGTGGAGCTTTGCATTGGTTGGAATTGATTATGGCATTTGATGTCAACAGTGAGAGATTCAGTAAGCTGGCATTGCCTGATTGCTTGATCAAGGCAAACAATTGCGAGAGATTTCTTACATCATTCAAAGGGAAACTGACTTTTCATTACTTTTGGATGTAATGAACAACCTGGCTTTCCAAGCCAATACTCCGTATGGGTGATGAAGGAGTATGGTGTAGTTGACTCTTGGAATAAACTTTGCGTTGTATCATTTCAAAGAATAGCTTGTTTCTTTGGCTTTACTGAGTATGGTTCACTTCTGGTTTTCTACTGCAATGAACTGGTAGAGGGGCGGGAACTTAAGTTTGTATTAGTTGACACTGAAACTCTACGTGAGAAGAAGGATCCTGATATCCAACATCCTTCGTATGTAGCTACTTTCATGGAGAGCCTTATTTTACTTGATGGAGCAAATGTGGCGTGCATATAATAAGTGAAATCATTAGGGGTATGGATGAAGTGAAATCATTGTTATTTCTCTTCCTTTAGTTTAGTAGTTGGCATGACAGTATTGCTAAAAACTTTGATTTTTATATAGGTTTACCGAATCCTTTTGTGGCTATTATTAATTAGTATTTGATATTTGTATATGGATAGTTGTTGTGCACATACCCGCCAAGTCTGTCATTGTCAACAAAAAACAATGCTTGGCCAAGGAAATCCTTTTTTTGCTAGTGTGTTCCTCTGGTAGTGTTACAAAGAGTTAGATTGGTGCTCTCCTCACTTTAAATTAAAAAAAAAAAAAAAAAAAAAAAAAAAGAAGAAGATCTAAAACTGAGAATGTGGAAAAGGAGTAGCCAAGTGCAATTTAGTGAGCATGTCACCATTCCAAGGTCATGCTCCTACTTTCCCTGCTTCCAGCAACATGGCCTTGGTGGGTTTATGAACTACATTTACCTTAATATTGATGACAAGAAGCTAATTTATTTACATGGTCTTCGTTGGTTTCTGGCCCCTAAGTGATGTATAAGGGATGCTATTATCTCATGCTTGCTATATAATGGTGCAAGGACTATAACTTCTTATTAACATCATATACTTATTTTATTTTGTAGAAAATTAATTTGGGAGTTATATTGAAGCTGAATTTATGTTTACATCGACTTGGAAAGCTTTAATCAGACCATGGAGATTTGAGATTTCTATCAACCAAAATGACGAGAGAAAAAATCGGCTTCAGAATTCTTTTTAGATAGAGTTTGAATTCTACCATGCCTTTGATTTATAGAAATGGTTACAGAAAGAAATTGATGTCTCTAAGATGACAGATTTATAGAAATGGTAAGAAAAAGAAATAGTCTGGAAGCATTCATGCTGCAGCTTGTAGAGTTTGTGGAATTCAAATGATTTGATATGCTATCTGATATATGGCATATGTCTCAACGTGGGATGGTCTATTACTTCTTTAATTATCTGTCATTGGTTGAATTGATCATAGTGGCTTAAGTATGTGTTTCCTTTGATTGCCTGGAGACAGTAATATTTATTCGGAGTTGTATGGTCTGCTTTAGTATAATTTTTGAATTACTAAAATAGAATAGAAGAAATTTGAAGTAAGAGGCATAAAATTAGTGTTGCTAGTTCAACATAAATCTCTTAATACACAGTTGAAATAAGAGGCATACAAAGCCTTTTTCTGCATGAGAGGCATCTCTTTACATGATAGCAAGGTTATATATACCCAGATTATATTTTCCAAAATACTAATTACAGATTAGCTCATTCCCATAATTTTGGACATGAGATACATGGCAGTTCATATCTTGTGGGCTTCACTTGTAATCATCATATAAAGTGATGGGAAACTGCCATAATCCATGTCAAATGCATAGAACAACAGAAGCAACTTTTAAGCAAGGTGAAAAAAAAGGAAACAAATGGCAATCTTTACGGAAATAATCTCAAAGTGTGATCTATCACATATCCTCTTCATTTACTCTCTCTCTCTCCCCCAAAAAAATACATAATACACCATAACATACACCTGAACAAGGAACTTGAGGTCAGAGGATATTCAGATGGATAGTAGAGCAGGTCATAGTATTACAGTGGGTACAGAACAAATTCTTCTTGAATCAAGAAGTTGGTCACTGTTACATTATTAATTTAAAGTTTAGTAACAACTGAAAATCAAATTAAGATCCACTAGAAAGCCATAGTAATTCAATTGCAAAAATTAGATGTGTGGAATGAGAAATAATAGCTGATGCAATAAAAGGAAGCATGTCATTCATTTTTCTTTGCAGCCCTATTGGATTGCAAGCAACAAGAAGCATTAGATAGAATTAAAGAACTTAATCCATTTCTCCATTCTTCAAAGGAGAAAATAACTGGTTTTTTGACCATTCTTCTAGGGCATTATGCTGGAGAGCATTCATATGGATATAAGGCGTCTTTCTCGAATTAACCTCTCAGCATTTTTCCAATCTTCTGCCTTGCCTAGAGCCACTAATAGTGCACACATGACAGCAACACTTCTTCCATGACCTAAAATAGTAAAAATACAAGAGGAAAAGTTAACTCTAAATCTATAACACCTCACTACTCACAAGCATGACAACAAATTAGGCCAGAAGGAAATGCATGTTAAGAAAAAGCAACAGTTCTCATCAGCAATATAAATGATTCTGACGACAATCACAGCAGTAGAATTAAAAATTTTCTTAGTTCATATAGAAAATTGTAGGGTCTAGATTCTTTTAGTACTAGTTGTAATATGCATTTACTCTTCAATAAGTAGTGGTCATATGCCCCTTGCTAGAGACCAATTTAAAAGGAGACTAAGCAGCCAACCTAAAAATAAAATCCTGTGTTAAGAGCAGTGTTTTACTATTTGTAAGAATGGCAGAAATTTAATAAGAGAACCTGAGACCCATGCCAACCCATTTCCCCCTTTATCACTTTAGTTAAGGCCCGCATAGGAGTTGATTATATTAGTTATTTGAAAATTGGAACAACTTCTGTACCTTTAACCTCTAATCAGGCTGTGACATCCTTGGTAAAGCCTTTTTTGGTACCTAATTCTAGCAGGACATCCGAGCAATAAAATATTCCGCAGCCTGCACTAAATTTGTCATGTGGAAAATATATAAATGCCAAATCCCAGGAAAGGCAAGGTGTTTCCCCCTCCCATTGAAACACACAAAATTTTGCCATCTCCCCTTGTGGAAGAACTGCATTACTTTGTCTTGAACCTACTCTACCTGGCATACAAGCAAAATAAACCTTTTCCACAAGTTGCATTTAAGTACCAGTTAGCAGTCAGCTGCAGAACTTTCTTAGTCTGGTTACAAACAGGATCCCCTGTCCCAGCTGATACATGAGTATTAGTGACAGCACTCTAATATGGGTCCATGTGCACCTTTCCTAGAGCAACCCACCCCCATACATTACAAATCAACTGACAAACACCAAACCATGCTCATTGCTGGCTCCAGATTCATACGCAGTGCAAAAATCAACTATCTCATTCAGCAACAACAAAAAAAACTAATAGAACGGTAGAACAATTGTTCCCTAATTATCATCAGGCACACATTCAGGGATTTTAGTTCAAAATGATTTTATTAGAAGAGAACACGACAGTAAAGCATCATAGAAAAAGTATCTCAAGTAATATGAGATACGGCTCTCAGCACCTCTCAACAAATACTCCAAAGGCTACAAACCCCAGAAAGCATGAGACCTTAAAACTGAGAACATAAGAACTAAGAGCCACCCCATTTGAATTATCAATTGAATTCACTCCACAATCCTAGTCTACTTACATGGCCTCAGAATTAACAATAATATTAAACTAGGATACCCCATGATCTCCACCTAATTTCCTGAGATGATAATGAAGATAAATCCCCTAGCTTGTTTATTGTCTTATAAGATTGATGCCAAAGACATACAAGTCATTATGCTCACAATTTGTATGTGTGAGCACATGTGCAAAGTAATCATGTCTAAGACAGGCTAAAAACTAACATGAACTGTATTCAGCATTTTCAATTCACAAGACATAATTGGATGCTACGCCATCCGGTCTTAAAAAGCAACTATGTGAGCAATGCAGGAAAAGAAACATAGGAAAATAAACCAAAGACAACTAGCAAGAGTTCACTATGAACTTTTTATGTAAGACAAGAAAAGGCTAGTATCATGAAAAATTCCCATTGTAAATCTATATTAAGCAATGAAACTGGAAAGAGATTTACTTGGGAAAGGAAACAGAAAAAGAAAGGAGAGAGAGAGAAATGATTAGTGGATCATATGGGAGTTTTCACCCAGTAAAGGGAAAAAACTGAATATGTTAAAATCATATAAATCCATGTTCATAAGATATGACAAAATTTTACATTGGATGTCAATCTACCAGAGAGGCATCTTAAACATTCAGCAGAGAAATTGTTCTAACATCCAAAACTCCTCCTTTGTTGTGCTTAATTAACATAGCCAGTCTCAAATGTGGAGAAAGCAGGAGAGCTGCAGTAGAGTTTGACAGCCAGCATAAAACCCAAGCCATATCTTATGAAGGTCACATTGAATACTTACCAAAAATAAAGGTCACATTGAAGTCCTTTTTGACATAACTCTAAATTAGAATTACAGGAGGAAAAGATTTGAGTACAAGTTCAGTAAAACTAGAGTTAGATATGAATCACTGAAACCAATAGGAATACCAAAGACAATAATTTGTTATATCCTCAACAGATCATTCATAAAGACAGGGGAATTGAGACTTACAAAAGCATTAACTTCATATATATATATAGGCTTGATGTGTTCAATTGGCCATGCCTATGTGATAACATGACACCTGTGTTTATGTTAAAAAATTATAGATGGAAGTAGCATATCCTTCAAAGGGTATTATGATGACACATACTTTTGTAATATGGCTGTAATTGTAGCTTTCTTCAGGGTTCAAATAACCCAGGTAACAAACGAAAACTCTTATGACGTGAGCGTGGTCAAACTTAACATGTAAAGATAAAAATTAAAAAAGAAAAAAAAGAGAGGGATAAACAAAGCTAGATGTAGCTAATTGAAGACAAAATCTAGGACCAGTACCAAGATTTAGGTTACCAGTCATTTACAACAAAGGCAAATGACAACACCTAATAAGGCTGATGTGATTTAAGCTGTAATTGTAATAAGAAAAAGGGAAATGTGCTGAGGTGCCTCTGATGCAATTACAGAAGAAATGATGGCCTGTGGCTAAACAGAAATATCCGACCATCCTTGTGATCGAGTACTTGGGTTGCGAGTAAAGAGTATTAATTTGAGTAGTTAGGTCTGCTAATATAAGCATCTAGGTGACTTTCTCGGAGCTCTCACTTACATAGACCCTAATAACTATTTAGATGTTCCAAGCAAAGCATATCAAGTGAAAAGAAGAAATAATCATGCAGTTTGAACCAAGAGAAAAAAAAACACATAAGATCTAATATATTATAAATTAAAGAGAAGCATTACTCTTCCAGTCCATGAAATCAATAAAATGGCTTCAAAGTTAAGTAACATACCATATGCACAATGGATGAACACAGGCCTATTCAGCGCTCTCTTTCGACAAGCCCACCGAACAGCAGTTGCGATATCAGCTGGCTTAGGAGCCCTTGTATCCCAAGCCGGGATGCACAAATAGGCATGCCCCGAGAATTCCAGCAATCTTGGCAATTCACAGGTACAATCGATAACTGCAGGGTTACCCGGGGCAATTTATCTGGCGAATAAGGCCATCCACCAACATACAAACCCTCACTAACTTCATTATAAGGATCTTCCCCACTTTTCAATCTCCGCAATGCTGAGAAACCCCGAACAAAGTTCAAGTACGGGCTAAACATTATTTTGGACCAAATGGGGAAGGTCCCATCTGGGTTCTTGCCCAAGAGCAAGGGAAGATCAATGGATGGGAGTGAAGCAATGGAAACTAAGAAATCTACCAAAGAGGCATACAGGAATGGCATTGATAACAATGTTAAGTCACTGTTTCTAAGGTATGCAAAGCACAAGAACATAACAGTTGCTTTCAATCCTATCAAAGTTGATATACCCAAACCCATGATTTCTTTACACAGAAACTAGAATATTGGAACAAAAACAAGAACTTCAAATCAAAAATCGAAATGGGTTCGTTACAATTCCACAAACTTTTCACTTTCAACTTTCAATCAAGATTGATAGACCCAAAACCCCATTTTGGCTGTACCTAAAAACTACAATTTTAGGACAGACACAAAAACCTCCAACCAAACAAAGAGAGTCAACTACAAGACAGAACAAGAATCTGTGTTTATTACTCTAACATCGAACACTCCGAAAGTCCTCAAGGAAAGTACAAAACAATTGAGAACCAGTTGTGGAACAAAGTAGTTAAACGATACCTTCCAATTCACAACTCAGAATATAAAGTATGCGTGCGGAACTTATCGGAGGATGTTTATCACAATTCACAACTCACAAGCAAAGCTAAATTCTTAGGTTTCGTGTAAAACGAAAGAGGAGTGAATAGGTTCTGCTGGAACCGTTTTTAGCCGAGTCCATTTGGACGTTGGAGTTGGACTCAATAATAAAATGGACGTTGGATTAAAAATTTTAGGTAAGGGTTTTTTTCTTTTTTTTTTTTTTTGGAAAACGGAACCAATATCATTAATTAAGAAAAGAAGAATCCAAATACAAAGCATCCACAGCAGGTGGAGGATCCTCCTCCAGCCAAACAATTTCATTGTCAAGTAATCTAGCAAACCTAGCCAAAGAATGAGCAACACCATTAGCACTACGCCTAATACAATTATAAGAGATGAACCTGAACCCTGCAGCCAAACACCGGATATCTTCGTAGATTAAGCCAAGACGTGAAAGGTCCGGTTGGGCCTGAGTAATCATCTTCATCACCAAAGCATTATCGCCTTCCAGTACTATCTCTGTGAAACCCGCATCAATGGCAAACTCAAGCGCTTTACGGCACGCCATCACTTCCACCTCCTCACCACACGCACGCTTCCTCCTCGAACCGCTAAAGCAGCCATGACGTCACCCTTTTCATTCCTAATCACTTTGCCCCATAACCTGATGCAAAGACCCTCATCAAAGCAAGCACCGTCGAAGTTCGACCTTGAAAACGTTTTACGTGGAGGAGGCTGCCATGTCTCATCTCTTGGACCATGATTCGGGATAGGCACATGCAAAGAGTCTTGTGCAATCGAATACTCCTTCAAATAATCAACTGCACGTTGGGGTGATCTTGAGGATCTTTGAAAACCCCTCCATGAATAACCGTATTCCTCTGGTGCCATATCAACCAACAAGTAACCCAGAACAGATTCCATTCCTCATCGGAAAGCTTCATCAGAAGACCTGTGACCAACCGCAAAAAATCGTTACTGTGGCTGTACTGCAGTTTACTAAAGTCTACCCAAGCTCCCAGCCCAAACATCTTGCGCCGCGCCACAACCCCAAAGAACATGCGAACCGTTTCGATTTCTTGATGACAGAGACAACAACGTGCATTCTCCATCACCCTTCTTTGAATAAGATTATCTTGTGTGGGCGAATATTAAGACAAGCCCTCCATGAAAAAATCTTTATCTTGCTAGGAACAATTTGCTTTCCATAGACGTGACCAAAGGGACCCAAGTGCTCTGTGCTCAAGACTCCCCATCATTTAACTCATCCTTCCTTAATTGTTTTGACACAAAATACCCGGACCGGGACAAAGATATCTCGCCTCTTTTTGTAAAAGACCAAACCAACCCATCCTGAGCAACCCGCCTACTTAAAGGAACTTGAAGAATCGCTTCTGCATCAAACTGATGAAACATGGCCATTATTCTTTCTCTATCCCACTGATGAGTCTTCCAATCAACTAAATCGGATACTCTCCATTCCCAAATTTCCTCCTCTGGTGGAAACAATATTTTTTTTGTTGGATGGTTTGGTAGCCAAAAATCTTTAAGCACACGAATTGAAGCCCCATTTCCTACTCTCCAATAACACCCTTTCTTCAATATTGGTTGAGCTGCTAACAAACTTTTCCAAACATAAGAGCTATTTTGGCAATCCATAGCATCAAGAAAATCACACCGCGGAAAATATTTGGCTTTAAAACACCTATACAACAAAGAGTCTTTATCCTGTAACAACCTCCAACCCTGTTTTGCTAGCATAGCTAAATTAAATGATTTTAAATCTCTGAATCCCATTCCGCCCTCTTTTTTTTTGGTGTGTTAAAAACTCCAACTTTTCCAGTGAATTTTCCTTTCCTCCCCAACCTGGCCCCACCAAAACCTAGCACACATGGAGTCCAACTCATCACATAATTTCCCCGGCAAATGAAACACCCCCATGGTCTACGTGGGAATGGATTGAGCCACTGCTTTTATAAGAACTTCCTTGCCAGCCTTCGAAAGCATTTTCTCCTTCCAGCCCTGCAATTTCCTCCAAACCCTCTCCTTCAGGAAAGCAAAAGTCTCATATTTTCTTCTTCCTATCAAAGTAGGCAGCCCCAGATAATTATCAAACCTCGCCACTTCCTTAACCTTTAATTTGTCAACGATCCATGTTTTTCTGCTCCACGGACACATTACTACTGAAATAAGCAGAGGACTTCTCAAGATTTATACATTGGCCCGAGGCTTCAGCATACAATTGTAGGGTATCGGACACCACCTGAACTTCATTGTTATTAGCTTGACAAAAAATCAAAGAATCATCAGCAAAGAGCAAATTAGAGATCGACGGCGCATTTCGACATAAAGCCACCCCATGTAAACGTCCTTCAAGCTCTTTCCTAGCAAGAAGTGAAGTAAAACCTTGACACATAATGAAATGAGATAAGGGGATAGCGGATCTCCTTGTCGAATACCCTAGAAGGAGTGATATTCCCATAAGCTTTTCCATTTATTCGGACAAAGGAAGGTGTAGTGACACAACACATGACCCTATCAACCCAAAACTCCGGAAAACCCAATTTAAGCATCATGCCTTTAAGGAAACCCCACTCCACCTTATCATAGGCCTTACTTACATCCAGTTTAAGAGCTAATGCCCCCTTCTTCCCCTTCTTTTTCGACTATGCATGGTATGCAAAGTCTCATAGGCAACCAAAGACATTATCGGTGATAAGGCGTCCGGTACAAAAGCACTCGAGTAGGGGAAATTAATCGTGGCAAAATCGGTTTCAACCTGTTCGCCAAAACCTTAGAAATAATTTTATAAATCACGTTGCAAAGGCTAATAGGTCTGAAATCGCCATTTTCTCCGGTTTCTTAACTTTAGGAATTAAAACTATATGAGTATAGTTAATATCGGGTACCATATGACCAAAAGATGCAAAAAATCTAACACAGACCTCGGTCACCTCGGGACCAACAATATGCCAAAATTTTTGATAGAAAAGGGCATTCATACCATCGGGTCCAGGAGCCTTTGTTGGTCCCATCTCAAACAACGCTTGTTCTAACTTCCTCCTCAACTGCTGTACGGCCTGGATAGCACCTCCAACATATCGCCAGACATCTTCCAATCAACCGCATCAAGACATTCCTCCAATTTGTCACAAGTACCGCTTTAAAAATATTCATAAAATAGTTAGAAGCTACCGCTACCTCATCCACTTCTTCCACCCAAACCCCATCAGCATTCTTTATTCCCTCAATAAAATTCCTACGCCTTCGTTGAGAAGCCTTGGAGTGAAAAAATTTAGTATTCCCTGTCTCCATACTTTAACCAGACACCCCTGGATCTTTGACGCCAAAAAAACCTCTTGCTTTAATAATAAATCATCCAACTGTTTACTCAAGAAAAGAAATTCATTCTGCTTTCTTGATCATTTCACTAGCATTCAAAAGCTCCGACTTCTTCTTCTATAATCTTTTAATCTCTTCTGTTTTCGGTTTAGTTTTAGAAGAACCCCATGCATACAACTCAGCCCCACAACTTTGGATTTGGTCCCTCAAACCACTCAACCCCATGCTACCATGTCCTCCTTTAGCCCAAGCCTCCAAAACGGCCTCCTCACAATCATCCCACATTAACCAGCATTCCTCAAACTTAAAACCACCTACCCCCCTACCCCTTACCCGCCTATCATTCATGGTTGCTAATAGAATAGGAATGTGATCGGAAGCGTGGCTAAATAAATGGGAAACCAAACTTGCAGGAAACTTTTCAAACCAGCTTTCATTAGCCGTGGCTCTATCCAACCATTGCTTTGTATGAGCTGAACCTGGCCGTCTGTTTGTCCATGTGAACTTATGCCCAGTGAAGCCCAAATCTTTCAACTCACAAGTGTCCAACGCAACTCGAAAATCCTCCATCTGATTAAAGTAAGGCGCATTAACACTCTGTTTCTCTGAAGCATGAAGTATTGCATTGAAATCCCCAATGCAACACCAAGGACCTTCAACAAAAGTCTTTAAATGAGATAAAAGTGCCCATGACTTCCTCTTTTCATTCGCTTCAGGCCACCCATAAAATCCAGTCAAATGCCACACAAAACCATCGATTCCACCACTTTAGCCAAAATATGATTGTCGAGAAAATTAACCACATCCAAATTCACTTCCTCCTTCCACATCAATGCCAAACCTCCACCCGAATTTGGCTTTTTCACTATCAACTTATTTTTAAAAGGCACGTCACCACAATGTTGCTCAAAACCACTTGATCTAACCTTGTTTCCATTAAGAAACAAATATCGAGAGCTTGTTCCCTCACTAATTTGTGAAGGCTTTGAACTGTCCAAAGGTTCCCAAGCCCTTGGCGCTTCCAGCTTAAAATCCTCATTGCTCTCGGCAAGGGTGTTGCAACACCCCCGCCGCTCCAATAATTTCAGAATCATCCCAACCCTTTACTTTCTTCCCTACACGCTCATCACTTTTGTCATGCAAATCCAGCTGCATTCCCTGACCGCCTCTCTTCCCCAAGATAGTCTTTGCCCCTTCTTTAAATAAATCCACAGGGCCCAACTCCATACGTGTAAGCCTTGTCCACTTGCTATGTTTCTCCATTCTTTGAGGCCCACAATCTTTATCCTGCTGCCTATTTCCTTGAACATCAACATGGTCCATAAGCCCCTTAATATCAACCTTGTCCGTAGGCCCAAAGGACTCCCCAAGCCCCTCCATACTTGGGCTTTGATCATCACCCCCATACGTAGGCCCAACCATCCCTTCCAGCTCCATACTCTCCGTAAACTTTTCTCCATGAATCACGGACTTTGGCAGCGAATCTTCCGGAAGAAACCCGTGTTTCCCGGCCAAACCAGCATCAAGTTGTGTCATGCGAACCCTACCACCAACGCCCCGCCGCCGCCATCATCCGCATTCCGTGCCTTACCATTCTCCTGCTGTGAACTCGACCGTTCACTCTCCGTCGCACGCTTTCTGTTTCATCCCGATACAGTGCACGGCTATTTGGTGAACGTGCTCTGCTCCCGGTAGCCTTCATCCAATCCCCATATTGACAATCTGCCTCCTCACCATTCTTTGTTGCACTAAAATGTTGGGCACAATGTCGAAGGTCATGCCCAAGCAATCCGCAGAATGGCAAAACAGAGCAAGTCGCTCATATTTGAAAGTAACCCAATACTTCTGCCCCTTCGAATCTGCTAAAAAAGCCCCTCTCCGAAGAGGTTTCGATAACGGAAGAGCAACTTTGACGCGCATGAAAAAGTTTGGGACGTCCAGCTGCCGTCGCTTTTCCACATCCTCCACAACACCTAGCCGTCCACCCACTGCCTCGGCCACCTGACGACGGAGAAGCCATGTCAAACGGCGCTCCCCATATTTGCACCCAAAGGGATGCCGTCTCAAACCTCACGTTGGCGGCGGTCATCCCTGGTTTCCACCGAACCAGTAATAATACTTGGTTATCAAAGGTCCATGGTCCTCCTTTTAGAACCCTATTCATGTCAAACTCTGAAATAAACTTGAACTGGAAGAGATTTGCCCCAACCTCGACCACCGAACCCGATTCTCCAAACCCCATGCCCGCTTGATAGTTCCTTGAGCAGCCCTTTTATTAAAAGACCTACACGTGAGGAACTTCCCAAAACTCGAGAGCAACTTTCAATCTCTGCTATCCGTCCTTCATCCGATATAGGAATAACCTCCTCCTCGTCAGTAGTCGACTTCATGTTTTCCAGAATACTACTCACATCGTCCTCCATGATTCAAACGTAGATGGCACCGAAAAAAAAAAAGAAAAAGCAAACCCTTAGAGGAACTAAGGGAGAAAGAAACCTCGTAAGGGTTAATTTAGAGCATTTATTATAATTTGGGATTACTACATTTTCCAATCACAAAAAAAACCTAGGGGTGTGATGAGTATCATGTGTGGAGAAATAATTTTTCAATCACAATAATTTTTCATCACAAAAAAATCTAGGGGTGTGATTGGAAAATTATTTCTCCACACATGATACTCATCACACCCCTAGGTTTTTTTTGTGATTGGAAAATGTAGTAATCCCAAATTATAATAAATGCTCTAAATTAACCCTTACCCAAAAAATAGAAGAGCCTCTAAACACGCGCGTGAGTGCGTGGTCAGAGGCTAGTTCTATGTAATTTTTGTTCCTCTTCGGTGGATATACTATCGGTTCATGAAATGGCATTACTATCTTTTGGTAAGGTTTACAATATTGAGAATTTGTTATATTCCATAATTGGCTGAGACCATTTATTTATTGATTTATAAAGCTTAATTGGTTTTTTAGGCAGTGGGGTATTGAATTTTGATGGCAAATTTGTGTTTTTGGTTATGTTGGTACTAAACATAGGCTCATGTGTATCTCACGTTTTCCTCTTTTTTTTTTTTTTCCTTTTTTAAATCTCTTCCGGATCCATATTTTGAAAAAAAAAAGACTCCTACAATAAAACTACTACTATAATTTCTCCATCCATATCCTTATATTTAGGCACTAACATATCTGATTTTTAAAGAAAATAAAATGCTAAATTTTAGGAAAATTTAAAAGATTAAGGTGAGGAATTGGTGTGACCCTATCCTTATTTATTTAAAATTTTATCGAACCAAGAAAAACTACATGTTTAAAAATATCCCACGTTCTATCTATGTACTATTTAAAAAAATCTCACTTTCTATCCCACGTTAAACATCTCAAGTTTTCCCTTTTTTTTTTTTTTTTTTTTTTTTTTTACCTTTTTGGTGTTGTTGATGTTGTTTTTTGTTTTTTTTTTTTTCAAATTTTATGTATGACAATTATCATTTTTTGTCTATTCCTAAAATGTAGTTTTTAATCCTAAAATTTAGTCATTTACTACACATCCATAACATAAGTAAATAAAAGTTTAAATTGAAAATTTTATGGCAAGAGATACATGTTAATTGTATAAAAGAAATATAGTTTCTATTACAAAAGAAATTTTTTTACAATAGTTTCTTAGATAGCAACCACTTTATGTGAGGTTTAATAAAGTATAATAATTCTTGTAAAGTCTCTCACCCAAACTTATCTAATATTCCATTCCAATGACTCCTCAATGCAATCCAAAAAATTTGTGCGTACGTGAACCCGAGAGAGATAAAAGAATTAGGGGTAAACCAAGTATTTTTTTTTTATAAAAAAAAAAAACTTTAATTAACAAACCAACGTTAGCGTGCATGTTATTAAAGATAATAGTTTAAGTTTGTTAGAGTTTGTGTTTGATTTAAATTTTGATGAGATCATTTTTCCTGAAAATCCTATTAAAATTGTTCAGAATAAAGATACATATCTAACTCCCTACAAAATAGGACAACTTTCTGTTAGTTTTCAAATCAACTCACCTCACGTTCTCTCTCTCTCTCTCTCTCTCTCTCTCTCTCTCTCTCTCTTTTTTCTTTTCTTTTTCCTTTTTTCTTTTATCAAGATTTATTTTTTATTTTTTAAACTTCACTTTCCTTACTCACGTTTAAAATTATTCAGTCACCACCAACATTTCAAAATTAATTTTTTTTAAAAGAAAAGAAAAAAAAAAGAGAGTTAACGTGATACATATAAAATAAAATAAAAAAAGTAGAACTCAAGGTTGCTACATACCTAAATAAAAAAATAAAAAAATTTAACGCCAAAAACATATACATTCAATGACCACCAACATTTCAAAATTACATTTAAAAAAAAAGAAAAAAAAAAGGATAGTTAAATTGATACATTAAAAAAAAAAAATGTAGAACTCAAGGTTGCTACATACTTATATAAAAAATTAAAAAAAATTTAACGCCAAAAACATATACAATGATGGTAAAAAAAAAAAACTTTCTTGAAAAGAAAAAAAAAATATGAAGAAGGAAAAAAATAAAAGTGAAGTGAGGAAGGAGAAGGAAATAGTAATTGATCATTTATATGTAACTATTTTTATTTCAATTCAAATTTTTTAAATAAAATGTAAATAAAGGCTATTAAAGGAGGTAAGGGAAGCCATACTGTTTAACTGTTTATGAATGATTTTGAATGCTTCTTTTGTAGTATAAGGCAGCCCTATTTTTTGATCATAATACCTACAACATGAAGGAACCGTTTATTTCAAAATTACATTTAAAAAAAAGAAGAAGATAAAAAAAAAAAAAAAAAGAGTTAACGTGATACACATAAGAAAAAAAAGAGTAGAACTTAAAGAAAGTCAATCATAAACAAAAGAAAAGAAAACAAAAAGGAACTTGCAAAAGATAGAACTTGAAAATTTGTTGAAGCCTTTGACAGTAAATGTCTTTAATATGAAGAAAAAGAAAGGAGGATGTAGAGCTAAAATAAATGTCTTCAATCTGAAGAAGAATGAGAGAGAGAAAGTGAGATAGAAACTGCAAAGCGTACGTGAGTTTGTGGTTTTAAAGTGTAGGAGTTTTAATTTACTTATCTATCCCGGTAGTTGAAAACTTGTAAGTGGGAATGATGAGGGTATCTTAGGCATGAAAAATATGGAATCCAAACATGGGAAGCCTTTTAAATAGTAGTATAGATTAACGCCAAAAACATATACATTCAATGACCACCAACATTTCAAAATTACATTTTAAAAAAAAAGAAAAAAAAAGGATAGTTAACGTGATACATTAGAAAAAAAATGTAGAACTCAAGGTTGCTACATACTTATATAAAAAATTAAAAAAAAATTAACGCCAAAAACATATACAATGATGGTAAAAAAAAAAAAAAACTTTCTTGAAAAGAAAAAAAAATATAAAGATGGAACAAAAAAAAAAAAGGAAGTAAGGAAGGAGAAGGAAATAGTAATTGATCATTTATATGTAACTATTTTTATTTCAATTCTTTCAATTCAAATTTTTAAAATAAAATGTAAACAAAGGCTATTAAAGGAGGTAAGGGAAGCCATTCTGTTTAACTGTTTATGAATGATTTTGAATGCTTCTTTTGTAGCATAAGGCAGCCCTATCTTTGGATCACAATACCTACAACATGAAGGAACCATTTATTTCAAAATTACATTTAAAAAAAGAAGAAGAAAAAAAAAAAAAAGAGTTAACGTGATACACATAAGAAATAAAAGAGTAGAACTTAAAGAAAGTCAATCATAAATAAAAGAAAAGAAAACAAAGAGGAACTTACAAAAGATAGAATTTGAAAATTTGTTGAAGCCTCTGACAGTAAGTGTCTTTAATCTGAAGAAAAAGAAAGGAGGATGTAGAGCTAAAATAAATGTCTTCAATCTGAAGAAGAATGAGAGAGAAAAAGTGAGATAGAAATTGCAAAGCGTATGTGAGTTTGTAGTTTTAAAGTGTAGGAGTTTTAATTTACATATCTATCCCCGGTAGTTAAAAACTTGTAAGTGGGTATGATGAGGGTATCTTAGGCATGAAAAATATGGAATCCAAACATGGGAAGCCCCTCAAATAGTAGTATAGATAATGATAAAATAATAATATTGTTGGAGCTTTTTACCTTTTCCATAAAAGTAGTGTCAAAATTTTTTTGTTGTGGTTTATTAATAATTGCCCTTAGTGCACCAGTTAACTGTTAACATAACCTCAATAAAATTTGAGAAAAGTTAATTAATGCACATTGGTTTAAGGAATATATTTAGAAATCATTTAGAAAAAAATTTAGGAAAAAAATTAAATTACTTTTCTTAACAACTTTTTATCTATATTTCTATATCTATATCTATTTATCTATCTACTACTATTATTTAAGAGACTTCCAAACTGTTTAAGCCGCAGATTCTAAATCTTGAATATTTCAAAATGGGACAAAATTTAATTATAAAATTGGTTGTAAATTAAGGCTACAACAATAATCTATATATATAATAATAGGTAAAGCAGAGAGAAAATCCAATTCAATTTCAAATTAGAATTCAATTAAAGTTTAATTTTGTGCCATGTGTCTTATCTAATCTAAATTTTAGAATTTTGTACCAAGTGAGTTAATTTAGTGTAAAAATTGAATTTCAATTAGAGTTTAATTTTGCACCACATGTCTTATCTAATCTAAAATAGAATCAGGGGGGCCGCCCAAAAATGATGGGCTATTCCAAACTCGGGCCCGTCCGAGGAGCGTCCTATCCGAGGAGGAGCCTCGTATGCAGCATTACCCAATCCCAGCAACTCCAAGGAAACCCGTCCGAGAAGTAATTCCTCCTCGGACATCGCGAAGCCCAGACGAGGAACTCTGCTCACCCATTTCAGCTCACCTTCCCCAACATATAAAACGAATTAAATCCAAAATATCTCACGGAAAGCTACCACCACATTAATTGCGCCCCAACCACCCTCTTGGCCGCATTAATGAGGAAAAGACTCCCGAACAGTACCACCTTGGCCTCTGCAACTCACAAAGGGACTGATGAGGGCGTCTGATGGGACAGGTGCTCAGGTGGACGTCTAGATGGTCAACAGGTGTAAGGTTGAGATGAAAAGGAGAGAGAGATATAATGTAGTGGAGTCCCTCAAAGAAGAGGACGGCAGAATTGTAATAGGAACAAAAGAAATAAAATCGAGACTTGGGAATCATTCTTTACGTTCTTATTTCTTCCTCAAAACAAGACACTACATGCATTAGACCTGCTAGTTTCACCGAGGCCAAGTTCTTTAACCCATCCTCTACAAATATTTATTGTGGGTTGTGCTTTGAGCCAAGGCCTGATCAACAGAAGTTGGGCCAGGAAAATCGTGCAACCACAATTGGCGCCGTCTGTGGGAAGAACTAGGGCATCGGCTAGTGCAACGGTCAAGCATGTCAGAACTAGACCCGCACCAGGAGGATCCTCACCAAGCTAACTCCCAACGGACACGACCTGCCCGAGTCTCGGAGGCAAAATAACCCAACGGCCCAGGAGGAAGGGGAAATCGTGAAGGGAGTGTGCATACCACCCGGACGAGCCGCAGTCACACTCGGACAGAAGTCACGTGTCTCGGGGCGAAATAGTCACCAGGCCATGCAATGAGAGATAGATGACTTAAAAAGGAAGTTGCAACGTCGTGCGCGTGAGACGATCTCCCTCGACTCGGGCGAATCTTCTAACGCGGAAGACGTGAGTTACGCAGGCGAAGGTCAAGGACCCCTAAGCGAAACCTTTTCTTATGAAAAGGAGCCACGCCCGTCGAAAGTACGAGAACTCGTCCAAAGCAAGGGTTCGGGAGCGACGTCATGAAGAGGGCGCTGAACAGTCTCCAGTCACCCTTCACGAATAGAATCGAAGGGGCTAAGCTGCCAAGACGCTTCAACCAACCGGTGTTCGCCATCTATTACGGCAAAAACGGACCCGGTGGAGCACGTGAGCCGTTTAACCAGAAAATGGCGATTTATTCGCAAAAAGAGGCCCGATGTGCAAAATCTTCCCATCCACTTGGGATCAATGGCGATGAGATGGTTCAACAGCCAAGACAAACTCCGTAGGCTCCTACAAACAGCTCACTCAAGCTTTTTGCTCCCGTTTCATTACAAACACGAGAGTCCCTCGACCTCTCGGTTCGCTCTTGTCCTTGTCCATGCACTAAGGAGAAACCCCGAAAGCGTACTCGGATAGGTATTGGGAGGTGTATAATGATTTGGATGACAACCATGATAATGTCGCTATCAAAGACGCGTTCAAAAGCGGTCTCCCCCACCGGGCACGGCTTAAGGAAATCCCTCACCGAAAACCGATCGCTAACGTCCAACAGCTAATGGATAGGATCGACAAGTACAAGAGAGTGGAGGAGGATCAGCTGCAAGGGAAGGGAAAGGAGAAGGTTACCCCCACCCCTAAAGCCAATGATTTCGGACGAACGACACAACCCCCGGTCACCGAGGAGAGATTTTTATCGCGACGGGTGGGGCGGGGCAGCCGCGCAGTGAATGCCGTATTGAGAGCCGCATACAACAGTGCATCGAGAAAGTAAGGGATGAACCCTATTTCGTGGCGGGAAAGATGGTGGAGACCCCGCCGGGCGAAACCAAAACTTGTATTGCCACTATCATCGGGACCACGGGCACACTCACGAGGACTGCAGAGTCCATGGAATCACCTAGATCAATTGGTCCGAGAAGGAAAGTTACGTCACCTGCTGCACCCATCAAGCGACCATCCCAGCCAAGCAACACAAGAACCTCGAAGGGACGTGTCTTTAAGACCCCCCACCGGGACGATACATGTCATCCTCGCCGCACCGGGAAGAGCTGGGCCGCCCATCCCCAGGGTATTAGCCGTGGATCATTTCCCCTACAAGGGCGGGCAAAGAGAGCCCAAGAGGTTAAGAAAGGGAAGCTCTTTGATACTGGGATTCTCGGATGAGGATAAAGAAGGAACAATTCAACCTCACGATGATGCCTTGGTGGTCACCTTGCGGATTGGGGTTTTGATGTTAAAAGGGTGCTAGTAGATTCGGGAAGTGCGGTGGAGATAATGTACCCCGACCTATACAAGGGGCTAAACTTGACGCCGAGAAGATTTAACGACTTATGATTCCCCCTCCTCGGCTTTGAGGGGAAGCTTGTCACGCCAAAGGGGCTAATCCGACGCCCGTCAGATCGGGGCGGAAGTGGTGGAGGAGGTGAATTTTATCGTGGTCGACGCTTATTCACCCTACACCGCGATAGTCGCAAGGCCATGGATCCACGACCTAGAGGCCGTGACCTCCACACTTCACCGAGTAAAAAATATCCATCCCAAGGACGAGTAGAAGAAATCCGAGTAGATCGTGCCTTGGCCAGAAAATGTGTGGTGGCCGCCGTTTTACATCGGCCCTTGATCGAGTCCTCGGACTCAAAAAGCTTATAGCAACCAGCCTCCTCGGTGAAGCATAACGAGGGGCTGGCAGAGAGAGATAAGGTGTGAAGGCCTAGATAAGATTGCTTTGTCAACGATGACCCGAGAAGTTCTTTCAGGTCGGCTCTGAATTGCCCTCTCAAGAAAAGGAGGAACTGGTCGATTTCTCGGAGAAAACGTCGATGTATTCGCTTGGGACGCCTACGATGCCCCGGGAGTCGATCCCAGCCTTATTTGTCACCGCTTGAATGTCAACCCCTCTTCCACTCCGAGGAAGCAGCCACCCCGACACCCTTCAAAGGAGCACGCTAGTGCCGTGAGAGACGAGGTGGCAAAATTAAAAAGGGCAGGGGCTATCAAAGAGGTCTTTTATCCCGAATGGTTGGCAAACACGGTGGTGGTAAAGAAGAAGACGGGGAAGTGGAGGGTCTGCGTAGACTTCACGGACCTGAACAAGGCGTGCCCCAAGGACCCATTCCCCCTACCCAAAATTGACCGATTGGTGGACGCAACCGTGGGGCACCCTCGAATGAGTTTCCTGGGCGCCTTCCAGGGCTATCATCGAATACCCCTTGCGCTAGAGGACCAAGAGAAAACGGCTTTCATGACGCCCATCGGAAATTATTATTATAAGGTGATGCCGTTCGGGCTAAAGAACGCGGGTTCAACATACCAAAGGATGATGACTCGGATGTTCGAGCCACAATCGGGCAAAATCATTGAGGTGTATATAGACGATATGGTCGTGAAGAGCAAAAGGGTGTCCGAGCACGTGAAAGACTTTGGGACCATCTTCGCTATCTTGAGGGAGCACCGGTTGCGGCTAAATGCCTCCAAATGCTCGTTCGGAGTCGGGTGCAGGGAATTCCTAGGGTACATGGTCACCCACAGGGGAATAGAAGTAAGTCCTGACCAAATCAAAGCCATTAACAGCCCCTACGAGACTCCTCGGAACCCGAAGGAAGTGCGAAGCTCACCGGCATGATTGCGGCATTAAACCGATTCATATCGCGATCGGCGGACCGATGCCGCCCTTTTACCTCCTGATAAACAAGTGGAAAGAGTTCAAATGGTCGGAGGATTGCGTTCGAGCTTTCCAGTAGCTTAAAGACTACCTGTCCCGACCACCCATCATGTCCAATCCTGAGGCGGGCGAGGTGCTGTTTGCCTACATCGCCGTAGCTCCCCACGCCGTAAGCCTGGTACTAATACGGGATGATAATGGGGTACAGCGACCGGTGTACTATGTGAGCAAATCACTGCACGAGGCCGAGGTCCGATACCTACCTATAGAAAAGGCCATTCTGGCGATAGTGCATGCAACCCGTAAGCTTCCCCATTACTTTCAGGCACATACCGTCATCGTTCGACTCGACTTCCCCTTTGAGCCGTGCTTTGAAGCGCTGACTACACAGGAAGGATCGCCATGTGGAGTGCTCTTTTGGGGGCTTTTGATATCAAATATATGCCTGCACCCTCCGTCAAAGGACAGGTCCTCGCAGACTTGGTAGCGGAGTTTGCTCAACCCTCTATAGAAACGACGACCGAGAAGAAAGACCTAGGTGGAAAACTGGTTGGCGCATTTTCAACTGGGGTGACCACGCATTGGAAGATCTACGTGGATGGCGCGGCCAACCGAGAGAGGATCGGGAGTTGGGATAGTTTTAATACCGCCGGACGGCGCTTTATTATTGAAAAATCATTGAGACTTAGATTCTCGGCTCACGAACAATGAAGCCGAATACTGAAGCCTTACTTCAAGGGATGGCAATGGTTTAAAGATTGGGTGGAAGAGTAATAGAAGCATTCTCGGACTCCAGGTTAGTGGTCGGACAAGTGATGAGAGAGCTAGAAGCTCGAGATACTAGGATGCAAGAGTATCCGGGACAAGTCAAACGACTACGAGACGAGTTTGAATCCTTCCATCCGACGCACATTTCCGGAGCGTAAACACTCATGCGGACTCGCTGGCCACTCTAGCCACGTCCTCGGCATGCGGTTTGCCTCGAAAAATCCTTGTCGAAGATCTAGTCAAGGCCAGTCCCATCAGCGAAAAACCCAGCCCAAGTCCATCGGATAAGACAGAGTCCCGTTGGATGGACCCCATAAGGAATTTCCTCCAAGACGATATCCTCCCGGAAGAAAAACTTGAAGCCGAGAAGATACGTAGAAAAGCTCCTCGTTTCTGGCTATCAGAGAACCGTAAACTCTATCGGCGCTCCTACTCTAGACCGTACTTGCTTTGTGTACATCCAGAAGAGTCCGAGTCTCTTCTTGAGGAGTTGCATGAGGGAGTATGTGGGAGTCACACCGGAGGAAGATCACCGGCGCACAGGGCACTCACTCAAGGATACTTGGTGGCCGAACATGCGAGAGACAGGCCCGGAATATGCCAAGAAGTGCGATCGGTGCCAAAGATTCGCTCGAATATCCACCAACCGGGAGGGGTGCTCAACCCACTCTCCAGTCCATGGCCGTTCGCGCAATGGGGCCTCGATATTGTGGGGCCTTTCCCCAAGGCTGCGGGGAACAAGCGATACATAATAGTCGGAACCGATTACTTCACCAAATGGGTGGAGGCTGAACCTTTGGCCAACATCGGGGGCGTGGATGCCCGAAAATTCATCCGGAAGAACATTATCACCCACTTGAACTCCAAGAACACTCATTTCGACAATGGCCTCCGGTTTGACAAACAAGAATTTTAGGGAGTACCGCCGTGAATTTGGGATCATTAATCGATATTCCACCCCCGCATACCCCCAAGGAAATGGGCAAGTCGAGGCTCAAAACAAGGTCATAGTGAACGGGTTGAAGAAAAGACTAGATGAATTAAAGGGGAGATGGGTAGAAGAGCTACCACACGTCTTATGGACATATCGGACAACGCCGCAGCGTTCAACCGGTGAAACCCCCTTCTCAATGACTTATGGGGCTGAGGCTGTGCTTCCGATCGAGAACAATTTCCCCACGTTGAGATCTAGCTCGTTCACCCCAAGCAATAACGATGAGTTGCTAGGAAGAAGTCTGGACCTAGGCGAGGAGAGAAGGGAAAAGGCCACGATTCACATGGCCTATTATCACCGTAAAAGGCCGAGACAAGGGTGCGATGCCAACGTCAAATTGCGGCCTCTGGGTCCAGGTGATCTCGTGATGAGAAAAATCCTTGGCAACGCAAAGAACCCTTCTTGGGGAAAGTTGGGGCCCAACTGGGAGGGACCATACCGAATCACATCCGTGGCCGGAATAGGCGCCTACTACCTAGAAGATTTAGATGAAAAAGTTGTACCTCGACCATGGAATGTAAATAAACTCGGGAGGTATTATTATTAATGAGAATGGCTTTGCATACGTTTTCTTTCGTGACTATCCGCCGCTTGCCGGTCTACATTACAACTATTTATAAGTTTTAAAAGAACCTAAGTCCCGCATGGCTCCTCGGACCACGACTTAGGGAAAACGATACTTAAGCCAACTATTTATAAGTTTTAAAAAGAACCTAAGTCTGCATGGCTCCTCGGACCACGACTTAGGGGAAAACGATACTTAAGCCAACTATTTATAAGTTTTAAAAAGAACCTAAGTCCCGCATGGCTCCTCGGACCCACGAGACTTTTGGGGAAATTATTACTCATGAGAGTTCATAGTTTTAAATGAACCTAAGTCCCCGCATGGCTCCTCGGACCCACGACTTTGGGGAAATTATTACTCATGACACTTCATAGTTTTCAGCAGAACCTAAGTCCCGCATGGCTCCTCGGACCACAGACTTTGGGGAAATTACTACTTATGATAGATTGGGAGATTATTACTTAAAGGAAATCATTTTTAGTACGTGCGCGCAGTCTAGCACTATCATAATCATCAAGTGCACTGTGCCAAAAACCCATTATTGTTTTGACCGATATCCTGTGTTTACGTTGTTGCAAATGTTTAAAATAAAAAGAGCATTACTGACACACATCCTTAGTAAGCAAAACGAACGTCTTATATTAATATTCCCAAAGACATTAACAAGAGAGGTCCTTACAAAAAAAAAAAAAAAAAAAGGAAAAGTAGAATAACTCTCATTCAACTCTCATTAAAAAAAAAAAAAAAAAAACTATTCACTAAGGATGAAAACCTAGAGGGCTAAGCTTCAGCAGGAGGATCTTCCTTCATTTCGGCCGAGGAGGAGGAGCCTCGATGGTGGGATCTGCGGCGGGGACCTCCGTCACACTAGACGCAAGGGCGGCATCGAGGCACCGTCGATCCTGCTCTGGAGCCACTTGGGCATCATTAGGATTCGCACGGATCTCCCGAGGAAAGAAGATACTCTCGGGCAATCTTAGTGTCGAATCTGCAGGAACTCCTGCAGCATCAAGAGCATGAGCCCATGAAATACTGCAGTACTCCCCGCATACCTCCGGAATCTCCTCGGATAGCCTGGCCTCCGTCTCTTCGGCCCCAAGCTGTCGAGCGGCCTCCTTCTCGGCCTCCGTTGCCTCTCGGATCAGCCGAGCATCCTCCTTCACCCGCCTCGGCTCATCCTCTACTTTTTGCATGGCGTTTTGAGGTCTGCCACCGCCTACCTCTCGGTGTTAAGGTTAAGGTGGGCCGTGTACAGCTGTTTGCGTTGGTCCTCCGCTTGGTCCTCGGCACTCTTCAAGCCAGCCTCTGCACTCTTACGTCGGTTCTCCGAATCCTTGAACTCAGCCGTGAGTTTAATGTGATCATGCTTGAGGGACCCCAAGGCTTTCTCCACTTCTGTCCGAGCACGGGTCTCGGCCTCGGCCAGATTGCGGCTATTACGGCAAAACTCCTCACCCACGAACACCTGCTGAGTAATCTGCGGACGAAACAAGAGTGTCCATAAAAGAATAATACATAATCTGACAGGAGCAAGTAAATTGATAAAACAAAGAAAAGGGCTGCTTACCAATGCGAGATCCCTTTTTAGGGATAGGAAGAGCTCGGATCGATTGCACCGCCGGTAGGCCTCCATGTCCCGAGGAAGAAGTAGGGGCTGCTCTAAGGCCTCCGCCACGTACCCTGCCCGGCCACGATTATACTCTCGGACCGAAGCAGTGTAAGGAATGGCGACCCCATCCAGCTCCAACTTTGGGTCCCATGGATGAGGAGAAGTGCGCACTTGAGCAAGGTTCCCCTCATCCCTGCTGTCCGAGAAGGTGCCCCTTCTGCTCCTTGGCGCCCGTGTGGTTTTCTGCTGCTTGGTCGGTTGGACAGCCACCTCGCCTTCCTCGGGCGTGTCAACCGGCCTCTTCTTCTTCAGGTCCGGATTAACCTTAAGGCCCGGGTCCGAGACACCCAGGGGACCACCGGGGGAAGGGTCTTGGCCTGTGATGGAGTTGGCCCCTTCGAAGATTGACCCTTTGGTGACTGACCTTTCCCTCTGGAGGACATCAACTCCTTCAAGGACTTCCCTTTTCCTGCCATGGGCTCGGCGTCTTCGTCCGAGGTATCGTCCGAGCAGATAACGATTGAGGGAACACCAGCTGCGGAATGTCGGTCCTGCTCGGCTTCAGGATTGGAAGACTCCCCTAAAGGATTTTGCTGAATTTCCTCCTCGAAGTAAAACTCGTCTATTTCTTCCTCAAGAGAAAGACGGGAAGATTCAGTTTCTTCTTCAATCAGAGCAGCGGCGCCAGGCTCGTTCACCGGAGGAAGCTGTTCCGCTAAGTAAGGATCTCGACCCTAGGCGGCACTACCGGTGGCGGATCGTGTGGAGCTAGGAACCCGTGTCGGGACACGTCAATCCTAGCCAACCTCGGACTACCCGCCCTTATAGCGTGACCGATTGCCTGGAAAGCTTTGCTCGGGGGTGATAGCCCAAAACCAGATGGGCCGCACGCAATCGTCTGTCCTCGGTGGCGTAAATCTCCGACCTGAGAAGATAATTCAGCACTGGCACATTCGTAAGGTCTATCCGAGGAGCGACGTGAATTTTGTCTGCAAACAACCAATAAAAGTGGGGTTAGCACATGAAATTCTCCAATCACACAGAAAACACAAAAAAATATAATAATAACCCCTTAACACCAAATCCTTTCCCAAAAAGGATCGATCCTAAAGACGCCGCACCTGGGTTTTCTGCCCGAGTTGGACAATGAATATCGTCGAACCACTCCCCAGAGGCAATGAGGAAGTCATTCTTCACGGTCTTATTGGATACTGGGAGACAAGAGATCAACCTAACATCCTCGTTCCGGGATTTAAGATAATACCCATCATCCCCGAGGCGGTGACACTCGTACAGATAGGCCACATCATGCCAATAGAGTCCTAGATTCATCCGCTCGTCTAAGACATCTACACACCCTAGTATCTTGAACATATTCGGGGCACATCGATACGGCGTCAACCTATGGTTGAACAGTACTCCCTTGTAATCCTACGCATGGGAAGTGTCATCCCTCCCTCTATGAAAGCAATCATGGGGATAACAACTTCCCCCTCAACTCTATCTCACAAGTATTCCTTCAATAGGACAAGATCAATGAGCCCAACCCTCGGGGAATGCGGTATTTCTCCCTAAAGGCTCCCATAGCGGCTGGAGTTTTTACTAGTTTTTCGAATCTACCCATCTGAATTGAACTGGGAAATGAAAGTAAAGACTGAAAAGAAAAGCGAGTCCGAGGAGGAAATTGAAACGGTGAGAAAAGCGAAATGTCTGGTACCTTCACAAAACGCTCAAGGGGACGCCTGAAATCTCTCTTGGAAGAAACGCCTCACAAAAAACGGCTACGGCGGGCGTAACGAATCTGCAAGCGTTCGTATGTCTCTGGGATTCGATGGAGTTCTCTGGAGTCTTTTGGGGTTTGTGAAATGCGGATGAGAGAAGAAATCGAACCCCGGCGACGTCTTATATAGCAAGGAGGAGAGAGAAAAGATCATCCCCGCCTAAAAATACGAGAAAAAAAACGATGGCCGTTCGATTCACGCCAAGCCGTTGGATGAAGGGAACATAACGCCTCCAGAAGTTAATGGCCACACCTCGTAAATTGTGGCGCGTCAAAAGTAACGGTCCGCACGCGCACCCCACGATCTTCTTATTTCCCTCCACTCACAAATATCAAAACCCCGCTTTTCTCCTCGGAGGGAGGTTAAAACCGCAGTTTTGAGGGGCTATTGTGGGGGCCGGCCCAAAAATGATGGGCTATTCCAAACTCGGGCCCGTCCGAGGAGCGTCCTATCCGAGGAGGAGCCTCGTATGCAGCATTACCCAATCCCAGCAACTCCAAGGAAACCCGTCCGAGAAGTAATTCCTCCTCGGACATCGCGAAGCCCAGACGAGGAACTCTGCTCACCCATTTCAGCTCACCTTCCCCAACATATAAAACGAATTAAATCCAAAATATCTCACGGAAAGCTACCACCACATTAATTGCGCCCAACCACCCTCTTGGCCGCATTAATGAGGAAAAGACTCTGAACAGTGCCGCCTTGGCCTCTGCAACTCACAAAGGGACTGATGAGGGCGTCTGATGGGACAGGTGCTCAGGTGGACGCCTAGATGGTCAACAGGTGTAAGGTTGAGATGAAAAGGAGAGAGAGATATAATGTAGTGGAGTCCCTCAAAGAAGAGGACGGCGAGAATTGTAATAGGAACAAAAGAAATAAAATCGACTTGGGAATCCTTCTTTACGTTCTTATTTCTTCCTCGCAAACAATTACACACTACATGCATTAGACCTGCTAGTTTCACTGAGGCCAAGTTCTTTAACCCATCCTTTACAAATATTTATTGTGGGTTGTGCTTTGGGCCAAGGCCCGATCAATGAAGTTGGGCCAGGAAAATCGTGCAACCACAGAATCATATAACTAAAAAAAATTGAAAATTAGAAGTCATCTATATATATCTATATATATTATAATAATAATAATAATAATAATAATAATAGGTGAAACCGAGAGAAACTCATATTATAATTCCAAATTAGAGTTCCAATTTTGTGCCATGTGTCCTAAATTATTTATTCTTAAAGATTTTTATTTCTTAATTTTAGAATCAAATATGAGACCACATCATAAATATTCATCCATGTAAGTTATTAAGTGCAAAACCAAAAAGTCTAGAATAAATGAATCGTTAAAAAAAAAAAAGTGCTTCACAATAATAATAAAAAAAAATGGACAATTCACATTTTATACCTAATAATATCCTTACAAAATTTTTTAAAGAGTTAACAAAATATAAAAATAACTATCAGTAGTATTTAAATTATATATATATATATATATATATATATATTTATATATATATTGTAGGGACACGAATCTTTAACGGCCCAATAACGATGTTGGGCTCGCATACGAAAAATCCCTCACAATAATATTTGTAGAGAGTGGGCTTGAAAGGCCAGCGTTTGGTCGCAGGGGTTGGCCCAGACCGGGCTTTAGGTGAACTTAGACAAGAAAAGGCTTTAGCCTGGATATCCCAGCCCTATAACTTTGTAAATTGAGGGATTGGCTCCTCGGATCATGTCCGAGGAGCACTAATGCTTTTCTCCGACTACCCGACGGTGGGTTTTTCGTGGTGGTGCACATATATTGTCCGGGCATTCTCATTCCCGAAGTTTTTCCCAGGAAAATGAGATGGGGGATCCTTTACTTCGTTACTTTACGTTTTCTTTTATACTAGCCTACGTTCGTTGTCCCTCGCCATGTGTAGGGTCGACTTTTCCAGGACAGATATTTGTCCCATCAGTCTCATCCTGAAATTGTTGGGGATGGTTAATAAAGCCTAAGAATCCGGTTACATTAGGTGCAATGTCATATCAATGAAGGGTATTAAGGACAATTTCCCTGAGATATTTTTTGATCTTTTAAGTTTGCTTGTATGCCATTTTCAACAATGAGACTTCGGGTCTGCCGAGGACTAAGCGGTCCTCGTCTGTATCTTCGGGCCACTTTGGGCTTACTATTTTTGAGCTTGGGCCCTGGCCTCCTTCGGCTTGGGGCCGGGGGACTCTCCATAAGCGAACGGGCCGAGCCCACAAACTATTGGACCCCACATTAGCCCCTCAAAACCCTGCTGTCCAACGTCATGGTTGGAAAGGTGGGTTTTGGTAATATCCAGCCTTCATTGCAGTTCATTTAATTCAGCCCTTGATCAACGTTGGTGACTCTTCACCTCCCCGAGGAATGCGCCGGTTTACAAGACGTTCCCCTCAATTTGCGCACGTTGCCATTATGCCGTTTGGTTATCTGAATCGTGCCTTTAATATCTTCCCATTTACGAGACCTCCTAGATCTAATGGTTACTGATGGCGTGGGAGAACGAAACGGCGCGTTCTTCTTTATAGATCTCCCTGGGGATATGAACGTGTTATATACCCTTTTCTTCGTTCCCTATATAAAGAGAGAAGACAAAAAGCGATTTTCTCATATCTGAATCCCTCAGGCCCTTTTCAGAGTTCACTTCTTCCATCCGGTTATTCCCTATCAATAATACATCCACCATAGTAGTCAGCCATGAACAAACCCTTCCTTTCCCGGAGACGCCATGTCCTAACAAAACTTGAGATGGCTCGGTCGGGGCAAGGATGGCGGAGACTCAAGATTTGCCTCCCCATTCTTTTAGCCAAAATCCGAAGCGGGGACTCGTCACATCCCACTTCCGGTGTGGTGAGTCGAAAACCTCCTTGTCATCTCCATCCGCTCTCTCATGAGCATACCTAATATGGCTCCGGTGTGCTAAGAGTTAGGATTGAGGCGGGGACTAAAAGCCCTTACTTCTTCCTCTCTTTGTTCACCGGCGCCATCCTTTGATTTCCCTTTTCCCTCTTTTGCTCCTTTCTCTTTCTTTTCATTTCTTCCCTCTTCTTCTCCTCCTTCCCACTCATGTCCTCCATCTTCTTTTTCTTTTGCACTCCTCAAGAACAAGAGCTTGTCAAGTGCTTCCATGTGTTCCAATTCTTCTTCCTTCTCTTTCATCTTTTCTATATAAGGTTCTTCTCCCGATATGAGCAAAGTACTAAGGCGAGAGATTTTAGAGAGACTTTGAAGGCGAGTTTAAAGGACACCCGATTTGTTTACTTATCTCGCATTACGGATGTTATTACTGCTTTGGCAGTTCATTTTTTTTATAGGCTTGTTTAAGCCCTTTCTTGTACGTTGTAATAATTCTTCATATTAATAAAAGTTATCGTTATTCTATTTCGTATGTTTTGTTTATATGTTTTAATACGTTTGCAAGCACCGCTCGGCACAATAGTATAGCATTTGAATCAATGACAACTAAGGCCAAAATACTCGCTAATAAAAAGACGCCACAATAACTTTAACAAAATTATTATTCGACATAACAATCTGACCGGTGAGGAACGAGACTTACCTTAAAATTAGCCGAGATGGGGACTAAATGCTCGATAAGGTGTAAGAAGTAGTTATCCGAGGACATGTCACCCTCCGGATGAACAGTTTCCTTAGGGTGACGATCATTAGGTCATTTCGCCATCTCCTTGACACACTGGCCTTAACCTTTTCCAAAGTTTGAGCCGAGAAACTTCTCCATCCGAGCAGTTGATTTCCCAAAAAGCCTGAGTCCGAGGATTTCGCAAAGCCTGGGTTTTGTTTAGGACTTATGCTTTTTTTTTTTTTTAGGTATTTGGTTTCCCCATAGGCTTGAGTCCGAGGACCATGCAAGTCCTAGGTTCTGTCCAAGACTTATGTTTTTTCTTTTATGTTCTTGGTTTCCCCATAGGCTTGAGTTCGAGGACCATGCAAGTCCTAGGTTCTGTCCAAAACTCTTTGAGTTCAGATCCTCCTTTTTATCAGGCATTTCCCGAGGCGCCGAACGGGATGTCCCCAGGCCCTAATGCAAAGCGGGCCTGGGCCACGAATTCAATTAGCCCACGAATTAAGAGATATTTCTGCAACCTCTGGCCACGCAGCATTCTCTCGACGTCCCAATGATCGAGGTGCGCCTTTACGAGGCTCCTTTAATCTTGTGGTTGCGATTGACGTTGGAAGTTGAGCCGAAACCATTTTGTCCGTAGCGTTCCTTGGGACGCCGCGTGAGTTGACTGCCATCATCTTGTCTTTTCAAATAAATAGGAGGGAAAGAGAGTTGCTTTATATACGCACCAATCCTTTAGTTTTCTCCCACATCATAAATCCCATATCCGGTGCTATCCTCCCTTAGCATAACATGTTTGAGGTGAGGGTTGGGAAGAAAGAACTCTCTCAGCCACAAAAGCGCCGTGTCCTCATGAGATTCAGAATAGTATGGTATGGGCACAGGAAGCATAAGTTCGGGAGAGTACTCCATTTCAACCGAGGGGGAAGGGTGTCTCTCCCTCTTTTAGCCAAAATCCGAGCGAGGTTCTGCTCATGCCAGAATTTTGGTGTGTCAGAAGAAAGGTTCTCCGCCATCGGCGCCCTCCTGCACTGGTGGCGGGGCAATATTTAGAGAAAGCCCCTCAACTTCCCACTCTCGGCACCTTTCCTTCAACGGTGTCGGGTTCAAGTTGGGTCTCTTTTTCTTTCCTGAGCCATGGGCATGTAAAAGCACGGGGGAAGAATAAGGTCTTGGAGCTGTAGCCAACCTATCCTCCGACCTACCTCCTCGGCTTTCTCTAATTTTCTTGTATCTATTTTTTTTGCTTATGTAGTGAGCTTTAACGTAGGGCGATTCCAGCTTTTCATTGTACGTTGTACTACTTCTTTGTTTTTAGTAAAAATAGAAGTTTATTTACATGTTTTAAGCAATGATCTTTTGGTCAATATTTACTTTGTGAATGAGTGTCATCCATGTGTGTGTTGCTTCTAGCATATTTAAAGCAAGATACCTTGAAACATAATCTAACTAATTCTAATTTACCAAGTACTATCGGGCATTATATCGATAATTCGTAATAAATCAAACTTAGGAAACCGACCGGGGTAGCAGTTGAATATTCTGTGATAAACGCGTGAATACCGCCCAAGAATGATGACCTCTAAATAATCCATCCGAGCTGTCGAATGGGAAGTAGGGTACTCCGACTGTGCTTTTGTGTATTTGGTTTTTCTTTTGTGTACTTGGTTTCCCCATAGGCTTGAGTCCGAGGACCATGCAAGGCCTTGGTTCTGTCCAAAATCTTTTTTGTACTTGGTTTCCCCATAGGCTTGAGTCCGAGGACCATGCAAGGCCTTGGTTCTGTCCAAAACTTTTTGTTTTTCTTTTGTGTACTTGGTTTCCCCATAGGCTTGAGTCCGAAGACCATGCAAGGCCTTGGTTCTGTCCAAAACTTTTTGTATTTGGTTTCCCCATAGGCTTGAGTCCGAGGACCATGCAAGGCCTTGGTTACTGTCCAAAACTTTTTGTACTTGGTTTCCCCATAGGCTTAAGTCCGAGGACCATGCAAGGCCTTGGTTCTGTCCAAAACTTTTTGTACTTGGTTTCCCCATAGGCTTGAGTCCGAGGACCATGCAAGGCCTTGGTTCTGTCCAAAACTTTTTTGTACTTGGTTTCCCTATAGGCTTGAGTCCGAGGACCATGCAAGGCCTTGGTTCTGTCCAAAATATTTTTTGTACTTGGTTTCCCCATAGGCTTGAGTCCGAGGACCATGCAAGGCCTTGGTTCTGTCCAAAATCTTTTTTGTACTTGGTTTCCCCATAGGCTTGAGTCCGAGGACCATGCAAGGCCTTGGTTCTGTCCAAAACTTTTTTGTACTTGGTTTCCCCATAGGCTTGAGTCCGAGGACCATGCAAGGCCTTGGTTCTGTCCAAAACTTTTTGTTTTTCTTTTGTGTACTTGGTTTCCCCATAGGCTTGAGTCCGAGGACCATGCAAGGCCTTGGTTCTATCCAAAACTTTTTTGTATTTATTTGTTTTTCGAAGGTCAGCCCCTAGACCATGGCGGGAGATTTGGCTTGAGGCCGGGAAGCCCCTAGAGCTGCCACTGACACCGGGCAGGCGTAGCCCCTAGCGTAAGTTTGTGTCGGAGCAACAACCGTATGTCGCCGGAGATGGAGGAAATCCCACGAATCTCTGCTTGCTAGAGAGTTGACTCAAACGCCACCTGCGCCAACGCGCAAGCCTTTCCCACAGACGACGCCAATTGTAGGGACACGAATCTTTAACGGCCCAATAACGATGTTGGGCTCGCATACGTAAAATCCTCACAATAATAGAAAGTGGGCTTGAAAGGCCAGCGTTTGGTCGTAGGGGGTTGGCCCAGACCGGGCTTTAGGTGAACTTAGACAAGAAAAGGCTTTAGCCTGGATATCCCAGCCCTATAACTTTGTAAATTGAGGGATTGGGCTCCTCGGATCATGTCCGAGGAGCACTAATGCTTTTCTCCGGCTACCCGACGGTGGGTTTTCCGTGGTGGTGCACATATATTGTCCGGGCATTCTCATTCCCGAAATTTTTCCCGGGAAAATGAGATGGGGATCCTTTACTTCGTTACCTTACGTTTTCTTTTATACTAGCCTACGTTCGTTGTCCCTCGTCCACGTGTAGGGTCGACTTTTCCAGACGGATATTTGTCCCATCGGTCTCATCCCGAAATTGTTGGGGATGGTCAATAAAGCCTAAGAATCCGGTTCTGTTAGGTGCAATATCATATCAATGAAGGGTATTAAGGACAATTTCCCTGAGATATTTTTTGATCTTTTAAGTTTGCTTGTATGCCATTTTCAACAATGAGACTTGGGGTCTGCCGAGGACTAAGCGGTCCTCGGCTGTATCTTCGAGCCACTTTAGGCTTACTATTTTTGAGCTTGGGCCCTGGCCTCCTTCGGCTTGGGGCCGGGGGACTCTCCATAAGCGAACGGGCCGAGCCCACAAACTATTGGGCCCCACATATATATATAAATTATATTATGCATCTTATTGTATATCTTTAAGTGTATCCATGCATATGCATGGAGTTACAAGCTAGTTAATAAAATAAAAATTATTACATATTTTGAAAATCTAACTCTTAAATTGCATGTTCTTTACTCTTTTAATACACATGTCAAATTTTGTATAAATTGGATATTATTTAGGACAAAATTTAACTACAAAACTGGTTGCAATCTAAAACTATAACCTTACTCAATAAAATAAACATGATTACATATTTTGAAAATCTAACCGTTGAATTGCATGTTCTGCGCTTTTAATATACAAGTCAAACTTTGTGTTTATAGGATATTATTTACTAAATAATCTATAAGCTTATATTTTATGCATAATTTTAACTACAAAAACTTGCAATTTTAACTATTTAACGATGACATAGTTATTGATATTTAATTTTCTAGAAATTTTGCAAATATGGAGGATATAAGAAGAAGATGTAATCTAATGGTAGATTTGTCAAAATTCACCTCTAATAAAAAAATATTGAGTAAGATTGTAACTTAAAGCTACAATCAATTTTGTAGCTAAACTTTACCCTATTATTTACTTTATAATCTATAAATTTATATTTTATGCATACTTTTAAACTACCAAAATGCATCATTAAAGATTCATAGGAACCATTTAAACAATATATTGATGACATAACTATTGATCTCTAATTTTCAAAAAAATTTGCAAGCATAAAGGATATAAGAAGAAGATATAATCTAATGATGGATTTGTCAAAATTCACATATAATAAAAAGATATTGAGTGTCTGTTTGGGAATAGCTTATCTAACTTTTTGCTAATTTTTTTTTTTTTTCTGTTGATAGTGTGTTAAAGTATACTTGTACTTTGAAAAAATGAGAAAAAGAGAGAAAAAGTAAGGTTTTAAAAAGTCAGACATAAAAACTAAAAGCTAAAATTCTAAAAATTTAAGCTGATGCCAAACATGCTTTGAGTAAGTTTGTACCGTAAGGCCACAACTAATTCTGTAATTAAATTTTTTTGTCCCCCAAAATATCCCCTTTTCGCTCACAGTTTTTTAATTAAGGGGGACAAATTTGTAAAATAATAGGTCACAATTTAAAACCTCACACTAAATCAACTTTCTTAGCAGTTTACAATATCTTTATTTCTTATTTTTGAAATTTAAAAAGACGCACTCTATTTTCCTCTTCATCTCTTATCATTTTTTAAATTTAAACAAACAAATTCTATTTTTTTTTTCCTTTCTTTCTTATTCTATGTTCTCTTTGTGTTTAAACAGAAAAATCTCTAGGCATTTAACAAACTCAAATCACTTGCACGAAAAGAAGATGAATGAATGGAAAGCTATGGTACTAAATCGGAAAAGAAAAGTATCATTGAATGCACAAAGAACTTGTGATAAGGTTAGCATTTCTAATTAAAATGGTATTAGAACTTTTTAAAAATGGTCAATTAACAAATACTCTATGCCCTCGTTTGAGAGGAGAGAAATGAATGAAATGGAAATGAACAAAAAGAATAATTTTAGAATATTCATCCATTTCTCTTGTTTGATAGTTTTAACGGAGGGAATGGAAAAACTATTTCCCTTAATTGGAAGTTTAAGTGGAAAATAATGGAATGGGTAGGCGGGAACATATATTCCTCTCTATTCTCTCAAAACTTCAAATTTTCATTCTCCCCCCCCCCCCTCTTAAAATTTGGGATGAATTAGAGGGAATAAAATGAGGTTTAATAAAATTTTCACTAAAACTCCCAAAATACTCTTATATATTCAACCCTTTGTGTAAAAAAAGGAGTCTAGTAATAATATTGTTGCGTGGAGTGTAAAAATGGCACCCAAGGGCCCAAAGGTCAGGGCATGGGCTTTGGATGTGAGCTCACCGCAATTAATTATTTAGAGAGGGTAAGGTAGACCAACATGTGGATTCCTTAGCTTATGAACTGAAGCTAGGAAATATGGATGAGATAGAAAGCAAAAAGAATTGAGCAAGAAAAATTGAAACTTTTTATTAATGTTCCCTCGATTGGCCGAGGAAGGTTTTACTTAGCTTTCAACAATACAAGTTTGAGTGATTTCTCCTTAATTCTTATTCCCCCAACCCCCCCCCCCCCCTTATTTTAATGGGGCTTCCCCCTCCTTTTATAGTAGTTTGGCCTTAATCCTGACCCTTCAACTATAGGGTGGCGGATTTCCCCAGGATACTTGTCCCATCGCTCATTTAGGAGAAGTTTGGTGAGTTATAGGCTGTTTAGGCACTATTCAAGTGTCCTTTCCTCCATTAATGCGATTGTCCTAGTTGGTGCAACAAATTTAATGCTAAAGTGATGGGTGCTTCCTCAACATGTCTCCTTCTCTCTCCTTTAGTGCCTACCTTTGGATGTTCGCCTCGGCCTGAATCTCCTACTATGGTAGTAGTTCATCACCCCTTCCCCCTCCCGGGCGCGGGACTCTCGCCAAGCCTTCCTCCCTCGGTCAACCCAATACTCTCTTATCAATCTGTTGGGCCCATACGGTCCTTGAGCGTGGCCTAATAGTGGTTTTGCCCTCGGACACCCCCCCATAATAGCCCCCTAAAATCCCACTTCCCTATTTTCTTGGGAACTTGTGATTTTGGTGATACGGGGGATTGCATGTGCCACCCATGTTCATACGCGCATGCCTATCTTTTTAATTACCTATGCACCTCATGATGTTTCGAATTCCCAACACCACATCAAATGCTACAGGTGGCTGCTTGCTTCCCATGTCCAATGGTGAGATGGAGATTTTACGGTCCTCATTTCACCTTGATTGGGGGGCGGGAAAATTGTTGCTTCTTTCCCCCTATATAAGAAGGGGAGGGAGCTCATTTTCTGCCCCAAGAAGAAAAAACTCTTTTAAGCCACCAAGAGTCTCTTGAAGAGCAATAAGACAGTGCTCCCAGCTTTGTAAGTGGTCTCATCTCCTCCTCGATCAAGTAGGTTTTGTGTTGCGACTTAAATAATGCTCCCAAGTGCAGCATTGTCGTGAAGTAATAATTCAGTAAGTCCAAGGTTGAATCCACATGGAAAAAGGGAATTAATTAGCAAATCACAAGAGAATAAAACTAAAATAATAAAGTTTAATTGAAGAGATTTTGATGATTTAGTAAAAGTAATTTAAATTGAGAGAAAATAACAATATATTAAGGTGCAAAGGACATCTATTGGTAGTCTTAACAATATTTATTTTATAACTCAACTAAAATTCATACGAAGGATGATCTTAGTAGGATGATTTAACAATAAGAACTCAAGAATTAATTGTCTAAGGTTGTTTTATGAAATTGATTGATTTTAGATAAAACAAAACTAGTGAATTAGTTTGCAGGAAATACTAAGCACTTAACATGCCCAGAGTCTATGATAAATCAAAGAATTATACAGAACTAAACTATTTTCTAGATGAGTAAATCAATCAAAAACATAACAACGTAAGTATTAAAACCATAAAATAATTGTTAAGAAGATACTAATAAATGGTTGAGTTTCACCCCTTACTTTAACAAGGCTTCTAGCAAGCCATTACACAAATAAAACTCTAAAAACTATAAAGAAACTTTAAGAAAACCTAAATTACATTCTACGGCAGCTCCCCTCTGAATTTTGCCCTAAAAGAGCCTTTAAATAGGTCAAGGAATCCTATTACAAGTTGAATTCTTGTTTGGAGAAAATCTCGGGTTTTTAGGCTTCACTTAATAGATGCTTTTGGCCTATTTCACGTCAGAATTTGGACTTTTGGTAAACTACAAAGTTGTAGCCCTTTACAATAAATTTCCAACCCAACTTGAATTATCTTGATTGGACATCTAATCCGAAAGTTATGCCGAAAATACTAAGAGCCTGTTTAGCTAACAAAATTTAGTCACTCAATTTCTGTCACTCAATTTCCATCACTCATCACTCATCACTCATAACTCATCACTCATCACTCAATTTTTCACATCCGTTTGCCTTCATCACTCAGTTTCCATCACTCACTATTTTTCACACTATTTGGAGGGCCCACGCCTGTCATGGTGCGGGGTTTTTTTTTTTTTTTTTTTTTTTTTTTTTTTTTCCACTAGCAGCTTCTTCTTTTTTTTTTTTTTATTCCTCCTGGGTTGGCTGTTCGGTCTGGGTTTTTTTTTTTTTTTTTTTCACTAAGTTTGGTGAGTCTAGGTAATCAAGAAAAAAAAAAAAAAAGAAAGAAAGAAGAAGAAACCAGGCCGAATAGCCAACCCAGAGAAGAAAGAAAAAAAAAAGTCAAAGGTAAAAAGTTGCGGCTGAGTATTGTTTGTGGGTCCCTTATGTGTGTTTAATTACAATATTGTCATTGAGTTATGAGTTATGGAAACTGAAAATAGCCAAAATGTGTTTTCGGTTTCCATAACTCATAACTCAAAAATCAGAGAATTGAGTGATGGAAACAGAGTTATGGAAACAGAGTTATCGTTTGCCAAACAACCTTTTTGCTATGGGTCCCATCATTTTTGAGTTATGAGTTATGGAAACTGAGAATTGAGTTATGGAAATTGTGAATCCAAACGGCCCCTAATTGATATGCGGGCTAGAATCTTAATCCGAATCGGACTTGAATTTGGTGCAAATTTCCTTTGATTCCTTACTCTAATTTGACTTAAATTTAATTTGGTTGACATTCTTTAACTTTATCATGACCCTCGTAAAAGTAAAGTCCATTAGTTTTCTTCTTTGCACAAATCTACTTATTTAATTCCATTCTTATACAAAAGACAAATTCATGCATTAAAATATAATTAAGCACAAAATTAATTATTCAACATTATTCTAAAACCAAATATAAAATGCAAGAATTATATCAAAATAAGTATGATAATGCTTTCTAATAATGATATAAATATGTAAAATTAAGTTATTATCACGAGGGGGTCGCTCGTGCCACCTGTGTTCATACGTGCCCGCCTATCTTTTTAACTACTTGTGCACGCTCATGACATTTCGGATTTCTAACGCCGCATTAAATATTGCAGGTGGTTGCCTGTTTCCCACATCCAATGGTGAGATGGAGATCTTACGGTCCTCATTTCACCAAGAAGGGGAGGGAGCTCATTTTCTACCCTAAGAAGAAAAAATTCTTTTAAGCCACCAAGAGTCTCATGAAGAGCGGCGTTGTGCTCCCAGCTTTGTAAGTGGTTTCATCTCCTCCTCGATCAAGTAGGTTTTGTGTCTAGGATTTCCTTCTTCCCCTTTTTTCTTCTTTATTTCATAGTATGGGTAGGTTTGCTAGTTTGATAGACATCAATGAGAAAAAGAAGGCCTTTAAGGCTAAGTATGGCATCCCGACTAGTGTCATCGTAGAGCATTGTGAAGTGGGTGAACACTATACCGTAAGACTTTTAGGTGCCGTGGCTATTCTCATTATCACCTTCATTGAAGGCGGGATGAGGATACTTATGGATAGGGTAATGCGTGAGTTCGTTCTGTTTTTTAGAATAAGCCCTTCTTAGTGTTCCATCAACCTTTTTAAGATAGTTAACGATGTAGCCTGAATAAACAAAGAGATGGGTGTAGACCTGACCCACCATGACATCAATTAAGTTTATAGCCGCCATGATAGCAAGGTCACTAGTTATTACCTTCGAACTAGGAACGCGCACTGTCGGGCTCATCTCTTGCCTTCTTGAGAACAACAAAGGCCTCGATGATGACTTTTTGATCATCTCAAGAGACTAGCATGATGGGCTCTATTGCCTTGTCGAAGATGGGAAGCTAGGTAGGGAGGGCAGTTTGAGATGCTTTTATTTTTGAGTTTAATGAAAAAAGAAAGAGCTTTTTTTTTTTTTTTTTTCCCTCTTTTACTTTAGATTCTTGGATACGTTAATTCGACCTTTCCCTCAAATTCAAACCTTCCCGAACCTCTCTTTGGAGGAGGCAGATTTGCTTCCCGAGACCATTTACTTCTTGGTCTCTAGGATCCAGTCTTAAGGGTGTTGGGTTGTCCTGGCTTCTCCAATTGGATTGGACTAGGGTACTTCATTTGCTCCCAATGGATAGGGTCCTGTCTCTTGCCTCTCTTGGGCTCTCATCCAGTCTAGCTTTTGCCCCGATCCCACCGACTCTTTTCCTTCATTCTGTTCCACCGTTCTACTTCTATCTCTAGAAGCCATTTTCCCATTTTCACGATTGGTTTAGCAAGAAAGGTAGTCTTTCCCAAAGATGGAGCCAGTTGTGTGGGGCATAAAAGCGGCACCCAAAGGCCCAAAGGTTGGGGCTTGGGCTTTGGATGTGAGCTCATTACAACTAATTATTTAGAGATGGGTAAGGCAGACCAACACATGGATTCCTTAACTTATGGGCCGAAGCTAGGAAATATGGATCGGACAAAAAGCAAAAAGAATTGAGCAAGAAAAACTGAAGCTTTTTATTAATGTTCCCTTGGTTGGCCGAGGAAGGTTTTACTTAGCTTTCAACAATACAAGCTTGAGTGATTTCTCCTTAATTCTTATTCTCCCCCCCCTCCCTCCCCCTTAATGGGGTTTTCTCCTTCTTTTATAGTAATTTGCCCTTAATCTTGACTCTCTAGTTCTAGGGTGGTAGATTTCCCCTAGATACTTGTCCCATCCTTCCTTTGGGAGAAGTGCAGAGTGAGCTACGGGCCGTTTGGGTATTGTTTAGATAAAAAATGATACAATATAAAATTACACTATTGGTTTGTAAAGTTTATAAGTTAAGTGTTTTTTGTCTTTGATGTTTTAAATGAGTGAATTGTAGTACCAAATTTCCCTCAAATACTTGTCCCATCCCTTTTTTGGGAGAAGTGCAGAGTGAGTTACGATTGTAATCCGGGCATTGTTTAGATAAAAAATGATACAATATAAAATTATGCTATTGGTTTGTAAAGTTTATAAGTTAAACGTTTTTTGTCTTTGATGTTTTAAATGAGTGAATTGTAGTACCTTAAGTTTAAAACATGATGTCCGTAGGTCCTTCTTCTATCTAGTTTTGTTAATTTTTCTATGTTTGTAGCTAACAGGATAATAAGTTGGTTTATTTTTAGTAACATGAAATCTATTTTATATCTTAAAGGCCATACATTAGGTATCCGTTTGGATATTGGTGAAACCCAGTGCGTCTGCGTTTCACGCTTTTTTTTTCATTGAGAAGCGCATTTCAGTGGGTCTCACGACTTGTTCATAGGACCCACAAACATTTTTTTTTCAACAAAACTTTCATTAAAAATGGGTTTTACGGCACTATTCACACATTTAAAAAATATTTTGCTACAGTGTTTTCAATTTTCAGCAAAATAAGCGATATCCAAACACACCCTAGATTTGCTCAACTCAAACTCGTATTTTTGCCTCAATATCACATTTCTCCATTACGAGCCCTAGGCAACTATAGTATGAAAATTTCCCCAATTTCAAATGGCAATCTCAAATCTCCCCTCCCAATCTAGCATTGATTAAACCCTAAAGCATCCCAAGTTCATATTGTGAGATCATTTGCTTTCTTCATACAAAGTATTGAGTGGATCAACAACTGCTTGAGGGTGTCTAGAAATCATAATTTTAAGAGCGGATTATTAACCATAATTGGATTTCAGTTTCGACAATGTAGCTTCATTGCAATCTACAAAGTAGTTTTCGGACACATTTTTAATTGTCTTGGATGAGTTGCAACCTAACATGAGGTAGCAAAAGTCTATAACATTATCACATTCCATTCATTATATATAATATAGTTTCCATCATAGGATAACAAATGAAATTTCATATATAATCTATATATATATATATATATATATATATATATATATATATATATATATATATATATATAAAACCGAAGCTTTTAAAGCTCTCACAATTTTCCACGTCATCATTATTAAAAAAAAAAAAAAAAAAAAAAAAAAAAAAAAAACCACAACACTCCTGAAAAACCCGACTACAACACACTCATACGCATAAAAACCCCTAACAAAAAACCCTACCATAGCTAGAAAATTAACGCTTCAATTGCTTTCTTCTCTCTCCATCCAGTCTCTGTCTCCAAAACTTCCACCTTTGCCGGCCTTCTTTGTTTACCAATGGGTTTCCACTCTTTCTATTTTCTATGAGAGAAATTGAATTGAGGCATGGCTTTACGCAAAACGTCTTGAACCTTAGAATTGATTATTTGTCTAAGTGAAACTAAATTGAGGCATGGCTCCATGCCTCGGAATTGTTTACTGAGAGCGTCATCAACCTCCAGAGTAGGCACCTACTAAACATGTTGGGCAAGTTTTCACTCTTTCTATTTTCCAAGTTTTGCAGTAAGTTTTGCAGAGAGCGTAATGTTCATCTTTAGGCCAAACTTCTTTCTTTGCTATTTAACCTTACTTATGGTCATGGTTTTCTATATCTCACAAAGCCAACTTTTTCTTTGACGTGATTGGAATTTATTAAAATGAATGCCTTGATGAAAGAAATTTAGCTGTTGTATATCATGTTGTGTGCCTTACATATTATCAACATTGTTTGGAACTTCAAGAAAATTGGGAACATGTTAGAAATATTGCCTTCCTATATCGATTCGCATTTATATACTTTGTAATATTTTCACTCATTTTTAGGCATTATATTTCATAATTTTCACTTGATTATATATGGCTATCAGTGTAGAAAGTTCTTATTTAGCAATTTATTAGAGGACCATCCTCACAAGCTGATTATTTGTCTCATTCCATATTTTCTACAATGATATGTCCATGTAGTGACTTGCTGAGGTTCAATCCTACCCTATTATTAATTTACTTTATTTGTACTTTTAATATATATTATAAGGTTCTGAGTATTGATTGGTCAGCTTAACATATAAAATTTAAAAGTGAAAGATGTTAAGAAATTGCGACTTGAAAGCATATGATGTTAAGTTAGCATATTTCTATGTTTGAATGGTTATTGATGAATAATTCAATAGCATTAGGTTGAGACTTGATAGTTAGATGATAATGCCATGTCAAATAATGAATGCTCTATTGCACGTATTAGGTTCTATTTTGAGCCCGAAAGACACATATTAATAGTTATGCTATGCACAATTCATTTAATGTCTTTCTGTTGTGGGAATGAGGTATTAGTTTACCTACCTATCAATAATTATAATAATAATAGTTTACCTTCTTTTAAAGATTGCTCCCTGTATATCACTTAACTTTTCGAAATCCAATAAAGTCTAATGAGTAGGAGCTTTGTGCACGACTACGGCCTTTTAATGAGCAAGAAGTTATAGTTGTAAGATTATAAGATGTTATTAACTTAATTATAAGATGAAAGGCAAGTTAAGTTGCTTAGATTTTGTGTAAAATGTAATTTTTACTTGAAATCAGTTTTCACATGCAGGTTTAAAGGAAATAGATGAGGTCAATATTGTCATAGCATTGAGCAACTGTGATAGCTAATTGCGGTTGCTATTGACTTTTGTGTAAATTAAATGTCTAGAACAAAGATAAAAGTGGCAATAGTGTTTATTGAAATTCTTGACACAATGAGTGTTTTTAGATGCATGATCTGCAAAAATGCATTATGGTGAACATTGGATTCATGTAATGAGGTTGATTTTTAGTTAATATGAAGTTGTATGTTTTTATTGTTGTAAAATTGAATTTTAATTCGGCTTTGAGCCAAGTAAACACACAACAGTTGCAATTCTTTGCGATTAGTTTTCATATTGTCTTTAATGTTGTTGTTGTTGTTTTTTTTTTTTTTTTTTCCTTATTTTCTTTTATCTTTTTTTTAATGGGGGAAATCAACCTCTTATCGATTCTTTTAGCTTTTTATTTTTTTATTTTTTAATATCGTGAGATAGATTAATTATCTTTTTATTTAACTATCCCGTGCATTGCACGGGTTAGCGACTAGTATAGTTATATACTTGAGGAATTGTCTAGAAGCTAAACTGAATTTTTAAAACCCAAAACTCATAATTAATTAACTGGGAAATGTTAAATTCGGACATACAAATATGTTTGGTTTGGGTATTGTGTACTTTAAAAAAACAAAAACATAAAAAAAACTGGATGACACATCATTAAAATAGGCCATTTTGTTTGATAAGATAAATTAGGCCACCTTGTTTCTAGGCCAGACATAATATAAAATTAGTAAAAACTTATTGGTATTTTGATCTGATGATAAAAAGCTATCACAAAGAGCGGACACTATAAATTAAAACTTTATATATATATATATATATATATATATATATATATATATATAATTAGCAGAATTAGATCCAGATAAAACTAATAAAACTCATTTTTGAAAATGGTTGGACTAAAATCCCCTGTTGGAAACTTCAAATACTCAAACTTCAAATACTATTCTTAAAAGTTTCTCAAAAAAAAAAAAGAAATACTATTCTTAAAAAAAAAAAAAAAATTCAAATACTAAAAATATTATCTTAGAATAAGAGATATATAATCCAATTTCCACTTATACAAATTGATATTTTGATCTAACAACTTATTGAAACTCTATTTATATATTAAAAAAATACTAAAAATATTAAACATATATAAAGTTTAGGGGCAATTTTGACCAAAATTTTTCCCCTTTAAAAAAATAAATTTACAGGCCTGTGGGTCTGAACCTATGATCACTACCCAAAGTGGAATACCGGTTGTGCTATTATCAAAACACAGAGAAATTTGTCCCAAAAAAAAAAAAAAAAAAAAAAAAAATAAGAGAGAAATCTGAAGAGAGGGAGGGAGAGAGAGCAAAGCTTTTAATTAATTCTAAGTTTGAAAATGGAGAAAGGAGTACAGAGATGGGTAGTGGACATATCAAAGTGGGACCCATCTCCCAATGACTTCTGCTCTGCCCTCTCTCTTCTCTCTCAGCATCAACGCTCCTTTGTTACAAGGTTTTTGCTTCTCTTTTCTCTCTGTTTGCTTTCTGGGAAAATTAAAAGAAAACCAATTCTGTTCTATGCTATTCTTAAAAGTTATATTTATTTTTTAATAACGAGTTGTCATTGAAATTCACATACATCGTCAATATCTGCCCTTTTTCAATAATAGTTTTTGATGGGTCTTTCAGAATCATGCGGTGAAGCTGTGTTTGGTCTCTAAGAAAATTAACAATTGGAATTCTGAACATATATATTCACAAACTGATTAGCATAATTATTTTGTTCAAGATTTAATCTTAGTGTCTTTCCTAGAGGTGATTCAGTTTGATTTTTTTTTTTTATCAATGTTATATCTTGGTTGATCTTTGTTTAGTTATATGAAGTTGGTGTAGTAGATTGTAGTTTGTAGGGTGTTTTAACAATGTAGAATTGTTTTTTTCACTGTATTTGTACTTTAGTTTCTTTGTTTGCAGCTTGTTGCTGTATGATGATCAGTGATGACTTTTGTTGTACTATGTTTTGATTTATTAATAAAATTTCAGCTTATTTATCAAAGAAAGAAATGTTGAATTGTTTGCGTAAGAGTCCATGACCTTTCAATTTGCCTTCACATTGGTAGGTTTGTGAGAGTGGAGGATAGAAAACGGGCACTTGTGAGCCGATTGCTTCAGTATGCTCTTGTACATGAAGTGCTGGGAATCCCATTTGATGAAATCACCATAAATCGCACATTGGAGGGCAAGCCATATCTGGTATAACCATAGCTAACAATTTTATTATTATTATTTTTTGAATTCAACAGATAATATGTGTTTGTTACTCAATTTTGGGACTCTAGGTGATTATGTGGTCAGGTTCAGATTCAAATATGAATTTCAAGTCAATTTTGGTCTTTATATTTGATTTTAAGTTTTTGCATCTTATTCTTAGGACATCAATTAAAGTATACCTTAGGGATAAGAAATATTACACGTAAAATTACAAAGATCAATGCACCCTAAAAGAGAAAAACAACAAACATCCCCAATTTTCCTCAACTAGTTAAACAAATAATTTTGAAGAGTATGCTTCAATCCCATCAAATCATCTAGTATCGACTATGTAATTATTAAGCAGGAGTAGTCATCATGTGGCACACATGCCAATAAGCTCTTGCTCAAATGGCACCTCCTCTCGTTGTAAGAGTAAGTTGCAGAGTGAGGCCATGAGTTTGAGATCCACTGGGTGTGTGTAATTACCCACTGTGTTCCCCATGGATTTGACTTAATTAGGAAAAAATCGTCTTAGCATAAAGAACTGATTTGTTCCCATGAATTCAACTGCAATTAGGAAAAAATGGTTTTTGGCAAAAAGATTTTCAACTGATAATTATGTGATATACATGGATAATTATGATGGAATATCAATCTGAAATTTGCTGCATCAGAGATAATTGGGATAAGTGCATAATGGTCCATTTATATTGGCTTGGCTATGAACAACCAAATTGAGGCTTTGGCTGAACCCTTATAGCTTCAAGCAGTTTTACTGGTCAGACCACCAAAACATAGATGGATGGGTGTAGTCCTATCAAAAGTTAATACAAATACTAAGTCTTACAACAATTTCACCCATCCCTTTGCTACTTAAGCCAAGCCTAGATGCAATGAAGTAATATTCTATATAGCAGCAGGATAATTTCAATTATCAATTACTTATCAAAAAAAAAAAAAAAATTCAATTTTCAATAAGGGGTAAAAGAGAGAGGAGAGAGAGAGAGAGTAACATAGGAGGAAGTTTCTAGAATGCAGAGGATATTTCTGCCATGTGTGATAGTGTGATCGTTTGTTCTTTTACCCAAATTTACTCTGTGTGTGTGTATATATATATAAATAAAACTGAATAGATATGTTCCTTTTCCACTTTTATAATTCAGTTTATATCATATATAATTATTGTGTCATGCATGTCATAGTTTTCATTATGTCTTTTCCAAGTATCCTGATGTAGATTCAATGTTGCAACTCATTTCATATTTGATATGATGCACTTTTTGTACCTATAACTATCAATTGTCAATAATCATGAATTTTAAAAATATTTCATGCAAAAAAGTTTATATAAGAAACAAGCATAACATATTTTTGGATAATTTGATAGTCGGGGGAGGAGGGAGGTAGAAATCAAACCTAATAGATATTAGAAAGATGGTAGACTTTTGCACTAACTCCAAAATTTCTTGATATGCATGTTATTGGTCTTCAGAGTCATGGTAAATATCAAAAGATAATAAATAAATAAAAGGCGATCTATTGGATTTTGCCAAGAAGTTACAATTAATTGGGTCAGAATGGCTCATTTTGTTACTTGCTTTTGAATAATGTGGAAGCAAGCTATGTCTTTGTTATTCTCTCTCTCATTAAAACCCACAAACTTGGAAACTTTCTTTTGTATCTATTTTTCTCAAACAAAACATGCTCTCCTTAGATTCTCAATTTTAGAATTGTGTTGAGAGTTTCATCATTATGAAGAAGAGTGAAAGGAAAGTACGACAATAAACTGCAGATCTAGAAAATTAGAGAGGATAATAATATTTTAGTGACAATATTTATCTGTGAATGTGAGCAATAGTATGAAATTCTATTGGGAGCCAGTGTTTATGTCTATTTCTGTCTTCTAGTAGAAACATCTATTGGTAAGGAGTTGCTGAGTTGAAGTTTATTCAATTTACTACTTTAGCCTCATCGTTTAGTAGTGTTTTTTTAATTTTATTTTTATTTTTATTATTGTTGATTTTAAATATGTAAATTAGAGGGTGACACCAAAATCATCCTTCTATAGTAGTGTAGCACTAAAACCCTCCCCTTGACAGAGCATGGTACATGTTAAAGTCATGGGTTCAGGTTCACGTATAACTTACCAATAAAAAAAATAGATATCATCTTATATCTTTTTCAGCTTACTTGTAGCTCCATTACCATAATTATATTTACTATACCGCGTTTGTCCTTTTCAGGAAAATGATAATGCTGGCTTGGAATTTCCCAATTTTAATTTCAATGTATCACATCATGGTGACTATGTGGCTATAGCATCTGAACCTTTGTGCCTTGTAGGGTTGGACATAGTTTCTTATGACATTCCCCCAAAGGAGACAGTTCTAGAATTCATTCAGAAATTCTCCTCATACTTTTCAAGTTTGGAATGGGATAATATAGTGAATGCCGGCTCTTGTGATGGTATTTTGGCTGAGTTTAATAGGTAAAATTGCACTTCATCTATAAGATGATTCTTATCAGCAAAACCATTGAGCCAACTAGAAGGCGAGCAATTCAGTATATTTTCTTAGAAATCAATTATTCAATCTCTTTTTAATGATATTTTCTTTTAATATTCACCACCGTTATCATGTTTCCACCCCATCTTGCACAACAGTAGTAAATTGAGTAGCACAAAACTGTAGTCAGCTTACATCTAAGGTGCATTCTGTTGTCTAGAAAATAGATTACACACACACACACATGTCGAAATTAGGACAGTATCCAGCCAGGAGCCTGCCTTGATTGATTAATTTTACCTGTTTATTCTCAGGAAGACAATGATTGACCTACTATTATGATGCATTTGTAGCTCTATTAAAATTCCAGTGGGTAGAAAACTTACCCCCCTCCTCTTCCCCCCTCTGAAAAAAGAAAGAAAAAGAGTTCCTTCCTCTTCTACAAGAGCAACTTTGATTATTCTTTTAATTGCATAGAGTACTAATGTTAGTGTCCTACCTGATAGTATTTTAGTTGTGAACCAACCAGAAATACTAGAGTATTAACTGACAATTTATACTTTTTTTGCAGATATTGGTGTTTGAAAGAAGCATATGTCAAAGCAATAGGAAGCGGACTGGCATATGGGTTGGACAACGTGGAGTTTCATCACATTAGGTGGACCAACATATCTGTCAAAATTAATGGGGAGGATACAAGGGAATGGAGATTTTGGCTTTTTGAGTTGGGGAAAGGACATTGGGTTAGTTCCTGTCATGCCTTAATATATATCTTTCATTGAAGTTTTGGATCTTGAAATGCCTTTGAAGTGTGTCAATCCTGTTTAAGATTGAAATGATGCTTCTTATAGCTTCCATATGCTGTAATATTGCAGTATTTTATGCATGCTGATTTTGGTTAAATACACAGAAGCATTCCAGGCTGTATATTATAAATTCCAGCTTCCTTTATCCAGAAGTTAAGATGAATCATTTTATTCTACAGAGAGTAATTTGGTTTTTGATAGTTTTAAATTAACCAATGCCTTTTCAAAGGTGAAATTTGCTCACTTAGTCTAAAACTCTCACCGTAAATGAAAGAAAAAGATCACTATTATCATTGAAATTGAATAATAAAATAAATAGTAAAAGCAAAAAAATGATTGTTACTTTCTTGATAGAAGTATATAGTTTACGCCCAAGTTTCTATTGAGACATGAATAGTAAAAATAAAAATAAAAAACGATTGTTACTTGATAGAAGTATATAATTTAAGACCAAGTTTCTAATTTTATGGTAAATGATTAAAAAAATAATTTAAAACATGTAGTATTTAAAAAAAAAATTGGTAATAGGACTTTAATTGTAGTTTTTTAAACTTTTTGCCTTGAATAACAGCTTTTAATGGATTTGCAGGCATCAATTGCAAGAGGACACCCTAGATCAGCCACTGAGAGTTACAGGAAAACATTAAAAGGGAGTGAGTTTAATTTAGAGGAATATCATAAGGGTCTTCATCTTCCCAATGTAGATTTTGTGTCACGAACTGTAGAAGAATTAATTTCAGTCTTGCATGGAGAAGCTTACAATATACCTGGTGATAAAAGGAATACATAAGATTGTCGAAACAGAATACATGGAAGTTGAAGCCTAATGGGGATTTTGACATCTGGTTGTATTATAACAAATTAAGGGCTTCTCCCTCAATTGTCTTTCCTTGGAAAGCTATATGGAGAGCAAAGGCCTCTAGGCGAGTTTCTTTTTTTGTTTGGTGTGTAGCTTGGAATAAGATCTTAACGGGATTGGATTTTGTGGACTAGTGCATTATGTGCCGACATTCAGAAGAGACGATAGATCACTTACTTCTTCATTGTGAGATAGCTTATTGGTTATGGAGCTTTGTCTTTAAAACTTTTGGCTTGTCTTGGGTTATACCTAGATCGATCCCAGATTTGCTTTTTGGTTGGTGGAATTGGTTTGGGAAGCATTCATCTCGGATTTGGAACTTAGTTCCGTTGTGCATCTATGGTGTATTTGGAAGGAACGGAATTGGCGGACTTTTGAGGATTTGGATAGTTCCGGTGATCGGATACTTGCTTCTTTTAGTGGAACTCTTTTTGATTGGTCTCGGGCATGGAGACTCACGACTAGTGATTCTCTCCCTTCTTTTCTTAGCTCTCTTTTATCTTTTGTAATTATTTTGTTGATTGGTTTTCTTTTATGTTTTTTCCTTATTTTCTTTTTCTTGTATTTTCTAGGTTTGCCCTATGTTCTTCATGCATAGAGTAGCTATTCGTATATATAACATTCTTACTTATCAAAAAAAAAAAAAAAAAAAAAAGAAGAATACATGGTGAAAGTCAATGACATTAATTTGACATGCTGTAGCATACGGTCTAAATATCAAATTTTGCATATTGGGGATGTGGCTCCTCACAATGGCATTTCGTTTGTAGTAGGCTGGGGGCTCCTCTTATATCTTACCGAGAGATAGGAATTCTATTTGCTAATCACTTGTATGTCAGAGTTGAAGGGTAAGAGATGTTTTCATGCCCCTTGAGGAAGCATGCTAGAATTGCTTCCCATGGAAAGGTTGGATTGCGTTAGAGTTATATGCATGGTGGATTCTGAAATTTATCGACACTCTGCAACTTTGAACAATTTTTACCTCGTGATAAGTAAACATATTTAGGGATCCAAACAGACAAGGTTGAACATGTTGCTCTACCTTCCAACCCTTATTTTTGGGTGACATCCCATTTGCTACAATTAAGCACCATTGATCCATGACTTAAACAAATTATTCTGCATGCTGCCTTTGCTGACATTGTCAAGGGCTTGTTTCAACAAATGTTGGAGGATTTTTGTTTTTGTTTTTTGATTAATAATATTGAAGGATGTTAGATAAAGGTCTACTGTTATGATTGTTTTTATTTTTCTTCCCCCTCCCCCCCTCTATACTTTGGCCCAATATCTATAATGCTTTGCTTACCAGATGTAAAAGCAATGTACAATGTCATTGTTATTGCATCCTCCACAAGCTGTGTTTTCAGAAAACAAACAGCTTTGCACAAATTAAGGCACATATATGGCTTCAGATAGAGGAATCACAGAGCCAGTAGGGAGCTTTCTACGTGCGTATGTGCAATTTTGCGTGATAGGGATGTTGTAACTCTTAAATTTGAATGTTAATACGACTTATATATTATGGAATGGGAGAGATTTGAATTTGAAATTGTAAGCCTTAAAGTTGAATGTTTATACGGCTCATATATTATAAAATCATGGGTATATAACATTTTGACACTGTTGAAAATTGAAATATATATATTTTTTGACAAATATATTTAAAGTTTTTTTGACAAATTAGTTTAATTTTATTTAAAAAATAGTTTTCATATGCTTACTAGAAATGTATTTATTTCCTCTATATATATATATATATATATTTTGAGAGGTTCGAGAAAAGGACATTCGATTGCATTATTTTTTAATTTTAAGGAGGAAAAAAAAGTTTAGTAAAAAATAGACTTGTGAGTTGTAATCAAACTGAACCCAATAAGGGGGAAGAAAAGAGAGATTTTATATGGTGATTTTTTTTTTTTTTTTTTTTTTTTTTTTGAGAGGATATGGGGGGAAGGTATGTAAAAAGATTCTTGTGAGTTGTAACTAGACTTAACCCAGCTAGAGAGGAAAAAAGGGTAAAAAAAAGGAAGAGAGAAAAACATTTGATTTGCTTATTTCACAAGAAATTTTAACTGGGTCAAATTACACTTTTGGTTCTCCAATAATATGGATGGTTTCAATTTTATCGGTGTATATATACGTGTGTGTGTCAATTTCATTCATTAATTATTATTGCGTCATTTTTTTTTTCTCTTAACTTAGAAGATAAGTCAATTTTGTTCTAAATCAAGTGAACTTAAAACGATTAAGTTGTTTTATCTAAAAAAATTAATTTATTTTTGAAAGATGAGGGATAATTACATGTTAAGGTATGTTGATTCTTAATTTGCATGACGAAATTGACACAAACAAAACCAAATTTGTAGCTTTGTGGCCTTTGATAGGGTTCCAAATCAATTTTGTAGAAGCGAAAGAACCGAAATCAATGCTAAACCAAATTACAACGATTTAGTTATAGGGAATATAATCGGATCAACTCGAACCGAACCAAGTAGCGCCCCTTGAATATGACAATTCAAAAACTATGAACATCAAATGGTTTGTTTTTGATACAAAATTCTACACCAGGAAAATGAACTTACCAGAGAGGCCATACCCCCCTCCCCCTTGTGCTTTTATGATAATTACGAGAAAAAGTGCCCAAAGTCTAAAACTCTTTTGGTTTTGCACATAAATCATAATTGTGGTGGGTGATGAATTGGAACGATGACAATGCTTAGGATTTGATGGTGACACTACTTGGTGGGTAGAGGCTTGTGATGAGGCGTAGTTGCCAAGGCGGGTGTGCAAGTTCGAGGTTTACAAAATGACATTCGGTTTTTCTATCGATATTTGGTTTCATCTTAATCTGTACCACCGGATAACAATGCATCACACTTAAAATTCAAGATCATTTTTGTGATCTAGGGGCAAATCACATGGATTCCAACCCCCCCCCCCCCAAAAAAAAGCAAGTACAAAACCATTATTTAGGGGTGTCAATGTTCGATTCAACTCGTGAACCCGACACGTGTTTTTTTGGGTTAGGGAAGGGCTTTAATGAGTTTGGGTCATAAACGGGTTGACCTGAAAGTGATATGATAAGAAACGTGTCATAAGCGGGTCAAATTGCGTAACTCGCAATAGACACGCTTGACACGCCAATTTATTTGTGTCAACCCGAAATGACTCACTTAACACAACCCGTTTAACTCGTATAACAAATAAATATTTATTTTATTTTAGATTTGTCAAATACCTTTTATATCCAACATATATTTTAAATTAAAAAGAAAAGTGAATAATTACAAAAATTTACAAGGTATATAATTAGAAATTGAAACTTTATAGATCTTAGAACTACTAATACTTTTTTTTTTTGGGCAAAAGAACTTGCACAAATGAAATTGGATGAGCTTGTAGAAGATGTTATGAATTTGGACTTTAACAAAGAATCTATGGATGATAATTGTGGTCATAGTTAAGATTAGTCTACTTAGCATTTGGCGAGTTCCAAGGATATTTTATTTTTGTTGAACTGTGTTATTTTATTTTTGTTAAACTTTGTTATTTTGAATTTAGGTTGAAGTGTATGCACTTCTTTTGGAGTGTAAATAATTTATTTCTAGATGAACGTTATATTTTTGTTGAACTATATTATTTTGAATGTGGGTTGAAGACTTGAAATGTATGCACTTTTTTTTGGATGTAAAAGAGATTATTTCTAGATGAATGTTATATTTAATATTATATAGGTTGAAATGAGTTGTGTTACATTCGTGTCAACCCAACACGACTAGTTTATTAAGTATGTCAAATGGGTTGGGTTGGGTCGAGTCAACCCATCTTATTAACAGGTCGAGTTAGGATTAAAGGATTATGACACGATTATTAAATGAGTCGGGTTAGGGTTGAGCCATTTAGTTGAATACCTCTACCTCGACATGACACGAACCCGACATGCTAACCCAAATTGACACCCCTACCATTATTCATTTTTCTTAAAAGACTTGATAATTCATTAGTGTACAAGTATATTGCCACACAACAAGACAAGACGTAACAAATTGCGTTATATTGTGCGTTTGGCCAACTTGCTTAAAGATGAGACAAATAGTGACATACTTCAAACGCATTCTAGGTCACTCGATTGTACATTGAGGACTGATAAGTGATACCAAACTCTGATAATAGTATTAACTTTGAATAGCATGAATAGCTGGGGGATCTGCCATACAAATTCGAATTGGCTTGACTCTTAAAATGAAAAATCCTTTTACTAGGACAACAGAAGCACCTCTGCATCTGCTGGAACAGGACCCTCGACAAGACAATTAAAATCCAAAAGGCAGACCTCTAAATACAATGACTTCCATGACCTGTCCAAATGACTTAAATTGTTTGTTTGTCGCTATGTATTTGCACAATGTAAAAAGAGGTCAAGAATGTACTAATTAACAAATTTTACAATTGCAAACCTGGGCCTGAAACACTTGTAAGTACCTATATTACCCATATTAAGTGCTTTTCGATTAATCTCTACATGCAGCTTGAAGTAGAAGTCTAACAAGTGAAGGTGACTACCACAGAAAATCCCAAACGATATGCTAATTTGCATCACAGGGTCCTCTCATTGTTTTCTCCTATGCTCATCCTTAAATAAACCACACTAGAAAGCAAAATTGCGGGAATTTTTAACTGAAGACGCAATTGTTGTCTAAAAAAAAAAAAAAACTTAAAAAGGAACTAACTAGTTAATTGGTCCACCGTTACCAGTACAGTAAGGAGCTAATTTGGATGGAAGTGATTGATTACAAAATAGACAATGAGACAAAGCCAAGAGGGCATAAAAAACCAGTTATGCTAAAGTCTATCTGTGTATCTTATTGTTAAAGTGTTGGTTTCAATTTCAGAATCAACAAAACACATCAAATAAAGATAATATGAGGACTGGGTTTGATAATGCAAATGGATGGTGAAACGCATCAAAACTACTCAACATAAATTCGATCACCATTGATTCTAAAAAGCCAAAAAGAAAAATTGAGGACCATTATGCTAAAAGCAAGGCAAATGCTACCTAGTGACTGTATGGGTCCAACAGAATCCATACTGTTCATATCTTCTTTGCATAGGCTGCCTCTGATTGTGCATAGTTAGTTACCTGCCACTTCATAGGAGCACTTATATTCTAATTTTTTTTAGGGCTATTATACAAGAACTAAGATCTTTAAAGGTTAATGTATAAATTTTGAGTGGCTAATTAACAAGAGTATAGAAGTTAGGCATCTTAATGTTAGTATGCATATGACAATCCACTTTTTTCATGATACAAGACCATTAGATCATGAGTACCACCAGCTTGACCAAACAGACTCACCCCACCTCTTTTGAACACTAGGTTAGTTTCACTATTAAATTTTAAAATTCTGAGAAGCCATTTTAAATTTCAGCTACAAGACCATAACAAGGCAGGACTCTAGGTCATCGTCCATCAAACAACAGTGCACTGTACTCAGCAGAAAAGCATAATATAAACTTGGGGTAGGGAAAAAAAAAAGCTCCAAGAAGCATAGGTTAAGGGCGACCCAATAAGCAATCAGTTGTCAGTCTTGATTTTCATTTTGGCAGAAGTAATTCAATTGGCAATCAAGTACATATACAATTCAAATTTGGGACAAATACTGTTTTCATTACAAGATATAGTAAGGATAAACAACTCCAATAACAAACTGACTTAGGATTAGGAGAGGCTCTAACATGAAAGAAAAGTTACATTGCACAGTCAGTGAATGAAAGGTTTGTTAGGGCTGTAGGGAGTAGCCTGTTTAGGGCTAATTATTATAGTTTCATTGGTAGCAAATTGCTGAGTAAAAATGTCAATAGAAAGGTTAGTAAAGGTTTGAAAGGGGGGTTGTGATTAACATGGGGTAGGAATTGGTGGCAATTCTAGGGCTTAGTTTATTTTGTGAACAGTAGAATTTTTATTTTCCAAAATTTTAAGTGAAGTTGCTGTATGTTTCATGAAACTATTGGAGTTATCAAAATCAGATGTTTCAGCCAAAGAAGATTGCACAGGAATACAGAAATTTCCTACAATTTCTTATTTGGTTACTAAGGAAAGGATAAACGATAAGTTAAGAGCTTGGAATTGTAAAAGGAGTTAGAGCTTGTATTTTGAACATAATAGCAGGGTTTATAGGAAAGAAGTCTAACAAATTGTGCAGAAACAAGTCACAGCAATTTTCAGGAAAGCAACAAAAGTTTTAAGATAAGGTGGTTAAAGGGGTTAATTAGAAGTTAAGGCACAAATTATATGGGATGCTTCAACAAATAAGACGTAGGTTTGTTTAAAATCTAAAAAGAGGCTTGACGAGTTAAATCTTTGAGCTTTTTAGAAGCTTTGAGCAATACCCATAAACCATATCCATCAACTGTAACAGTGCAAAAAGGAGAGAGTGAGGATGCATACAAAATTTTGTTCTTAGTTATAAAACTTTGGGTAAAACTTTAGTGCCCTGGAGATATTGAGAAGAACTGTCAAGCAAAATTACAGCATCTGGAAGGTCGAAGACAGACATCCTATCAAAGAGCCTTTGACCCCTTAAAAAAAAGGTTCAGCTATTCTCAACAGCCTTAAAAGTGCAGTTTTTTCTTTTAACAAAATACACCATTTAAACAAAGTGATATAACCATTCCAAATACCATTATTGTTGTGCCTTCTGCACCTTCCTTCCTACCATCCTAATATCTCAACCACCTACTAAGGCAGCCAGTAAACCTGAAACAAGGAAACATTTGCAGCCATAACCAAATTATAACTAAACAGCAACAGCTTATCAATATTTTCTCTCCACTACCTTTGGATATTCTTTACTAATTAAAATTTTTCCTAAAGCTGCAGTCTTGCACAAAGAACATTAAAGGACACCATTGGATTTCACAGAAACATAGCTCCAATAGGTGCTCTGAAAGCCCTACAATAAGAGTGGACATCAAACTTTCTATATTCCATTTAACTCCAAACCACGCCATCCTCTCCACCAAGATGAACCGTCATTGAATCCAACAATTAAGAAAAGGAAGGCACTAACCCTTGCTCCCCTACAATGCTCTGCTTCAAAAATCTTTGACTATGATGAAGATTCGCCAATGCAAACAAATAAGAAACCAACTTTAGAATTAAAAGCAAATTTTCTGAAGACCTTGCTTGAGTGGATGGTAGCTTCAGGGAAACTTTCTTTTCAAATTTATTTGATTTTATTGTTCATTGTAATTTTAGATCTTTTATATAACCTTCAGCTAGTATACAACCTGTGTACTTGATTCTTTTTGAGTCGTTGTACTTGATTCTTATTAAAGGCTATACTAAATAGCCTCTTTTGAGTCGTTGTAGATGGCCTTTTCTTACTACTTATCAAAAAATAGATGGCCTTTACTTACATACTTTATGAAATTGTACAACCTAACAGCTCTATATATATATATATATATGCCTTTAAGTTTTTCGTCATTAACCAAACAAGTTTAGTGGACAAATCCCTTAGTAGTATAAACCATACATGTTTCTTTCAAATAAAGAACACAACAGTACGAACAGAAACATAACATTTCAGCTCCTAAACTTGTTAATCCACATCCGCTGACATCAAACATGTGATTGAACCCAGCTAAGCATGGTAAAATAGTGTTCCTCACCTTGATACATCTCTTAGAGGCCAGAGATAGGATGATATAGGAAGATAACGTATTGCACAACCGACTCAATGTCATAAAAATTAGCTCCTTCCAATTGATATTAAGGTTAAATGTAATACACAAACAACAAAGACCATGCAGCTTGAACCAGGGAAGTAAGACATATGACCTTGGAAGGGCAACAATCTCACTAGACAAGTACTACTAAAGGAAAGGAATAACAACATCCATAATGCAACAACCATTCACACGCAAATCTCAAATACTAATTTATAATAGTCACAGAAGCATGATGTAAACATGAAATAAAATATGAAGCTTTTAGCAATACTATCACGCCTAAACAAAAGGAAAAGGAATAACAAGGGTTTCAGTTCATCCATACCACCGTTTAGTAAGATACAACATTTGCTCCATCAAGTAAAACAAGACTCTCCACGAAAGTAGCTGCAGATAGAGATATTTGGATACCGAGATCCTTTTTCTCCTGTAGAGTTTCAATGTCAATTAAAACAAACTTGTCTTCATACTTGAATCTACTTATGTTGTTGTACGAAAACATCAGAAGTGAACCATACTCGGTGAAGGCAGTGCAATGAGCTATTCTTTGAAATGGTACAACAAAAAGTTTAGTCCAAGAGTCAACCACACCATACTCCCTCATCACCCATATTGAGAAGACAAAGCCAGGTTGTTCACTTGTAATAAAAGCCAGTTTCCCCTTGAATGATGAAAGATGTGTTTCAAGGTTTTTGTCATCGATATGACCATGGGGCAGTGCTAGCTCTCTGAATTTCTCACAATTGACATCAAATGATATAATTCTGTCTATGGGATACTCTTCTCCTTCAGTGGTAACTGCTATCCAGTGTAAAGCTCCACTGACAAATGGGGTTGGCAAAAGGGATCTTCTAAAGTAGTAGTAGACACCATTGGCTCCCAAAGATACTTCAAACCTTCTCCATGAACCCGAACTTAATGTGTACACTTCAACCACCTGTGGAGACGAAGGAGGAGATGAAATCCTGACAACCTTGTAGTCATTATTCTCGGAATGATAAGCGAATCCCAGTTTAACAAACTTAGAGTTTCCTAAGCAAGGATCGGGCAACTTCTTGAATTTTCTAACGCTGGGGTTCCACAAATATATAACATTACCGTAAACAAGATCAGCGAGACACAATAAGCCATTGCAGGAGCCCACTATTTGGACACGCGGATGAGGAAAATCAAAAGGAATTCGAATCTCAGAAATCGTATCAAACGAGCGGCCCAAAGCGACCGTACAGGCTGGTGTTGTAGGCCGATAAGAGTAGGGCAGGTGGATGACACAAGCATTGTCACGATTTATGTTGTTTTTGGTGTGATTGAGGTGGGTGGAGATGAAATAGGGAGTGGTGATTGAGGAGTACAAGGATTTTGAAACGCACCTTAATCTTATCACTGATTTCACCGGCAGTCTTGTCAGGATGTTGAGAACGATGTCGTAAGGAAGATGGTTGAGAATCGGTGGTTCTGTCATTTGGGACATTTACTTTAGATTCAGATTCAGACCGGCTGCTAGTTGTTGAAGTTCGAAGATCAAATCCAGATCGCCCAAAACAGACTCAGGCTACTGGCGTTCTCCGTTGAACATAGAGCTTTACTTTAGACTTCGGTACTGCAGTGTAGAGTTGCTTTACCTTTGTAGTGCCGAAAGGACAAAAAATTTTATAAATAAATAAATAGTCATAATTTATCTGTGCTAAGAGCATTCTCATAAAAAAAAAAAAAAAAAAAAAAAGTTATAAAAGATAGCATTTAACATTTTAAATTTTTTTTAATATTAATATCTCACTTTATAATATACTCAATATCAACAATTCTATTATTTTATCACTTTATTTAAATATTATTTTATTATTTTTTTTTATGTTTCTTTATTCTTTCTTTATGTTTTCAATTTACTACCATGTTAGTTGTGGGGTGTGAACCGTGTGGTATAAAAAAAAATGTTAGTTGTGGGGTGGACTTATCCCCAGCTAACAATCTACATGCCTTGTTGTTCACATGCACCAAGCTGTACCCAACAACAACCCTTACACTTCTCTCCTTCACCAACTTCTCATCCTCGCAGCATCAACAAATGATCCACCTAATGCATACATGCTCGATGCAAGCAATGAATTTAAAGGCTCCAACTCAAGAACATTGAGAGACAGATTCGGCAAATTGTTTGTATATCTATGAGGATCTTTTCGTTTGGTGGCTCTTTGTAATTGTAATTGTAAGAATACTTTCTCTGTTTCTCTCAGTTCAATAATGAATCAATGATCACTTCTCAGATCTTGAATTTATAGTAAATCTCATTTTTCAAACCCTTGATTTTTATTTTTGCTGAATTGAATGTGTTGCTTTCTAAATAGGGACAAATTGGTGTATGGTAAATTGGTAATTAATCCTTAGTCACTAGACAATAAACACAAAACCTCATTGCACAATCAAATTTACACTTAGAACCTCATGACAGAGAGACTATTAATTTACTTGAAGTAGATAAGGAAGACAATAAGGGTTACAAGTATAACAAAAATAGTTTTTTTTTTTTTTTTTTTGGAGAGAGAGAGAGAGAGGGTGGGGGTGGGAAGGGGAAGGTATGTAAAAAGATACTTGTGAGTTGTAACCAGACTTAACCTGACTAGAGAGGAAAAAAAGGTAAAAAAAGAAAGAAAGAAATTTTTTTTATTTGGTTTAGTCCATAGGAAATTTTAACTTGGGTCAAATTACACTTTTGGTTCTCCGATAATATGGATGGGTTCAATTTTATCAGTTTATTTATATGTGTGCGTGTCAATTTCATTCATTAATTATTATTGCGTCAATTTTTTCTCTTAACTTAGAAGATAAGTCAATTTTGTTCTAAATCAAATGAACTTAAAATGATTAAGTTGTTTTATCTAAAAAAATTGATTTATTTTTGAAAGATGAGGGATAAATACATGTTAAGGTACGCTGATTCCTAATTTGCATGACGAAATAGACACAAACAAAACCAAATTTATAGATTTGTGGCCTTTAATAGGGTTACAAATCAATTTTGTAGAAGCGAAGAACCGAAATCAATGCTAAACCAAATTACAGCGATTTAGTTATAGGGAATATAATCGGATCAACGCGCCCCTTGAATATGGCAATTCAAAAACTATGAACATCAAACTCTGTTGGTTTTGCACATAAATCATAATTGTGGTGGGTGATGAATTGGAATGATGACAATGTTTAGGATTTGATAGTGACACTACTTGGTGGGTAGAGGCTTGTGATGAGGCGTAGTTTGCCAAACTAGGTGTGCAAGTTCGGGTTTACAAAATGACATTTGGTTTTTCTCAGCATTTGGTTTCATCTTAATCTGTACCACAGGATAACAATGCATCACACTTAAAATTCAAGATCATTTCTGTGATCTAGGGGCAAATCACATGGATTCCTCCTTCCCCCCCAACTCCAAAAAAAAAAGCAAGTACAAAACCATTATTCATTTTTCTTAAAAGACTTGCTAATTCATTAGTGCACAACTATATTGCCACACAACAAGACAGGACGTAACAAATTGCATAAAATTGTGCGTTTGGCCACCTTACTTGCTTAAAGATGAGACAAAAAGTGACATCAAACACATTCTAGGTCACTCGATTGTACATCGACTACTGATAAGTGATACCAAGCTACAGATAGTAGTATTAACTTTGAATAGCATCAATAAGTGGGGGATCTGCCATACAAACCTGAATTGGCTTGACTCTCAAAATGAAGAATCTTTTACTAGGACAACAGAAGCACCTTTGCATCTGCTGGAACAGGACCCTTGACAAGACAATTAAAATCCAAAAGGCAGAGCTCTAAATACGATGACTAAAAGCTTCCATGACCTGTTCAAATAACTTAAATTGTTTGTTTGTTGCTATGTATTTGCACAATGTAAAAAGAGATAAAGTATGTACTCATTAACAATGTAGAAGTCTAGCAAGTGAAGGTGACTATCACAGAAAATCCCAAACAATATGCTAATTTGCATCACAAGGTCCTCTCATTGTTTTCTCCTATGCTCATCCTTAAATAAACCACACCAGAATGCAAAATTGGGGGAATTTTTAACTGAAGAGTGAAGACAAAAGTGTTGTCTTAAAGGAAAAAAATCAAAATACTTAAAAAGGAACTAACTAGTTAATTGGTCCACCGTTACCAGTACAATAAGGAGCTAATTTGGATGGAAGTGATTGATTACAAAATAGACAATGCGACAGCCAAGAGGGCATAAATAACCAATTACGCTAAAGTCTATCCATGTATCTTATTGTTAAAGTGTTGGTTTCAATTTCAGAATCAACAAACAACATCAAATAAATATAATATGAGGAATTGGTTTGATAATGCATACGGATGGTGAAACACATCAAAACCACTCAACATAAATTCTAACACCATTGATTCTAAAAAGCAAAAAGAAAAATTGAGGACCATTCTGCTAAAAGGGAGGCAAATGCTACCTAGAGACTTTATGGGTCTTGTAGAATCCATACTGTTCATATCTTCTTTGCATAGGCTGCCTCTGCTTGTGTATAGTTAGAGCATCTCCAAAGAGAATTTTTAAATTTTTGTCTTGTTGGATAATGAACAGTGACTTTTATTTTTATTTACTCACTTTTTCAAATACATTTTCCAACAGATTCTCTATCTCATTTTAATATTATTTCTTCATTCATTATTTATTCTTTTTTTAACAACTACACATTTTTCAACATTTTTTTATTCAACACCTAATTATTATAATAGAAAAAAAAGAATAACAACATCCATAACGCAGCAACCATTAACACACAAATCTCAAATACTAATTTATAATAGTCACAGAAGCATGATGTAAACATGGGATAAAATATGAAGCTTTTCGCAATACTATCACACCTACAACGAAAGGAAAAGGAATAACAGGGGTTTCAGTTCATCCATACCACTGTTTAGTAAGATACAACATTTGCTCCATCAAGTAAAACAAGACTCTCCATGAAAGTAGCTGCAGATAGAGATATTTGGATACCAAGATCATTTTTCTCCTGTAGAGTTTCAATGTCAACTAAAACAAACTTTTGGCCAGACTTGATTCTATTTGTGTAGATGTACGAAAACACCAGAAGTGAACCATACTCGGTAAAGGCAGTGCAATGAGTTATTTTTTGAAATGGTACAACAAAAGTTTAGTCCAAGAGTCAACCACACCATACTCCCTCATCACCCATATTGAGAAGACACGGCCAGGATATTCACTTCTAATAAAAGCCAGTTTCCCCTTGAATGATGAAATATGTGTTTCAAGGTTTTTGGCATCGATAATATGACCAGGGGGCAGTGCTAGCTTTCTGAATTTCTCACTATTGACATCAAATGACACAATCATTCTGTCTTTGGGATACTCTTCTCCTTCTCCTGCTATCCAGTGTAAAGCTCCACTGACAAATGGGGTTGGCAAAAGGGATCTTCTAAAGTAGTAGTAGACACCATTGGCTCCCAAAGATACTTCAAACCTTCTCCATGAACCCGAACTTAATGTGTACACTTCAACCACCTGTGGAGACGAAGGAGGAGATAAAATCCTGACAACCTTGTAGTCATTATTCTCGGAATGATAAGCGAATCCCATTTTAACAAACTTAGAGTTTCTTAAGCAAGGATCGGGCAACTTCTTGAATTTTCTAACGCTGGGGTTCCACAAATATATAACATTACCGTAAACAAGATCAGCGAGACACAACAAGCCATTGCAGGAACCCACTGCTTGGGCACGCGGATGAGGAAAATCAAAAGGAATTCGAATCTCAGAAATCGTGTCAAACGAGCGGTCCAAAGCCACCGTACAGGCTGGTATTGCAGGCCGAGAAGAGTAGGGCAGGTGTATGACACAAGCATTGTCACGATTTATGTTGTTTTTGGTGTGATTGAGGTGGGTGGAGATGAAATAGGGAGTGGTGATTGAGGAGTACAAGGATTTGGAAACGCACCTTAATCTTATCACTGATTTCACCCGCAGTCTTGTCAGGATGTTGAGAACGATGTCGTAAGGAAGACGGTTGAGAATCGGCGGTTCTGTCATTTGGGACATTTACTTTAGATTCAAATCCAGATCGCCCAAAACAGACTCAGGCTACTGGCGTTCTCCGTTGAACACTTCATTTAAAATATACTTTTTTTATGTTTTCAATTAACTACCATGTTTTTCTTGATGAATTAACTACCATGTTAGTTGTGGGGTGTGAACCGTGTGATATCAAAAAAAAAATGTTAGCTGTGTGGTGTGGACCGTGTGAGAAACGATTCTTGGTTTCTTTCTGTTTGGTAATGAATCAATGATCCCTTCTCAGATCTTGAATTTATAGTAAATCTCTTTTTTCAAACGCTTGATTTTTGCTGAATTGAATGTGTTGCTTTCTAAATAGGAACAAATTGGTGTATGGTAATTAATCATTAGTCACTAGACAGTAAACACAGAACCTCATCACCCAAAATAGTCATGACAGAGAGACTATTAATTTACTTGAAGTAGATGAGGAAGACAACAAGGGTTACAAGTATTAAACAAATAGTTTTTTTTTTTTCCCTATCTTGCTATAGTGGGCTATTAGCGATAGCAATCCATTGTAGCTAGATGTTAAAAGTAATAGCATTTAGCATTCTTGATGGAGTGTGCTTTTTACAAATTTGCTGTTAAAATTTAGCATTTATAGCATTTAGCATTCTTGATAAGAATGCTCTAAGGAGATAGTGGGTCCCCTTGCCTAATAGCTCTAGTAGGATGGATCAAATCTTTTGGCTCACCATTGATGATGATGGAGTAAGAAATAATTTTAATGCAGACCATAACCAACCCAATCCACCTCTCATTGAACCCCATCTTTCACATAAGGTCTTCCAAAAATGACTATTCCACCCTATTATAGGTTTTGCTCATATCCAATTTGAGAGCCATGTACCCAAAGTCACCTGAATTATGTGTATAAGGACTTGATTTGGACTTCTAGCCCAATGGATGTATGGACTTAAGCTCAAAACAATAAATTTGTAGAGAATGGATTGAAAAACTAAGCTCTCATGAATCGGATAACAGAAAAACAGGTTTTGATACTAAAATGAGAAAAATAATAGAAGTTTATTAAGGAATAACGTTCTCGGATTGGTTCGAGGATACTAATTCTTAAATGTCTACTCTTAAAGCTTTATTATAGAGTTGTTCACAATTTTAATTTTTCCTCGATGGAGGGTCTTTCACGTTATATAGCCCTCTCTGAACCATCTTGATCCTACACTTATTGATCATTTGAGCCCTTACTTGAGTATTTGTCCCATTAGACACCCTCTTTGGCTTTCTGTGAGTTGCGTTCACCAAGGCAGCACTGTTTAGAGGTCTTCTCCACATAAATGCGGCTAGAAAAGTAGGCGTAGTGCATTTAATGCGGTGGTAGCACTTTTCCCTTAGATATTTTTGAGTTTTCTTCTTGCACATTCATGAGACATGTTCCTATCATTGGAGCTTCTTGGAGGGTTACCTTAGTTGTTGGAATATATGCTTGAGCTGCATTCATCATATCCGAGAAGGAGCTTCTCCTCACCTTCTGTTCGTTCCTCACTTATAAGACTTTCACTAGGGACCCCTGATAACTACTTGCTCCTCCTTGGACAATTCAACATTCTTAGACAAAAGCCCAAGGCCCAACCCGTCATTTTGGGCCTTTATTCCTACAATAGACAATACTTTTGTTTTGATTTTTCATTGATTTATTATTTAATTATGAAAGCTCGATAGTATAAGCACTAGAGCTAGTTTAGACTCCTAAATTTTAATTGTGGCTTGATTAATTTTAATCTAAACACACTTACTGCGGAATATATGTGATTAGCAAATTAATTAACCAAAACATTCAACAATTGCATGGATGAATAAACATGTACAAGAAAATAATGTAAACGGCGAGAGGGGAATTCAAACCCAAAATAACACGCAATGTGTTATCGAACAGGAAAACCGAAGAACTCGGCATAAAAACCTCTTCATGGCTCCCCAAGCCGAAATGATTCCCTAGTGAATAAGTTGAAGTACAAGGATATCAAAAAGACAATACAAACCTAATTTACCCAAAGTAATTGAGCTCTTAAAGTTCCGATTCGGATGGACTTCTTGGAGTTTTGTCCTCACTAGCTTGCCCGATCTCGCAATACTGCTTGATTGCAACGCCAAATCTTACCGGCTTAATTTGGCAAAGACCTAATACTTCCCAAGCTCCAAACTCTCTCTACACTCTGAATGAGGGTGAATTGTGTTTGGGTAAAATCTTTTCTCAAGGTATTATAATGGAAGATGAGAGTAGAAGAGATTACAAAAGAATTCTTATTTAAGATGAGTAGCTCTCTCTAAAAGGTGGGTTTTGTGACAACCTCTCCCTAGGGTTTTTCTTTTGATAGCATCCTTACAATTTTATGGGTAATGAAGGTATATATAGTGTGGGTGAAGGAGAGGAAATGTCATACTTAAAATCTAGCTGTCCCGAGTGTCTTGTGGGTCACTTTGCGAGTTGACCAAGTCGCGAGAAACTCACGAGACATCTTGACTTTTGAACTTTCACATGTGCTACTCACATGACTTTTGTGGGAGCTCAAGTCTCGAGCCAGTCATGAGCTAGTCACAAAATCCATTGTGTTGAACAATTTTCGATACTTTAAGGGTCCGTTTGGTTGGAGGAGTGAAAAAGTGAGAGAATAGAAAATTGGGAGGGGATAAAAAAGGGGAGGATAGAAGAAGTTTAGTTTTCTTCTATTTGTGTTTGGTTGTGGGGATAAAAAAGTGGACAAATGAAAATTTATTTGTTTAGTTGAAAAGAAAAATAAGAGAATTAAAAAGTGAAGTTAGTATAAATTTACAATTATGTGTCCATTAAATAAAACAAAAAAGCAACATATTTTTTTACCCAAAAAAATTGTGTATATGCAAACAAAAAAGTAACACATTTTTTTAGCGAAAAATTTGTGTACTGTGGATAAAAAAAAAAAAAAAAAAAAAAAAAAAGTGAGCAACTGAACAGTTTCTGTTCATTAAAAAAACATAACTTTACACAATACATGGTGAAATCCCCTAAAAATCCAAGGCACGGTAGTGCAGATTTAAGGCAGAATCATACCAAACAGGAAAACCACAATCCATTTATGCAAAGTCTTTCATGTTGAAACTGGTGCTCAAGCTATTCCACCATGGCCCAGGAAATCTTGATATGAAATTTGGAGGTGGCACTGAACAAAAAGAAAGAGTTAATGGTAAACAAGAAAGTTTAACTGCATAGAAGAAAAGTCGTCTAAAGAGCAATTTTAATATTTGAACCAAAAAAAAAAAAACTCGGATATAAGATTTTACCTGGCCTTGCAAGAGGTAAAGTACGATGTAACCCACAAAATTATTATTTGAAATCTTCTATATCACAATGGACAATGCAATACATGGTGAAATCCCCTAAAATTCCAAGGAACGGTTGTGCAGATTTAGGGCAGAATCATACCAAACAGAAAAACCACAATCCATTTATGCAAGTCTTTCATGTTGAAACTGGTGCTCAAGCTATTCCACCATGGCCAGGCAATCTTGATATGAAATTTGGAGGTGGTACTGAACAGAAAGTAATTTATGAATAGCATTATCGTATTATATATATATATATATATATATATATATGAGATGGGTTCAAGTTACACCTTTTTTAAACCATTAGATTTCAATAGATCCAACGGTTAAAAAAAGACTATAATTATTACAAATATTCTTATTAGAATCTAATTAATTACCCTCATTTATTATCTTCTAAACTTATCTCTAAATCCAAAAAAAGTTTGACTTCTGATTCTCTCTCTCATTTACATCTCTCTCTCTCTCTCTCTCTCTCTCTTTTTCCTCCACCACCTCCATAGGTTGCCGGCAGGAAAAAATAAAAAATAAAAAAAATAAAAAACAACAACAAAATGGCGTACAAAGATTATAAAGCATACAAGTAGCAATTGAAGAAAGTTCGCACATGTTGCTCCATTGTAGAGCCCGTGGACATTTTCGTAAAAGATAATTATAGCATCATACACATTGTTGACTCATTTACTTTTACTTTTAAAAAATATCTATATAGATTAGTTGGCGAAGAAGAAAAGCCTTGTTTTCTTCACAAACAAATGCTAGACCGGGTTGACATATATTCAGAGAGAAGTGTTTTTTTTTTGTTTTTTTTTATTTTTATGATCCAGGGGATCAATACTCAGTTGTAATCCTGCCAATTATTATATAGGAATATGATCTGTCAAAGAACTTTAGGCTGCATATTTTAACTTGTTATCCTATGTTTTGCTATATTTTAATGAATTAGTGAACCAAATGCTGATTCTCAACAATGATTGAAGATGGTTTCTTTTTGTCAATCTCATCAAATGATTCATCACTGATCATAATCAGAAGGGTGAGGATATTTTTATTTTTCAATATATGCAACATGACACACAAGGGCACAGGCACAACTCTCATTAAATTTCTACTTCGGTGTCCTTTCATTTTTTTTTCCTACTTGAATTCCCACATTTCATTGTGAACTAATTCTATGGTCAACAATTGTATATTAATTTGGAATGGTTGGAATTTTGCCACAACAATGGACCTGATGAAGGTGATGCATTGCTTGAGACATTTACTTATCGGTAGAGAGGCATGAGAGATAACACCGACAACTTGCTCTAATTTTTTTATGATTATCATCAAACGTTTTCTTAAGTTTTGTATGATGCTATACTTGTCTTTTATGAAAATGTCCACAGGCTCTACAACGGAGTAACATGTGTGACCTTCTTCAATTGCTACTTGTATGCTTTATAATCTTTGTATGCCATTTTTTTTTTCCTTCCGGCAACCTGTGGAGGTGGTGGAGGAGAAAGAGAGAGAGAGAGAAATGGAGAGAGAGAGAGAGAGAGAGAGACACGTAAACGAGAGAGAGAGAGAGAGTCAGAAGTCAAACTTTTTTTGTGGTTAGAGATAGATTTAGAAGGTAATAAATGAGAGTAATTAATTAGATTCTACTCAAAATATTTGTATTAATTATAGTCTTTTTTTTTACCGTTGGATTTACTTAAATCCAATGGTTTAAAAAAGGTGTAACTTGAACCCATCTATATATATATATATATATATATATATATATATATATATATTTAAACTAAGATATAAAAAGGTCATTTACAAGGTCACTCGCGTGGGATATATAGTTTACATTTTTACCCGTTTGCACCAAATATATATAGTTTATCAATTCAAAGTACTCCATCCGTCCCACTTTGTTTGTCCTGTTTGAAAAGTCAAACTTTTTAAGGGAACATCATTTATTTTCTTGTCTATCTTTTAAAAATGTACAAGTTTCCAAAACTACCCTTAAATAAATTTATCAAAAAATTGAATTAGTAAATTAATAGGGGTATAATAGGAACATTAGTAAATTAATGACTTTTATTTTTAGAAACAGGACAATATTTTGGGACATCTCAAAATAGAATAGAGGACAAATAAAGTGGGACGGAGGGAGTAATAAACAGAGGGTCTCGAAGCATACAAAGATATCTCTTAGGGACAAAAAAAACAAAAGCTTTAGGGATAAAGGAATTTCATCAGCAGCTATAGTTGTTATCTGGATTTTTTTGCCCTTTAATACCATTTTACTAACAATTTTGCTAGTTAACACATTTTGCAAATTATTTTGCAAACTAGCATCTCGAATTTTAGATACTTGAGTTTCTTGAGACTCGAGTTCTAAGAGCATCCACAAAGAGATCTATATTTTTAGCTTTTTAGCTACACAAAAAGTCACTTTATCTATTTTACCTCCACACATACTACAAAAGTGAAATCTATTTTAGCTTTCAACCTAATAAAATAATATAAACATCCCAATAAAATAATATAACCACAATAATAAAATAATATATCCCACTTCCAAAAAAAACCTCCACAACACCATCCACAACCACCTCTACCATCACCCACACCCACAACAACCACCACCACCACCGGCCACAACCACCATCTACTTTGGCAACCACAACACAACATAGAAAAAAAAAAAAAAAAAACAAAAACAAAACCACAGCCACATTCACAAATTCCACAAACACCATTTCTATTCTCAATTCATTGAATCAATCACTTCTAAACAACGATTCCAGGCACCGAGCTCCCGGCTCGAGCTGTGGGACCCAGATTCTTGATCTTAATCGTGACAGAGGAGCTTAGATTCTCCGTCTTGATCTTCGTGTTTCGAGCCGAGTCGAACCGGAGCCTCCACCCGCGTTGGCGGCGTCGAGGCGAGCCGTGGTGAAGGTACGAATGGAGGAGTCATCTTTATCGGAGTTTCGGTGTTTGCGGCTTCAGGGGCTTCCTCGTCGGAATCGTCGTCGAAATCAATGTGGGCGATGGGGCTTGAGGTGGGTCGGCGAGTTGGGTCGACGGAACATAGGCAATGAGGGAGTTGGTCGGCGAGCCGAGGGATGAGGTAGATGAGGGAGCTGGCCGGCGAGATAGAGAGGAAAAAAAATTGAGGAAGAAAGAAAAAAAATTGAGGAAGAAAGAAGAAAGAGAGAAGTCGGAGAGAGAGAGAGAGAGAGAGAGAGAGAGAGAGAGAGAGAATAGGAAATGTATATTTAATTGGAGAGGAGAGAGAATTGTAATAAAAATATATATATATATATATTTTTTTTTTAACCTGTGAGCTACAGTGCACATCTAAATATAGATGTGCATCAGAGGCGAGGAGCTAAATCTTTTAGATTTAGCTCCACTGCTACATGGTGTTTTTGTGATAAAGAGCTAAAAAAATACCATTATACCTATATAGCACCACTTTTGCAAAGGCTCTAAGTGGTGGCAAAGCTAATGTGGATATAAAATCCATGTGGAACTCAAGTTCTTGCTTTCTTCTTTCTTCTTTCTTGCTCATTCTCCTGTTCATCCTGCTTTCTTCTTCTTTCTCCGGACCCAAATCGATCTTCCTACTTTCTTTCTTCTTTCTCCAACACAAATCAAAACACACCCCCACCCCCATGGATTCATATATTCTCATATCCAAAAATATCATTTCTCAAACACCCAACCCCAAAAAATCGGAAAATACTCCTACCCAGGTCAGATTTAGAGAACCCTAGATCTTCTTCTTTCTCTAGCGTCTTCTTCTTTTTGAGAACAGAGGTCTGGTTCACTTTCTTGGTTTCTCTATAGAAATCGAGTCCGAGAGACTCCGCCCACGTGAATTATTTATCCACATCATCTACAAATTTGAGTCACTAATACTTGAGTTTTATCATCGAACTCGAGCCTCTGAGGCTCAAGATACTAGTTTGTTAATAAGTTTTGAAAATGTGCTTACTAATGAATATGTTTCACAAATCATGTTACATGGCAAATTTCCCTGTTGTTTTTCTCAGAAAGATGAAGTTGTGGCCTTGCAATCCTGTTAATTCTAGTACCAATTAACAGAGAAACAAACAAACAAACAACTAAAAACTTGTTCTTTTATATCATTTAAGAAAAAAAACCCAGCAATCAATCGAAAATGTATTTTATTCTTCTAGAGATCCCAATCAAAGGTATTTTAGGAAGCCCATCAGCTCAATTTTTGGCCAACATGTTCTAATTGACTAGCTAACCTAGGAAAATATCACAGACCAAAACATCCCAAAATCACTGCAATAGCAACATTGGATTGATAGATATTTCGCAATTGAACATTTCAAACACCAATATTGCTTGAGCAATGTACATCAATATGATCCCCAAACCAATTACCCAACTACTAAATAGGTAGAAATCAGGTAAGTGCAATGGAGGTTATACACATCTTCATTTTTTTAAATATATATATTTTTTTATTATTATTACTATCTCAAATTACTTTGTTTTCTCTGTTTTCACAAATACTAAGGGACTCCGTTTATCCCTTCCTTTTTTGGTGTATTGTACATGTTGTTAACTTCTGAATTGGAAGATATGATAGATAAAAATAAATAAATAAACTGTGGGCTAACCTATGCTGTACAAACATATAAAATAATTAAAAAGAGAACAAACAGATGGTAACAGTTGACATACACAGTAGATTAAACACGACTTATAACAAAACGAAACTACCAAAAGGAGTTCCCTAATGCTGCAGCAAAAGAATGATTGACCAGGTCACTCTTGAAGTGGGACCTCATCTCAACAAAATGATTAATCATCAAAAAGGGAAAATCTTTTGACAAATTCCTGCTGTAATATGTATTGGTTAGGCTTAACATGTCTGATAAATATATGCATAATCAAATTCTTCACTTCTTAATATAGTAAAACTATTTAAGGCATAGGATCCAGCGTAGCCCTTTTAGGTTTCAATATTTATTAGCTGAGTTATTTTGTTTCTTTTGCACTTAAAAAATAAAAATTAAAAAATAAAAACTTCTATGAACTATTGGCAATACCAAATTCTTTCAGACCTCCACCTTTACTAAAGTAGGGATGGTATCAGCAGAATGCCAGGCATGATGAACCTCACATTTTACTTTAACTACATATGTGTGTATTTCTGTGATTGATTCCTCCCAGTGAGCAGCCTAAATATCAGGTAAAATTAAAGTTTCACAATTGCACCTAAAAGTTCCATGTTCTATCTCCTTTTATTTTTAAGAATTTTGTTTAAATTGTTGAGCCCCGTTCACCAAAAAATAGAATCGACATCCACAACAAACATTTATCATAAATTTTTTCAAATAATAATGTCAGAGGCCATTTGTTGCTAATGATGATAATTCTGCATCCTCATTGCCAGAGTAGAATTTCGAAACCTGAAACACCTAATCCTATTAAGTATCCTTAACATGTGAACCTAGGGTTATCTAACTGAATTCAAACATAACTACTTTCAAAAGAAGTAGTGAAATTGTGGCCAAGAAATTTGTAGACACGTGAAACAGGTATTTTTTTTTTACATTCGCATTCAATAAATAAAGTGAATGTTTAAAAACTTCTACATAAACTGACTTAAAATAAAATAAAAAATCCCAACTAATAAGCTTAAACAAATGCACGCCAACTAGCAAAGTCAGGAACCAACCATACACCCTCAGACCTAAGTCAACATTTGATATTAAAGATCAAGCATTGGATCTTCAATTCTTCTAATTCCTAATCTGAAATTCTCATTTTTAATAGGTTGCATATGAGATAGGCCACATGAAACATTTTGCAATAAATCTGTGACAAATTTTTTTTGTCAGTGATATATGACAAATATAGTTGTCAGATTATGAAACAAATCAAGGCCAGTAAAGAGGAGGGGGATTATGTAACTTATGATGTCCAAATATGGTTGTCAGATTATGTAACTTATACCTTACAACTCTTACTGGACTCAACGTAGTGCATGATCAAGCCATCTCACAGATCAATCCACTGAGGTCCTGTTTCTATTGTCACTTTGTCAGAAACCCAATGTAGGCACTTCGCTAGTTGGAGTGGCCAATATTTTGGCCTCATGTAAAATATCATTTGCATGTATTATACTAGTTTAATCTAAAAGTAAAGAAATAATTTCAAAATATTTACAAAGTTAATCAAAGATCACTAAATATTATTAGTTGACTTTAACTGGCCAAGAAGTTTTACGAGCTAATTACCAAAAGACAACCACAAGCATTGAATAGAATCCCTTGCTATAGGCATGCAGTCCTCTAATATTTATCTAGTTTTTGGTGAAAGGCCTTCCAAGCTGCAGAATTTAATTATGTCGCACAGCTATCTCAATGAATAATCAAATTTTGCACTATAAAACTGTCATTCTCTCTTGGAATTGTTTCTATTGCTATTACCCCCAAAAAAAAAAAAAAGAAAAGGAAGAAGAAGAAGACATATCAGGCTACCGTCTCAACAGGGTAACAATCTTCCACTCCAAAAAAAAAAAAAAAAAAACTTTCTTTAAACTTTATAAACCATTTTTAAGCTAAATAAGTATCACATGACTACAAAGGTCATGACCCTATTACTCATAACTATTACTCAGAAAATATGAAAGCATACACAACATAACAAAAACCTCCACAACAGAAGCTAAAACAATCCCCATTCACAAGACCTAAAAGCACTTCCTTTAGGCATATAATGTCCAAGAAACAAAGCAATCACTCAATATCACTAAAAACAACACCATTCAAATACCCAAAAAGAAAAAGAAAAAAGAGAAGGGTTTGGAGTTGTAATACTTACAAGTGAAGGGTGCTAAATTGGAATTGGAGAGATGGGAATCAAAGGAAAGAAGAAAGGCATAATTGTTTGAAGTTTGATCAAGGTATCCTCATATTCTTCGACGGTGTACACATTGAAATCAGAGTCATCATTTACAGAGTCAGGGGCCATTGAAGACAAACCCAAATGCAACACACGCACCACTAACAGTTGAGCCTAATGCTGGCCCAAGCCAAAATCAGATGCATTAGTTGTATCAGGGACCAGAGGAGGCTGACGTTCTACTGCATCATGAATCATTTGGTGATAAACTCAAATCATTATGAAATTCCTTCAAAAGCCTCAAAACCAAGTGGGAGAACGATGTAGTAAAAGTGGGAGCTCAGCACCATCAGCGACCAAAGAAAACCCACCAGCATTCACTAAAATACACCCTGGAGACTCACATTTGGTTTTTTGACACCAGCAGGGGTCATCATATTGTAATTGTGAGGAGAAAATCGCTTTTGGTGGTAAAGTCAATTTAAACTCATCAGGATCAAAGTCCCTCCTCCAAGCAGTGTCAAACGCAATAGTTGTTGTTTCTATTGAAATCCCCAAATCTCCTTCATTGTTGAAATTCCTCCTATCCATATCTGACGCAGAAGAAGAGGGGAAAAGAGCTAGTAAAGGCAGGGGCTTGGAGTTATCATGGACTGAGGAAGACTCTGCACTTTGAAATGGAAGGTAAGGAATACCAGATTTGTGAGGACAACAAATGCATTCTACATGAACTCCCCACCTTTTGATGACCGTAGGATTTTGTGGTCTTGGCTTATAAGAAGGACAATGTCTACGATGACACCTTTTGGGTTTGATTTCATATACAAACTCAACAAGATTCTGTTCGGATGGATATGAGTCGTCCAAATGCTTTTGTAAAAATGAATGACACGAAGGAACTAACCATAGATGACTAGAATTTTCTTCAAAAGTGCTACACAAATAGACATAATTTCCACAACCATTGATGTAAAAGTATACTGTAACATGCTGATGTGGCTCATTCTGTCCAAGAGCAATACAGAGAGCGATTGTTGGAAATTTGCGACCAACCCAGAATGATATGTAATTTCCAACACTTTGATGATTACACCACTTTGGAATCTCAGCTCCTGGTGCTATAATAAAACAAGTGATGCCCTTATCTTCTGATTCAGTTTTAGATGCAAAGTCATCAGATAACTGTGTATTTATTAATAGGTTGGTTCCTGCACCTTCACATGATGTATTTGGTAAAATCCCCATAATTGCTTCAACCTGCTTGCAATTAGAAAATTTAAGAAACTTCAGTTTAGAAAGTATATTATATATTTTTAGGGAAGTAACAAAATTGTTAATAAGTTGAGAGATAGACCTGACTCAATAATGATTGTAGATCCAATTTGAAGCAATCTGTTGCATTTACCCATTTTATCGATTTTGGAAGGCCTAGAATTTCACGAAGTTGCTTGCAATTTTGAATAGAAAGTACGCCTAATCTAGGAAATCTACTTATGCTTTCAGGGATGGTAATAATATTGGTTCTAGGTAGAGATATACTTTTCAATGCAGGGAAGTAATCAGGCTGCATCAAGAAGTCTAATTTATTTAGATTGAGACAGTGTCCGATATCTAGATGTTCCATCATCAAAAACCCATATCCAGAAATGCTATCAAAAGAATTGGATGTAAATCTCAAACGGGTAGTAGGAATTGATAAATCCTGAAGTTGTTGCAATTTATAAATGGTGTCTGGAAGATCCCTAAGATTTGGGCAATCACGTAGGCATAATTTTGATGAAGGCAACTCTCTAATACCACTCCCTTGCAAATCTAAATCTCTTAAACATTTCATTTCAGGATGACTATTAGGGAACTTCTCAAGTCTTGAACATCTAACAAGATCAAAAGAATTAAGAGATTTCAACATGAGGTTGCTTGGAAGAATTTTAAGCCTTTCGCAATAAGAGAGACTCCATGTTTTAAGCTTATCAAGAAATCCAACTGATTTATGAATCTCAACTAAATTTACACAACCAAAAAGGTCCAATATCTCCAAGTTTGGGGTGCATAATTCTGGTAATTTCTTAATAAATTCACAAGATTTCAGATTACGTTTCAAATTTTCAAACTGGAAATCCTGGAAAAAAAAAAATCAAAATTTTATTTCCAACTAAGTTAAAAATATAAATATTATAATAATCATACCTGCTTGAATAGCTTTTCCAATCTAATGTGACTACCTGGCATCTCGAGAGCAACAAGTTTTTGAGGACAATATTTGGATGGCAGGGGAAAAGGATAATTGCCCCAATGAAGAAACCTTAACCCATTTGGAAGATATTTAAGTGCTTCACAAATATTTATATTATAAACTATAAGAAATTTGAGATTTTCCATCCTTTGGAAAGCTTCATTGTGTAATCGTACTGTTATTGGTTTAGGTGAATACAATATTATGCCTCGAATTTTGTTTGACCCCTAATTGGATAAAGAATAGAGTGAAATAAGTATATAATGATTTTGAAGTTTTATTCTAAACAATGATACTAATAAACATGAGTTTTATGCAATGTCAAAAAAATGGTGACAAAAGAAGTGGCAAATTTGAAGAAAAAAATAATTTATACCTTATTTTCAGTTAGTATTTCATGAGCATCCTTGTAATGCCATAACCTACTATGTTTTCTAAGGATTTGTGGCGATTCATGTTGAACAATTTCCTTACCCATTTGTTGTATCAAGTCATGCATCAAAAATGTGTCATGTTGATTAACAGCTTATAAGAGACTTATTAACAAGTCTTGAAATACCAGAATTTGGATATGATTCACAGCATCTAATATATCTACAACAAGATCCTTGTGCCACCCTTTGAAGAAACATGCAATATCGAAAAAATATCTTGTTCGGTTCCTTCCAATCCATCATAACTAATTTTGAGTATTTCTTGAATATTTTCATTGGGAATTTTTTCATACTTATCTAATGCACTTTTCCATTCAAGTTTAGATCTTCCACACAAATCGAACCTATTATTACAAGAGCTAGGGAAGGCCTTTGGCATAATTTATAACTTGGTTTGCAAGTTCATAATAATCTTTCTCAAGTTTGTTTCCTAGGAAAGCATGCTTTTCAAAAAGTTGAAGAGCTTCATGTTTGTCTAATTCCTTGACCTTATAAGTTGTACAAACTTTTCCAAGAATGGTTAACAAGTGTTCATCTCTTGTTGTTATAATGACTCTACTTCCGGAAGCAAAACCAATTACATTTTCCAAGCAAGTTTTCTATTTGTTTCAATTTAACCACATCATCAAGAATTAAAAAAATCCTTTTACTACAAAGTCTTTCCTTTATCACATTGATCCCTTTGGAAATGTTGTCCACCTTCAAATCTTTATCTTCCAAGATCTCATAAAGAAGTGTCTTCTGTAGTTGTATTATGCCATCAATTGTCCTAGATTTTTCTTTAACATTCTCTAAAAAGCTACTTCTTTCAAAATGATCAACAATGCTATTATAAATAGCCTTTGCAATTGTAGTCTTACCTATTCCCCCAAGGCCATGAATCCCTACTATTCGAAAATCAGTTGACTCAATATCTACCAACATTTCTATGGCCTTAGTGTGAGTATCTACTCCAACAGGGTATTTAGTAACAAATAACCTTGTGCTTTTTAACTTAGTACTCAATATCTTTTCCATAATTCCTTGGATAAATTTCGATTCAAGGTTGTTGCGAATCACAAAGCATAAGAAGCATGTAATGAGTTAGACTAGTTGTTTTTTGTTTTGATATAATGTGCAACTTAAATATTTTTTTTAATAAAATAACATCTTTGATAGTCAAATTGGGTTTTTATTTGAAATTTTTGAGGTTATACTTATAGATAATTCATTGAAAAAGCTTAGTGGAGACCCATTTCCTATACTTAGTGGATATACAACTATTATAGGAGAATATGTGTATAGAGTGGTATTTTTGTAGAGATTATTTTTGGACAAAGAATTGTGTTTCTTTGGTGGAGCTTTTGCTCTAAGGTGTATAACAAACTAAAGAATCTTACAGCGAATGTTGATAGGTTGTTGTATGTGGGGGTTGTGGGGTAGTGAATGGTTGCAACGTTTGAGATGTATGTTTAAGAGGGCAAGACTTAAGTACGATATTTAGGTGGTGTTTTTAGGTTCATCTCTTAAGATTTTGCTATGTAGATTTTATTTTTATTTTTTTATATAGGATGGAAATGTATTTTTTTAGTTCTGTAGCCATATGATTGAATTTTAAAAGAGAAACCTAAGGAACAACACTTAAGGTACTTGTATCTAGATTTTGCCATATTCAGGGATCTCTTGTAGTGAATGTCTTAAAGACGGCCAAACCACTATACCAAAGTGAGATAGATATATATATATATATATATATATATATATATATCTTATTATTATAATTTTTTTCTTTATGTAAGTTCTTTTATTTATTTATTTAGAATACTAAGTATTTTTAAAACATACACGGAAAGAGGGGAGAAGGTTTTTAAAGAAACTTACAATGGTGTATATCCAAAATGGCCTTTATGTAAGTTCTTTTGAGTGATTAAAATGATAAAGTGAAAATTATTTGATTTTTGTGAGCTAGCTAATTTTTTGTAAATTGTTCAAAGATTTTATTATTATTTTTTAACTTCGGGACTAGCAAATTTCTTTGGCAATTCTATAACTCTCTTATTTATTTTACAAAATGTCTTGATTGAGATATTTGAAAACACTAACTATGATAAACGAGGTTTAAGAATAGTTTATGCTTCATAATCTTTTAATTTGGCTATATAATTAGTTGTGGGTTTCAGTTAACTCAACTGGTAAAATCTTTGATAGTTAAATAAGAGATCTGAGATTCAATCCCCGCCTACACCAAAAACTAATTGATGTCTTGGTCTGATGATAAAAAGCTATCATCAAGAGTGGACGCCATAGGTTGAAACTCTATCTAAAAAAAAAAAAAAAAAGACTATATAATTAGTTCATAAAATTTAATATTTATGTTTCAAAAAAACATTTACGTTTCAAGATATAAGTAAATTATGTGGAAACCATCCACCATTAGAGTAAAACTTAAGAGAAAAAAAGTTTTCAATACTAATTACCCCTAGAATGACTCAAAGATTTAAAAATAAGAAAATAGATATTAACTCCTTATAACACAATACTAGCTCAATTATGGAATGGAAAATAAGTTTTTGAGAGAGAGAATGAGTTATTGCCAACAACATTATAGTTCAACTAGTATGTAACTTGTGTTTATACACGGAAATGATAAATTTTATGGTGCTGTTAATGTTAGCATGGGTTATTAAATATATAAAATATTAGTTTGATCAGGATATTTGGAGGTACTAAAATAATTTTTATGATGTTAGTTATCCAAAGTTTCTCATTACACTACTATTACGTATATAATTTTGAAAATGACCATTGAATACTACATATACAATATCAATTCACAATCATTGTACGTGAAGTTATACTAAATACAACACAAAATAAAAAGAATAGTGTGGGGTCGGAAAATTTACGACCCTGGCCCACTTTATATTAAGGCCCAAGGCCCGAGCCGAGGAGAAATATTGCCGAGGACATACAATGAAAGTCCAAAAAAAGCCCAAGAATATGGCCGAGGATGATCTTATGCTCGGCATCCCATAGAGCCCCTAAAGGAAAGGACGAGCACAAAGTCAGAGCGGCCCAAGTAAAAAGTTGCCAATACTGCAATAAAGAACTCTGCGTCTGACATGTCCATGCTCTTGACTTTTTACAACCACCCCCAACCGCTTTAGGTATGGGGCGATAGGACAAGTCTCAACCCCTGAAAGTTGAGCTTACACGTGGACACCGGAGGGAGGGTAAATGCTAGTATAAAAAGGAAAGAGAAGCAATAGAGATGGAGGAGAAGAGGTCGTCTCCCAGACCATAAAGTCCTAAAAAAGGAGAATGAGAAGAACACTAAGCTCCTCGGACGAGGTCTAAGGACCAGAACCACTAAGGTCGCACCGGAAGAAGGTCTTGCTAGACACGCCAGGTTCACCCTCGTGTAAATTTCCATAGAAACCACGACTAACCGTCCCGGTGACCAAGGCCTAGCCTTTCAAGCCCACGCTCTACAAATTATATTGTTTGGGCCCTTACCGTGCGAACCCAACATCATTTTAGGAGTTGTCACAAATTGAGCCCCTACAAATAGATTAGTCCAATAGTATCTCCTAAATTGAATGGGGATAGGTGCATGAGACCATTCAAATTTTAATTACGCTTTTTAGATTTAGGATTTTCGCATACAAAATATCTGAATAAAAACAATATATAAAATATATAAATATAAATATATATATATATATATATATATATGCTCATTAGTTTAGAGAAAAAATAACAACAAAAATCTAAACAATTTAATTTTTATGAAAAGTTAACACAAGAAAAATCCAATTTTGATTCTATTTGAATTTTCTTTAAGTTATGGTTTAATATATTACTTAGTTAATAATGGATCGTACATAGTCATGGTTATTATATAAATAACTTATAGATTTGAATTACTTTTAGTTGCACAAAAAAATGGCTCATAAATATAAAACCATTCAAACTCTCTTTTCTTCTAATTTTTATATAATAAAGTTATATATATGATTATGATTTTTATGGTTTACATATATTGAACTCCTCTTTTTCTATATTGAATTAATTCATTTGATACAAAAATTAAAAAACTTAGATTAGATGCGACATGTGGTGCACAATTAAACTCTAATTGAAATTTAATTTTTACACTAAATTAACTCACTTGGCACAAAAATTTAAAATTTTAGATTAGATGGGACATATGACACAAAATTAGACTTTAATTGAATTCCAATTTGAAACCTAATTGGATTTTCTCTTAGTTTTGGCTATATATATATATTGGTACCTCCTAGTGTTAGAGAAAGTTATTGCCAGCAATATTATAGATCAATTGACATCTCCTAATGGTTTTAACGGAGATATCCAAGGTTTGAAACCCTCTCCCTTCAGCTATCAAAGTATAAAAACCAAAAAAATACAAAAGAGAAATTGAATGGAAATTTTATACAAAATCAATTATATATAATTTTAGTACTACCAAGGAATCATGTTAAAATTATTTCTTTCTTACAACAAGTGGGAAAGGAAGATTCACACACAAACACATGCATCACAACGCACACACACTAATATATATGTACCTATGCAAAATAAAATACTTTCATAATTTGCATGTAGTGGTTATGAATAATGAGAAGCCATTTACAGTATTAACCTCATGAAGCTTGACAGGACTCATGAGATACATACCCATCTCTGTAATGCAATCCAGACAAAGAACCAGCTTCATTCAGAGCTACCCTCCACCTTTGCACTTTACCCATGTTACCGTTGAATTTTTCTTCATGTTTAGCTAATGCTATCCCAAACTTTCCCTCTTGTTTGCATACTTATATGGATCCACTTTGTAAAAAATTGGTAAGACCAACTTGCAATTATTTTTACACTCAAGAATCTTGACTAATTCATCCAAACACCAAGTAGATGATGCATAATTTTCAGATAATACGATAATCAAAATCATTGACGATTCAATAGTTTTGAGAAGTTCTGCTGAAATTTCTTCACCCTTCTGAAGATTATCATCGATGAAGGTATTAAAGCCGTTATCACACAAAACTTGATATAAATGGCTCATAAATCCATAGCGGGTATCTTCACCTCTGAAGCTCAAGAAGACATCATAATTCCATTGGTGAGTGGAAGAAATCAAGGAGGATCCTTCGTGGATCAGCAAAGCCATCGTGAGCTATGAAGAGAAGGTAAGGTTGCGAAGATTTAAAATAGATGAGGACCGATGGGTTCTGATATAAGGCAGAGAAGAATTGCAAGAGATGATAGGAAATCGACTGGGAAAGAAAAAAAATAGGGAAGAGAGTGAACTTGTATGGAAAATTGATGCCTTAAAAGTAAGATATATTGATTGACTCATTGTCCAAAGTAGAAATCCCACCACAACTTTTGGATAATGATTTCTAACAAATAGTCCACAATCTTACTCTTTTACCTTTCAATATTCCAAGGTAAAGACAGGGGAAATGCGAAATGTAGGACCTATGTCGTTACCGAAGAAGTCTGGTCACACCGAAAGTGCCAATAATTATTTCACTCAATTAGATTCGTTTTGGGAATAATTCTTGTAATACTTTCCTACACTTTTTGTTATAACTGTCCTATAGGGTAATTTGCTATTGGGTATTTATTAATTTCATATGGACCAATCTTTTTTTGCCTAGCATTTCACATCAGTCATATAAGATAGTTGTGATAAAGGATGTGTAATCCTAAAATTATTCATGTTTTCATGAGTCTAACTCAGATAAATTACTGAATATGTAGGAGAGTATGTGAATTTCTTTGTGTAAAAATTGGTTTCTATAGCAAAAGTCCACGTTATGCACTAAATGGTAAATACTCCATAAATTCTGCAAAGTCTTGAGCAATTTTATGAAAGTTTACCCACACAATTCCCCCTCCCCCCCTCTCCTAACGGGGAGGACTCTTCCCACCTATGTATTAAACCTCATTTTTGTATGAAAGGACCACCTTTTGACAATGAATATTAATTTAAAGGAGGAAAATGACAAAATTAAAACTTGAACGATACAAATGACCGTTGATACCGTATTTTGTCCATTATCGATTTATGTGCCGAACTCCAGAAATTCCAAAAATATTATTTTCTCACTAAAGGACCATGGGAATATTTATATCATCATACTTCAACCCATTTGGGACTAGAGCACTCAAAATGTCATTTTAGGTCAAAATGACCAAAATGCCCCTAGTCAACCTAAGGTCGACCAAAGGTGAAAATTGGTCAAAACCACACTAAAATAGCATTTTCTATGTTTTTACATCAAACTCGAGGCTATTGGATATTTTTACCAACTTTGACCAAATTTGACATAAGATTGACTACCGTCAGTGATCAAAAATTTAATTTTGATCCAACCATCGAAATAGGTTGGAACCAATGCCATTGCAATTAATATCGAATTCCCATTAACAATCTGATCCTTGAAATCTTAGGTGTTCTAGAAATAAGATATCCATATATTTCCAATGCCACCGAAATTAGGTCGATTGGAGTCCGGAAAGGCCTTCAAATGAGTGACCAAAGTTAAAATTGAAAAAGATGGAGAAAAAGGCAAAATTGCTAACACCAGCATAATGCTTGGTGTGCACTTAGTGCACGCCTGTAGACATTTCATTTTGACCCCTTAGAAATTGAGCTCCTCCCAATGACGACATCACTCGGAAGCCTAAGATTAATTTTGGGCCTAATCTAGTAAAACTTTTACGTGAACGATGATTTTGGTAAAGAAATGTGCACGAAAAACCCTATGCATGTGCACGCATGCCTTTAAGTATGTGTACACTTGGTTTAAGCTTACTAACCTTCTTGGTTTTGTTCTTGATTAGATTGATCAAGAGAACAGTCAAATCAAAACTCTAAAGAGTTCTAGTGTTTGGGGTAAAGTTTTAAACTTTGTCACTCTCATTTTCTTGTTTATTTGTTTGTTTTCTTTTGCGTTTTTCTGCTTTAGTATCTCTATCTTTAGTTTAGGTTGTTTAGTCTTTGTATTATGAGCATGATTGGTTGCTAGATTTCCCGTTTTGTTTGTATGTCCTATGTTTTCTGGGTGTGTATGTGTGTGCATGCTTCATGCACACGTACGCATAATTGTAGCTTGCATACGCATGAACATGGGATGTGCACGCATACCCCGTGCATGTGCACACATGCTAGTGTCTAGAAACCCAGATTTAGGTTCTTTCAAGTTCTATTTGTTTTATTCAATTTCCTCTCACATGTTCTGTTTTTGTTTGGTATATTTTTGCATGCTTAAATTGTTAGGTTAGTGGGATAACATGCTTAGCTTTGTTTAATTGTTAGATGGATGATTAGGGTTTACATCTTTGAGAATAACATGAACATGCATAGAACAAAAACATGCATTGATGCATAGGTACTGTGATGTAGTGAGGTAAGTCATGCATGATTGCATGAACATGCATTTGATTTGATTGGTGAACATGATATGATCAATGAACATGATGAGTATGCTTGATTGATGTCATGATGTTATGCTTGAATGACTAAATATGTTTAATAACATAACTTTTGATGCTATCGCTTTGTGATATGCTTGCTGCCCTTGGATATACATGTGCTAGATGAATGGTAGGATTTTATACCATGTGATGCAAAGGGATGATATACCATGTTGATTATTTTAGATGCATGTTAGAGTGTGTATGGACACAAAAATTTTGCACCCTCTTTTCTAGGAATTTCTTTTTTAGGGTCTCATATTAGGTCTTTGGCGACGTGACACTTTGAGTGCTTGTGATTTTAGGGTAGGGTGTGTGAATGTGAGTCCCTTTTTCTTAATTTTATTTTAGGAGTCGCTATCAAGCATTTGTTTTGTATTAGGTGTGATTGGTTACCTAGGGGTCTAATTCATTTTAGGTTGCCTAATTAACTAAACCAAATTTTAAGGGTTCATTAATTAAGGCAAACAAAAAAAAGTATCGAACCATAGATCTTGGACTCGAAAGTTTGGTTACATGTGGGGAAGGTGTTAAACACCCCACAACACCTATCCGAAAATAGTATCTCATTTTAATTTATCCCAAACATTATCTTTTTATGAAGAAATTGAATACTTAGCATTTTTATTTTTTGAAAAGATTTTTAAAACAATATATATATATATATATATATATATATATGTGTGTGTGTGTGTGATTATTTACTTATAACTTGCATGTGAATGTTAACTTCAAAGGATATTTACAAACAAAACGTGTGAGCTATATATGTAAATAACATGTGAGGAAGCATAAAAAAACCTATAAGAACATGTGAGTAGAATATTTAATATGCAAGTAGCATGTGAAAATTGTCTACTATATACAACAAACTTTAACATAAAAGTAAAGAAGGGAGTTGGAAGAGTAGCACCTTGTTGTTATCCACATTTCCTCATTTAATCATGCAAAGAAGATTGCCAAAATAATAGGTTAGTGCGAAGGAATTTGAAAGGGACAATGTAAGCTTGATTGACATTCTATGAGTTCAAAGTGAATGAACCATAGGCACAAATTTTTAACAAATCTATTCTAAGGAAATTTTTTAAATTTCAAAGTATAAACAAAATTTACATTGTAACCTTCTTATTATTATTTTAAAAGAAAGATTAGAAAAAGACAAATTTTTGAAAGAACGGATTTTATTGAGGAGTTTTAAGAAAACGTTTTCAACACTCTTTTTAAAGAAAGTTCCTTTTTGAACAAGCAAAATTGCGAAGGCAAAACAAGTTTTTATTCTTTAGAAAAAGAGTTTGTTTGTTTGTTTGTTTTTTTTTTTTTTTTTTTTTTTTTTTTTTTTTTTTTTTTAAAGTGACATGATTTTGATAGAAAAAAGATTTGATGAGAAAAGATTTCTAAAAAAGTTTATGGGTTTTTATTCTAAAAGAAAAAAAATTTGGACTTCATGAAAAAATCTCATGATTTTTATACAAAGGCAAGTTTAAAATACATGTTCAAAAGATCATTTTTCTTATGAAAGAAATCCCAACGTGGTAAAAGAACATTTTTTGAAAACAATATCATTTTAGACACAATATTTTCGGAATTTTGCAAGAAAACAAATTTTTTTTTTTGAAAGCATTTCCTTAGAAAAGTTTGTAAAGAAATTGTTTTACCTAAGAAATTTTATTTTATGGAAATATCATCAATGAGGGAACAACAATAATAAAGTGCAGAAAAATAAATAATGAGGAAAGTAAAGTGCAGAAATTTAAATAGCATAAAAGTAAAGAGCAGAAAATAAATGACTTTAATGTAAAGAGTTGAAATATAAATGACTTTAATGTAAAGAGCTGAAATATTGTAAAGGTTCATTGAAAAATGATTTTTTTTTTTTTAAGTCTCTTTTAAATAAACCTTAATCTGTTTTCAAGCCCCATGGATTCTTCATCAAAAAGAGATGGGAGTTCTAAGCCATCAACCATCCTTAAGGTGACATAACCATATTGTGCCCTACTTTGAGGTTTAAGAATCATTTAAGATAGATGGGTAACAAATCTTTTTTATTTAGGTGTGTGTGTGTGTGTGTGTGTATATATATTTACATATATAAGTGCAAGAAAGTAAAAGGTGAAGGGGTTGTTTGAAAATAAAATGGAAGACATAAATTAAAAGGGAGATAAAACCCTAGATGCCTAGGTGGGATGAGATTTCTTCCCCCTAAGAGTACTTCCCATACAAATCCTAGGAGATGATCCAATACCCATCTAAATAAGCAACACAATATCACAAACAAACAATAGTAAGAACAAACAATCTGGTTTTGGGTTGACCATGCTTTGTATGCATAAGCATGCGTACATAGGGTCATGGAGATGCGTATGCATCCTTGCCCAGAAACGCAGCAAAAACACACCAATCAAAACCTAATATAAACAACCTAGCATGCTTTCTAATAAACCAAACAGTAAAGTTAACTACAAAGAAGATATTAAAGTAGAAAAACAAATATAAAAACGACAAGAAAATGAGATAAAAGCAAGAACAAATACCTTACACAAAAGCTTCTAGAGATTGATTTTGACCGTTCCTCTCGGTCAATTTACAAAACAAAATACCCGGAGGGTTAGTAAGTTTAACTAAAAGGCTTTGGATTGAAATAAGTCCTAGCCAAGAAACTTTAGTTTTAGGATGCTTTTCAAAGTAAAAAGCTTCTCTTGTATTAATAAAAATTACAAAGAATACTTAAGGGTCAATCACACATCAACACCTGTTAATTTAAATGACATAAGCAGTCTAAGTAAAAGCTTTCATGTGTTATTTTAAATTAAAACACTTTGGCTAATCAAATAATGCCATGTGTCCCTTGGAGAACGAGACATAATGTCCCTCCTTTAAATTATGACACGTGTCACCAATGGGAGCTAATCGTGTGTCTTCAAATCCTCTATAAATAGAGACTCTCCTTAGTCTTATGGAGTACATTTAGAAACATTCAGAAATCTTAAAGCTCAGCCGGAATTAAGTTCCAAAGCCTCCAAGAACATTAAGAACTTCAAATTTCGAATCTCAAGAAAATTTGAAGCAAAATCATTAAAGTTATCCTTCTACATCTAAAAGTTCATTGGAATCAAGCATAAAAACCTTCATAAACACCAAGAGACTACAAATTAGTGAAGCTCTACGGATCCAAGCCTCTAAAGCCTTAAAGAACTTCCACTACAAATCTTCAAAGACAAAGAACATTCATTCAAATCATTTTTACAAGTCTTAAATTTCAATTGGAATTAAGCTTCAAAGCCTCTAGAAACTTCAAAGACTTTGATCCATTGAAACTTTATTGGATTCAAGCTCTAAAGCCCTAAAAACTTTCATTACAAATCTTCAAGAAGATCAAGAACATTCAAGAATCTACGAAGAACATGAAGAATGCGAAGAACAAGAAATCTCTAACAAGCACACAACTAGAGATCCATCACAATTTCATTCCAAAGATCTTTCAATCCACTTTCCAATCCAAGTGGAGGACATCTCGTGTTTGAGTCAAGACTACATCGACGGAATACTTGAATTGAAGACTTTTCTAAGGAAATCGAATCAGAGGATTATTCTATTGTATTAAAATCTAAATATAGAGAATTGTACCTATAAGTTCATCAATACAAATTTACATTTGTGAAACATATTTAATTGTTTGATTTTCAAACTTGAGATTTTGTGTTTATAGTCTTATTTAATCACTTGATACAATCACGACTTCTAAGGATCCAAGTGGAGGACATCTTGTTTTTGAGTCAAGACTACTTTGATGCAATACTTGAATTGAATGCTTTTCTAAGGAGATCGAATTAGAGGATTATTCTATTGTATTAGAATCTAAATATAGAGAATTGTACCTACGAGTTCATCTCAATACAAATTTATATTAGTGAAACATATTCAATTGTTTGATTTTCAAACTTAAGATTTTGTGTTTACAGTCTTATGTAATCTCTTGATACAATCACGCTTCTAAGGATCCAACTTTTATTATATGATGTGTGAAATAGATTCTTTAATATATGACCCAACTATTAATATATAAATATCTTTTATTGAATTTTCTTTTGTATTGCATGGGTTTCCAATCAATTATTATATTAAATAGGGAAGCTAAACTAACAGTCTCACAATCTACTACAATATCACAACAAAATAGAAATATTATAACATTTACTCAACAAAAATGAATAAATAAATAAAGTAATACAAAATTGGGTTGCTAGTTAGCTCAACTAATAAAGTTTTTTTCCCGTTAAATAAGAACTTTGTCTCATGATGAATGCAATTATCATAGAAGTCATAGGTTGAAATCCGATCCATTTATTAAAAAAAAAAAACAATAAAATAACTCCTAAAATAACTTTGTATAGAAAGGATTGCCCAAGAAAACTAGTTGAGGGAGGATTCCCTGCTGAAATTCCGCTTGAGAATGCTAAAATTGAATCTTAAATTGCTTTCATCCCAAAATAGTCCAATCTCATCACCTTCTTTTATACCTCTCCTTAACACAAATTCATTGATCCAATCTTCCAGGATGACATTGCTCCCTTTTGTTCTCTGTTTAATGAGAAGTTGATGTTCGGATTTGGTATCAAAATCCCATACAACCACTGGTATCTTTAGCCCATACCTAATTATTGCACCTTCAATGCGTTTTTGCTCGCATGCTGTCAAGATCCTTTTCCCTAGATAGGTTGTCTCCAAAAAGAGACTAAACCATTGCTCATTAGTATAGTCTGCCTCGATCCTCTTCCTCATAACCCACGGATCGTCAAAGCCAAGCTTCAACTTCAATGAAACACCTCCGTGCCTTTCTTCTTTTTCAAGATCACTCTTAAGTTTCATTCTTTTGATTCCAGAAGCTTGATACGAAAGAGAGACATTACTAGCAAAATTTTCTGGTGATTTTCTCTTCTGGGTGATGCATGGACCGCAACCCAACTTCAAATCTGTTGAGACCTCTTCCAATTCAGGTTGGTTGTTGGTCTTAGATAGCTCTGCTTGTCTTGGTTGAGATTCACGATCTCTCTTTTCCATCGCAGAGAGAAAATCATAAAAGACGGGTTCTCTTTGTAAACTCATTTGACCATTAGCAGCGATATTCTTTGTCACGAACTTGGAAGAAACCGATGGAAGCATAGCACTCTTGCGCTTCAACATGGCTGCAATGGCTGCGTTTCTCTTCTCTGGCGTAGAAGAAAGCGATAAAGCAGCGAGTAGTTGCTTAGCCTTAGAAGACAATGCAGAAAAACTAGGGCTAGAGGACCTTGGAAACCCTTCCATGAATTAAGTTGAGAAATAGAATTAATGTAAGAGAAAGAGAAGACAGTGTTCGACTTAAATAGTAGAAGGGAATAGCGATTACTGTTCAATCCGAACGTGCATGGAAGAACTAAAACACAGATTCTCAAGAAATCCAATTCCTATTAGGAATCTATTTAGTTGTGAGTTGCGTTGTTTTTTAATTTAATAATTAATTGCTACGGAATAAGTTGAGTGTGATGTTGCTATTAGGACAGGTTTGACAACTCAATTTTTTCCTTTTATATCCAGGATATGTTTGACAACACAATATTAATTTAGGAGTTAAATTAGGTCAGTGTGTCCGTATTAATGTTGTATTTTTTTTAGTCGGTGGTTCTAAGAAGGGCTAGAAGACCAGGACCGACGGTTGTGTTAGATGGGCCATGATGACAGTATATTAGGGCCATAGTCAAAGTCCAGTTGGGTGGAGGCCATTGAAGATGTTATTAAAATTGGGCTGCAGGTTCGTATTAATATTTATTTCTGAAAATTATATCTTATTAAGAAATTGTTTATTTTTCATTTAAAAAAAAAATAGTTTAGTTTATCTCATCTATACTACTATTTAAGAGACTTTTTTGTTTGGATTTCTCAATTTTGATGCTCAAAATACCTTTAAATTTATTAGTTTGTAAAACTTAAATGGTAAGATTAGACATGTAAAAAAAAAAAAAAAACATTCAAATCCAGCCAGCCACATTCAAAAGTTTCTCACAAAAAAAAAAAAAAAAAAAAAAAACCCAGGTTCAATTTTTTTCTTTTTTAAGAAAACCACTTTCAATTCTATAACAAAAGTTTTGGATAACTCCCATTAAAAAAAAAAAAAAGTTTCAAATAAAAAAAAAATCACGTTCAATTTTTTTTTTATTTAAAAAAAAATACTTTCAATTCTATAACAAAAGTTTCAGATAACTACTCTGCTAAAAAAAATTGAAAGTTAGAGACAAATCCAAAAAACTTCAAATATCATGTCCAAACCCAACCCACGTTTAGATTCTTAATAATAATAATAATAATAATAATAAAACAGTTATCTTTGACAAGTGTTTCGGCTAACTACTCTACTAAAAAAACTGAAGCTAAAAACAAATCCAAAAAATTTCAGATACTTTATCAAAAAAAAAATTCAAATACCACATCCTAAACCAACCCACGTTCAGCCATTTAAAAAAAATTGTGTTTTTTTTTTTAAATTATATATATATATATATATATATATATATATGTTTATATAAAATTTATATTTTAAAAATTAAGTGAATAAATCAATTTGAAAAATAACAGGAGAGTGGTACTATTTTTTAGGCAATGTTTTAGTGGGAGTTAGAGTTGCATTTTTACCGGATTGTCTTTTAGTTTTGTCTTTACTTAAACATAGGAGTGTAGGGATATTTTTGAACTAAAAAATGAGGAATTCAAATAGGAGAAGCCCCTTAAATAATAGTACGGAAAAACCATGTTATCTTTGATAAGAGTTTCGGATAACTACGACTAAAATAAATGAAGGGAGTTAAAAATATGTAACATATGTATATATTTTGAAATTGAGATTGTTATCAAAAATAAATAAAACCACATCTCTAACAAGAGTTTTGGATTACTACTACTACGATAAAAAGTGCCGGAAGTTAAAAATCTACAACACGTCTTGATGGGCGTTCATAGTAATTTGATGTGGTCGTATGCCTTTAATGGAGGCTGCTTTGGGATTACATCATTGCACAACTATGGGAGCAAAATTTGAGTTCCAGCCGATAGGGTTAATTTGTGAGTTGAGTGTTTGGAGGTGTGGGTTTTAACTTTTAATTTAGAGATTTTGTGAGTGTGTTTGTGTTTTTTGTTTGAACTTTCATTTTGTTACTAGCTTTGATTTCAAGTATATACATTTTGTTTTTTGTTATGTGATGTATTACATACTACAAAATCGAAAATTTCGTGCCCAGAGAAACGAATTTGTTTGAGAGGTTTGGTGATTTTTCTATGTACAACCTTCAGTTTGTAGACTGAAAAATCTTATCTATACTACTATTTAAGAGACTTTCCCTGTTTGGACTGGATTTTTTTTATTCCAAAATACCCCTATACCTAGACAAAATTAGAGCATAGTCCAAGAAAATTACATTTCTAACTTCTAAATAACCCACTACTGAATAACTTCACATCCACTAAACCACTGCTAAAATTCAAATTTGCTACAATCACTTCTATTAAAATATGGCAATCAACTCTCTTCTTTTTTTTTTTTTTTTTTTTTTAAAATCTTTTTGCAAGATCTTTTTCCTTTTTTCCCTCCTTCACAATAAGTTGGTTTTTAAATCGATAAACAAGCACATCAACAACACATACACGCACACAAAGTAAGAGAAACTAAGAAGAAAATGAGTTTGTAATTGTTCTCTGAAACTTTAAAAAAGAAAAACAAAAAAAGAAATGGTAGAAGTTCTTCTTCAGTCATCATCACTACTCCAATGTTGTTCCTCTTCTTCTCCTCCCATTCCTAGATAATCATCTAACAGTTTTGGCTTTAAAAAATTGCAATTTTCATGCACCAAACTAATATTCTTCTTGGTTTCTTTGTTATTTTTATCCTTTTCTTTTCTGGGTTGTTTTTATTTTTATGTGTTTTGTTCATGTAAGAGAGAAGAGATTGTGAAATTGGATATGAGGAAATTAGAGAAACAGAGGGAATTTGTGAAAATAAATCAAATTTGATTAGGAATGGTGCAATGTGAAATGGGTAGACATCTTTTTTGTGAATCTGTTTTAGTAAATGTGGAAAAATGTTTTGGGTAAGGAATAATTACAATAAACTCACCTATGATATAGCCTTACTTTGTTCTTTTAAAACTTTGTCACTTTGCGCACCGTGGTTAGTTACTTGCCTTCCACCTCTCTGTAAAAAACACATTTTTAGGCAAAAACAAATATAACAAGAATAAAAAAGCTAGGATTTTTCATTGCTCATGAACTTCAATGAGAACAAAGTGGAGGAACAACACACCAATCAAATGGCTCAATGAAATTATTTTTAATCTATAAAAATATCAACAATTTCACAACAACTCAAAATTTTGAACCAAATTTTACAAGAAGACCAACATCTCAAAACAACTAGCAACATTATCGATAAAGAGAGAGTGAGATAGAGATAAGCCAACAACTGAAGTGTAAAGTATAGAAAAATTCAGTCGTGGGTTTGGATCATGCTAGATCAGCCATGGATTTGGTGTCGTGGTGGTGGCTTCTAGGTGCTAGATTGGAATGTAAGACAGGGAGAGAAATCCAGCAACACGTTTTGAGAGTGGGCTTGGTTTCTTATTGTTGTGGATTGACCTTGATCTCAACTTGTCCCTCTCCTAATTTTCGGTCTTTTCTACACAACCAAACACCACCAAGGAAAGAAAGAAAGGAACCTTCCAACTTCAAACCTATCACCTAAATCTTAAAAAAAAAAAAAAAAAAAAATCCCAAAGCAAATATCTGCCTCAAGTAAGCTATGTCCTCCTAGATTTCTTCCCCATCCACTATCAGCCCTCAATGTGCTTCTCTCCAATGAAAATCACACAAAGCGAGCTTGATGAAGTGCACTTCTCCGTTACACATATTCACCCATATGTATAGAAGGACTGATGGTTCAAGTGAGGCTTGGCACTTTAAAAAGATATTGCATCTAAAAGTTGGTAAAGTTGTGTTTATTGTAGTTTGTTTCTTTTGTCTTTTACACATTGATTACATTACATTTTATATATATTTATATATATATTTGATGAAATAATAAAGAAAGAATTGATAGAGATGAGAAGAGAAGAATGAGAGAGCAAATTTATTGGTGGATTGCTGCAACAGTGACGGGAAGGGACCGGGCTCAACTTGAAATTGTGTAAATTTGGTTGCCAAATTCTTAATTTAAAACCCTCACTTTTTGATTCTTTATATATTTTTTTTTGCCTAAAAATGTGTTTTTTTAACGGCAAACGGAGAGGTGGGTTGTGAAAGGCTAACAGAACTAGCCTCACATTTTTTTTGTTTTGTTTTGTTTTTGTTTTTTTTTTTTTTTTCAAAATGGGAGTTATGAATTTTTTTTTTTATAAATATTATAAGAAATGCCGTCAACATTAGCTATTAATCACCAATAATATCATTTAATTTTAAAAAATGCATTTTCTTTAAAAAAAAAAATGAAAAAGGAATTGTAGTAAAAAGGCACAACAGTTGTTAGGGATAATTTCATATGGAAGAGATGAGATTGAGAGAAATGGAACAATTATCACTAATAACAAAAAAATTATTATGTTAAAAGTATACATATGACAAAATCAATAATGTAGTCCTATAATGATCCAATCAAAGGCTTTTTTTTTATCTTTTTTATTTATTACAAATACATTAGTAATATGGTTGTATATAATGGTCATTATTACTTTGAATAAACCAAGTATTTTGAATAAACCAAGTATTTTATAAGGTTATTATTACTTTGAATTAACCAAGTATTTTAATTTTAATTTTTTTTTTTTTTTAAAAAAAACAGCAAACTTTATAAATGTAAACACGTTGGTGCAAAGTGTATGTTTCTAACTCATATATAAATAAACGAATAAGGACTTTTTTTTTTTTTTTTTTTTATAGAGAAAAGATAGAATATATTGAATATCGAACAAAGAAAAATGTATAGAAAGTATCACCCCTAGCATAGCAAACACCTAGCCTGAGAGAAATAGAAAAAGAAATAACTCTTGAAATACAACCAAAAGAACTAATAACCAAAAAACTACATCCCGAAAGCAGCTTATGAATGTTTTTGGGAAGCAGCCAAAGAATGACTTTTTCATAATTTGATTATATAAAAAAACGCAAAGAAAAAACACAAAGCAAATATGAAATATCCCAAAATTAATTGAAACTATGAATTGAAACTAAAAAAAAAAAAAAAAAAAAAAAAAAATTGAAACTATGAATTGAAACTTAAAACCAAATAACAATCAAAGCAAATATGAAAATTGAAAGTTAGAACCAATAATAATCAAACCTGAACTAAAAGAGAACTCTCTAGAAATAAGTCTTTACCTCTTCATGTGGCTTTTTCTCTGCTTTATAGGTTTTCTTTTTTTGTGTGGCTTGAATTCTCCAAAGACCAAGTAAAAGCATAGAGTACACCCAAAATTTATGTGAAAACCTCACACCTTTAAGTGCCTCATAGATGGTGCACTTCAAATATCAATCACACTTGGCTTGTCACCATTGATTCTATCCTAGTCCTACCCAGATATCAAAATCTAGTCCACCAAATTCTAAACTTCCTTCAACCTATTCCACTTACATAAAAATCAGAAGACTCACCAACCATCATTAACTGTTTCCAGACAAAAATTCCTAAAATTGAGATTGGGAAAAAGAAAAAACAAAACAACATTGAAACATAGTCCATATGCATTGATCATCAATACCCAAAACATTTTCCCACATTTACTTAAACAAATTCACAAAAAAGATGTCTACCCATTTCACATTGCACCATTCCTAATTAAATTTGATTTATTTTCACAAATTCTCTCTATTTCTCTAATTTCCTCATATCCAATTTCACAATCTCTTCGCTCTTACATGAACAAAACACATAAAAATAAAAACAACCTAGAAAAGAAATGGATAAAAATAACAAAGAAACCAAGAAGAAGATTAGTTTGGTGCATGAAAATTGTAATTTTTTAAAGCCAAAACTGTTAGATGATTACCTAGGAATGGGAGGAGAAGAAGAGGAGCAACATTGGAGTAGTGGTGATGACTAAAGAAGAACTTCTACCATTTCTTTTTTTGTTTTTCTTTATTAAAGTTTCAGAGAACAATTACAAATTCACTTTCTTCTCAGTTTCTCTGACTTTGTGTGAATGTTTGTGTTGTTGATGTGCTTGTTTATCGACTTAAAAATCAGCTTATCGTGAAGGAGGGGGGAAAAAAAGAAGATCTTGCAAAAAGATTTAAAAAAAAAAAAGAAAAAGAAAAAAAAAAGAAGAAATTTGAATTTTAGTAGTGGTTTAGTGGATGTGAAGTTATTCTATAGTGGGTTATTCAGAAATTAAAAATGTAATTTTACTAGACCATGCTCTAATTTTGTCTAGGTACAAAGGTATTTTGGAACCAATAAAATCCGGTCCAAATAGGGGAAGCCCCTTAAATAGTAGTATAAATTTAGGGATGGCAATGGGGCAAGGTGGGGCCGAAGGATGGGATCTTCACCCCCACCCCGCATAGATTTTTCTTGCCCCATCCCAGCCCCGCCCCGCCCCGCCCCGCCCCACATGACGGGAGAAAATTTCTTACCCTATCCTTGCCCCTTAAGGCCCCGCGAAGCCCCGCCCTACATTGTAAAATTTTATTTTTTGTTAATTTTCCCTATAACTATTACCATTTTTTCAAATAAAATGACATGTTTCATTAATAAAAATATACTTGAAATTATAAATAAATTTATCTTATCAAATCAAACTATTTTTTAGCAAAAACTAAATAATATTATCTAAATGTTTAACAAGATAATATAACAACAAAAATCTCATAGTATGACACAATAAAATAATCCAAACTCCTAATACGTGATTGGTGTCATCATATCGGCAATCAAACCAATAGGGAAACATATTCCTCATCATCTCGTTCTCCATTCACCACCTCATATTTCTAACATGAAAATTCAAAAACAAAAACCCAGCTCGTAAAATAGATACGGATTTTGACAAGCATAAAGAAGCAGTGTTGTTAAGCAAAGTGAAATCCTAATGGGAATTCCAAGTGTTAAGAGAAAATGGGGTGTGTGATGGCGTACCTTATATTTTATAACAGCCAAATGCCCATACAAAATTACAAAAACAATGACATAGACAAATATTTAAAGCCTCAGACTAGTACCCCATTAAAAAAAAAATATTATGTTCATGATGAAAAGTAAGTTGAGAAAGACGTATGAATCGTTAATGAAATCAATAATTCATTAGTATATAAATTTGTTTCTAATAAAGAAAAAAAAAGTTAAAATTGGTACCTTATTTCCAACTTTGCTAGAGAGAAAAAAGAGGTGGAACCACGTTAGGTAGAATAAAATAAGCTGATTATATTTTTGTTTAAATAGTAGGGATTTAGGGTATGAAAAAATTACAATTTAACTCTTATAATGCGGGGCGAGGCGGGGCGGGGATGGGGTGGGGTGGGTCTAAAAAGTGTAAACCCATCCCCGTCCCGTCCCGTGGTGCGGGTCTAAAATCTCGCCCCATCCCCGTCCCACCACCTTTGCAAAGTGGGGAAAGCCCGCACGGGGCGAAGCGGGGAAGGGTGGGTTAAGCAGGGTGAGGCAAAATTGTCATCCCTATAAATAATTAAACTAAAATAATGAAGAAATTTATTATCAAAGGTAACAAAAATGAGAGATAGATAATATGTCATACAATGTCTCTGACGGTTCACTCTAGCGACATTGACCCTATAGTAGCCATTTTCTCTTTTGGTGGTTCCACTTACCTATCGCTTATTTTAATTTAGCCTCTAAGTTGCCCTCTCCAGGATCCAATCACAAAGCTATAACTTATTGATCTCATACTCAATGAGCTACAACCGATCACTCGGGGTGGTGGTTGGCTCGATATCAAATGTTACAAACCTATGGGTAGAACTCACTATTGAAAACCAGCTTACAAAGGAAGGCCAAGAGCTTATAAATACATGATTAAACTTATACTTAATCCATGTAGGACACTAGAATCATAACAGGTTGATGCTCTACTTAGTGGTGGAGCTAGAAATTTTTCTTTGTATTACAAGATCCTTACAACATGACATTCTTTTTTTCTACCAGTATTTGGTTTCATTTTAATTTGTACCACAGAAAACAAAGCCATCATTCATTTTTCTTAAAGACTCTTGCTAATTCATTAGTGTACAACTATACTACCACACAACAAGACAGGATATAACAAATTGCATAATATTGTGCGTTTGGCCAACTTACTTGCTTAAAGATGAGACAAAAAGTGACATACTTCAAAAACATTCTAGGTCACTCGATTGTACATTGAGGACTGATAAGTGACGCCAAGCAAAAGAGAATAGTATTAACTGTGAATAGCATGAATAACTGGGGGATCTGCCATACAAACCCGAATTGGCTCGACTCTCAAAATGAAAAAACTTTTACTAGGACAATAGAAGCACCTTTGCATCTGCTGGAACAAGATCCTTAACAAGAAAATTAAAATCCAAAAGGCAGACCTCTAAATACAATGACTAAGCTTCCATGATCTGTCCAAATGACTTAAATTGATTGTTTGTTGCCATGCATTAGTACAATGTAAAATGAGGTAAAGAGTGTAGTAATTAACAACAATAACAATTGCAAACCAGGGCCTGAAACACTTGTAAGTACCTATATTAAGTGTTTTTGGATTAATCTCCACATGCAGCTTGAAGTAGAAGTCTAGCAAGTGAAGGTAACTACCAGTTTACCACAGCAAATCCCAAACAATATGCTAATTTGCATCACAGAGTCCTCTCATTGTTTTCTCCTATGCTCATTCTTCAATAAACCACACCAGAATGCAAACTTGGGGGAATTTAACTGAAGACGCAAGTGTTGTTTTAAAAGAAAAAAAAAAAAAATCAAAGTACTTAAAAAGGAACTAGCCAGTTAAGGTCCACCATTGCCAGTACAATAAGGAGCTAATTTGGATGGAAGTGATTGATTACAAAATAGACAATGAGACAAAGCCAAGAAGGCATAAATAACCAGTTATGCTAAAGTCTATCCATGAATCTTATTGTTAAGTGTTGGTTTCAATTTCAGAATCAACAAAGCACATTAAATAAAGATAATATAAGGAATGGGTTTGATAATGCAAAAGGATGGTGAAACACATCAAAACCACTCAACATAAATTCGATCACCATTGATTCTAAAAAGAAAAAAGAAAAATTGGGGACCATTATGCTAAAATCAAGGCAAATGCCACCTAGTTACTTTATGCGCCCTTCTCCTGCAGAATCTACACTGTTCATATCTTCTTTGCATAGACTGCCTCCGATTGTGCATGGTTAGTTACCTGCCACTCCATAAGAGCACTCATATTCTAAATTTTTTAGGGCTATTATACAAGAACAAAGATCTCTAAAGGTTAGTGTATTTATTTTGAGTGGCTAATTAATCTTCTTCATTATCGACAACCAACTATATATCACTTCAACAAGAGAATAGAAGTTAGGCATCTTAATGTTAGTATGCATATCCACTTTTTCATGTTACAAGTCCAATAGATCATGCGTACTACCAGCTTGACCAAACTACTCACCCGCCTCTTTTGACCACTAGGTTAGTTTCACTATTAACTTTTAAAATTCTGAGAAGTCATTTTTAGTTTCAGCTACAAGACCATAACAAGGCAGGACTCTAGGTCATCATCCATCAAACAACAGTGCACCGCACGCAGCAGAAAAGCATCAAATACACTTGGGGCAAGAAAAAAAAAGCTCCAAATAGCATAGGTTAAGAGTGACTCAATAAGCAATCAGTTGTAAGTCTTGATTTTCATTTTGGCAGAAGTAATTCAATTGGCAATCAAGTACATATACAATTCAAATTTTGAGTACCTTAATGGACAATGACTGTCCTCATTACAACGTATAATAAGGACAAACAATTCCTATAACAAACTGACTTAGGATTAGGAGAGCATGGGCTAATTGAGAGATGCTGCCTACAAGTATGCATTGGGACTTGAATAACATTTAACATAATGGCACTAACATGAAAGAAAAGTTACATTGCACAGTCAGTGAATTAAACGTTTGTTAGGGCTGTAGGGAGTACCCTGTTTAGGGCTAATTATTATAGTTTCATTGGTAGCAAAGTGCAAAGTAAAAATGTCAATAGAAAGGTTTGTATATGTTTGAGGGAGTTTTTGTGTTTGTGAGGGGGACGGGGGGGGGGGGGGTGTGAGATTAAAATGGTGTAGGAATAGGTGGCAATTCAGGGGCGTAGTTTATTTTGTGAACAATAGAATTTTTATTTTACAAAATTTTATGTGAAGTGGCTATATGTTTCATGAACCTATTGGAGTTATCAAAACCAGGTGTTTCAGCCAAAGAATTTTGCACAGGAGCACAGAAATTTCCTACAATTTCTTATTTCGTTGCTAAGAATAGGATAAATGATAAGTTAAGTGCTTGGAATTGTAAAAGGAGTCAGAGCTTGTATTTTGAACATAATAGCAGGGTTTATAGGAAAGAAGTCTAACAAATTGTGCAGAAACAAGTCACAGCAATTTTCAGGGAAGCAGCAAAAGTTTTAAGATAGGGTGGTTAAGGGGGTTAATTAGAAGTTAATGCACAAATTATATGGGCTGCTTCAACAAATAAGACGTAGGCTTGTTTTAAATCTTAAAAGAGGCTTGATGAGATAAAATTTTGAGCTTTCAAGAAGCTTTGAGCAATACCCATAAACCATATCCATCAACTGTGACAGTGCAAAAAGGAGAGAGTGAGGATGCATCAAAAAATTTTGTTCTTAGTTATAAAACATTGGGTAAAACTTTAGTGCCCTGGAGATATTGAGAAGAACCTTCAAGCAAAATTACAGCATCTGGAAGGTTGAAGACAGACATCCTATCAAAGAGCCTTTGACCCCATAGAAAAAAAAGTTCAGCTATTCTCAACAGCCTTAAAAGTGCAGTTTTTTCTTTTAACAAAATACACCATTTAGGCAAAGTGATATAACCATTCCAAATCACATTATTGTTGTGCCTTCTGCACCTTCCTTCCTACCATCCTAATATCTCAAACCTGAAACAAGGAACCATTTGCAGCCATAACCAAATTATAATTAAACAGCAACAACTTATCAACATTTTCTCCCCACTACATTTGGATATTCTTTACTAATTAAAATCTTTACTAAAGCTGCAGTCTTGCACAAAGAAACATTAAAGGACACCATTGGATTCCACAAAACATAGCTCCAATAGGTTTTCTGAAAGCCTACAATAAGAGTGGACATCAAACTTTCTATATTCCATTTAACTCCAAACCACGCCATCCTCTCCTCCAAGATGAACCTTCACTAAATCCAACAATTTAGAAAAGGAAGGCACCATGCCTTGCTCCTCCAACAATACTCTGCTTCAAAAAATCTTTGGCTATGATAAAGATTCGCCAATGCAAACAATTAAGAAGCCAACTTTAGAATTAAAAGAAAAGGTTTTGAAGACCTTGCTTCAGTGGATGGTAGTTTCAGGGAAATTTTCTTTTCAAATATCATTTGATTTTATTGTTCATTGTAATTTTAGATCTCCTATATAACCTTTTTTTTTTTTTTTTTTTTTGAAATGGAACTGTCATTCATTCAAATATTCAACCCAAAAAGGAATTACAACAGAGGTGAGCTAATAAGCTCAAGCAAATACATAGCTTTAGCTAGTATACAACCTGTATACTTGATTTTTTTGAGTAAATATTATTACTTATCAAAATAAGAAAAAGAAGAAGCCAATTTGGCAATTTTACCAAAACCATCACAAAGAAATCTGGTTGTTATCCCTGGCATTGAACAATACAAATTACTTCAACATAAATTAAAAAGAAAACAACTGAGACTAGCTATAGTTAAGATTTAATTGCTATATGTAAGTCAAAGGACTAGAATTCTAGGGTTACTAAAGGCTATATTAAACAGCCTCTTTTGAGACATTGTAGATGGCCTTTTGTTAGATACTTTATGAAGTTTTATCTTTGAATATTTCTTAGCCCTTTGAGCCTAGAAAATCATATTTGATTGTTTCAACTTCAATCTTGTTAGAATAATAATTAAATAATTGAATTCACCATTTCCTAACAACTTAAACTTTTGAAAGATGAATTTATGATATATATATATATATATAACTTTTATTCCACAAACAGACTGTATGTTGAGACTAGACTAGTTGATGTCAATGCAAGAAGTTAAATTTAATCCAGAATTTTTCTGAGAAGCCATTCTTTCTTAAAGGTACAAAAATGATTAGCTCCATGACAAGGCAGAACTCTGGGTCATCATCCATCAAAAAACTGTGCAACATATCCAACAGAAAAGCATCAATACACTTGGGGCAACCAAAAAAATAGCTCCAAGAAGACTAGGTTAAGAGTAACAAAAAAAGCAATCACTTGTATGTTTTGATTTTTGTTTCTATCATAACTAATTCTATTGGCAATCAAGCACTTCCACATTTCAAATGTAGTCTTGAGTAAAATATTGGACTGAATGACCATTTTGATTTCAAGATATACGGACAAACAACTCCAATAACAAACTGACATAAGAGAGACTGGGCTTTTTGAGTGATACTGCCTACAAGTATGAAGTGGACATAACTTGTAACTTCATGGCTCAAACATGGAAGAAAACATACGTGCACAGCCATTGAATTAAAGATTTGTTAGTTCTGATTATTATAGCTTCAATGGTAGCAAATTGCCACGCGAAAAATGTCAACAAAAATGTTTGTAAAGGTTCAAGGAGAGGAAGTGGCTTGAGATTAAACTGGAGCATCAACTGCCAGCTATTCAGGAGCTTAGTTTATTCCGTGAACAGTAGAGTTATCAAACTATTGGAGTGGAGTGCCTGTATCTTTGATGAAACTTTTGGAGTTATGAAAACCAGGTGTTTCAGTTTAGAAGATTGTATCCTTCAATTGGCAAACAAATTTAAGTGGAGTGACTGTGTCTTTGATGAAACTATTGGAGTTATTAAAGCACGGTGTTTTCAGTTAAGAGGATTGCACAGGAACACATGAAATTTCCTACAATTGGCAAACAAATTTGAGTGGCAAATTAAAGTTTTACATTATTGACAACCAGTATATAGCTTCAAGAAGAGTACAGAAATTTGGCATCATAATATTTGTATGCATATAACAAACCACTTCATCATGCTACAGGAGTAACAAGACCATATGATCATCAGAAATACCATCTTTTTTCTCCAAAAGAAGAAAGAAAATTAAAAAATCAGAAATACCAGCTTGACCATACAGACACACCCACCTCTTTTGACCACTAGGTTAGTTTCATAATAAAATTTCAAATTTCAGGGAAGCCATTTTTTTCTCACAGCTACAAGCATGATTAGGACCATAGCAAGGCAGAACTCTAGGTCATCATCCATCCAACAACAGTGCAACAAACTCAACAGAAAAGCTTCAAATACACTTAGGATGAAAAAAAAAAAAAAAAAAAAAGGATCCAAGAAGTGTAGGCTAAGAGCAATGCGACAAAATAAGAAACTACTTGTAAGTCTTGATTTTCATTTTTTTCATAACTTATTCTATTGGAAATCAAGTACTTACACAATTCAAATTTAATTGAAGTGCCATAACAGACAAAATGACTGTTTTGATTCCAAGATATAAGGACAAACAGCTCCAATAACAAAATGACATAAGAGAGAATGGGCTAATTGAGTGATGCTGCCTACAAGGACAATGGACAATGTACAAGGGAGACTGCTATTTCTCTGATAGAGGTTTAGGAATGAATTTATGCATTCTTTTCTTTGTTCAAAGAAAGTAATTTTATACCACGAACTTTAAAAGAAATCAGGATGAGTTCCTCTAGTATCAACAAGAAGTGGATTTGTGCTATAGAAAGAGAGTTTGAGAATTAAAATATTTGTCAATATCAAGTTGTTGAAAGTAAAATGGAACCTCTTCCAAAGGGTTTTGGATATGACTAGTTGATGTCCATGCAAGAAGCCAATATGGTTCAAAAATATTCTTGGGATTACATAAAAGTAAAGTGGTATATGGATGTTTCATCAACTGAATTTTCTCATAAACAAATTGGGTCACCAAAATCCCACCAATGCCCTGGAGAAAAGCAAATATATGTCACAAGACTCACAACCTAACAGCTCTACATGCTTTTTAAGTTCTACCTCATTTACCAAACAAGTTTAGTGAACAAATCCCTTAGTAGTATAAACCTTAGCATGTTACTTTAGCATAAAGAACAGAATAGTATTGAAAGAAATACAATATTTAGGCACCTAAACATGTGATTGGACTCAGCTAAGCATGAGAAAATAGCATTCCTTATCAAGATACAACTCTTAGAGGCAAGAGAGATTGATTGCTTATCTAGGAACCAACTCTCTCTCATATAAAGTAGCTTCTTATTGTCAATATTAAGGTTAAATGCAGGACACAAACCAACAAAGACCATGTAGCTTGAACTAAGGAAGTAAGAACATGATCCTGGAATAGCATCGTGCTCACTTTCAGATATTCTTTTATTTTGCTATGTTTTTTTTAGTCAATTCTTCTTTAAATTGAAGTCAGGAGAGCTTTAATCTAGCTCTTCGTAACTCTAAAGGAATAACAATCATCCATACCACAACAACAATTCACATACAAATATCAAATACTTATTTATAATAGCCACAAAAGAATAATGTAATGTAAACATGGAATAAAAGTCAAGCATTAGCAATACTATCTATGATGCCAACTACTAAAGGAAAAGGAATAAACAAGGGTTTCACTTCATCCATACCACCATGTCTTCAATCTTATATGCTAACCACCGACCCGGTAGTAAGATTCCACATTTGTTCCATCAAGTAAAACAAGACTCTCCATGAAAGTCGCTACATATGAAGGATGTTGGATATCGGGGTCCGTCTTCTCTTGTAAAGTTTCAATGTCAATTAAAGCATGCTCAAATCCCTGCCCCTCTGCTCGATCATTTCTGTACCAAACCATAAGTGAACCATAATCGGTCAAGGAAATCCAACAAGATACCCTTTCAAATGGTACAACAAAAAGCTTATTCCAAGACTCAGCCACACCATAGTCTCCCATCACCCATATGGAGTACTGGAAGCCAGATTCTTCAAAGAAAGCCAGTTTCCCTCTGAATGATGCGACACATCTTTGAAGGAGTGGTCCATCGATAGAACCATGAGGCAGTGCTAGCTTTCTGAATTTCTCACTATTGACATCAAACGCCATTATATCAGTTTCCGTCATGCGATTCTCTTCTTTAACAGATGCCATCCAGTGTAAAGCCCCACTAACAAATGGGATTGGAGAAACCAAATTTTTACAGAAAATTACATCTGCTGTCACCGAAATTTCAACCCTTTTCCACGAATCCGAACTTAACGAGTACATCTCAATCTCAGACGTGGACAAAGAACTACCTGAAGTCCTTACAACCTTATAGTCATTATTGTCGGAACAATAAGCAAATCCGAGTGTAACATGTTTTAGCAATCCTAAGCAAGTATGAGGCAGCTTCTTGAATCTTCTAATGCTGGGGTTCCACAAATAGACAACATTACCGGGTGGATAATCAGCGAGACACAATAAGCCATTACAGGAACCCACTACTTGGACACACTTAGTAGGAAAATCAAAAGGAACTCCAATCTCAGAAATCCTATCAAACGTGCGGGCCAAAGCGACCATACAGACTTGTCTGTTAGTGACACGTGTACTCTCCGACTCTATGTGTATGACATGAGCATTATCATGATTTATGTTGTTGTTGTTGATGTTGATGTTGTTGTTAAGGTGGGTGGAGATGAAATCGGGACTAGCGATTGAGGAGTACAAGGATTTGGAAACACACCTTAATCTCATCACTGATTTCACCGGTAGTTGTCCCAGGATGTTCAGTACGACGTCGTAAGGAAGATGGTTGTTCCTGTGTCGGAGAGTCGGTGGTTCTCTCGTCTGGGACATTTTCGATTCAGATTCAGATTCAGATCGGCTGCTAAACACACGTTGTTGAGGTTCGAAGATCATATCCAGATCGATCAAAACAGGCTGAGACTACTGGTGTTTTCCATTTTCTTGTTGATTAAAAAATAAAAGTATTTGAGGATATAGGAGACAAGTTCTACTATTATATGAAACTCGCCCAGAAGAGGTGAGTTTCATACATTAAAACACATCACTCAATGTTAATGCCTAACAGCCTAGCCACTACAAGCTTATAGGCATTCTTTATTGATTTGAGTGTTTCAAATGCATCAAACATTGTGGGTTCCAGTTAGTTAACCCAGTAAAATCTCTGATGGTTGTATAAGAGATTTGGGGTTCAATCCCCGCCTACATCAAAAAACTGATTGGTGTCTTGGTCTGATAATAAAGAGCTATTATCGGGAGCGGACGCCATAGGTTAAAACTCTCTCAAAAAAAAAATGCATCAAACATTACAGTTATAATATGGGGATCTCACATGTGAATGGGGCTCATATATTGTAAGTTTTTTTCTTTTGAGGGACCATATATTGTAAGTTAAACGAGTCCGAAATATTATATACTTTTTTTTTACTATAAAAACCATGAATGGTCTCAATAGATCACACATATATTCAACAGCTAAAAGTTGTGCAAGCATGCTCGCTAAGGTGTAAGACAATAACCAACCAAAAAGGGGAATCTTACACAATTGTATTGTTGTTGTTGTGTTTTTTTTTTTTTTTTTTCTTTATCATTAACTTTTAATGAGGTTTTTTCTAAAATTTTTTGTTTTATAATTTGATAATTACAAGAGGGAAATAAGGATTTGAACCTTAAGTTTATATTAAAAATATAAGAAAGTACCAACTAATTAAGTTACAAGCCTCTTGTTTTTACAAAAATATTATAGGCCTAGCCCACCTTAAAAAAAGAATATATATATATATATATATATATATATAATTTAGGTCTAAGCATGGAACCCGTCTAGCTCAAAAACCTGCCTGACGTGACCCAAATCGAAGGGCTTTAGGCGAGCCAAGTGGAAGTTTGGGTTGGGTTTAGGTATTTTTCTTATATATTTTGCAATTTTCGGGTTGGATTTGGGTTTAACTTGTCCCCTCGTCCTTTTTTTATTTTTATTTTTAACATCGTTGGCAGGCTTGATGTTATATAATTTCCCAACAAAAATCATAGCAATTCCCAGGTAATATGTACACACAAGAAAATATTATAGTCTGTTTAGATATCATTTTATTCTTTGGAAAACCAAAACTGAAAAACACTGTAACAAAATAATTTTTAAATATGTGAATTGTGCCGTAAGACCCAGTTTTAAAATTAGATTTACATTTTTCCGTACTTGTGGGTCCTATGAACAGTGCTCATGGACCCACTAAAAAAAAAAATAGCCGCATTGAACGCGCAAAACACGCTATCCAAACTCACACTAATTAACTAAAAAAATCACAGAGGCATAGAGAATGAAAACTTACATGAGCTTAATTTCATAGTGTACTTTCTCAATTAAGGGATTCCACTCACATGGATTTCCAAATTCACAAAGTTAAGTATAAATGAAATGTGCTAGATTGGAAGTTTACAAAATGATCTAATTAGCATGCTTCCTATTAAGGGTCTCTAAATTTGAAATTTGATTGCTTATTAGGAGGTAGTTAAATTAAGGAGATAATAAAATTTCCTAATGCAAATTCAATATCATTTTCAAACAACTCATTAAAATCCTATATTTTCCATATAGGATTCAAATTCCTAAAATGGATGTCTAAGGAAAGAAACATGCTTTGTCAACTACATTCAACGAATTTCTCCCAAAAAAAAAAAAAAAAACTACATTAAACGAGGAAAGAAAATATAATGAATTATACCCTAAAAAATTATTAAAAAAGAAAAAGAAAAAAAGGAGAGACCTGCTTGAGACCTAACCCGGACAACGCTTAGCCTATATATATATATATATATATATATATATATATACACAATGTGATATGACACAAAGATTTTTTTGCAATTACTACTATTATTAAAGCATAATAAAAAGTGGTATTAATGGATTAGTGGTGTTAGTGATGTTACTCCAAGATGACAAAAATTTATCACCTTGCACTCAGTCCTCACATATTTCCCACCTTAAAGAAGTGATAAAACCCAAATTTAGAGCCAATTATTATTTTTTTTAATTTAGTCACAAAAATGAACATTATGAAACTTTTGAGACAAAAATGATAGTTTTGAAAAAAAAATTCAAAAGAGCAAATTGTAATCATGGGTATAAGTTAGGGAGGTAAAGTGTAATTTCTCTAAAAATTTCACCATAAGAACTAAGAAGTTCATGGCTCGTATTTTCACACGCTCATTTTTCAAACCCAAAAGGCTCCAAAATAACACTTTTACCTTTTCTGCTATCTTGGCAACCATGAGAACAGCCACTAGAATGCATAAATTAGGATGGTATCCAAGATCCTGCTTTTCTAGGACTAAAACATTAGGTATTGGCTTTTAAAAAAAAAAAAAAAATGCTAAATGTTTGGGTTAGAGAGTGGGGTTTGATTGAGTTGTCTAAGCTGTTTTTACTCAGGAAGGAAATGATGGACCTACTATTATGATGCATTTGTAGCTCTCTTGAAAGCCAGTGGCTATTTTTTCAATTGCATATAGTATTAATGTTAGCATCCTACCCTGATAATATTTATAGCCGTTAACCAAGCAAAAATACTATGTATTAACTGGCAATTTATACTTTTTTTTTTTGCAGATATTGGTGTTTGAAAGAAGCATATGTTAGAGCCATATGAAGCAGACTGGCGTATGGGTTGAACAGAGTGGAGTTTTGACTTTTTGAGCTGGGAAAAAGACATTGGGTTAGTTCCTGACATAATATCATGTTTTAAGTCTTGGATCTTGAAGTGTGTCAATCCTGTATAGCATAGGAATGAAATGAGGCATATTTGGAGCTTCAACAAGAGTATCTTAATATTAGTATGCACATAACAAACAACATTTTCATGCTACAAGACCATAAGATCATATAAATACCAGCTTGACCAAAGAGACCCACCCATTTCTTTTGACCACTAGATTAGTTTCACAATAAAATTTTCAAAATTATGAGAAGCCATTCTTTCTTAAAGGTACAAACATGATTAGCTCCATAACAAGGCAGAACTCTAGGTCATCATCCATCAAACAACAATGCAACATATTCAACAGAAAAGCATCAAATACACTTGGGGCAAAAAAAAAAAAAAAAAAAGCTCCAAGAAGCTTAGGTTAAGAGCAACCAAATAAGCAATCACTTGTATGTCTTGTTTTTTGTTTCTAACATAACTTATTCTATTGGCAATCAAGCACTTACACAGTTCAAATGTATTCTGAGTAAAATATTGGGCAAAATGACCATTTTGATTTCAGGATATAAGGACAAACAACTCCAATAAACAAACTGACATAAGAGGGTCTGGGTTAATTGAATGATACTGCCTACAAGTACACAGTGGACATAACTTGTAAGTTCATGGCTCAAACATGGAAAAGAAAACGTAGGTGCACAGCCATTGAATTAAAGGTTTGTTAGGTCTGATTATTATAGCTTCAATGGTAGCAAAATGCCAAGCAAAAATGTCAACAGAAATGCTTGTAAAGGTGCAAGGAGGGGGAGAGGCTTGAGATTAAATTGGAGTATCAACTGCCAGCTATTCTGGAGCTTAGTTTATTCTGTGAACAGTAGATTTATCTAAATATTGGAGTGGACTGGAGTGGCTGTATCTTTGAAGAAACTTTTGGAGTTATCAAAACCAGGAGTTTCAGTTAAAATGATTGCATCCTGCAATTGGCAAACAAATATAAGTGGAGTGGCTGTATCTTTGATGAAACTATTGGAGTTACTAAAGCCAGGAATTTTCAGTTAAGAAGATTGCGCAGGAATACATGAAATTTCTTACAATTGAGTGGCTAATTAAAGTTCTACATTATTGACAACCAGAATATAGCTTCAAGGAGAGTACAGAAATTTGGCATCATAATATATGTATGCATTTAACAAACCACTTTTTCATGTTACAAGAGTAACAAGACCATAAGATCATTTTAAAAAAAAAAAAAAAAAAAAAAAAGCTTTTTTTCTTCAAAAAACAATCAGAAATACCAGCTTGACCAAACAGACTCACCCACTTCTTTTGAGTTTTGACCACTAGGTTAGTGTCATAATAAAATTTCGAGTTTCGGAGAAGCCATTTTTTCTCACAGCTACAAGCATTATGATTAGCCCCATAACAAAGCAGTACACTAGTGTGTCATTGCTGCCTACAAGTATGCAGTGGGACATGAACATTTAATGTCATTGCTCCAACATGAAAGAAATGATACATTGTACAGTTAGTGGATTAAAGGGTTTTTATGGCTGTTACTAAGTAGCCTGCTTAGGGTTGATTGTTACAAGCTTCATAAGTAGATGCCGAGTCAAAATGTCAATAAAAAGGTCTGTAAAGGTGCAAGGAGGGGGGAGTGATTTGAACAGTAGTTTTTAAGTAGAGTGGATGAAACTATTAAAGTTTTCAAAACCAGATGTTTCGATTAAGAAATTTCACAGAACACAGAAATTTCCTACAATTTCTTAATTGGTTGCCGATAATAGGATAAATGGTAATTTAAGGGCTGGAACTGTAAAAGGGTTTTGAGATTTTATATGAACACAATAACAGGGTTTGTAGGACAGAAGTCTCAGGTTGTGCGAGAAACAAGTCATAACAAATTTCCGGACAAAGCAGAGAGGCTTTAAAATAGAGTGGTTTAAGGAGCTAATCGAAGCTAAGGCACACATTATAAGGACAGTTCAACAAATAAGACCTAGGTTTGTTTTAAATCTTAAAAGAGGCTTGCGAGGTAAAACTTTGAGTTTTTCCATAAGTTTGAGCAATACTTGTAAACTATATTAGTCAACTCAGAATAAAGATAGAAAGAACAACATAAGGATGCATCAAACCATTTGTTATTTAAGAAAAATTTACAAAGATCGGTAAAGTCGTAGAAAGAAAGGGATAGGAGAAAAGGAGAGAGAAAGGGAGGGTGGGGGAAGCATATTATGGCAAACATCCTATCGAGGAGCTATTGACTAACATAAGAACTTGATTATTCTCAACACCGCAAAAGTGCGTTTATTTCTTTTTCACAAATACACCATTTTAGGCAATGCGGTATAAGTATAACCATTTCAAATCCCATTATTGTTGTGCCTTCTACACCTTCCTTCCTATCATCCTAATATCCCAACAACCTACTTAGTCAGTAGATGAACCTGAAACAAGGAAACAATTGCAGCCATAACCAAATTATAACTAAACACCGCAGTGATGACTTATCAACATTTTCTCTCCATTGCCCTTGGACATACAACAGCAGTCCATACCAACAACTAAGAAAAGGAAGACACTAACTCTACATGCCTTTTAAGTTCTACCTCATTTGCCAAACAAGTTTAATGAACAAATCCCTTAGTAGTATAAACCTTAGCATGTTATTTAGTATAAAGAACACAATAGCATTGAAAGAAACACAAAATTTAAGCACTTAAACAAGTTGATGCACATCCACCGACAATAAACTTGTGATTGGACCCAGCTAAGCATGAGAAAATAGCATTCCATATCAAGATACAACTAGGCAAGAGAGATAGGATTGCTTATCTTGGAACCAACTCTCTCTCATATAAAGTAGCTTCTTATTATCAATATTAAGGTTAAATGCAGTACACAAACCAACAAAGACCATGTAGCTTGAACTAAGGAAGTAAGAACATGACCTTGGAATGGCATCGTGCTCACTAGACAAGCACTTGCCTACTCCTTTTAAACATTCTCATTTTTAGATATTCTTTTATTTAGTTATGTTTTTTCAGTCAATTCTTCTTTAAATTGAAGTCAGAAGAGCTATAATCTTACTCTTCGTAACTCTAAAGGAATAACAATCATCCATACCACAACAACCATTCACATACAAATATCAAATACTTATTTATAATAGCCACAAAATGATAATGTAAACATGGAATAAAAGTCAAGCTTTAGCAATACTATCTAACTATCATGCCAACTACTAAGGAAAAAGGAATAAACAAGGGTTTCACTTCATCCATACCACCTTGACTTCAATCTTATATGCTCACTACCAACCCGTTAGTAAGATTCCACATTTGTTCCATCAAGTAAAACAAGGCTCTCCATGAAAGTAGTTATATATGAAGGATGTTGGACATCGGGATCCTTCTTCTTTTGTAGAGTTTCAATGTCAATTAAAGCATGCTTAAATCCTTGCCTCTCTCCTGGATCATTTCTGTAGCAAACCATAAGTGAACCATAATCGATCAAGGAAATCCAACAAGCCACCCTTTCAGATGGTACAACAAAAAGTTTATTCCAAGACTCAACCACACCATACTCCCTCAACGCCCATATTGAGAATTGAAAGCCAGGTTGTTCACTATGTTCACTTGTAATAAAAGACAGTTTCCCCTTGAATGATGAAAGACATCTTTGAAGGGTGTTGGTAGAACCATTAGGCAGTTCTAGCTTTCCGAATTTCTCACTATTGACATCAAATGACAAAATCATATTTTTACCCTTGCGATTTTCTTCTCCTTCTACTACAAATGCCAACCAGTGTAAAGCACCACTAACCAATGGAGCTGGCGAAAGATCGTTTGGACAATTCACTACACTGGTTGTGAACTCGATTCCAACCCTTCTCCATGAATCCGAACTTAATGTGTACACCTCAACCTCAGGCAGAGGCAGAGGCAGAGGTAGAGACAGAGGCAGAGCTAGAGCTAGAAAGAAACTAAAAAATGAAATCCTCACAACCTTGTAGTCATTGTTCTGGGAATGATAAGCAAATCCGAGTTTAACAAACCTTAACTGTCGTAAGCAAGTATGAGGCAATTTCTTGAATTTTCTAATGCTCGGATTCCACAAATATATATCATTAGCGCAAGTGGAGCTGCCATAATTAGCGAGACACAATAAGCCATTGCAAGAACCCACTATTTGGAAACAAGCATTAGGAAAATCAAAAGGAACTCCAATCTCAGAAATCCTATCAAACGTGCGGTCCAAAGCCACCGTACAGACAGGTCTGTTAGTGTTGGAAGAAGGGTTTGTGTCTCTTACTGATGGCATGTGTATGACACAACCATTACCATGATTTTTGTAGTGATTAAGGTGGGTGGAGATGAAATAAGGCGTGGTGATTGAGGAGTCCCAGGATTTGCAAACGCACCTGAATCTTGTCACTGATTTCACCGGCAGTCTAGCCAGGATGTTCAGTACGATGTCGAACGGTAGTTGGTTCTTCCTGTGTCGGAGTTTTGTCATTTGGGACATTTAGAAACGAGATACGATCAGAGAGAGAGGAACTAAACAGACTGAGAGAGACTGGTGTTCTCTGTTTCATATGAGAAGACGAGTTTCATTTAAAACACGCCTCTCCAAAAAAAAAAACCCAGCAGCTATTTCCCAAAATAACGAGTTTCAATAAGCATATGAAACACGAGAAGAGATGTTAGAGTTTCATTAAAACACGTAAAAAGACAACTAAAATCAAACAAAAGATTACTAACAAAATTAAAATCTCAATTAATAGCAGAAAAATTATTTAATAAAATCTAATGTTCATCTGCCAAGAGAGGTTAAATATCTCTTATAACAAAAAAAAAAAAAAAAAAAAAAAAAAAAAAAAAAATCACTCTATCTTTCCATATTAATTCTCGAATAAATTAAATCCCAATTTTTTTTCTCTCACTTCTCACTTTTTTATTATTATTATTATTATTTTTTATAATTTAATAAAACTCATAGGGAATAAAATAGATTTATGAATGGAATCAAATATGCAGTATTTAGAGACAAAAGTATTTGGTTATTGGATAAAAATCAATATACTTCTAATGTCGAATTGGGATCAACTAGGACAGAAATAAAGCATTGGGTCGAATGCTTCTTTGGTGTCAAAATAATAGCTATAAGTTCTTGATGGAAAAAATAAAAGTGTGAATGAAAAATCCCACTAAATTGAATTGGGTCCATGAATCTAAGAACTAGTGAGAATTCTTAATCTCTCTCAATATCTCTCTAAATTCGAAAATCTAGGATTTGAATTGATGTCCTTTCATTGAGTCCTCCTAAATTGCATCAATTTATTTTAAGGATTTCATTTCAATTTGAATTTGGTTATTCACCATGTATGAGGATCCCTGCTAAACATCTATGGCTGAATGGCTAAGACACCCAACTCATAATTGGCAAATTTGTAGTAGTTACAATAATGTCGATGAGGGATTTGAACCTTGGTTATTTTTTATTCTATGGAGATATAATGTATGTGAGCCAACCCTGCTTTGATCTTCATGTTAGTTTCTATTTACTCTCCTTTTCTTTTATTTATTTAATTTTTTTGTTCTTCTTAGCTCTTATACTCTTGTTTTTGTCCCAATTAAAGTTTTTGGGCCCAAAATTTGTTGAGCCAATCCTAGTGGTATTAATGGTGCTATAAGTGATGCTCAGGTGAAAGTGATGTTACTTCAAGATGACAAAAATTTCTTACCCTACACTCCTCACGAATTATTCCCACCCTAAAGAGGTCACTAAACCAAAATTTAGAGCAAAAAAAAAAAAAAAAGAATCTCAAAAATGAACTTTATGCAAACTTTAGAGACAAAACGGATATTTTTGCCGAAAAATAAAAGTACAATAGAAATAAAATAAGATATAGAACCTTTCAACATTTTCATGAAAATTTATATTATTAAATAATATTATCAATTTCGGTCCAACTTCTCCATTTTTACTAGCATATGAGGACTTAACTCATGGTAGCCCCATCATGGGTTTTTAAGGTTTTGAAAGGAAACATGGAAGTATGATGGAAGAAAAGTTAAAGAATTTTTTTTCTTACAATTCTAGATAGACCTTTTTCCTTTTTTTTTATTAGATTTCCTAACCTACCCACATCTTGTATCAAGGAGAGGATTTTGAAAATTACTTGGGAAAATTTTAATTCAAACAAACATACTTTATCAATGGATTTAACAGCTCTTTTAGTTATATTTTTTAATATATAAACATATTTTATATTTAAGTTGTACAAAACATTAATGACACTCAAACTTAAATTCTTACCAATAAAAATAAAAAATAAAAAATAAAAAATAAAAAAGAAGGTGCTACACATGGTGCCAATAAGTCTAGTTTATATATATATATATATATATATATATATATATATAATAACTAATAGCCGAAACGTTTGACTTTCTGTTGACTGCTTCTCATTATGCCTCACGGCTACAGAAATTTATGCCACGTATACATTTAAAAATACTGAACAGTTGTGCCTTTTCCTTTTAACCTTTAAGTTTTAGTATCTACTCACATTTTCACATAAAATGTGTATATTAAAACCAAAAAAAAAAACTGTCATTAAGAAGAAAAGCATTTGATAAGGTACAGAGAAGAGAATTTGAAATAGCATTCGTAAGGTGTATAAAGAGGGAGCGTTTGCACACCCATTTGCCAATGAATATGAAAATGGTGGAGGGGAAGGACCAAGATATGATTGGTTTCCTCTTCAATGAGGATCTCCACCAAGAATGAAACTGTGAGGTCATGTAGTTTTTCCAAGGAATAATGGCCTTAGGAATGAAGGTGGAGGTAGACACCCAGGTAGAAGATGAAGGAATGAAAACAATAGATTTGGCTATGATAGGAATGGCCAAGATAATGGAAGAGAGGGTTCAAACCATATGGAGAAAGGCATCATTACAACGATCCAATTAGGCCACTAGAAGGCGTCAATGCTAATGATAGATATAGATATAGGGTCGATCAAATACTAGATTATCTTGATAAAAAATATGGCTGTTAGGGACATATTTTGTCATGACCCAAATCCATAGAACATGAATTTAGATGCATGACTAACTTGCTAAACTTATATAACTCAAAAAGCATATTTAATCCAAAATAATTTAAAACTCCAAAGAAACAATGCTCTTAATAAATAACCTCTTACAAAAATCTAAACTCCACAAATTGGAAATAATCTCCACTGTATAAAACATGAATTACAAAATAAAGGTAACTAAAATTCTATAAGTCTTCAAGTAATACTGAAATCGCCTACAACTTCCATGCTCTACCTTGCACCTTACAAAGCTATCCAAAGGTTCTATATTCCCAACTACACTTTAATCTGAAAAAATAGTAATTGATGAGGTGAGCCACATATCTAGTAAGTAATTATACAGAATATACAATAGAATAGAGTCAAGCAAAGCACGAGTATTTTGATTTTTTTTTTTTCACAAACTCATTCAATGGTATCAAAAATAATTATTCCAAAACATATAATGAATCACTTAATACATATATAATCACATCTCAAAATCATTAGAAAACACATACATATAATTGATCAGAGCACAATGTCACATATACACATCACATATTCTCACATACAATCCTGTGAGCGGATACCAACATCTAACCCCTGCTGGTGAGGGATCAACACATATTCTTACATATAATCCTGTGAGCAGATTTACACATTTATCTAATCAATTCTAAAAACATTCATTTTGAGTCACATATCACAAAACAAAATATATACAAAATAGAATAATTTTCTTAATATTAACAATTATTCCAAATATAAAGGCATAGCGAATATCAAAATATGAAATTGAACATATATCAAAGGATGCTTGACTCTCTTAGGGAATGAATAAGAACTGAAAAGTTTATATAAATATTTTAACAATTCTTGAGTAAGTTTGAAAGCCCAATTTGCTAAAGGAAATGTCTGAAATATCCTTTGAAAAATAAGAATTTGACTTTGAAATCACTTGGTTTTAAACAAATTTAAAGAACAAGAACCTTTTTAGAAAACTTACTTTGAAACTCAATTATTTTCGAAAAATAGTTTAGTTTAGAAATCATCTTTTAAATGAGATTTGGAAATTCAAAACATTATTTCAAATTCAAAGTCTCTCTTTAAAACATTGTCTAAAAGTCGAAGTTTCTCTTTCAATGATGTAAAAATAATGCTTTCGATAAACTTTAGAAAACGTAATCCTTAAAAACATAACTTTTGAAAACCTTTAACTTCTAAGAACCCAAAGAATGAAATTTGTGCATATTATGCATAATTACTTACAGCACTTGAATCACTCTGACAGTCCAACCGAAACAACCTCCAAAAAGCCTCAAAACACTCTTAAATAGGACCTATCATCAATCATAAAATATACTTAATATCTTCTACAAAATATAAAGCTTCTAGAACTATACAAATGGACTCACTAGAATTATATTTTGCTGAACTAATAACACTTTTAACACTAAGTTAAAGTTTCTCTAACCAATGATGCTCTAACCAATAATATTCCCTTATATTAATCGAAACTCATATTGCCATGAGGAAGGCAGTAGCCAAAAATATCATTGACCTAGGATTTAATATAAAACCCCAATGAAAACTGTAAGAGCCATATACCTGAATAGATATTGCAATCCATGGCTTGTTCACACAGTGGGCAACCTAGAATTTTATTATATAACTCTGATGAACACATGAAGGCCATCTCCATGAATGATATCTTGATCCATGACTTAATTCATGGATTACACACGGTGGCCCAAAACTAGTATTATATATATATTCCAACGAAATAACGTTAAAGCCATCCTAACATTAAAACCATCCTATAATATAAATATATATATATATATATATATATATATATATATATTAACCACAATGAAGTTTTACAGCTGTGTTCTTGGATTAGGAATTAAAATTCCATGAATCGGTTCAAGAACCCACATACTGGGCAGTGGGCAATCCAAGATTTAATAGTGTAAACAAAAATTCTAGGAAACCAAAAAAAAAAAAAAAAAAAACCCTTTTTAACAATCTACACATCACTAAAGTTTTCCATGATAAAATTCTAACTCCTTAATTCTTTGTTTCTAATGGTGAGAAATCATACCTTGAACAATTGGTTGCCTCTTCAATTAACTCCAAGGGAAAATACACCTCCTAGCCTCCTTAGGATGAAACCCTTCTTATAAAAACCCTAATTTATCTTTTCTTCCACCTTATATTTTAACACATCAAAGATGTGGGCTTGGTGGGATAGTGGGCTGGAGTTTAAAATTCACTTGAGCTTATCTCTTTAGTCTCCAAGAAGCCCATAAAACATCTTTATCTTTTATTTATTTATTATTTTAATCGCCGCACCAAATTGTATGCACTAAAAATTTAATTTTCTCACCTATTTGTAGCACCACAAAATTGTCTACTCCCATCTTAACGTGCACACACATATAGTACCTCAACTTTATATTAAAAATGACAAGGTGCGATGATAATCATAAAAACAAAATTGGGGTATTACACTAATTATGATACCCCAATTTGATTGATTGTGTGATGTATGTGAGTGTGTGATGAGTCCCACATCGAGTATTTACTGGGTAGATCTGGGCTTTATTAACAACTACAAGGAGTCTCAATTGTGACTAGTCCTTTTGAGGTATAATGCAGATGTGGCTAACGCTTTTCCTTGGGTCGTTATATATGGTATCAGAGCCGACCCGATAATCCCGTGTGGGCTCAAAGACACTACCCCACAAAGTGGGCCCTAACGAGGACATTAGGGATTTAAGTGGGGGAGATTGTGATTCCCAATTTGATTGATTGTGTGATGTATGTAGGTGTGTGATGAGTCTCACATCGGGTATTTACTGGGTAGATCTGGACTTTATTAACAACTACAAAGAGCCTTAATTGTGACTTGTCCTTTTGAGGTATAGCGCATATGTGGCTAGCGCTTTTCCTTGAGTCATTACATATTTTCTGTAATTGGCTAATTTTTTGACAAAATACGCTTTACTTTTAATTGGGTAGATCTAGGATGAGTTTAGTAATTCAAGAAACAAGTGTTCAAGTCAAGTGTTAAAGTCATGAAAATCTGACTAAGAAACAAGTGAAGAAAAAGCTATTCATTAAGATCTCGACAGATTGCTATCTATCGAGACCCTTGGACTGCTTTTTCTCGACAGAACTTATCGTATCTTCGATCCGTCGAAGCTTTCTGAAATTTGTCTCGATAGCTTCTCAACAGATTCTTGATCCATTGAGAAAGTTTCTATCTGTCCGATAGATTCTCAATCCATCGAGGTATTTTGCCATTGACAAATTTTCAACAACATCTCGATAGATTCATCTATCGAGAATTAGTGCTCGACGATGCTCGATAACTCTCAATCCAACGAGATGCGTTTTCTTTAAATAGATCTAGCGATTTTTGTTTCATTTTTCTCCGATCTCTCTCAATAGAATCTCTCTCTTTTCTCTCCCAAACACTTTTCCCTCAAACCCTTCATCTTCCCCACTGGTTTTTCAACCTAAATCTTGCTTCTTACCTCTGGTATGCTTCTTTAATCTCTCATTCTTCATGCATTTCACTCATTTAGACCTTGGTTTTGGGTTTTTGTGAAATTTTTGGGGTTTTTGAAAATTAATGAGTTATTTGTGAAATTTTTTAGGTTGGGTTTTGCTTAAATGATGTTATATGCTCATGCATTGCATTTCATTTGCATATTTTACAATGTTTCATGCATTTAGATGTGTGTTCTCTATGTTGGAAACTTGTGTTTTGGTAGGTTTGGATTGGGCTAAGCCCATGATGATATTCTTGTTACACGTCACATGATCATGCTTACATACCATTCTTTTCTCTCCTTTTGGTATATATGTTGATTGGTGCTTTTCTGCTTCTCTCTCTCTCTCTCTCTCTCTCTCTCTCTCTCTCTTTTTTCTCTTAGATAGTCTGCGCATGGCATCCAAGTGCAAATCCACTCCGTCCTAGAACCCTCTTCGTTCTGGGGCATCTTCTTCCGACTCTATTCCCCTACATGTCGGGTTCCATGATGAGAAGGCTTGTCAGCACTTCATGGAGAACTTCTCCAAACGTGGCATTCATTCAAAATGCCACGTTATCTTATCGGACTTCTCCGATACCACTCTACCCATTGTCATTTATAGTTGGGGTTAGGAGTCTCTTAGTGAGATCCCGGTGAGTTGTCCCTCAGAGATCATAATGTTTGTTGTGGTTTTGTCACGGATTGCCAAAGGGGGAGATTGTTAGGACATATGTGGAACATGTTAAGAACATATGTCATATAGAATTAGCTAATTCTTTCACAAAACGCACTTTACTTATAATTGGGTAGATCTAAGATATGTTTAATACTTCAAGGAATAAGAGTTCAAGTCCAAGTATTAAAGCCATGCAAATCTGTCCAAGAATCAAGTAAAGAAGTGTTGTTCATTCAAGCTCGACATATGTATCTATTGAGGTTTAATATTCGAAACTCGACAGATAGCTCAAAAACTGTCTTTATCGAGAATACGAAATTCAAATTTTCAAATCTGTTTTTCACACATATCCAAGCTATGTGTTTACGTTTTCTTTTCTCACAACCCTAGACATATATAAGAATTATTTTAAGGGCCGTCTCACTTGATGCAGAGGTTGTTGCACTTGTTGTTACATGCATCTTGTGATCGGAGACAATCTACCCTAGTTCATCTTTCTCTTGAAGAAGTTATTATGTTTGTACGCCGTAGGGTTTTGTGACCACGGAGTTTCTTGATCTTCATCATGTGGATGAACTATAAAACTTTGCAGCCAACATCATTCTCAAGTTGGTGTGTTAGTCACGCATCGAGATCCGTGCATTGATTGGTTAGTCATGTACTTGAAGCCATGCATTGAAAGGAGATTGTCACTACATTACAAGTCCAATTGTGTATTGGGGTAAAGGTTCAACTGTAAGTTGGTATAAGGTACTACGATTCCTTTACTTGTAACTGCTTGTTTTGATAATAGTGGATTCTCAAGAGTGATGACCTTTAATTCACCCGATGAGGTTTTGCCTCGGTGGTTTTTCCCATTCGTAAACAAATCACCCGTGTCAAATTTATTTTCCATTGCATTTAGTTATTTGATGATTTGTTTGTGCTACCACGCTTATTGCATGTAATCGAATCTAATTAATTCACTTGGCTAATTAATTGGGTAATTCACCCAAGGGGTCAATACATTCTTGGCCTATCAAAGATGATTGTGCATATATTATATATGTTTCACATTTATGATAAGTATTTATGCGATATTGTCAAATTTCCATCTTGAGAATTTTGAAATCTGTGTGAACATGTAATTTTTTTGTTCTGCCTCCCATCCATGGTTGTGGCTTGTTCTTTTAGATTTTAGGGTAAGGATTCTACATATTTCTTAGAGCAATGTATGTTGCACCATATTTGTCACGATATAAAAAAATATATGTTGCAACTAAGAATGGCAAAATAGTCGACTAATGTGCAAACATTAAAATGTTGAATTTTGGTTAAAAGGTTGATATCAACATAATTACTAGCATCTTTCACAATTTTAAGTGAATACTGTAAATTTGTTCAAATGTTAATTTTTATGCTCTACAAGGCTTCGAGGAGTACACGAATTTGATTATGGATGATGTTGAAGAAGTCAACATCAAGAAGAAGAGCAAGAAATCTTTAGGTGGGCTCATTTTCTCATTTTTCTTTACCTTTAATCTCTCAAATGTGCATACTCTGAAAAGTGGTACATTTATTTTGTTTTGGGTCGATTACTTATCAAAAGGAAAAATGTACAAGGAAAAATCATCTTAAGAGATGCAACACAACCGCCACCTCTCTCTCTCTCTCTCTCATTAAAGTGGAAAGTGATGATTACAATAATTATGTAAACCGGCATTGTGTTGCCTTTTCAATCCCATTGTGGTGTAGCATATTTGTTTATTGGCAATGTTAGAATTTAGATACATCTTGGACATCAAGAATGCTTAATGTAATGTATGAATTATATTTGAATGAGTATGGAATGATGGGGCTAAGGGCGGGAGGGAGGAGAGATTACACTGAAATTTTATTATGTAGGTATATAATTTATACCTTGATATTGAATTTTTATAATCATATTAGGGAAGTTATGTGTCAATTGATTGACCAAACAACTTTCTTGTGCATTGCACGAGATAGCGACTACTTTTTCTAATATCCAAGCCTCCTGGCTTACTATAACAACAGACATTTTTCTAACCATATTAAAAAACATGAATTCAAATTTGTTGAATGTACAAAATCATGAATGTTCAATGGAAAATTGTGTACAATAGATCTATAGATAGTTCGGATTTGTGGAAAAATTTGAATTCGTTGAATGTATGAAATCATGAAAATTCAACGGAAAATTATGTGCATTTGATGAACAGATAGTCCAGATATGTGGACAAATTTGAATTCGTTGAATGTACGAAATCATAAAAATTCAATGGAAAGTTGTGCACATTATATGTACAGTTCTTCCGGATTTGCGGAAAAATTCGAATTCGTTGAATGTAGGTAATCGTGAATATTCAATGGAAAATTTTGTACATTAGCTGTACAAAAACTCCTAATAAAAATTCAAATTCGTTGAATGTACAAAATAGGGAAAATTGTGTACAATAAATGTACTGATAGACAAGACTCGTGAAAAATTCAAATCCGTAGAATGTGTTAAATCATGAAAATTCAATGAAAATTTGTGTATATTAGATGTACAAAGGGTTCAAATCTATGGAAAAATTGTTTACATTAGATGTACATATAGTCCGGATTTATGGAAAATTTTGAATTTATTGAATTTCCTAAATCGTGAAATTTTAATGGAAATTTGTGTACATTAGGTGGACACAAATTCAATAGAAAATATAGTACATTAGGTGGACAAATATTTCGAATATGTGGTAAAATTTGAATTCGTTGATTGTATGAAATTATGAAAATTCAAAGGAAAATTGTGTACATTCGATGTACAAATATACCCAATTTGTGAAAAAATTTGAATTCCTTTCATGTATGTAATTGTGAAAATTTTATGGAAAATTGTGTACATTAGATGCATAGAGAGTTCGAATCTATGGAAAAATTCAAATTCATTGAATGTACAAAACAGTGAAAATTCAATGGAAAATTATGAACATTAGAATTACGAAAAGTCCCAATTTGTGGAAAAATTCGAATTCGTTGAATGTATAAAATTGTGAAATTTTGATGGGAAATTGTGTACATTAGATGTACAGAAAGTCTAGATTTGGGGAAAATTTTGAATTCATTGAATATACAAAATTGTGAAAATTCAATGGAAAATTGTGTACATTAGATGTACAGATGGTCCAAATTCATGGAAAATTTTGAATTCGTTGAATGTATGATATCGTGAAAATTCAATGAAAAATTATATACATTTGATGTATAGAACATGTGGATTTGTGGAAAAATTCGAATTCGTTGAATGTATGAAACGTGAAAATTCAATGGAAAATTTTGTGCATTAAATGTATAGAAGTCTAGATTAATGGAAAAATTCAAATTTGTTAAATGCACAATATTGTGAAAATTCAATGGAAAATTAGGTACATTATATGTACCAAAAGTTCGATTTTGTGAAAAAATTTGAATTTGTTGAATATACGATATTGTGAAAATTCAATGGAAAATTGTGTGTAGTAGATATATAAAAAGTTTGGGTTCGAGGAAAAATATGAATTCGTTGAATGTATGATATCATGAAAATTTAGTGGAAAATTGTGTACGTTAGATGGACAGAAAGTCTAGATTCGTAGAAAAATTCAAATTCATTTGAATGTACGATACCATGAAAATTGAATGGAAAATTGCGTTCATTAGATGTATAAAAAGTTTTGATTTGTACAAAAACTCAAATTCATTGAATGTACAATATCATGAAAATCGAATGGAAAATTTTGTACATTAAATGGATTGAAAGTCTGCATTCATAGAAAAATTAAAATTTATTGAATGTACGATATCGTGAAAATTCAATGGAAAATTATGTACATTAGATGTACAAAAAGTCCAGATTCGTGAAAAAAAATGAATTCGTTGAATGTACGATATCGTTAATTTTCAATGCAAAATTAAATACATTAGATGAACAGATAACTTGAATTCATGGAAAAATTCAAATTCATTAAATGTACGATATCGTGAAAATTCAATAGAAAATTGTGTACATTAGATGTACAGAAGGTCCAAATTCGTGGAAGAATTCGAATTCCTTGAATGTACGAAATTGTGAAAATTCAATGGAAAATAATGTACATTTGATGAACAGAACGTCCGGATTCGTGGAAAAATTCAAATTCTGAATGTACAAAATCATGAAAATTCAATAGAAAATTGTGTAAATTATACGTACATAAAGTCCATATACTTTAAAAAATTTAAATTCATTGAATGTACGACATCATGAAAATTCAATGGAAAATTGTTTACATTAGAAGTACAAAATCGTCAAAATTCATTGGAAAATTGAGTACATTAGACAGACAAATAGTCCAAATATGTGGGAAAATTATAATTTGCTAAATGTTCGATATTGTGTACATTAGATGTACAGAAAGTTCAAATTCGTGGAAGAATTCGAATTTGTTCAAATGTCATTAAATGGACAGAAGGTCCAAATTTGTAGAAAAATTCAAATTCGTTGAATGAACGATATCGTGAAAATTCAATGGAAAACTATGTAAATTAGATATACAAAAAGTTCGTATTCGTTCAAAAATTTCAATTCGTTAAATGTATGATATCAAGAAAATTCAGTGGAAAATTGTGTACATTAAATCTACAAAAAGTCTGAATTCGTTGAAAAAATCAAATTCATTCAATGTACAAATACGTGGACAAATAGTCCGAATACGTGCAAAAATTTGAATTCGTTAAATGTATGATATCGTGAAAATTTAGTGGAAAATTGTGTACATTAAATGTACAGAAAGTCCAAATTCGTTGAAAAATCAAAGGAAAATTATGTACATTATATGTACAGAAAGTCCGGATTTGTGGAAAAATTCGAATTTGTTGAATGTATGAAATTGTCAAAATTCAGTGGAAAATTATATACATTAGATGTAAAGAAAGTCCAAATTCATGGAAGAATTCCAATTCGTTGAATGTATGAAATTGTGAAAAATCAAAAGAAAATTGTGTATATTAGAGGTACAAAAAGTCCAAATTTGACGAAAAATTCGAATTCGTTGGACGTACGGTATCATGAAAATTCAATGGAAAATTGTGTGTGTTGGATGGACAAATAGTCTAGATTCATAGAAAAATTCAAATTTGTTGAAGGTACAATACTGTGCAAATTCAATGGAAAATTTTGTACATTAGATATACAAAAAGTATGGATTCATGAAAAAAGATTGAATTCGTTGAATATACAATATCGTTAAAATTAACTAAAAATTTGAGTATAGTAGATGGACAAATAGTTTCACTACATGGAAAAATTCAAATTCAAAAAATGTACGATAACATGAAAAGTCAATGGAAACAGTGTAATTAAATCTACAAAAAGTTCAGATTGTTGGAAAAATACAAATTAGTTGAATCTACGATATTGTGAAATTTCAGTGGAAAACTGTGTACAATAGAAGGACAAAAAGTCCAAATTTGTAGAAAAATACAAATTCGTAGAATGTACGATATTGTGAAAATTCATGGAAAACTGAGTACGTAAGATGTACAAAAAGTTCAAATCCGTTCAAAAATTCGAATTCGTTAAATGCACAAAATCGTGAAAATTCTGTGAAAAATTACGTACATTAAATGTGCAAAAAGTCCAAATTCGATGAAAAAATCATATTCATTATGTATACAAAATCATCAAATATTGAATGGAAAATTAAGTACATTAGATGGACAGATAGTTCGAATACGTGGAAAAATTTTAATTCGTTAAATGTAGAATACCGTGAAAAGTCAATGGAAATTTGTTTACATTAAATATACAGAAAGTCCAAATTCGTGGAAGAATTCGAATTCATTAAATGTACAATATCATGAAAATTCAATGAAAAATTGTGTACATTAAATGTAGAAAAAGTCTCAATTCATTGAAAAAATAGAATTTTTGAATGTAAGAAATCATCGAATTCAATGGAAAATTGAGTACAATAGATGGAGAGATAGTCCAAATACATGGAAAAATTTGAATTTGTTAAATGCACAATATCGTGCAAATTCAATGGAAAATCAGCATGTACATTAGATGGACTGAAAGTCCAGATTTATAGAAAAATTCAAATTCGATGTACAAAAAATTTGTTCAAAAATTCGAATTCGTTAAATGTATGATATCGTAAAAATTCAATGGAAAATTGTGTACATTAAATGTAAAGAAAGTTTGAATTTGTTGAAAAAATATCGTCAAGATTCAATGGAAAATTGTGTACATTAGATGGACAAATAATTCTAATACGCGAAAAAATTTGAATTCATTGAATGTACTGAAAATTTATGTATAGTAGATGTACCGAAAGTCCGTATTTGTGATAAAATTCAAATTTTGTTGAAAATACGATATCATGAATATTCAATGGAAAACTGTGCATATTAGATGCACAGAAAGTCCGAATTCGATAAACGTACGGTATCGTGAAAATTCAATGCAAAACTATGTACATTAGATGTACAAAATGTTCATATCCGTTCAAAAATTAGAATTCGTTAAATGTACGATATCATGAAAATTCAGTGGAAAATTGTGTATATTAAATGTACGAAAAGTTTGAATTCATTGAAAAAATCAAATTCATTGAATATACTACATCATCAATATTTAATGGAAAATTGAGTACATTAGATGGACATATAGTCCAAATACGTGGAAAAATTTGAATTCATTAAAAGTACAATATCGTGAAAATTCAATGGAAATTTTTGTACATTAAATGTTTAGAAAGTCCAACGTCATAGAAGAATTCAAATTCGTTAAATGTACAATATCGTGAAAATTCAATGGAAAACTGTGTACATTAAATGTATAGAAAGTCTAATTTTGTTGAAAAAACCAAATTTGTTGAATGTATGAAGTCATCAAAATTCAATGGAAAATTAAGTACATTAGATGGACAGATAGTCCGAATACATGAAAAATTTGAATTCATTAAATGTACAATATCGTAAAAATTCAATGGAAAATTGTGCACATTAGATGTACACAAAGTCCAAATTCGTGGAAGAATTCCAATTCGTTGAATGTACGATATAGTGAAAAATCATCGGAAAATTTGTGTACATTATATGTACAGAAAGTTCGGATTCGTGAAAAAATTTGAATTCGTTGTATGTTCAAGATCGTCAATATTTAATTGAAAATAGAGTACATTAGATGGACAAATAGTTCAAAGACACAGAAAAATTTGAATTCGTTGAATGTACGATATCGTGAAAATTCAATGAATATTTATGTATAGTAGATGTATAGAAAGTTCGTATTTGTGAAAAAATTCAAATTTTGTTGAATATACAATATCATAAAAATTCAATGGAAAATTCTGTGCATTAGATGTACAAGAAATCCATATTTAAGGAAAAATTCAAATTCTTTGAATGTATGATAGTGCAAATTCAATGAAAAATTATGTACGTTAGACGTATAGAAAGTCCAGATTTGTGGAAAATCTCAAATTCGTTGAATGTACGATATCATGAAAATTCAATGGAATATTGTGTACATTGGATGGACAAATATTCCAAATTCGGAGAAAAATTCAAATTCTTCAAATGTATGATATTGTGCAAATTCAATGGAAACTTATGTACATTAGATACACAAAGTACGGATTCATGAAAGAAAATTGAATTCATTGATTGTACGATATCGTTAAAATTCAATGAAAAAATGAGTACAGTAGATGGAGAGACGGTCCGATTGCATGGAAAAATTCAAATTTGACAAATGTACGATAACGTGAAACGATGGAAAATAGTGTACATTAAATGTACAAAAAGTTCAGATTCTTGGAAAAATACAAATCCATTGAATCTATGATATCGTGAAAATCCACTTGAAAACTGTGTTCAATAGATAGACAAAAAGCTCAAATTCATAGAAAAATTCAAATTCGTTGAACGTACTCTATTGTGAAAATTCAATGGAAGATTGTGTACGTTAGATGTACAAAAGGTTCGTATTTGTTCAAAAATTCGAATTCGTTAAATGTATGATATCATGAAAATTTAGTGGAAAATGGTGTATATTAAATGTACAAAAATTCTGAATTTGTTGAATGTACGAAATAATCAATATTCAATGGAGAATTGAGTACAATAGATGGATAGATAGTCCGAATACGTGGAAAAATTTGAATTCGTTAAATGTATGATATCGTGAAAATTCAATGGAAATTTGTGTGCATTAAATGCACAGAAAGTCCAAATTCATGGAAGAATTTGAATTCGTTAAATGTAAGATATCATGAAAATTCAATGTAAAATTGTGCACATTAAATGTTTAGAAAGTCCGAATTCGTTATAAAAATCGAATTCGTTGAATGTACGAACTCATCAAAATTTAATGGAAAATTGAGTACATTTGATGGACAGAGAGTTCGAATACATGGAAAAATTCATATTCGTTAAATGTGCGATATCATGAAAATTTAATGGAAAACTGTGTATAGATGGATAGAATGTCCGGAATCGTAGAAAAATTCAAATTTCATGAATGTATGATATTGTGAAAATTCAAAGGAAAACTCTGTACCTTAGATGTACAAAAGGTTCATATTCGTTTGAAACTTCGAATTCATTAAATGTATGATATCGAGAAAATTCAATGGAAAATTGTGTACAATAATGTACAGAGAATCCGAATTCGTTGAAATAATCAAATTCTTTGAATGTACAAAATCGTCAATATTCAAGGGAAAAGTGAGTACATTAGATGGACAAATAGATCAAATACGAGGAAAAATTTCCATTCGTTGAATGTGCGACGTCGTGAAAATTCAAAGAAAATTTATGTATAGTAGATGTACGAAAGTCTATTCGTGAAAAAAATTCAAATTTGTTGAATATACGATATTGTGCAAATACAATAGAAAATAATGTACATTTAATGTACAAAAAGTACATATTTGAAGAAAAATTCGAATTTGTTAAATGTATAACAATGAAAATTCAATGGAAAATTATGTGCACAAGATGCACAGAAAATCCAGATTTGAGGAAAAATTCAAATTCGTTGAATGTACAATATCATGAAAATTCAACGAAAAATTGTGTACGTTGGATGGACAGATAGTTCAAATTCGTATAAAAAATCAAATTCATTGAACATACGATATTGGGCAAATTCAATCGAAAATTCTATACATTAGATATACAGAAAGTACAGATTCATGAACGAAAATTGAATTTGTTGAATGGACGATATTGTTAAAATTCAATGAAAAATTGAGTATAGTAGATGGACGAATAGTTTGACAAAATGGTAAAATTCAAATTCGATAAATGTACGATAACATGAAAACTCAATGTAAAACAGTGTATATTAAATGTAGAAAAAGTTTGGACTCATGGAAAAATAAGAATTCGTTGAATCTACAATATCGTAAAAATTTAGTGGAAAACTATGTACAATAGATGGAAAAAAGTCTAGATTCATAGAAAAATTCAAATTCATTGAAAATACGATATCTTGAAAATTCAATGGAAAACTGTATACGTTAGATGTACAAAAAGTTTATATTTGTTCAAAATTTTGAATTAGTTAAATGTATGATATCGTGAAAATTCAGTGGAAAAATGCGTACATTAAATATACAGGAAGTCCAAATTCGTTGAAAAATTCAAATTCATTGAATGTACAAAGTCATCAATATTCAATGGAAAATTAAGTACAATAGATGGACAAATAGTCCGAATACGTGGAAAAATTTGAATTCGTTAAATGTACGATATCGTGAAAATTCAATGAAAATGTGTACATTAAATGTACAAAAAGTCCAAATTCGTTGAAGAATTCGAATTCGTTAAATGTATGATATCGTGAAAATTCAGCGGAAAATGGTGTACATTTAATGTACAGAAAGTTTGAATTCGTTCAAAAAATCAAATTCGTTGAATGTACGAATATGCACTTTGGCTAGGACAGATAGTCCAAATTTGTGGAAGAATTCCAATTCGTTGAATGTACGATATCATGAAAAATCAACGGAAAATTGTGTACATTATTTGTACATAAAGTTCGGAATCATGGAAAAATTCGAATGCATCAAATGTACGAAATTGTCAAAATTCAATGGAAACTAAGAACATTAGATGGACAAATAGTTCAAATTTGCGAAAAAATTCGAATTCGTTAAATGTACGATATTGTGAAAATTCACTGGAAAACTGTGTAAAATAGATGGACAGAGTCTAGATTCATAGAAAAATTCAAATTTGATAAATATACGATATCGTGAAAATTCAATAGAAAATTGTGTACATTAGATGTACAAAAAGTTTGTATTCGTTCAAAAATTTGAATTTGTTAAATGTATGATATCGTGAAAATTCAGTGGAAAATGGTGTACATTAAATGTACAGAAAATCCGAATTCGTTGAAAAAACCAAATTCATTGAATGTACAAAATCATCACAATTCAATGGATAGATAGTCCGAATATGTGGAAAAATTTGAACTCGTTAAATGTACAATAATGTGAAAATTCAATGGAAATTTATGTACATTAAATGTACAGAAAGACTAAATACGAGGAAGAATTCAAATTTGTTAAATGTACGATAACGTGAAAATCAGTGGAAAATTATGTACATTAAAAGTATAGAAAGTCTGAATTAGTTGAAAAAATAAAATTCGTTGAATGTATGAAATCATCAATATTCAATGGAAAATTGATTACATTAGATGGACAAGTAGTTCGAATACATGGAAAATTCTGAATTCGCTAAATGCATGATATTGTGAAAATTCAATAGAAATTTTTCTACATTAGATGTACAGAAAGACCAAATTCGTGGAAGAATTACAATTCCTCAAATGCTCGATATCATAAAAAATCAATAGATATGAAGAAAAATTCGAATTCACCGAATGTACGATATCATGAAAATTCAATAAAAAATTGTGTACGTTGGATTAACAGATAGTCCAAATTCGTTAAAGATACGATATTGTGCAAATTCAAAGGAAAATTTTGCACATTAAATTTACGTAAAGTACGGATTCATGAAAGAAAATTGAATTCATTGAATGTACGACCTCGTTAAAATTCAATGAAAAATTGAGTACACTAGATGGGTAGATAGTCCGACTAAATGGAAAAATTCAAATTCAATAAATGTACGATAACATGAAATGTCAATGGAAAATAGTGTATTTTATATGCACAAAAAATTTGAATTTATGGAAAAATACAAATTATTTGAATCTATGATACCGAGAAAATTCAAAGGAAACTTGTACAAGAGATGGACGTAAAAAGTTCAATTGCGTTCAAAATTTCAAATTCATTGAATATACGATATCGTGAAAATTCAGTGGATATTTGTGTACATTGAATGCACAGAAAATCCGAATTCGTTGAAAAAATTAAATCCATTGGATGTACAAAATCATCAAAATTCAATGGAAATTTGAGTACATCAGATGGACAGATAGTTCGAATGCCTGAAAAATTTTGAATTTGTTAAATGTATGACATCGTGAAATTTCAGCGGAAAATTCTGTACATTAGATGTATAGAAAGTCCAAATTCGTGGAAGAATACCAATTCATTGAACGTACAATATTGTGAAAAGTCAACAGAAAATTGTGTACATTACAAGTACAGAAAATTAGGATTCCTGGAAAAATTTGAATTCATTAAATATACGAAATTGTCAAAATTCAATGGAAAATTGAGAACATTAGATGGACAACTTGTTCAAATACGCAAAAAAATCAGAATTTGCTGAATGTACAATATCGTGAAAATCAAAATGAAAATTTATGTATAGTAGATGTACAGAAAGTTCGTATTCATGAAAAAATTCGAATTTATTAAATATATGATATCTTGAAAATCCAATGGAAAATTGTGTAGGTTAAATGTTCTCAATGTACGATATCGTGAAAATTCAGTGGAAAATTGTGTACAATAAATGTATAGGAAGTTTGAATTCGTTGAAAAAATTAAATTCGATGAACGTGATTTAAATTATCAAAATTCAATGGAAATTTGAGTACATTAAAAAGACAGATAGTCCGAATACCGGAAAAAATTTGAATTTGTTAAATGTACAATATCGTGAAAATTCAATGGAAAATTGTGTACATTTGACAAACATAAAGTCCAAATTCGTGGAAGAAAACCAATTCGTTGAATGTACGATATCGTGAAAAATCAACAAAAATTTCAAATTCGTTGAATGTATGAAATCATCAAAATTCAAAGAAAATTTATGTATAGTAGATGTGCAGAAAGTCCGTATTAGTGCAAAAATTTGAATTTGTTGGCTACACGATATCTTGAAAATTCAATGGAAAATTGTGTACATTAGATGTACAAAAAGTCCATATTCATTGAAAACTTCGAATTCGTTGAATGTACGAAAGTGAAAATTCAATGGAAAATTGAGTACATTAGATGTACAGAAAGTCCAAATTTAAGGAAAAATTTGAATTCGTTGGATGTACGATATCATGAAAATTCAATGAAAAATTATGTATGTTGAATGGACAAATAGTCCAGATTTGTAGAAAAATTCAAATTCATTGAACGTACGATATTATGCAAATTCAATGGAAAATTCTGTACATTAGATATAAAGAAAGTACGGATTCATGAAACAAAATTGAATTCCTTGAAAGTACAATATTGTTAAAATTCAATGAAAAATTGAGTACAGCAGATGGACAAATAGTCTAACTACATGGAAAAATTCGAATTCAATCAATGTATGATAACATGAAAATTCAATGGACAGAAAGTCCGAATTCGTAGAAAAATTCAAATTTGATGAATGTACTATATCGTGAAAATTCAACAGAAAATTGCTTAAGATAGATGTACGTAAAGTTCATATTTGTTCAAAAATTCAAATTCAATAAATGTACAATATTGTGAAAATTCAGTGGATAATAGTGTATATTAAATGTACAAAATGTCCAAATTCGTTGAAAAAACAAATTCGTTGAATGTCCGAAATCATCAATATTGAATGGAAAACTGAGTACATTAGACAAATAGATAGTCCTAGTACGTGGAAAATTTTGAATTCATTAAATGTACGATATCATGAAAATTCAATGGAAAATTGTGTACTTTAAATGTATAGAAAGTCCAAATTTGTTAAATGTACAATATCGTGAAAATTCAATGGAAAATTGTGTACATTAAATGTATAGAAAGTCTAAATTCGTTGAAAAAATCAAATTCGTAAAATGTACGAAATAATCAAATTTCAAAGGAAAATTGAGTACATTAGATGGACAGATAGTCCAAAAACATGGAAAAATTCAATCTCGTTAAATGTATGATATTGTGAAAATTCAATGGAAAATTGTGTACATAAGATGTACAAAAAGTCCAAATTCGTATAAGAATTCCAATTCGTTGAATGTACAATGTCGAAAAAATCAACGGAAATTGGGTGCATTATATGTACGTAAAGTTCGGATTCGAGGAAAAATTTGAATTCGTTGAATGTACAAAATCATCAAAATTCAATGAAAAATTGAGTACATTAGATGGAAAATAGTTCAATTAAGTGAAAAAATTTGAATTCGTTGCATGTACGATATCATGAAAATTTATGTATAGTAGATGAACAAAAAGTCCCTATTCGTGAAAAAATATGAATTTATTGAATATACGATACCGTGAAAATTCAATAGGAAAATGCGTACATATCATGAAAATTCAATGAAAATTTATGTATAGTAGATGAACAGAAGGTCCATATTCGTGAAAAAATTCAAATTTGTTGAATATACGATACCATGAAAATTCAATAGGAAATATGTACATTAGATATACAGAAAGTACAGATTCATGAAAGAAAATTTAATTCGTTGAATGAACGACATCGTCAAAATTCAATGAAAAATTGAGCACAATAGATGGACAAATAGTCCGACTACATGGAAAAATTTGAAATCAATAAATTTACAATAAAGCGAAAAGTCAATGGAAAACAATGTACATTAGATGTACAAAAAGTTCAGATTGTTGGAAAAGACGAATTCGTTGAATCTATGATATCATGAAAATTCAAATTAAAACTGTGTACAAGATGGACAGAAAAGTCCGAATTGTAGAAAAATTCAAATTCGTTGAATGTACAATATCGTGAAAATTCAATGGAAAACTCGTGAATGTTAGATGTACAAAAAGTTCGTATTCGTTCAAAAATTCAATTTCATTAAATGTACAATACCGTGAAAATTCAATGGAAAATTGTGTATATTAAATTTACAGAACATTCGAATTCGTTGGAAAAACCAAATTTGTTGAAGCACTAAATCGATTTAAATGGAAAATTGAGTACAACAAATGGGCAAATAGTCCGAATACGTGGAAAATTTTTGAATTCATCAAACGTACAATATCGTGAAAATTCAATGGAAATTTGTGTACAATAAATGTACAAAAAGTCCAAATTCATGGAAGAATTCGAATTCGTTAAATGTACGATATCGTGAAAATTCAGTGGAAAATTGTGTACATTAAATGTATAGAAAGTCTGAATTCGTTGAAAAAATAAAATTCGTTGAAAGTACAAAATCATCAAAATTCAAAGGAAAATTGAGTACATTAGATGGACAGATAGTCCGAATACATGGAAAAATTCAAACTCGTTAAATGTACGATATCGAGAAAATTCAATGGAAAATTGAGAACATTAGGACAAATAGTTCAACTACGCGAAAAATTTTTGAATTCGTTGAATGTACAATATCATGAACATTCAGTGAAAATTTATGTATAGTGGATGTACAAAAAGTCCGTATTCGTGAAAAAATTCAAATTTGTTGAATATACGATACCGTTAATATTCAATAGAAAATTGTGTACATTAGATGTACAAAAAGTCCATATTTGAGGAAAATTTTGTATTCATTGAATGTACGATAGTGAAAATTTAATGGAAAATTGTGTACATTAGATGTACAGAAAGTCTAGATTTTAGGAAAAATTCAAATTCGTTGAATGCACGATATCACGAAAATTTAATGGAAAATTGTGTACATTGAATGGACAAATTGTCTAGATTCATGGGAAAATTCAAATTCATAGAACGTACAATATTATGCAAATTCAATTCAAAATTCTGTACATTAGATATGCAGAAAGTATGGATTCATGAAAGAAAATTGAATTTGTTGAACGTACGATATCGTTAAAATTCAATGACAAATTGAGTATAGTAGATGGATAGATAGTCCAACTACATGGAAAAATTCGAATTCGATAAATGTACAATAACATGAACAATCAATGGAAAACAGCGTACATTAATTGTACAAAAAATTCGGATTCTTGGAAAAATACAAATTTGTTGAATCTACAATATCGTGAAAATCCGTTGGAAAACTGTGTACAACAGATGGAAAACTGTGTACAATAGAAAGCCCAAATTGTGAGAAAATTCAAATTCGTTGAATGTACGATATTGTGAAATTCAATGGAACAATGTAAACATTAGATGTACAAAAAGTTCGTATTCATTCAAAAATTTGAATTCATTACATGTACAATATCGGGAAAATTTAGTGAAAAATTTTGTACATTAAATGTACAAAATGTCCGAATTCGTTGAAAAAATCAAATTCATTGAATGTACAAAATCATCAATATTCAATGGAAAAGAGTACATTAGATGGACAGATAGTTCGAATACGTGGAAAAATTTGAATTCATTAAATGTTATAGTGAAAATTCAATGGAAATTTGTGTACATTAAATGTACAGAAAGTTCAAATTCGTTGAAAAAATCAAATTCGTTGAAAGAACAAAATCATCAAAATTCAAAAAAAAATTGAGTACATTAGATCGACATATAGTTCGAAAACATGGGAAAATTCAAACTCATTAAATGTACGATATTGTGAAAATTCAATGGAAAATTGTATACATTAGATGTATAGAAAGTCCAAATTCGTGGAAGAATTCCAATTCATTGAATGTACGATGTTGAGAAAAATCAACGAAACATTGTATACATTATATGTAAAGAAGGTTCAAATTCATGGAAAAATTCAAATTCGTTGAATGTACAAAATTGTCAAAATCCAATGGAAGTTGAGTACATTAGATGGACAAATAGTTCAAATACGTGGAAAAATTTGAATTCATTAAATGTAAGATATCGTGAAAATTCAATGGAAAATTGTATACATTAGATGTACAAAATGTCCATATTTGAGGAAAAATTCGAATTCATTGAATGTACAATAGTGAAAATTCAATGGAAAATTGTGTACATTAAATACATAGAAAGTCCAAATTTGAGGAAAAATTCGAATTCGTTGAATGTACGATATCATGAAAATTCAATGAAAAATTGTGTTCGTTGGATGGACAGATAGTCCAAATTCATAGAAAAATTCAAATTCATTGAACATACGATATTGTGCAAATTCAATGGAAAATTCTATACATAGACATATAGAAATTACAGATTCATGAAAGAAAATTGAATTAAATTAAATGTACGATATCGTTAAAATTCAATGACAAATTAAGTACAGTAGATGGACAGATAGTCCAATTACATGAAAAAATTTGAATTCAATAAATGTACGATAACGTGAAAAGTCAATGGAAAACAATGTACATTAAATGTACAAAAGGCTCAAATTCTTGAAAAAATATGAATTCATTGAATCTATGATATCGTAAAAATTCAGTGGAAAACTCTGTACAATATATGGACAGAAAATTTGGATTTGTAGAAAAATTCAAATTCGTTGAATGTACGATATCGTGAAAATTCAATGGAAAATTGTGTACATTAAACGTATAGAAAGTTTGAATTTGCTGAAAAAATCAAATTCATTGAATGTACAAAATCATTAATATTCAATGGAAAATTGAGTACATTAGATGGACAGATAGTCCAAATACATGGAAAATTTTGAATTCGTTAAATGTACGATATTGTGAAAATTCAGTAGAAAATTGTGTACACTAAATGTATATATTGTCTAAATTCGTAGAAAAAATCAAATTCGTTGAATGTATGAAATCATCAAAATTCAATGGAAAATTGAGTACATTAAATAGTACAAAAAGTGTGAATTCGTTGAATGTACAAAATCATCAATATTCGATGGAAAATTGAGTAGATTAGATGGATAAATAGTCCTAATACGTGGAAATGAATTCGTTAAATGTACGATATTGTGGAAATTCAATAGAAATGTGTGCACATTAAATGTACAAAAAGTTCAAATTCATTGATGAATTCAAATACGTTAAATGTACGATATCGTGAAAATTCAGTGGAAAATTGTGTACACTAAATGTATAGATTGTATGAATTCGTAGAAAAAATCAAATTCGTTGAATGTACGAAATCATCAAAATTCAATGGAAAATTGAGTACATTGGATGAACAGATAGTCCAAATACATGGAAAAATTTGAATTCGTTAAATGTACAATATCGTTAAAATTCAATGGAAAATTGAGTACATTAGATGGACAGATAGTCCGAATACAAGGAAAAATTCGAATTCAAAAAATGTACAATATCGTTAAAATTCAATGGAAAATTGTGTGCATTAGATGTACAGAAAGTCCAAATTCCTAGAAGAATTCCAATTCGGTGAATGTACAATGTCGAGAAAAATCAATGGAAAATTGTGTACATTATATGTATAGAATGTTCGATTCATGGAAAATTTTGAATTCATTGAATGTACAAAATCGTCAAAATCCAATGGAAAATTGAGTACATTAGATGGACAAATAGAAATATGTGGAAAATTTTGAATTTATTGAATGTACGATATCGCGAAAATTCAATGAAAATTTATGTATAGTAGATGTACGTAAAGTTTGTATTCGTGAAAAAAATTGAATTTGTTGAATATACGATATCGTAAAAATTTAATGGAAAATTGTGTACATTAGATGTACAAAAAGTCCATATTTGAGGAAAAATTTGAATTCGTTGAATGTATGACAAGAAAATTCAATGGAAAATTGTGTGCATTAGATACACGAAAGTCCAGATTTTAGGAAAATTTCGAATTCGTTGAATGTACGATATCATGAAAATTCAATGGAAAATTATGTACGTTGGATGGACAGATAGTCCAAATTGTGAAAAAATTCAAATTCATTGAACATCCGATATTGTGCAAATTCAATGGAAAATTCTATACATTAGATATACAAAATACGAATTCATGAAAGAAAATGGAATTCGTTAAATGTACAACATCGTTAAAATTCAATGAAAAATTAAGTACAGTAGATGGACAGATAGTCCAACTACATGAAAAAATGCGAATTCGATAAATGTATGATAACGTGAAAAGTCAATGGAAAACAATGAACATTAAATGTACAAAAAGTTTGGATTCTTGAAAAAATACAAATTCGTTGAATCTACGATATCGTGAAAATTTAGTGGAAAACTGTGTACAATAGATGGATAGAAATTCCAGATTTGTAGAAAAATTCAAATTCGTTGAATGTACAATATCGTAAAAATTCAATGAAAAACTGTGTATGTTAGATGTACAAAAAGTTCGTATTCATTCATAAATTCGAATTCATTAAATATACGATATTGTGAAAATTAAGTGGAAAATTATGTGCATTAAATGTACAGAAAGTTCAAATTCATTGAAAAAATCAAATTCATTGAATGTACGAAATCATTAATATTCAATGGAAAATTAAGTACATTAGATGGATAGATAGTCCGAATACGTGGAAAAACTTGAATTCGTTAAACGTACGACATCGTGAAAATTTAATGGAAATTTGTGTACATTAAATGTACAAAAAGTCCAAATTCATGGAAGAATTTGAATTCATTAAAGGTCCGTTTAAATACTGCTTATTACCGAAAACTGAAAATATTGTAACGAAATAATTTTTAAATATGTGAATAGTGCCGTGAGACCCGCTTTTAAAGTTAGATTTGCTGAAATCCGTGCATCATGGTCCCGTGAATAGTGCATAAGACTCATAGAAAAACACCAAACGCAGGCATTGAAATAATTTCAGTGCAATCCAAACATAGGCTAAATGTACGATATCGTGAAAATTCAATGGAAAATTGGGTAAATTAAATATATAGAAAGTCTGAATTCATTGAAAAATCAAATTCTTTGAATGTACGAAATCATCAAAATTCAATGGAAAAACTGAGTACATTGGATGTGGACAGATAATCCGAATACATGGAAAAATTCGAATTCATTAAATGTACAATGTACAATATCGTGAAAATTCAATGGAAAACTATGTACATTAGATGGCCAGAAAGTCCGAATTCGTAGAAAAATTCAAATTCGGTGAATTTATGATATTGTGAAAATTCAATGGAAAACAGTGTATGTTAGATGTACAAAAAGTTCGCATTTGTTCAAAAATTCAAATTCATTAAATATACAATATCATAAAAATTTCAGAGAAAATTATGTACATTAAATGTACAAAAAGTTCGAATTTATTGAATGTACGAAATCATCAATATTCAATGGAAAATTGAGTACATTAGATGGACAAATAGTTCGTATACGTGGAAAAATTTGAATTTGTTAAATGTACAATATCGTGAAAATTGAATGGAAATTTGTGTACATTAAATGTACAGAAAGTCCAAATTAAATGGAAAAAATTCAAATTCGTTAAATGTACGATATCGTGAAAATTGTACACATTAAATGTATAGAAAGTCTAAATTCGTTGAAAAAATCAAATTAGTTGAATGTACAAAATCATCAAAATTCAATGAAAAATTGGTACATTAGATGGACAAATGGTCCAATGACCTGAAAAATTCAATTCGTTAAATGTATGAATTTACACATTGGATTTGTCAAAAATGTACATACGTTAGATAAGTTGAATGTACACAATTGTGTAAATTCAACGGAAAAAAGCATACATTAGATGTACAAATTGTCTAGATTAGTATAAAAATTGTGTACGTTTTTCAAAAAATTGCGTATGTTGAAAGTATAGAATTGTGAGTGAGCTAAACAAGCAAAGAAGATGAAGGTAGGAAGTGAGATTGGAGATTCCCATACTAAAGAGGAAAGGGTTTTCTACTTTGGCTATAGCTCCTGCTGATCCTCTTGTTTTGAAGGTTTGTGAGGCAATAGATTTATTTTCATTGTTTTTAGTGTCTGAGATGGACGGATAGGAGTTGTGTAAGAAAATACTTGAGTGCACTTTTTCTAGGGTTTCGTGGTGGGTCTAGAGAACCAAGTGTGTAACAATGAGATGCGGGGAACTTGGATATTATAATTTCTCTATTAGATAACAAATAAAAAAAGACATTAAGCTTCACACAAATATTTTTATGGTTTTGGGCTTTAAGTGTGTTCCCCATCCAAGTCGGTAGGTGGCTAATGTGTTGGATTGGTCCATATACCCGCCCAATGAGAAATCTACTAATACAATAACATTACTACTAGAACACCAAGTCATTTCTATTTTTATTATTTGATTTTTTTTTTTTTGAATTGATAATTTTATTTATATATATTAATGGTAACCTTGAAATTGTACGTTGAAATAGGCCTTTACCGAAATATTCTATTCTAATAGACAAAACAAAACGAATTCTAAAACAATATTCAGTTTTTTGGTTAAACATTTAAAAATTATCTAAAAATTTTGGCATTTGGTTCATTATTGAGCTTATGAACTTGTGAAACCTACCCTAGAGAATGACATGGAAAAGTGCATGAGCATGTGATTATATAAGCTCATAAATCTATCCTAGGAGATGATATGGAAAATGCATGTGCATGTAGACATACGCAAAAAGCATAAACATGTGAATAATTTGTTCTAGAAATAAAGACTAAAAAGCATAGTTAAACATGTGATTGCATGACATTAACTAGAAAAGCAAATTGCATGACAAAATTGATGAAGCTTACCTTACTCCATAGCGTAGCATTTTATAGCAAGCTCTCTCCAAGCGTTTTTCCTAACACTAAAAGACACAAGAAACTCAATGTTTTAAAATCTATAAAATGTGAAAACAATATCATTTGACAAAGAAAATATTATTATTTTAATATAGTTGTGGAGTCCAAGTGTTATTTATGTATGAGTTTGATTGCTGCTGGGATTAGGTGGATTGAACTTGTTATTTAGGTTTGAATATATTTAATTTAATTTTGGGTTGGGCTTATTATATGGCTTTTCAAATTGGGCTTTTGTTTGATAGAGCTTGTGTTTTAAGTTGTGAGGTCGGGAAACCATATCACTCATACAAAACCATAAAGATATATGTAGGTAAATACATAATTATCCATCAAAAAGTAAGTGCAAAACTCCAAATATACACATCAAACAAGTTACACCGTATTTATCTTAAACAAAGACAAGTAGAACTAAGAATTTAAAGATGATTGAAAAAACTTAGAAAATGTTTAAAATGCTTTCAAACAACTTTCTAATGGTTGAGGAGCTGCTTTGCAATTTTTGAGAAGTTGGAAGGCTTTCTTGCCATTTTAGAAAAGATTTGAGGACAAAATGGTATTTTAGGAACTTTGGGGGTCAAAAAACAACTTTGAGAAAGTTCTAGAGTCAAAACATAAATATAGGAAAGTTTAAGTTCAAAATGCAACTTTTTACAATTTTTGGCAATGTTCTAGGGTTAATTCATAAAATATGGGAAAAGTTTCAGGTCAAAATACAATTTGAAAGTTTTACGGTCAAAACATAAATATGAGAAAGTTCAAGGTCAAAATGCAATTTTAAGATAGTTTTGGGCTCAAAACAAAATATAAAAAACTTTCAGGTCCAAATGCAATTTTTGAAAGTTTTAAGATAAAAAAATGCAATTTATTGATGGCATTTTAGTTACTAAAAAAAAAAAAAATCATCGCTAGTTAGTGTGGGTTTATTTCCAAGGTGTGGAACTTAAAGTGCGTCTTTTTAAAGAGGATTGGGCCTAAAGCTTAACATTGGGGGGCTACTGGTTGTGCTAAAGCCTAGAGCTCATTGGCAATATACTAATTTCAATTTTTTATGGCCAAAAGTTAAAAGAAACTGATATTTAAGTACAGTCTATCACATAAAAACATAGAGGTAGTCTATCCATACAATCAATTGTATAGGAATTTGTATGAAAATATTCTGAAATTGCTCAAATATTACCTGAGTAGGGTCCACTTCCCCTTGGATGATATTCAATATTGAACCAGTTTTTGCTGAAGCGCTCATTTAGAATTTCCAACAGATATGAACCCATACCTGCACCATTTTAAGTGAGATCACACAAAAAAATACACAAGTAAGGAAGCACTTCAAGCATTCATGCACATGCAACTGTGCAAATACTACAAAATACAAAAGATAAGTAAAAGACACCCATCACTGGGTTAAAATTTAATGATAATAATTGTGCTTGAGGTTCTCATAATTCCATTTTTTATTCATCTTTAAACTGCCAAGTGCAATCTGAATTTAGTCCAACACCCAGCACAAAGCATTTCAGTTCATTATCTAAATTTGAAATTATGAATCAGCTCTAATTTCCATTAAAATAACGCCAAAGAGTAAATGTAAGATTTACTTTAGTTACTCAGCAATGCCGTAAAAGGATAAGTGTTGTCCCCAAATATATAAAATATTTTAAGGTTTTATAGGTGAACAGTAAACACAGAGTAGTAAGAACTTAAGCCTGTTCCTCCAGCAATAGAGTGACATAAAACAAAACCCTCAAGACTATCACTTCCATCTGCTTTTCTATCAATCATGTCCATTATATCCTCTTCAACACCCTTCCCCTGATCATAAATTAACCATACGACCAATATAAAAAGCAGATAAAATATGCTTTAAACAAGCAAGAGAAATCTGAAAAATAATTTAAGCATTTAAAGTATAAACTGGATTGAACATCATGACCTTTCTTGCAAAAGCCCGCAAATAATGAATCTCTGAATGACTAAAGCATGAGTGATTAACAGAAATGGTCACTATTTACACTCAAAAGTATTTATTTAAATCTTGCTGCCCACTAGCTCACATGACAGATTGTGCTTATGTGTTTTTTTTTTTTATGCCTCCTTTAATTTCAATCCATTTCATCAAGTCCTGACACACGTCATCTGCTATTAAGGGTGGTGGAGAGGGCCAAGAAGATTAAATAGGGTGACTTAACCAGGTCCATAGCATATGTAAATTACGCAAAACTCTAAAAAAGGGAAATGTGTGTGTGTGTATATATAGTTCAACTGATTCAATTTGATTATTAACCAAAATAAGAAAACATACATCTTGGGCATTTAAATAACTTGGCTCAAGGTTTACGACGACAAAAGGGGCATTAATGCATGAGTTGGCTAAGAAGCTTATTTGATGAACAAGTCAAAACAAAGGCTGTCAATCGTTACTTCCTGCTATCCCAATTCATCAATGGATATTGGACTAGCTAAGAAGCTTATCAAATCAGAAGCCCAATTAATAAGTTCAAAAACTAAAGAGAACAAGAAAAAAAAAATCCCAAGAAATGTATGCTAAAAAACTATTAGAACTAGGTTCAAAATTTTATATTCTAATTAATTTTTACAGCGCAGAGAATCAAATTGGATTATATAGTTGACAATAATCACTGTAGATGCAACCCTCCAAACCGTGCTCTCCACACTAGGCTACTACAAAGCTTAAAAACTACTAATTTTGCTGAAAATATTTATTTTTCTCTTCCGTAATTCCATTAGGAATTGGGTTTGCTTATTAAATCCACAAAATGGGTTTCTGCTAAAAATGATTAAGTCCACTTGCATACATATCCTACACCACAAACCAAGATTTACCAACTAGGTTTTAAACTATTTCTAACATTCTCGCAAAATCAAAAAATAGGGTGGTTATCCAAAGCTTAAAACTACTAATGAATGCTGAAAAAGTCAATATTTTTCCCTACAATTAGGAACTGGATTTGTTTATTAAATCTTTTCAGCTAAAAATGATTTAAGTCCACTTGCATACATACCCGACACCAAAAACCAAGATTTACCAACCGGTTTTTCAACTATTTCTACAATTCTATCAAATTTCAAGGAACAAGTTATCAAAAAGAGAGGGAAAGTGAGAGAGGAACTGAAATTGCATACCTTTCTGAGTGTAGGGACTGGTGGGTTTGTGTTGGAAATAAAGCCGGAGATGCCAAAAGCTTGGGAAAGGAAGATGCCCAAGAAAGCTTCCACATGTAGACAAAACACTTAAAATTTTTGATATATAAATTTTTGATTTTGCATAAGTAAAGCGTGTTAAGGGTATTTTTGTACTTTTGATTTTGAGTAAATTAGGCGGCAGGATTTTGAAATTTTTGAAGGGTATTTTTGTACTTTTGATTTAAATGAGGTTTTTTTTTTTTTTTTTTTTTTTTTGAGAAAAAGGTAAGACAAATTTTATTAAAGAAAATCAGTTTGAAACAATTTCCAAATCAGAAGGTAGTACTGATTTAAATGAGCTAGTATACTTATTTGTCATTTTAGGAAATTTTTTATGAAAAAATAAGAAAGTAATTAAATAATTTAACAGTTTTTTCAATTTTTAATTAAAAGTTTCCTAAATTAAATGGTTAATGTATGTCCTAAATGCACACATTAACCAGATCTTCTTTTTTTTTTTTTTTTTTTTTTTTTTTTCTATTATTAGCCTTTTAGAGTTTCAAAAGGTCAAGGGATTAGCACGTAGTCAGAATTTAATTGTAATGTGAATGATAAAGGATTAGAATTCTCAGGTTACGAAAGGCTATTCTAAATAGCCTCTTTGAGACATTGTAAATTGCCTTTACTTACCTGCTTTATAAAATTTTATCTTTGAATATTTCATAGCACTTTGAGCCTAGATATTGATATATGATTGTTTCAACTTCAATCTTGTTAGAATAATGGCTACATGATTGAATTCACACTTTCGCAACAACTTAATTTTTAGAAGATGAAATTATGAACTTATGACAGGAATGAATTTATGATTTTTTTTTTTTTTTTTTTTTTGATTCATAGAAAGAACTTTTATTCCACAAACAGACAATTTCAAAATGTTGAAGGGAACCAGCGAACCAGCTCCAAATACAGATGGCTAGTTGATGTCAATGCAAAAAGTCAACACAAGCACTTTAATATAGAATGTCTCATATTATGCTAAGTGGCATAGCAAATTTTGCACGTACGCACGTGCACACACACATAAATATATATAAAATCTTCCTATATCATGACTTTTAAAAATCTAACTCTCATTTAGGGTATGTTTGGATATCGCTTTATTTTCTTTAAAACTCGCAAATACCGTAGCAAAATAATTTTTAAATGTGTGAATAGTGCCATGAGACCCATTTTTAATGAAAGTTTTGTTGAAAAAATAAGTTTGTCGTAAAAACTCAAAATCTATTTTGCCTTTAAATAACAAAACCGCCTAAGTGGTAACATATCTTTCAAGATTCCCACTTGCAATTATATAGTAAAAACTGCAACTTAAAGTAGTTTTTAAATAAATTTGGATTTAAAATAGGCATTCTCAACCATGGTTTTAAAAATCGAATTGTATCAACCAGTTCAACTAGGAACTAGACCCTAATCCGGTTAGATAAAAATTGGGAAAACCGGTGGTTCAATAGATAAAAACCGAGAATCAAATTGGTTCTTTGATGGTTCTAGTTTTTAAAACCTTGCATTCAACCTAAACTTGTCTTTTCCCATTCTTAAGTAAGTGCACCAAATAGACCGATGTAGACTGAATTGGATTGAATGGACTGAATTGGACCAATATGGACCTAAAGTTCTGAATGGACCAAATTAGACTGAATTATCTTAATTGGACAGAAAAGGACCAAACGAACTAAATTGGACGGTATGGATTGAAGTGGACTGTATGTACCAAAATAGAGATCCAATGAATTGAAGTGGACTGAATTGGACCAAAACCTTAACGCACTAGACTACTACTAGTATGGGTCTGTTTGGATAGAACTTATTTTGCTGAAACCGAAAATTGAAAACTCAAAACATTGTAGCAAAATAATTTTTAAATGTGTGAATAGTGCTGTGGGACCAATTTTTAATGAAAAAGTGAATAAAAAGTGGAGTTTGTGGGACCCGTGAACAATGCACTTGTGCATTGTTCACGAAAGACCAGTCAACAATTGCGGTGAAAAAAAAAAAAAAAAAAAAAAAAAAAGAGAGAGAGAGAGAGAAAATGCGACGCAAAGACTTTAAGTGCTATCCAAACGAACACTATATTTATAAAACTTTGATACTGTTGAAATATATTTATAAGTTTTTTGACAAATTAGTTGAGTCATACCGAAGAAATAGTTTTGATAAGCTTACTAAAAATACATTTTATTAGTGTGTCAAACTCATTCATGTATCAATTTTTTGTTCTTAATCAAGTCAATTTATAATGATAAAATTGTTTTATTGAAAAATGAAAAATAAATTGATTTAATTTTGAAAGTTAAGAGACAATTACTAGTTGAAGTACCTTGATTCTAAGGTTGAACGACAAAACAGACACAAATAAGACCAAAATTGTAGTTTTTATTTTTTTGTCTTTGATTTGGTTCAAAAGCAATTTTAAAAAAAGTAGAATAACTTGAATTAAGGCGGTTTATTATAGGGAATATAACTTAATAAATCCGAACCAAGTAGCACCACTTTAACATGGCATTTCAAACATTTTGAACATCAAATAGTTGTGTTTAATAGAATAATTCTACACCAGCAAAATGGACTCTTCTAATGACCATCAGTCAACTAAGGAGAAAGTGCCCAAATCATAGTTGTGATAGGTGATGAATTGGAAAGGTGACAATGTGGTGTTTGAAACCCCCTGGGCCAGTGATTTACCCCACTAAGGCCCATCCGTTGCGAACAGTGATTAGTCTCCGGTTGAAAGTTTTGAGGATACACTATGGGAAACCAAAAACAATGTGGTGTTCGGTTTTTCCTTCACTAATTAATATTTTTCATTTTAATTTGTACAATGGGAAGATAATGTATCACACTTCAAAATTCAAGATAATATCTGTGATCTAGGGCAAATCACATGAATTTTTATGCTCCCCCGCCCCAAAAAAAAGAAAAATATTACTATCTAAATTCTAAAGGCAAATAACAAAGCCATTATCCATTTAGATTCAATTTCATTTTTCTTAAAGACTAGTGATAATTCATCAGTGTACAAGTACAACTATGTTGCCACGCTATAAGGCACAATCTAATAAATTGCATTACATTGTGGACTAAGCCAGCTTATTTGATTAAAGATGAGACAAAAAGTAACTTCTGCAAATAAGTTGGCTTAGATCAAACGCCTTTAGGTCACTCGGTTGTACATTGTGAACTGATTACTGATTAGTGATACCAAGCTACAGATAATAGTAATATCTATGAACAACAAAATTAATTCAATACTTTGATGAATCAAATAAAAGGAACACATGAATAGCTGGGGGATCTGCTATACAAACCTGTGTGGCTGCATCGGTTAGAGCTCAAAATGAACAATTTTTACTAGGACACACAAGCACCTTTTTATCTGCTGGAACCGGACCCTTGACATGAGAATTAAAATCCACAAAGCACACCTCTAAACGCAATGAATAAAGTTCCATGACCTATCTAAATGACTAGGAATTTTTTGTGTGGTGTTATGTATCGCACAACGTAAAAAGAGGTAAAGAATGTGTTATTTAAGACAAATTACAATAGCAAACCATGATCTGAAACACTTGTAAGTACCTATTTTAAGTGATTTTTGAATAATCTCCACACACAGATTTAACTAGAATTCTAGCATGCGAATGTAACTAGTAACTACCAGAGGAAAGCCTAAACAGTATTCTAGTTCATGTCACAGGCGTCCTCTCATTGTTTTTTCCTTCGCTCATCTTTCGATAAACTACACCAGGATACAAAATTGGTGAGTTTAACTGAAGATGCAGCTGTTATTTTTACGATCAAAATTCTAAATACTTAAAGAAATAAATACACAATGAGGAAAAGCCAAGAAGTGAACCAAACTAAAAATGGGATGGGATAAAAGAGCCTTTGACCCAAAAAGGGGGGGGGAGGGAAACAGCTATTCTCAGCACCCTCAAAAAGTGCAAATCTCTTTTACCATTTACACCATTTTAGGATAAGTGATATAATCATTCCAAATCCCATTATTGCTGTGCCTCCTGCACTTTCCTTCCCACCATCCAAATATCTCAATAAATTACTTAGGCAGCAGCCCTAAACCTGAAACAAGGAAAAATTTGCGGCCACAACCAAAGTGCAACTAAACACTACAGTGACAGCTTATTAACAGTTTCTCTCCACTTAACTTGGACAAAAACCGGTCCAAGATAATAATTTTTTATTGAGGATATTCTTTACTATTAAAATTTTCCCTAAAGCTGCAGTCTTGCACAAGACAACTTTAGAGGACACATTTGGACTCCACTCAAACAGAGCTCCAATAGGCAGTCTGGAAGCCCTACAAACTTCTATATTTCATTAAATTCCAAACCATTTCATCCTCTCCTACAAGTTACACATTCACTGAATCCAGCAGGTAAGGGCTTGGAATTGTAGAAGGGTTTAGAGCCTGTATTTTGAACGTAATAGCAGGGTTAGAGAAAAGAAATTTAACAAATTGTGCAGAAACAAGTCGCACCAATTTTCAGGAAAGCAACCCAAAGGTTTCAAGATAGGGGGGTTTAAGGGGTTAATTAGAAGTTAAGGCACAAATTATACGGGGTTCTTCAACAAATAAGAAGTTTGTGTAAATCTTAAAAGAGATTTAATGAGGTAAAACTTTGAGCTTTTCAAGATATTCCTTGCTACTAAAAATCATCCCTAAAGCTGCAGTCTTGCACAAAGAAACACTAGAGGACACCTTTGGACTCCACGGAAACATAGCTCCAAAAGGTGCTTTTGAAGCCCTACAATAAGATTGGACATCAAACTTTCCTACAACATACGCATTCACCGAATCCAACAGTTAAGAAAAGGAAGACACTAACTCTAGTGCCCCCAACTCTGCTCTGCTTCTAAAAATCTTTGCCTATGATGAAGAAGCCAATGCAACGAAATAAAAGGCCAATGTTGCAATCTTACCAAAACTATCACAAAGAAATTTGAATACAACCTTATTGGGACAGTGGGACCTCTCCAAACCAAGGATCATGATTAAAAAAAAAACACAAAAAAATAAAAATAAAAAGTCATGCATGTCCTCTCTAGCATCAAACAATATAAAATCCTTCAACATCAAATGCATAAAAATAAATAACTTAGAAAGAAAAAAAAAATTCTGATATGATCAACTACCTTCTTAAGCTTTTCCAAAAGTCATGGTGCAGAACCCCTCACTTTACTCTCACTGTTAACAATCTTCCACCAGCCCCTATCTTCCTTATATTTCAGCCTAGAATACAGCTCCAGCAGCAATCTTGTGTCACTACTTAACACCATTATGCCACTAATCATGCCAGAATTTCAGCCTATTCCCCACCCAAATCTCAAACAGAGTGTTTTGGCTAAATGTCGCCCAACCCATTTGAATACCTCTCCACAAACCACAAGGGCACAACCATATACACCCCTGCCCAACTTAGAAGTCCATCCCGCCCACTCTTCCCCAAACTTCATAGCTACCACCCTCCTCCAAAGAAGTGACTCCTCAACCCCAAAACGCAATAACCATTTAAAAATGTATTGTCAATGTCTCACACTACGCCAAGTGGCACAACTAATTTTGCACACACACACACACACACATATATATATATATATATATATATATTATAGAACTTAATATTTGGTTGTTCCAACTTGGGATGACATACAACTAAAGTGGTATACAGATGCTTCATCAACCAGATTTTCTCATTAATAAATAAGGTCAATAAATTCCAATCAACGCCTTGGAGAAAAATAAATGTACCTCAGAAGTCAGAACCTAACAGCTATATATGCCTTTAAATTCTTCCTCATTAATTAAACAAGTTTGGTGAACAAATTCCTGTTTGTATCCTCAGCACACTGCCTGTGTGCTGTGGTTCGAGTGTTACCTTCTTTTTTCATCAATGAAGTATTATTTAATTATCAGGAGAAAAAAAAAAAAAAAAATTTCCTTAGTAGCATAAACCATGGCATGTTTTAGGATATAGAGCACAACAGTACCAACAATCAAGACTGGATGTGAAATTTCTTTTTCTACGCCTATTGTATGAGTGGATGGCTTCCGTAAGAAGTCATTCTTTCTCTAGTTTTATATATTTATTGATTGCTGTACCTTTCGAGGATTGAAGTACCCCACCAGTACATATCCCATGTGCTGGGTGAAGTCTTTTTTTTAATAAAATAAATTTTACTTACCTATAAAAATAAAAACAGTACTAGCTGAAATACCACATTTAGCCACCTAAATTTTTTGATCCACATCTGCTGACAATAAACATGCCATTGAACCCACCTAAGCAAAACATAACAGAATTCCTTATTAAGATTCATCTCTCAAAGGCTAGAGATAGGGTAATATAGCAAGATAAGATATCTTGGAACCGATCATCTGTCAAATAAATTAGCTTATTAATGTCAATATTAAGGTTAATTACAGTACACAAACCAACAAAGACCATGGAAGTAAGAACATGATATTCGAATGGTGTGCTCACTAGGGAAACACTTGGCTACTCCTATTCTCTTTTGGTTTTTGGTCATTTCTACTTTTAAATTGAAGTCACGAAAACTCTAATCTAGTTCTTTGTAGCACTACCAAAGGAACACGCAAGCAAAGAAGGGTTACATTGACCAAGTATTGTTTTTGTTAACATTACTGTACTTAAGTATGTGCACAAAAACCAATCCACATGCAAATATCAAATACTAACTTATAATAAAGCCACAAAAGGGTAATGTAAACCTGGGATTAAAATCAAGGTTTTAGCAATTCCATCATGCCTTCTACTAAAGGAAAAGGAATACCACTAATGACTTCACTTCTTATATGCAACCATCTGCTTAGTAAGACACCACATTTGCTCCATCAAGTAAAACAAGGCTCTCCATGAAAGCAACTACAGTTGAAATATATTGGATATCTGGATCCCTTTTCTCCTGTCGAGTTTCAGTGTCAATTAAAAGAAACTGAAATTTACCATTCTCTACTGCAGTGCACAAGTCCATAAAAATCAGAAGTGAACCATACTCGGTAAAGGCAACGCAATAAGATGGTGTTTCAAATGGTAGACCAAAAAGTTTATTCCAAGACTCAACTACACCATACTCCCTCATCACCCATATGGAGTGTTGAAAGCCAAGTTGTTCACTATGTCCATATGTAATGAAAGCCAGTTTCCCCTTGAATGATGCAAGACATTCATTAATGGTGTTGTCATCGATAGAACCATGAGGCTGTGCTAGCTTTCTGAATTCCTCACTATTGACATCAAATGATATAATCATTTCACAGTTACGAATTTCTACTCCTTCGCTCTTAACTGCCATCCAGTGTAAAGCTCCACTAACCAATGGGGTTCAAAAGATTATTATTGTTAAAGAACACACCATTGGTTGTGAAATCGATTCGAACCCTTCTCCATGAATCCGAACTTAATGTGTATGTTGGTGCAAATACAATAATAATGGAAATAACACACAAAGAGAAACTGAATAATACTTTTGAATATTATTGATGTAAAGAAAGGAAATACACAACACTATTTGGACCGAGACACGACACTCGCTCTCTTTAAGGAGATTCAAGCCCTTAGTTGGCTAAATCTTGTAACCGGTGTAGACCTTCTTTGACTTGTCTTCCCCAAGATACAACAGCCCAACAAGTGTCGTATGGCTAGAGCAACCTCTGCACAAAGTATTCAAGCCCAAAGCTCCACCAGAAAGAACACCCTTCCTTGCCAATAATCTCTCTCTCTTTTTTTTTTTTTTTTTTTTGTATTGTAAATTGCAGTAACATGGATTGGGTCTGAATGAGTCTATTTATAGGCTCAATGGGCCTTACAAAATTACTACCCAATTTATTCTGATTAATTAGGTCCAATTATTCTGATGTATATTTAGAGAAATCATCAATAAAAGTGATAATATATCTATTTCCTTCATGAGTTAAAATTCCCTCAAATTCACATAAATCGGAATGAATTAACTCAAGCAATTCGGTATTTCTTACAACATTTTTATGAGGCCTTTTTGTAATCTTAGCTTGACTACAAGTTTCACATTTTTCAAAATCTTTTGACGGTTTTGGAATTAATCCTAAACTACTCATGATTCCCACATATCTACTATTTATATGACACAAACGAGCATGCCAAAAATTAATAGAAGAAAGCATATAAATTGAACTGGTAGATGCTTTATTATTCTCAATATTCAATTTAAACATTCCATCACAAGCATAACTCTTGCCCACAAATAATCCATTTTTAGTGATTACATAATTATCAGATTCCATAGTTTGCTTGAAGCCAGCCTTGTTAAGCAAAAAGCTTGACATCAAATTCTTCCTCATGGACGGAGCGTAAAGTACATCTTTCAATGTTAGCACACGTCCAAAAGTGAATTTCAATTCAACCTCACCACTCCCAAGAACCTTGGTTTGGTTTTGCTAAAGTCACCAACCATAACAGTTTTTTCTTCTTCAAAAAGAGTGTACAATTTGAACCAATTCTTGTCATAGCAGACATGCCTATTAGCACCAAAATCTGCCCACCACCCTTCAACATATTGCACCATATTGATGTCTGTAATCATAGCCACTAAAGGATCTTCGATTACGTTAGCTTGTGGGACAGATTCACGTTTCCGAAATTTGTAAAATCGAGCAATATGCCCACTCTTGCCACAGACAAAATAGGATCTATTAAATTGATCTTGCGAAGGGGGTCCTTGGTTCTTATTGTAATTTTTATTTGGGTTTCCCCTTCCTTGTGGTCTATTATTATTTTTAAAGGCTCTTTTTTTAGGCTTCAATTGAACATTTCTAGGAAAATGATTTTTGAGCATATTATTATTGGATGAAATTAGGTTTACCTTTGTGGTGGAATTACCATTGCTCTCTTGTGTCATGAGTGCATCTTGTCATCTAGCCTCCTCCTCCACACGGATGCGTGTGATCAAAGTCTCCAAGGATGTCTCCTTTTGTTTGTGCCGCAAAGTCTTTTGGAACTCCCTCCAAGATTGTGATAGTTTATCAATTATGCCAGCTACCACCAAATTGTCTCCAATCTTTATGCCTTCAGATCTTAATTCTGCCACAATCATTTGGAAGTCTTGTGCTTGATCCACCACCGATTTTCTATCCACCATTTGGTAACGAAAAAATCTACTAGCAAAGATACTTCTTTGCACCCGCCTCCTCAAGATCATACTTGCTTTGTAAAGCTTTCCAAATTTTTTTAGCAGAATTGTAAGTTGTATCATAATAATCATAGAAATGTTCGGCAAGACAATTCAATAGATAAGAGCGACAATTATATTCATATTTTGTATACTTTTCTATTTTTTCTTGATGGAGAATATATTCTTCCTCACTCATCTCATCGGTAGGAACTTTTGACTGATTCTTGTCGGTGAGGATGTAGGAGACTTTGAGAAGACTCAAGTAGAAGAGGACCTTTCCTTTCCACCTCTTGAAATGGGCTCCCTTAAAGCGAAAGGGCTTGTTGAGATCTCCAACAGGCTCATTTGGTTTCTCTTGTGTGGGCTCCATGTGTTTGAATCTCCTTAAAATTGTTGGTGCAAACACAATAATAATGGAAATAACACACAAAGAGAAACTAAATAATACTTTTAAATATTATTGATGTAAAGAAAGGAAATACAAAACACTATTTGGACTAAGGCACAACACTCGCTCTCTTTAAGGAGATTCAAGCCCTTGGTTGGCTAAATCTTGTAATCTTGTAACCTGTGCAGACCTTTTTTGACTTGTCTCCCCTAGGATATAACAGCCCAACAAGTGTTATATGGCTAGAGCAGCCTTTGCACAAAGTGTTCAAGCCCAAAGCTCCACCAGAAAGAACTCCTTTCCTTACCAATAATCTCTCTATTTTTTTTTTTTTTTTTTTTTTTTGTGTATTGTAAATTGCAGTAACATGGATTGGGTCCGAATGAGTCTATTTATAGGCTTAATGGGCCTTACGAAATTACTACCCAATTTATTCTGATTAATTAGGTCCAATTATTCTGATGTAGTGGGTGTTACAAGATTAATTGTTGGATATTAATTTGATGGGCTAGAGTTACACAATTAATGGTGAGATAAGGAGTTTCTGAAGAATGAATAGGCCCAAACGGATAGTCCATTAAGTGGGTTAATGGCTCTTCATTGTCCATAATAAAAATGGAGTATTAATTCGAGCCATTTACTTACCAACGGATATGGTAATTGTACGGCACCAAGATCCCAAGACCCAGATGGGCCCTAGGCTCAGGCCCAATGGTACGGCCCCATCGCCCTAAGCCTTTCTTAAAACTGCCTTCATAATGAACGAGTTTTGGGCCTTGGATCCTGAACTATGCTCGGCATAAAACTTCTCGAACAATCAGATAAACCTTGTCCTTAAACCATGGGATGCTCGGGGAACATCATTACTGAGCAAATTTGCTTGAACTGGAACCAAGTTCGAAGGCTATAATCATTACATTCCACTCTCACCTAAACACTCACTTAAAACAAATAATATTGGACCTTCAATTGCACTAGCGATGGCAAGAATTATGATCTCCCCACTAACCTAAAGCTATAAATAGAAGAAGTTGGGGAAGATGAGGGGGTTCAAAAAAGAAAAAAGGAGAAAAACAATCATTAAGGAAGAGAGGAGGAACATTATTTTGAGTCTCTCGTCCGAGAACGACCCAAAGTAGGAAATCCTGAAGCCCACTCTATAAATAAATTGTGAGCCCAAGTGAGTTTGAGCCCAACAGTCTCATTTCAGGCGCGCACAATTGACGCCCACCATGGGGCTCTCCTACGAAGCTGTGGTTCGACCGAGACTCAAATAAGGGAAGTGTCCGAGGAAGTTCGGGAGGGCGTGCCCCTGAGCGGTTCCGTAGGATCTTCTCGGGGATCCACATGGCAGGAGATAAGGCAGAAAGGGCACGAGGATAGGGAGCGTCTGGCCTAGGAGAAAGGTCAGATCAGACTCGCCGAACGGTGTCGGGTGTCTCAGACACGAGCAAGATGATGATAGAGACCGAGAGCTAGAGCGATTACGAAGACTGGTAATGGATCTAGAGCTGGAAGTGAGGGGTCGACGCCAAGAAAGGGACCAAAACCGCCGGTAAAGGAGAAATGATAGCACGAGAAATTGGGACAAAGAGGGCTCTAGCCAATCCAAGACACAACGATTCCAAAACCGATCACCCTCTCAAGAATCACGCTGGCATAGGAATCACTCACACTCCCAAAAGACACTTCATCATCGGAACCGTTCATGGTCGCATGGATACGATGACCAAGGATCGATTCGCGGAGGAACGGCAACCCCACAATGCTGCCATGGACGCCATGAGCCGAGCCTTACGAAAGACTGCTCGGTCACCATTCTCCGACGAAATTGAACGGGCCCCTATGCCGAGTAGATTTACATGACCGCCATTCAATTCCTACGATGGGAAGACGGACCCTGTGGAGCATGTCACTCATTATATCCACATGATGTCCTTGCATGCACACAATGATGCGTTGATGTGTAAGGTATTCCCCTCTAGTCTCGGCTCCAAGGCCCTAAGATGGTTCAATGGATTACGAAAAGGCTCCATTTGTAGCTTTGCCGAGCTGATCCAAGAGTTCGGCAACAGATTCGTGACATGCGGCTGAGTGCCGCATCCGGTGGATGCACTACTTTTCATAATGATGAGGGTCGGCAAAACCCTTTGGAATTATGCCAGCCGGTACTAGGAGCTCTACAACAAGATTGGTGGAGAAAATGAGAAGATAGCGGCAAGCACCTTCTAGATGGGGCTCCCAAAGATTCTCAATTATGGGAGTCATTGACGAAAAGACCTCCCGAGGAGTACAAACGCTTGGAAGATGATCCGCTGCAGAATAAGGGAAAAGCATCGTTACTCGGGAGATCTCGGCAGGGCATTATGCCGGCAAGACTGAAAAAAGATTTTAGGATGCAGGAACCAGAGGTGCAAATTGAAGGAGTTAATGTGGCGTTCAAAGAGCTCGTGCACAAAATCCTAGATCGGATCAAGAACGAATCATTCTTTAAGTGGCCAAACAAAATGGGGGGTGACCCATCTCGGAGGAACTAAAACCTGTATTGCACATACCATAGGGACAAAGGGCATACCACCGAGCAGTGTTGGGTACTAAAAGATCATCTCGGGCAGCTAGTAAAAGCAGGGTATCTCAAGGAGTTTGTAGTGGACTCCGCTAATCGAAAGGCCGGCCAGGGTGTTCAACAGAAAAGGAATCCCCTCCCACCACCGCTGGGAGTGATCAAAGTCATCCACGCTACCCCAAGAGATACGGCAACAACTAAAAGGGTAATGGCAGTGGCTTGTACGGAAAGAGAATCACCCGAGAAGAAGATGAAAGTTGATCGGCTAACCATCTCTTTCGGTGAAGAAGACTTTGAAGGGACAATCCAACCTTATGATGATGTGTTGGTAGTAACAGCTCTAACAAGCGGGTTCTTAGTGAAAAGAGTGATGATAGACCAAGGAAGCGGGGTCGACGTTATATGCCCGGATTTGTTCAAAGGGCTCAGATTGAAGAATCGGGATTTGGCGAAGTATAACACGCCGCTGGTCTCGTTTGACGAGAAAGCCGTGATTCCCGAAGGTTAGATTTCTCTCTCGGTGGACATGGAAGGCAAGGAAGTAATATTGACCTTCATAGCAGTCCGATCATTCTCACCGTACACTACAATCCTAGGGAGGCCGTGGATTCACGCAATGAAGGCCGTTCCATCCACCCCGCACGTGAAAGTGAAATTTCCCACCGAGAATGGAGTCGTCGTGGTGCGAGGGAACCAACGGGTGGCTAGGCGGTGTCTTGTCGCCGCAATCAGGTGGAAAAGGGAACAACTCGGACAAGCGGAGAAGACCGAAAGAGAAAATTTATAGCAATTACAGAAGCCCCGAGGGGAAATGGGGGCGGACGTTGTCGAAGAGGTTTTGAAGGTTAGAATTTTCCCGGACACTAACAGGTATTTCCAGTTTGGCATAAGCATAAATGACCGAGAAATGGTAGAGATGTTGTTGTTCCTTTTGCAGAATGTGGATGTTTTTGCCTGGAGACGTATGAAGTGCCCTGCGTAGATCCCGAGTTCATCGTCCACAAGCTTAACGTGGACCCATCATTCCCCCGGAAAAAGCAAAAATCGAGAAGAGCATCGAAGGAGCATGTTGACGCGGTGAACTTGGAAGTCCGGAGAGGTCAAGAAAGCAGGAGTGATAAGAGAAATATTCTTCCCGAGATGGTTAGCGAATACAGTGGTAGTGAAGAAAAAGAACGGTAAATGGAGAGTTTGTGTGGATTTCACAGACTTGAACAGGGCATATCCTAAAGATCCGTTCCCAATGCCCAAGATTGACCAACTAGTAGACGCTACGTATGGGCACCCGAGGATAAGCTTCTTGGATGCTTTCTAGGGATACCACCAGATTACCTTGGCGCCCGAGGACCGAGAAAAGACAGCATTTATCTCCCCGAGCGCAAACTATCATTATGAGGTCATGCCGTTTGGATTAAAGAATGCCGAAGCCACATACCAGCAGATGATGAAAAGGATGTTCCAAGAGAAAATTGGGTGCACAGTTGAAGTATACATTGACGACATGGTGGTAAAAAGCAAAAAGGAGTCACAACATAAGGAAGACCTCCGGGGAGTATTTGAGATACTCCGGCGGCATAAGTTGCGCCTGAACACCGAGAAGTGTACTTTCGGTGTGGGGGCTGGCAAGTTCTTGGGTTATCTGATTTTTACTCGGGGGATTGAGGCCAACCCCGACCAGATAGAGGCCGTGGATCGCCTCGGACCGCCAAGCAATCCCAAGGAAGTGCAAGTGCTAACCGTGATGTTAGCCACCCTAAACCGATTCATCTCCAAATTTGCTGATCGCCGCAAAACGTTTTATCAACTTCTCAAGAAATGGAAGGGGTTTCATTGGGACAAGGAATGTGATGAGGCTTTTCAAGAGCTAAAGGAGTACTTGGCAAAAGCGCCCATGTTAATGACCCGGAATCCGAGGAGGATTTGTTTATGTACCTCTCGGTGTCCGACCATACCGTAAGTGCTGTGTTACTAAGGGACCAAGGAGTGCAGATGCTAATGTATTACATAAGCAAAACCTTAGTAGATGCCGAGATGAGATACCTGCCTTTGGAGAAGTTAGTTTTAGCACTGGTACACGCCACGAGGAAGTTGCCACATTACTTTCAGGCTCATACGGTGATCATCCTCACCGAGTATCCCCTGTAGTCTTTGTTAAAAAGATTAGACTTCACGAGCCGAATTGCCAAATGAGGGACTCGATTAGGTTCGTTCGACATAAAGTACTGACCGCGAAGCTTAGTGAAGGGTCAGGTTCTTGCTGATTTCATTGAAGAACGACGGGAAGATAATCTATAATGCGTAAAGTCGTCCGTGGAAGGTGTTTGTAGACGGCGCTCAAGGTCAATGGGGGCTAGAGCTGGTATTGTCATAATCACCCCGGAGGGCATACGTCTAGAACACTCCTTCAGATTGGGATTCAAAGCCTCAACCAACGAAGCCAAGTATGAAGCCCTTCCGGCCGAGTTGAGGGACGTATTGCATCCGGGCGCAAAGGATGTTGAGATTTATTCGGACTCTCGACCGGTCGTTTATCAAATCGTAGGAAGCTTCGAAGCTCGGGACTCTCGGATGAAAGCCTATCTAAATGCAGCTAAGCAGATTATTGGCCGATTCGGGACAGTGAAGATGGCCCGTAGGTCGAGCACAAAATAGACATGCCGACTCGCTTGCCATGTTGGCTTCATCCGCCACCAAAGATACACCGCGGGTAGTCAAAATAGAGCTTATAAGGGAGCCAAGCATCGGTGTGAAAAGTGATTATGACTAGGCCAGGGTTGAGGTTGCCATGGTGTCAGCGGCCAATCCGTGCTGGATGAACTCGATCATAGATTTCCTTGCCGAGGATAAAGTTCCTGATGATGAAAACGAGGCCAAAAAGATTCCTCGAGTGGCTCCCCGTCTCGGGTCGTCGGCAGATCGCAAACTGTATCGAAGGTCTTACGTAGGCCCTTACCTTTTATGCCTACACCTCGAGAAAGTGAACGAGCTTCTAACCGAGCTACATGACGGAATGTGTGGTGGCCATGTTAGGGGACAGTCTTTAGCACACAGGGCGATGACCTAGGGGTTTTGGTGGCCACAAATGTAGAAGGATGCCGCGAAATATGTCCGGAGGTGCGAACAATGCCAAAAGCACACCCCACTGATCCACCACCCGGCAGGTCGTCTAAACCCCGTCAGCAGCCCATGGCCATTCGCACAATGGGGGCTAGACATTCTCGGCCCCTTCCCCCGAGCAACATGTAACCGCCATTTTGTATTAGTCGCTGTAGATTACTTTACAAAATGGGCGGAAGCCGAGGCCTTGGCCAACATTTAGGATACTGACGTGAAAAAGTTTGTATGGAAAAACATAGTCACAAGGTTTGGGGTACCAAACTCATTAGTATCAGAAAATGGGCTGCACTTCGATAGCAAAGCTTTCCGGGCCTTCTGCAGCGATCTCGATATTAAGAACAAGTATTCAACTCCGGCATATCTTCAAAGCAATGGCCAAGCCGAGGTAGTGAACAAGACGATTTTGAACGGGTTGAAGAGGAGGCTGGATGGGGCAAAGGGGAGATGGGTTGAAGAACTACCTAACGTTTTATGGGCTTACCATACGACTCCCGAAAGATCCACAGGTGAGACCCCTTTCTCTTTGACATAAGGGGTGGAGGCCGTAATACCAACTGAGGTGAGCTTGTGCAGTGCACGGGTCGCAGGGTTTGACCTCACACAGAACGCCGACCTGATGATGGAGTGCTTGGACTGGTTAGAAGAATGCCGGGAGGCCGCAACCATACGACTCACGGAGTATCGCAGAACTCGGCCCAAAGATACAACCAAGATGTAAAGGGGAGGAAATTCAAAGTCTTGGGGAATTGGTGCTAAGGAAGGTCGTGGGAAACATATGAGACGTAGCTACAGGGAAGCTTGCTCAAACATGGGAAGGACCGTACAAAATTGCCACCATCGCTGGCGCAGGGGCTTACTACCCGAAAGATCTCGACGAAAGGCCGCTCCCCCGACCATGGAATGCCCACAACTTAAAGAAGTTTTACCCATGACCATCCGTATACTGAAGTGTAAGTTAAACCTTGTACTTTGCTAAAGTCAAGATAATTATGAAGTTACTTGTCTATGTTGTTTTCGATCGCACATCAAGAGAATTGCATGTTCCTTGGTTCGATTAAAATCGCTGAGCAGGTGGAAACCTTATCATTACAAATGAATAAAAACTCTAAGGACGTAAGCCTCATCCTCGGTTTGATTAAAATCGCCAAGCAGGTGGAAACCTTATCATTACAAATGAATAAAAACTCTAAGGACGGAAACCTCATCCTCGGTCTGATTAAAATCGCCAAGCAGGTGGAAACCTTATCGTTACAAATGAATAAAAACTCTAAGGACAAAAGCCTCATCCTCGGTTCAATTAAAATCACCGAAAGGTGTGGAAACCTTATCGTTACAAAAGAATAAAAACTCTAAGGACGGAAGCCTCATCCTCGGTCCAATTAAAATCACCGAGTAGGTGGAAACCTTATCGTTACAAAAGAATAAAAACTCTAAGGATTAAAGCCTCATCCTCGGTTCGATTAAAATCGCCGAGCAGATGGAAACCTTATCGTTACAAAAGAATAAAAACTCTAAGGGCAGAAGCCTCATCCTCGCTTTGATTAAAATCATCGAGCAGGTGGAAACCTTATCGTTACAAAAGAATAAAAATTCTAAGGATAGAATCCTTAACACCCTTACAAACACTAATTGCAATTTCATTCTCGGATTATCCAAACACAGTGCAACAGGTTTTGGGGCATCATACCGTTACTTCGGGGAAAACTAAACCCCATTGTATGAACGCGATATATTAAGGCATGATTTAACCGAACGGGCGGCTCTCAGCCCGACTTACTACAATATAAGAAACCACAGACATAGTCTAGGCAAACACACAAATGAATAAAAACTCATTCAACAAGTTAAAAGCAAGATTAAAAAGCAGAGTTAATATCTCATCGCCAAAACTCGGCAATCGTTTACGGGTCATCCTCGTGAAAGAGGAAATTGTTCAGTCACCACAACCCGGTGACATAGGCAAATATACCAATAAGAAAATAAAGTAAAAATGCTATAAAGATAAGTAAAAGCATGAAAAAAACTGGACGGCAGATAATTAGGTGGAAGGTTGGGTTGGATCTGTCACTTCTTGCCGGTCGGTCACAGGATAATGCGAGTCTTCACCGAGAAGGTCTTGTACAGTTGGGATGTTGGTGGACTCCATCTCATCTAGCTCGGCATGAGCATTGATCTATTCCACTAGCTCCCTCATGCTTGTCGTTTCTTCCTCCTCAGCGGTCGACGGTGGATCCTACACGGTAGTAACGGGGCTCGGGAAGGGAATTTGGCTGGGGTCTCTTAGGGGGGAATCCTCGGAAACTCCCAGAGCTTGAAGAGCGGTAAACCACTCGGCCTCAAAACCTAGCTTCCGAGCACAGGCCACCATTGGTTCCGCAAATTGCTCGACCTCGGCGAATCCCTCATTGTACCACTTCGCTCGCCGAGCCCTCCGTGGTGCCCTCGGGTTGGTTAGCTCCTCGGCTTGAGAGGTGTTGAGGCTAATGGCTTCAGCTAGCTTCACGTTTGTTTCGTTCTGCTTAGCTAGAAGCTTAACACATCTCTTCTCCGCCGACGCTCTATTCTTCTTGGCGGCAATGGCCTTCTTCTCGGTGGACTCAACTACCTTTAGTTTTTCCTTTGCTGTTTTGGTAGGCGACTCACGCACCCCTTTCTCACGATCGACCTCTTCGGCAAGATCCTGTGCACGGCCAGCCAAGATGTGAGCCAGTTGAGCAGCCTAGCAATCACAAAAGTTAGTTCGGAAGTAAAAGTAAATGTATGGAAAGTAATAGACAAATAAGGAGTTACCGCAATAGTGTGCCACTCTAACCGGCGCCCCACGGACTCCTCGGACCCCTTTTTGAAGGCATGCACATAACCGGGAAGAAGAAGACCCTCGGCCAAGGTCTGGGCAATACGACCACCCTCGCCTTTCTCCCATATCCGCACACAGGCGGTTGAAGGCAAAGGCTTGCTCATCCAAGAAACATTTGGGCTTCCACGCTGGAGGGGCTTGGGAGGAGGACGCAACCCCTAGACCGACCTGGGTCTGCAGCTCGTGGATAACGATGCGCCTTGTTGGCCGAGGAGGAGTCCGGACGGCAGCATCTCCCGGACTCGTAGATGGCTGATCGGCAACCCTCTGTTTCTTACGGGCTCGTCCGGCTTGAGAAGAGGGTGGAGGGTGAGGCACCTGGCTCCAACCCCGAGAAGGTAGGGGCTGGGTGGGTTGCCGTGCACCAGGCACGAAGCGATCAATAGTCATAACCCTCCTTAACACCATGTTTTCGCCGGGTTGGGTATCTGCGGCCGACAAGCCGGTCGCTTCAATCACTGGATGCTCGGGCTCCATAATAGGGTTCTCAAGCTGCGCTTGCTCTTGAACAGGGTCCTATTATTGAATAGCCTCGTGAGCTAACTCTCGAAGACACCGAGACACGCATTCAGTAGACTCATCCCGCAAAGGAGCTAGCTCGTTCGAGTAAGTGTAGCGCCTTCCGAACTCCCTCGCCTCCCCGGTTGTAAGCTTCGGTGGCAAGAAGTTCGCGTACCGAATGTCAATATATGACAAAGGGGGACTATCGACTAATAGTGCCTGCTTGAAGGACTGCCAGGTAAAATAAACTGGCTCTACTTCGAGGATCAGGTGCGATGCCCGTGAGTCTGTCCGTCCCAGTGCATGAATATCTCACAACGGAGGATGAAGTTCAGGTCTTTTACATGGACGATTCTGATGTCCGGAATGAACACTTTGTCGTTTGTAAAAGAACAAGTGTTATATCAATATCCGATAATGAAGATCTACTTCAATAAAGAGGAAAAAAAAAAAAAAAGGAGGGGGAAGAACAATTAGATCAAGAGATTGATACAAACCCATTTCACGCCGTAAAAGAGGGCGGGGGACTTCCCTGGCAAAACCGATTACCACACAAGACCAACAAACTCCCAAATGAGTTCCTATTCGAATTTGGTAGGCATGATATCAGCCATACCCGATTATCTCTAGTTTTTAGGTAATAGTTGGTAGCTTTGTTCCCACAGAGGCTATACATATAGTTAATATCATGGTAGTCTAATCGTAAATCAAAGATGTGGTTCAACCTACTAACGCAGCTAACTACCCGATAAAAGTTGGGGGGAAGCTGGTCGGGACATAGCCCGTTGTATCTAAGTGTAATCACAAAAGGGGATCCACGGGGAACCTAACCCCACCCTCTAGAATTACCATTAAAGGAGAAAAGGCTGTGCCTTGTCCTCGGTGGCGAGCGATTTCACTCTGGTGGCAGTAAGCCACTTCCATGTCATCGGAAATATTAAACTTGCGCCTAAAGGTGGCCAAGGTAGCCAGGGCCTCCAGGAGATAAGAGTAACCCATTTATGACGCTTAATGCTATGAAAGGGAACTTGAAGAAATAAGCTCAAGGAATAGGAAGGGGAAGAGAACTTACTTTGGGTTCTAAGGGAGAAAAGAACTGCAGGCGGGTGAGTAAACGCACAAAGAAGTGGTCGGCAGAGAGTAAGCTCAAAAGATCGAGGGTGGAAAAAATGAAAGAATGTTCTGAGGAAAGCTATTTATAGGATTAGAAAAGGGAAAATGAATGTTTAATCAAGCAATAAATGGGTGCGATTCACGAACGACCCTGCGAATGCCAAAGATAACCGACATGCGCGCCGCTTTGGTTCGCGAACGGTCGAGCAATAATGACAACTGAACCTGGCATTGCGAAACAGTGCATCTATTGAGATGAGCATTAATGAGAAACCATAACCACATGAGTCCCTGGCCATAGGACTTCCGAGACCAAAAGGCTTGGCTGGCTCCTTGATTCTTCCCGGTAACCGGGTATGAATCAAGGGGGGGGGGGGCTAATGTACGACACCAAGATCCCAAGACCCAGATGGGCCACTGGCTCGTGCCCAATGGTATGGCCCTATCGCCTTAAGCCCTTCTTGAAACTGCTTACATAATGAACGGGTTTTAGGCCTTGGATCCTGAACGGTGCTCGGCATAAAACTTCCCGAACAATCAAATAAACTTGTCCGGCAAACCATGGGATGCTCGGGGAACATCATTACCGAGCAAATTCGCCTGAGCTAGAACCAAGTTCCAAGGCCATAATCGTTGCATTCCACTCTCACCTAAACACCCACTTAAAACAAATAATATTGGACCTTCAATTGCACTAGCGATGGCAGTAATCATGATCTCCCCACTAACTTGAAGCTATAAATAGAAGAAGTTGGGGAAGATGAGGGGGTTCAAAAAAAAAAAGGGAGAAAAAACAGTCATTAAGGAAGAGAGGAGGAACATTACTTTGAGTCTCTGTGCCGAGAATGACCCAAAGTAGGAAATCTTGAAGCCCACTCTATAAATAAATTGTGAGCCCAAGTGAGTTCGAGCCCAACAATCTCATTTCAGCGCACACAAGAATTATTCTGAATGGGTCATCAAGTAGGAGGATCCAAGGGGCTGATTCATTTCTATTTTTGATACCTCCACTCTTCACCTCCCCCTTGCGCACGTATCTAGCCCAATATCCGAGACAATTCATCTTAACCCATTAATCACCACAATTAAAAAGAATAAAAAAGTGTCTCTCCTTTTTAATGTGGGATTAAACATTTTCACAACTCTTCGTCTTCCATATTCACTTCCACATCTTTACATTTATGTTATAACATTTACTCATTTTAATTATTTAACATTAAAATGCTTCAACAGTGTACACTTCAATCTCAGATAGAGACAGAGGCAAGGTTGGCAACCAACTAGTAGATGAAATCTTGACAACCTTGTAATCATTATTCTGGGAATGATAAGCAAATCCGAGTGTAGCATAGTTTAAGTTTTTATAGCAAGTACGAGGCAACTTCTTGAATTTTCTAATGCTGGGGTTCCACAAATATATATTATTAGTGTAATCAACGAGACACAACAAGCCATTGCAGGAACTGACTATATTGCCAACGTTGGAAGAAAAATCAGATGGAATTCTAACTTTCGAAATCGCATCAAACGTGCGGTCCAAAGTGACTGTACAGATTGACCTGTTAATACTACGAGTGGGTGGAGGAGAAGCCGGCATGTGTATGAGGTAACGATGATGATCATCATCCTCATCATCTTTGTTGTTGATATTATTAAGGTGGGTGGAGATGAATTGGGGATTGGTTATTGAAGAGTCCAAGGATTTGGAAACACACCTTAATCTCATCACTGATTTCATCCGTAGTCTTGTCAGAATGTTCAGTACGATGTCGTAAGGAAGATGGTACTTATTCCTATGGCGTCGGATTGGTGCTTCTCTTGTTCGGGGCATTTTCTTCAACTGAGGAGGGATGCCGATTACCTTTCTTTTGGTGCTATTATTAGCTGCTGGTTTACTTCTCTTCTCTTTTGTTTTTGTTTAGGAAATTATGGCTTCTTAGCTCTGTCACAATATATCTAGGCCAAAATGTATATATAAGGTCCGTTTGGATTGAACTTATTGTTGCTGAAACTAAAAACTGAAAAATGAAAACTAAAAACACTGTAACAAAATAATTTTTAAATGTGTGAATAGTACCGTGAGATCCATTTTTAATATTTTTTAATATATGAACAATCTTTGCTATAGTAATAAATAATTGCATAAACAGTGATGAAACAGTGTGTGAATAGTAAAATTTGTCTCATCAACGATAAATTTTGCTTCCTTAAACGCGTGAAAGCAAAAAAAAAGAAAAAAAAAAGAAAGGAAAACGTGAGATGCGGGATTCAACGGAAACGCTGAATCCAAACACTCACATAGCATTGTTTTAAAAACTGGTCTTGGCCGATCCGACCGTTTCTACCGGGCATCGGTTATCGATCGATCCGGTCAACAATTGGTCAAAATTGGGAACTAGATGCAATTCTGATTTTGCCCTGGTCCGGTTTTTAAAACCATGATATATAGTCCTTTTGGTTTTTGTCTGGGTTACCCCTCCGGCTTAATTTCATTCAAATATTATTTGACATTTTTATCTATCTATACTGCCATTTAAAGTTAAAAGTGTAGCAACAATATCACCATGCACCCCTTGGTTTGATAATCAAATCACAAGTACTAAGTTCTTGTGAGGTGGATGGTAAGGATTATGGTTTTTATCTCTAGGAGTGAGCTTTACCCATAATAAATGTGGTGGACTAAAGTAGGCATAATAATACCAAAGTGGATTGAATATGATTGAAGTGGATAGTATAGAATTTTTGAATATTAATCATTTTTATTGTATTTTTAGGGTTCATATTTCTAATTTTTAATATCTATTTTATTTTTATTTTTTAACTCAAAATTATAGAGTTTAGACCCAAATTTTCATATCGTTTCCCTTTCCTCTAGCCAAAAGTTCACAATAAATGTAGTGGATCAAAGTAGACGTAATAGGACCAAAGTAGACTAAGTATGATTGAAGTGGACTGCATAGAATATTTGAATGTTTATCATTTTATTGTATTTTTAGGGTTTATATTTCTAATTTTTAATATCCATTTTATTTGTATTTTTTAACTCAAAGCTATAGAGTTTAGCCCAAACTTTTCAGATCTATTGAAATATGAAATTTTCAACATAAAAATTGGATACTTAAAAATTGCCAAGTAAAATTTATCAACCAAAAAAAATAATAATAATAATTTGTATATATTAAGAAGATTCAGAAAGTTAGTTATTGCTTTTTTTCTTATCAAAAATACCCCTAAATTAATTAACCAACAACTTAAAAATTGGGTTAAAATAGTAGATTGACAAAAATAATAAATTTCTACTTCTATGTTAAAATGTCTTCCTACTTCTAATAAACTCCTACTTTTATGTTGATTTAAATTCCTACTTCTATTCACTAACTCCCTACAAAATAAGATTACTCTTTTGTTAGTTTTAAACCTCCTCCAATCTACAAAACTCATCCCACGTATTCATTTTTTTTTTTTTTTTTTACTTCATCATGATGTATTTGTTTCTTTTGTCCTCCTTTTTTTTTTTCAATTTAAAAAAAAAAATTCATTACTCTAATCTCACGTTTTTATTTTCCCAAATCTCTTCTTCTTTATTTATTAAAAAAAAAAAAAAAACACTCCTACTATAAAACCAATACTATAACTTTTATCCATTCTTATCATCCCAACATTCCTACTAAAAAACAGTTACTACTATGTAATTTCTCACGCTTTTATTTTTGTTTTTCACTTTCTCAATCACGATCTCCTTATTATCACTAACCTCCACGTTGGTTAGTCAGTTTTATATTTATCTTATATTTGTGAAGGCCAAGTTTCATTCTCATCAATTTCATGTTTCTTTTCCTCTGTAATTTTTTTTTTTTTTTTGACAATTTGTTCAATTTTGTGCTTTTCAATGGTTATTTTTTAAAATTAAGCCAAACTTTAGCAACTAATTGATGACTTCAATGGATTTGATGTTAAAGACACATTTTAGGTCAGCAATTGAGATTGTCAAATGCAATCAAGACTCAAACCATTCGTTGAGCAAACAGGTATCTTCCAAAATTCTTAGTAGTATTGATATATGCATTTGTGAGGGAAATAATTTCTTCATCACACCCTTAGGAATTTTTTTCTTTTTTTTTTTTTGGTGTGATTGGAAAAAGTAGAAATCTCAAATTATAATAAATACAAATTATTAATCTTTATCCAAAAAATAGAAGAGCCTCCGAACACGTGCGTGATGCTAGTATATATATATTAAGAGGATTCAGAAAGTTAATTATTGCTTTTTTTCCTGTCAAAAATACCCCTAAATTAATTAACTAACAACTTAAAAATTAGAGAAATGATATGTTTACAATATTTTTACAACAAATCCTAAGTGACAAGTTGTTATTGGTTGTTATTGTTAGGGAAAAAAAAGTAATCTTAGTGTTAGTTTCAAATTTGAACTAATAACAACTAACCACCTGTGATTCGTTGTAAAGATGTTGTAAAAATGTTGTAGATGTAGCATTTCTCTAAAAGTTAGGTTAAAATAGTAAATTGACAAAAATAATAAATTCCTACTTCTATGTTAAAATGTCTTCCGACATCTAATAAACTTTTACTTTTATGTTAATTTAAACTCTTACTTCTACTCACTAACTTCCTACAAAATATGGTCACTCTTTTGTTAATTTTAAAACTCCTCCAATCTACAAAACTCACCCAACGTTTTGTTTTTTTTTTTTTATTATGATATATTTGTTACTTCTGTCCCCCTTTTTTTCTATTCTTTTTTTTTTTTAAAAAATTCATTACTCTAATCTCACATTTTTATTTTCCCTAAACTCTTCTTTTTTATTAAAAAAAAAAAAAAAAAAGACTCCTACTATAAAACCAGTACTATAACTTCTATCCATCTTTATCATCCCAATATCCCCACTAAAAAACAGTTACTACTATGTAATTTCTCACGCTTTTATTTTTGATTTTCACTTTCTCAATCACGATCTCCTAATTATCACTAACCTCCACGTTTATTAGTCAGTTTTATATTTATCTTATATTTGTGAAGGCCAAGTTTCATTCTCATCAATCCCATGTTTCTTTTTCTCCAGTAAAATTTTTTTGACAATTTGTTCAATTTGTGCTTTTGAATGGTTATTTTTAAAAATTAAGCCAAACTTTAGCACTAATTGATGACTTCAATGGATTTGATGTTAGAGACACATTCTAGGTATGGAATTGAGATTGTCAAATGCAATCAAGACTCAAATCATTCGTTGAGCAAATAGTTATCTTCCAAAATTCTTGGTGATATTGATTTATGCATTTATGGGGAAAATAATTTTTTCATCAACCCTTAGGTTTTTTTTTTTTTTGGTGATTGGAAAAAATAGAAATCTCAAATTATAATAAATATAAATTATTAATTTTTACCCAACAAATAGAAGAAACTTTGAACAAGGTTATTGGGGTCAAAAAATATATGTCCTCTTAAATATATATATATATATATATATATATATATATATATATGGTAAGATGTTGAAGGGTGGGACGTGTGGTTAAATACAATATCTCTGGCCGCACGTACCACCACAATCAAAGATGGGAGGTTTGCCTTATTCAGCGAAAAAAAAAAAAAAAAAAAAGGTTCAAAGATGTAAGGAAAGCAACGTGGAAAGGGAAACAGTTAGTTGCACTTGCACCTAAAAATATGGGAATTGACATCACGAGTCAAAAGAAAAAAAAAAAAAAAAAATATATATATATATATATATATATATATATATATATATATATATATATATATATAAAAGCAAAATACCTATAAAACCCCACACCTCAAAAGAAGTGGAGTGGCTGCCAACTCCCTGAAAAGTTGAAATAAAGGGGCACGGCTTATCATGAAATTAAGAGTTATCATGAAATTAAGAGTTTGTTTGGATTGACTTTATTTTTTCTGAAATTGAAAACTGAAAATACTATAACAAAATAATTTTTAAATGTATGAATAGTATCATGGGACCTATTTTTAATATTTTTAAATATATGAACAGTGCATGCACTGTTCATGAATAGTAAATTTTGTCTATAAAGTCAACATAAGCGGCTTAAAAAAAAAAAAAAGAGAAATGCAGAAAATGCGGAATCCAAACCGTGCCTAGGAGTTGCGGAGGAAAAACTAAAGCAAACTGCTCCATGAACGGATCGATTATAAGAAAAAATAGGGGAAAACTGTTTCTCTATAAGAGCATTCTTATCAAGAATGACAAATGCTATAAATGCTAAAATTTAACATATAAAATGTTATAAATACTAAAAAGCATACTCCATCAATACTCTCAAATCTTATTTATTTTGCAATTCAACTACAGTGGGCTGCTATGTAACAACTACGGTGGACTGCTATGTATCAAAACACACACACACACACACACACCAAAAAAAAAAAAAAAAAACAAACAAACAAACAGACAAACACACAAACAAAAAAAACACAGAAAAAGAAAGAAAGAAGAGAGATACTAACAGAGATAAAGAGCGACAAGCGGAGGAGAAGCCCACAACATTAAGTTGGGATTTTATCAGTCCCTTTCTTCTCTAAATCTCTTTCTCTTCATCTTTTGATTCTTTTTCAAATCTGAATTTTTGTTTGGTAAAACAAATAGGGTTGGGTTTCATGAGGAGTTCCTAACTCCATGCATGAAGCTTTAGATACGAGTCCCCGACTCGTAAATCCTATTTGAACATTACCAAATAAAAATTCTTTCAAGCTTTGGTTCAACGTTTTCTCAACTGGAGTCCTTGACTCTACCATATTTTAATGGAGTCTTTTACTCTACCTAATTAATAGAGTCATTGACTCTATCATTTTAATGGAGTCCTTAACTCTACCAAATTTTAATGGAGTCCTTAACTCTACCCAATTAATGGAGTCATTGACTCCACCTTTCAATGGAATTCTTGATTCCCAAAATCATTTTAAATAAAGTGAGGATTCTAATTCCTTCACATTCTAACATGACTAATTTTTTGGGGATTCCTAATTTCTTAATCAGGATTGGAGTTAATAATTCACAAAATAAAATGACCATAAAAATTGATTGGAGGAAATTTTCCAATTCCTAATTCCTAAAACATGTTCATAAAAAAATAAAATTGCTTCAAAGGAGTTTTCTTTCCCTTAATTAAATTTGGGAACCTCAATCCAAATATTATTAAAATTCCTACAATGAAGCAAATGAAAGAAAAAGGGAAAATTGCTTGGAAATTAAACTTTAAAAAAGAGAATCCTTGATTCAATTTTCATAAAAATATGGTACTTGACTTATCGTTGAGATTAAAACCAATTATCTCACCCAAAAGTAAAATTAAGTTTATGTTTAATTAAATACAAAGCATTTGACTTAAATGTCCATCATTTAAATTGGGCAAAATCAATTTGAGGATTTTAAATTTAAAACCTCAAATTAAGAACTATGAATTGGATTGATCCCCGCCAAGGGTACATAAGCAACCTAAATAAATTATTAGGTACAGCCACAAATAAATAAAAACACATATCCCCTTAAACATGAAAATAAATAAACCCATATACAAAGACGACGTAATTGGAATCAAAGGGTTTTCCCTTGAAATAAGGGGTTGTAATTAAGACATACATTATCTTGAATGAGTACTACTCACATCAATAAAGCTCATATGCCAAAAGGCCTATAGGTAAAATTATGTTTGCTGAATTAGACATAAAATTTTTTGTTAAATATAATTTGACAACGTTTGTTAAACATAATTTGACAATGTTTGTTAAACATAATCTAACAATTATTGTTAAACATTGGTTAACAATTTTCGTCAACAGGATCGTTTCCTTTCCTCTAGCAAAATGTTCACAATAAATGTGATGGACCAAAGTAGACGTAACAGGACCAAAGTGGACTGAATATGATTGAAGTGGGCTGTATAGAATTTTTGAATATTTATCATTTTTATTGTATTTTTAAGGTTTATATTTCTAATTTTTAATATCTATTTTATTTTTATTTTTTAACTCAAAACTATAGAGTTTAACCCAAAATTTTCCAATCGTTTCCCTTTCCTCTGGCCAAAAATTAACTCTCTCTCACTTCTCTTCATTCATATGCTTCAATTTTGGTCTCAAATTCTCAATCATTCCAAGATTGACTTTTTCTTTTTGCTCACATATGGAAGTGTCATTTCTCTCACTACATTGCCACGAAATCCGATGAAACCCGTTCCACTAATCAACCACAACCAAATCAAACTTTCCCCCAACATTAAAATGCAAAATGAATTCCCAAAAAAAAATAAAAAACAAAAAATAAAATCAACACTTTATTAATTCTCGTGTATAGATGTGGGGCAGTACTTTTTTATTTTATTTTATTTTTAAATTTGAGGTCATTATTCAATTCACTTAGTGTGCTTCTCTGGGGTCAATAGCACTTCTAGCCATGGTTTTAAAAACCGATATGGTTAAAGAACTGAAAAATGGATTGGTTATTGATTTTTTGGTCCGACTAGAGTCCAACCAATGGTTCGACTAGTAACGTCATAAATATTTATTTTATAATTTTACAATTATAAAAAATAATAAATTTATGACTAATAATATTTAGTTTTAATATATATATATATATATATATATATATAAATTTAGTTTTCTTGTCTTGTACTTAGAAAATTAATCCACAACTTATATATAAGAAGTTATATCTATTCAATATCAAATTAACTCTAATAAAAAATGTATTAAATTAACAATAGATAATAACAAAGTTGTAGTAAGGTTGTTTTATTATTATATTTATATATTTGGTATTTATATAATTTGTTCGATTGTTTTTTTTTTTTTTTTTTTTTTGGTTTAAATCGGGTGTCATAGTTTTGTGGTTAGAGCATCAAGATCTTGGGAATGCAAATGCCAAATGTAATGAGAATTTGACATTTCAAGCCCCAAAGTGCTCAAAGATCGTGAATGCAAAACCTAAGTATTGCAAAATCTTTTGCAATCTCACTAAATCAAAAGTCCCTCACTCACTCTATCTCTCTATCTCCCATTCCTTGCAAAGTCCCTCTTTCTCTCGGTCCTCACTCTTTCTCTCATCTCACATCTCTCTTTCTTGTTCAAGGCTTGCACTGGAGCCGAGTTGGGTTTGTGGTTTGATCTAGGCATGGTGGTGGGTTGGGACCGGTTGATGGTGGGTTTGGATCGGTGTGGATCGGTGGACTAGGTTTGTTGGAGATGGCTACGATGGGTTTGACAAAGGTTTGAATTGGAGAGGGTGGGTTGTTGTGTTTGATTGTGGGTTGCTATGTTGTGCTTGGTCGGCAAGGTTTGGGTCATGCTTGGTCGGCGAGGTCTTGGTCGTGCTTGGTCGGCGAGGTCTAGGTTCTGGGTTTTGGTCGGCATGGGTCATGGCATGGGTTTTTTTATTATTTATTTTTTTTAATATGAGTTTTTGTTCCGGTGTGATTTTGGTGGGCAATGGGCGGTGGTGGCGTGGTGGGCATGGTAGAGGCGCGGTGGTGGTGATTGGGCGGTAGAGGCACACTGATAGAGGTTGAGGGAAGGTAGAGGAGAAAATTGGAAAAAAGAGAAAAGGAAAAGGTTATTTTATTGTGTAGATATATTATTTTAATGAGTAGAATAGGAAAATAAAAGTTGGGATGCTGGAGGTGGATGCTGGAGGTATTGTGAAATGGTATAGTATAATGATAAAGTGATTTTTTGGGATGGTAAAATAGAGTAGAATTGAAATTTCGAGATGCTGATGCTCTTATCTAGGATTAGCATGCAAATAACCCCACCAAATGAGCTGTAAAGTTAGTGGCGACCCCATGTTATGCTCGGGGTGTTCCAAGGAACACCTTGAACTGGAAAAAAAAATTATATATATTAATTAATTTTTTTTATTTGCTTATCCTTTAAAAACAAAATTAGGAACACCCTTAGTCAAAAATTTAGGAACACCCTCAATAAAAAAAAAAAAAAAAAATTATTTGTTCTACTTTCAAGCCAAAAAAAAATTGTAACAAAACAAGAGACAAGCCCACAGATTCTAAAAAAAAAGGCAACGAACGACAAGCCCAACATCAAGCACACGGCAAGCCCAACAAATGGTAGCAAACCCAAGAACCCACGGATTCTTAAAAAAAAAAAAAAAAAAAACTAACCTAATATACTGAAATTAGATCGGGCCTCAAATAGAACCCAAATTAAAAACTCTCCCTCTGTATCTATCTCTAAAAAAAGTTTGAAACTTTTCAAAAACCCAAATTGAAAAAGAAAGAAGCAAAAGAGTCTCTCTCTGTGTCACACTCACTCGGGAGTGGGAGCGGTGCCGCGAAGGCTAGCATTTTGGAGCTCGATTTTGGTGAGTTGTTGGTCGCGGTCCATCTCAATGATGAGTGGCACAGCCAGGATCAGGAAGGTGGTTCTCGCGATCCACACCACCTTGCCAGTGCTACGGAGGAGCTTCATGGACACGATGGTGGCTTCGAAGGCGGCGTGCTTAGCATGGATGAAGATGGACGTTGTGGCTGGCCTTGGGTCCACTCGCTTTTTCCCTTGAGATGACCAATGGAATGAACAGAGAAGGAGATTGCCAAATCTCACTAAGTGTTGGACCCCACGGTGGTCCACGAAGACAGAGTCACTCCTTTCTCTGATCTGTTGGAGGAGGAGTTGTACAGAGGTGTGACTCGGACTCTCTCTCTCTCTCTTTCTAAGACCGAACTGTGATGGTCATTTGTCAGTTGTTTTGCCTTTTGCTTAGTTTACTTTATAAATTTTTATTAAGTTTTGCCCTGTTTTTGGAGTTATCCGACGGTGTGTTTATTAATATTTGCCCTGTGTTGGTGTGGTGTTGGTGAGATAAATTAATTGTCTTTTAGTGTTGGTATTGTGTTTTTAGTGAGATACAATTAATCGACTTTATTTGATTGGTTTTAGTCTTGTGATTGGGGGCATGGGGCATTGGAATTGGGGATGGGGGCATAAGGTCGGGGTAAATGCAGATGCGTTTTTGGTTGTGTACTAGTGCAGCATTATACCTAATAAACAATTATTTAATTAATCAATAATTAATTAAAGGAAGCAACTAATAAACAATAATTATAATTTAATTAATCAATACATTATAAAAGACAAATAAATTAAATTATGTTACTATATTAGGCTAAACAACAATTAATAATTTTATAATTAATGAAATAACAATATAACAAATTATAGTTTATAAAAGACAAACAAATTAATAAAACAACTAAACAACAATAATTAATAATTTTATTAATATTTCAAATGAACTTATAGTTTATTGTTTATTCTTTTGCTAGAATTATGGTCAAGTATTTGATAAAAAAACCACGTACCCAAGATTCATCTCCTGTGCAAAATTCATCTTCATCTTCTAAGTGAATTCGTGTTGACTTTAAATTGGATATTCTTAAGGAATACCACGAAAATAATTCCTAGAGTCGCCACTGTGTAAAGTATCGTGGGTATTTAGGTCTGGGAAGTACAAAGAAAAAAATATTAATTAATAAATACACTCCCCCCATTAAATATTACACCTACCTCACAAACCCCACTAATTTAGACTTCAATTTTCTCCTTTTATTCTTAGGTCCGATCTGAACTCCGAAGTCTCCAAAGCCAAAACTGCTTCTTTGATGTTCCACAACCACTCTTAAGTTTATCTCGGTCTCTCTCGTTGCAGCAAAATTTAAGATAAAAAATTAGTAAGCTAAAGAATTTGAAAAAGCTAAACGATATCCACCTCAAGAAATATAATGAAGGATCACACTCTCTTTGTAAAACACATCACGGTTCTAAATTTTTTTTACCTATATTTCAATTTTTTTTCCTCTTTTTGTTGTGGCTATTGTTTAGAATGATAGTGTTTTGATCTATCATCAAACATTCCAATAGCCAGTTCAATCATACCATTTTCCAGTTTTTATGGTTGAATAGACTGGTTTTTGATTATTTTTGGTTTTTAGCTCTTTTCTGGTTATTTGTCATAACGGGACCGGATTAATGACCGGTTTTCGGTTAAACTGACCAGTTCGGTCCGTTTTTAAAACTATTCTTCTAGCATCCTAGTGAGTTGTTAAGGGTTTTTTTTTTTTTTACCGATTATTTTGTTGAAATTGAAAATTTATTACTGAAAGTAACGTAGATAAAGATAAAATTTAATTAAAATAGTATAGTATGTTCATAAATAGTACCAAAAAATGTATTGGGGCTTTTCATTTTTCATTGGTATTCAAAAAAATAAGTCGAACAAAAGAAAAATAATTTTCATTTAAGTTTAGTTGCTAAAGTAGTGTTTTGAGTTGTTAAAAACTAAATTTTTTAGATGTTTTATACTGAGGGTTTGTTTTAATACCGCTTATTTTGCTGAAACTAAAATTTATTGCTGAAAGTACCGTAAATAAAGATAAAAATTTGTTAAAATAGTACAATGGAGTCTATAAATAGTACCAAAAAGTACCGTGTGATATATAAATAGTAACAAAAATAAGCTAAAGTGAAATAATTTTCATTTATGTGGTATCCAAAAGTTTCCAATAATTTCTCTTTCCTCTAGCCAAAAGTTAACTCTCTTTCACTTCTCTTCATTATAAGCTTCAGTTTTGGTCTCAAATTCTCAATCATTCCAAGATTGACTTTTTTTTTTTGCTCACATTTGGAAGTGTCATTTCTCTCACTACGTTGCCACAGAATCCAATGAAACTCGTTCCACTAATCAACCACAACCAAATCAAACTCTCCCCCAACATTAAAATGCAAAATGAATTCCCAAAAAAAAAAAAAAAACTACAAAAAATACAAAATCAACATTTTATTAATTCTCATGTACAGATGTGGGGCAGTACTTTTTTATTTTATTTTATTTTAAAATTTGGGGTCATTATTCAATTCACTCAGTGTGCTTCTATGGGGTCATTAGCATTTCTAGCCATGGTTTTAAAAATCGGTACGGTCAAAGAACTGAAAAATGGACTGATTATCAATTTCTTGGTTCGACCAGAGTCGAACCGATGGTCTGATCGATAACGTCATAAATATTTATTTTATAATTTTACAATTATAAAGAATAATAAATTTATGACTAATAATATTTAGTTTTAATATAATATATATATATATATATATATATATATATATATATATATATATGAATTTAGTTTTCTTGTACTGTACTTAGAAAATTAATCTACAACTTATATAAGAAGTTATATCTATTCAAAATCAAATTAACTCTAACAAAAAAAGTATTAAATTAACAATAGATAATAACAAAGTTGTAGTGAGGTTGTTTTATTATTATATTTATATATTTGGTGTTTATATAATTTGTTCCACTATTTGGTTTTTTTTTTTTTTGGTTTAAATCAGGTGTCGTAGTGTTGTGGTTAGAGCATCGGTACTAGGGAATGCAAATGCCAAATGTAAGGAGAATTAGACATTTCAAGCTCCTAAGTGCTCGATGTCGGAATGCAAAACCCAAGTATTACAAATTTTTTTGCAATACCGCTACGATGCAATTCTACCTTTAGAATTGCAAAGTAGCACAATTCTAAAGCTAAATATTAGTTTTTATTCCATCGTTCTCTCTCTCTCTCCTTCGATCCTCTCTCCCTCACTCCCACTCTGTCTCTCCGTCTCCCACTCCTTGCAAAGTCCCACTTTCTCTCGATCCTCACTTTTTCTCTCATCTCACATCTCTCTTTCTTGTTCAAGGCTTGCATTGGAGTCAGGTTGGGTTCGTGGTTTGATTTGGGCATGGTGGTGGTTTGGGATCGGTTGATGGTGGGTTTGGATTGATGGGCTAGGTTTGCTAGAGATGGCTCGGATGGGTTTGGCAAAGGTTTGAATAGGAGAGGGTGGGTTGCTGTGTTTGATCGTGGGTTGTTATGTCATGCTTGGTCGGCGAGGTCCGGGTCGTGCTTGGTCGGCGAGGTCCGGGTTCCGCGTTTTGGTTAACGTGGGAAACAACATGGGTTTTTTTTTTTTTTTAATACAAGTTTTTGGTTCGATGGGATTTTGGTAGGTAGTGGGCGGTGGTGGCGTGGTGGGCATGGTGGAGGCGTAGTGGTGGTGACCGCGGTGGAGGTGCGGTGATAGAGGTTAAGGGAAGGTGGAGGAGAAAATTGGAAAAAAAAAGGAAAAATATATTTTATTGTGTAGATATATTGTTTTAATGAGTAGAATAGGAAAATAAAAGTTGGGATGTTAGAGGTATTGTAAAATGGTATAGTATAATGATAAAGTGGTTTTTTGAAATGGTAAAATAGAGTAGAATTAAAATTTCGATATGCTGATGCTCTTATCTAGGATTAGCATGCAAATAAGCCCACAATATAAGCTGTAAAGTATCGTGGGTATTTAGGTCTAGGAAGTACATAGAAAAAAATATATTAATTAATAAATACACTCCCCCCATTAAATATTACACCTACCTCACTAACCCCACTAATTTAGACTTGAATTTTCTCCTTTTATTCTTAAGTCCAATCTAACTCCGAAGTCTCCAGAGCCAAAACTGCTTCTTCGATGCTCCACAGCCACTCTTAAGTTTATCTCTCGGTCTCTCTCGTTGCAACAAAACTCTAGATAAAAAATCAGTAAGCTAAAGAAGTTGAAAAAGCTAAAGGATATCCACCTCAAGAAATATAATGAAGGATCACACTCTCTTTGTAAAACACATCACGGTTCTAAATTTTTTTTACCTATATTTCATATTCCTTTTTTTTTTTCCTCTTTTTGTTGTGGTTGTTTAAAATGACAGTGTTTTGATCTATCATCAAACATTCCAATAACCAGTTCAATCATACCATTTCAGTTTTATGGTTGAGCAGACTGGTTTTTGATTATTTTCGGTTTTTAGCTCTTTTAAGTTATTTGTCATAACAAGACCGAATTAATGGCCGGTTTCGGTTAAACTGACCGGTCAGGTCCGTTTTTCAAACTATACTTCTAGCATCCCGGTGAGTTGTTAGGGTTTTTTTTTTTTTTTTTTTTTTTTTTACCGATTATTTTGTTGAAATTGAAAATTTAACGTAGATAAAGATAAAAGTTAATTAAAATAGTACAGTATGTCCATGAATAGTACCAAAAAGTGCGGTGTGAGGCTATAAATAGTAGTAAAAATAAGTTGAATAGTGAAATAATTTTCATTTTTCATTGATATTTAGCAAAAATAAGCTAAACCGTAAAATAATTTTCATTTAAGTTTAGTTGCTAAAGTAGTGTTTTGAGTTGTTAAAAACTAAATTTTTTAGATGCTTTATACTGAGGGTTTTTTTAATACCGCTTATTTTACTGAAACTAAAATTTATTATTGAAAGTACGGTAGATAAAGATAAAAATTAGTTAAAATAGTACAATGGAGTTTATAAATAGTACCAAAAAGTACCGTGTGATATATAAATAATAACAAAAATAATCAGAAGTGAAATAATTTTCATTTATGTGGTATCCGAACGGAGGCTCAATGCCCTAAATATATTTAAAACAATCATTTAGCTAAAATAGAAAACACTTACGGTCTGTTTAAATATTACTTATTACTAAAAATTGAAATTTTATTACTAAAAATATTATAGTAAAATAATTTTTAAAAATATAAATACAATCATAAGACCCAATTTTGAAATTATATATATGTCCGATTCTATATATATGTGGGTCCTATATCCAAGAAAACGTAAACGCAGACGAAAAAAAAAAAAAAAAAAAAAAAAAATTTTGTTTTTATTTTTACTACTTTCTTTTGAAAAAGGAAGTACCGTACAACAAAGCGACAAACCAATTACCACCTACATGAAAATGTTGAATTATTGTTGAAGCAAGAAGAGTAGAGAAGCCACACTTCTGGCTCTCTCTGTTTCAAGTTTCAAAGTTTCAATAACTCTCAAATGTTTATTTTTACTACTTTCTTTTGAAAAAGGAAGTACCGTACAACAAAGCGACAAACCAATTACCACCTACATGAAAATGTTGAATTATTGTTGAAGCAAGAAGAGTAGAGAAGCCACACTTCTGGCTCTCTCTGTTTCAAGTTTCAAAGTTTCAATAACTCTCAAATTTCAAGAAATGTCTATTGAAACGCCACTGCTATTAGACACTGCTACAAATGCCGTTGACTCCAAAGGTCGGCGAGTCCTCAGATCCAACTCCGGAGGTTGGAGGTCCGCATGTTTCATGATAGGTAAGAAATTAAGTTTCACCTAAATCAATTCAAAAAAGTGAAAGATCTTAAATGACCCTTTTGTGTTTTTGGGCATAAAAATGGTATTTATGTACGAATATGATGGTTTATATTAGGTGTGGAAGTGGCTGAGAGGTTTGCATATTATGGGATTAGCTGCAACCTCATCATGTACTTGACTGAGCAGCTGGGGCAGTCAACGGCCACTGCGGCCGAGAACGTCAACACTTGGTTGGGTATGGCGTCGTTGTTTCCGCTTTTAGGAGCATTCGTAGCTGATTCTTATCTGGGGCGCTACCGCACCATTATTATTGCTTCTTGCATATACATTCTGGTGTGTATCTCTCTCTCTCTCTCTCTCTCTCTCTCTGCCCATAAATTCCATTTAAGCATCACTTGCCAAAAGTGGGAGAAAAGTCAAATATCAATTTCATAGCAGAAAAACTAGCAGGAGAAAAGTCAAATATCAATTTCATAGCAGAAAAACTAGCAAGTTGCAAAGATCTCATAACAGCACAATTGCATAGGCACTTGTTTTCCAAATAACTCTGTAGCTTAACCCTCAGGCAACCATTATTGTCCTGGTCTTAACTTTTCTACAAAGGCTGTGTAAGGAGGACACGGCTTCTATCCTGTGCATTAGTGCACTGAATATCTTGAGATATAAACACATGTTTGCATCCTATCATGTCCATTTTCATGGAAACAAAAAGCCTTTCAAACAACACACGGTTTTATGACAAGAGAGCATCGGCTTTCAGAACCAAATCTTCCCAAACCAAACATTAATGTTTCAGCTTTATATTTTAAACTTCGGCGTTTGTTTTTTTACACAGGGATTAGGCTTGCTGACTTTGTCAGCTATGCTTACTTCTATCAGTACTTCTAATAACATGGGCATGAACAAAGTTACGTTAGGTTCTTCTGAGCTCCAAGTGATTTTATTCTTCATCTCTCTATATCTAGTAGCAGTTGCGCAAGGTGGACACAAGCCTTGCATTCAAGCTTTTGGAGCCGACCAATTTGATGTAGAAGATCCAGTAGAATGCCGAGCCAAAAGCTCATTCTTCAATTGGTGGTATTTTGGACTATGTTCAGGTTCTTCTGTGGCAACGTTGATCATAAGCTATGTACAAGAAAACCTTAGTTGGGGTGTAGGATTTGGAATCCCCTGTGTTGTGATGGTCATTGCTTTAGGTCTCTTCTTGCTTGGTACTAGAACTTATCGATATAGTATCAAAGAGTTGAAAAGCCCTTTTGTGAGAATTGGTCGGGTGTTTGTTACCGCAATTAAGAATTGGCGGGCTAAACCATCAGAAATAGCTATTGAAGAGGAAGCTTGCAGAACCTTGCCACAACATAACTTTGAACAATTCAAGTAAGAGAGCAATATTCAGTTTTATTTTAAAGACTTACTACCTCTTTAATATGGTATTCTTGTCCCAGAAAATATAAAACAGAAACTTTATAAAAGGGTTCAGGAAGTTAAATTGTTGAACAGATAATACTCGGAGGAGACAATTAAAACCTTAATATAACATATAATAAACAGATTTAATCAAAAGCTTATTTGTAGGTTTCAACTAGACATGGTAAAATTGGACTTGGATTTAATAAGCTATGCGAACCTAAAAGAAAAAGATATGAGTACAACTAAGGCATTTGTGCCCGTAAAAAAATGGGTTGACCCAAATCTGATCGGCTGAAATGCCTATCCGGGTCAACCTGCAAGTTACATGGGTCAACTCTTTTTTATTTTCAAAGGAAAAACTTTTGATCTTGTGTATAAATGTTTTTGTACCTTCACTTCTTGTTATTTTTTCTTTACTTCCTTTCTGTTTTAAGTTGTTTTCTTGTCAGGGAGACTTATATATTCTTTCTAAACATAGTGGAGCCTTGAAGACTTCAGTTTAGTGAACCTTAGAACTATATAAACTTAAAATTTTGTGTATTATTTTAATTTTTACTTATGAGTCTTTTCGTTATTTGTTTACTTATTTCTATTGAAAAGAAGAAGAAGACAATGACAATTTGATCAAATTTCATTTTTACTTATTATTATTGTTATTGTTATTATTATTTGCATGTGAAAAAAATAGGTCAAACTAGATTGACTTGACCCTAAAAGAATGGATAAGGGTTATAAGTTTTGCAATCCATTTAGTACAACCCATTGTTGACTTGAACCCAATCTTACCTAAACCCGACAACGTCGAACTTTAACCCAATCAACTTGACCAGTTTGCAAGAGATAGTTTGCTACTTATACCATTAATTTTACCTATGCTCCATTGAATTAGCTTGGGACTTGTATAGTTTTCTAGAACACTACCAGTACTTTGATTATATTACTAATAAAAAAAAACATTCATACCACATTTTTCCCAACTAATGAACAAGTCTTGCTCTTCGTTCAGTCGAAACAATTTTGGATTACTTAACTAAAACAAATTTTAATTCCATTTTTAGATCTAATCTCCTTTTACATATTGATTTGGATACACTAATGTGACAGGTTACTTAACAAAGCATTGCAATGCAAGGTATGCACTGTCAGTGAGGTTGAAGAAGCAAAGGCAGTTCTTAGGCTTGTTCCAATTTGGGTTACAAGCTTAGGTTATGCTATTGTGTTTGCTCAAACCTCAACCTTCTTTACAAAGCAAGGGGCTACCCTTGATAGAACAATTTTTCCTGTCTTTAAGATACCAGCAGCTTCACTACAATTCTTTATCAGCCTGGCCATTGTTCTTTTCATTCCTGTATATGATCGCATTTTTGTTCCTATAGCAAGAGCTATCACCACTAAACCCTTTGGAATCACAAAGCTACAGAGAATTGGAATTGGGATGCTTTTATCTGTCATCTGCATGGTAGTTGCAGCTTTAATTGAAATAAAAAGGCTCAAAACTGCTAAAGAATATGGGTTGGTTGATATGCCAGATTTGACTATTCCAATGAGTGTGTGGTGGCTTCTTCCTCAATATGTTTTGTCAGGAATTGCTGAAGTTTTCACCGTGGTTGGGCTACAAGAATTCTTCTATGATCAGGTCCCAATTGAATTAAGAAGTGTGGGTCTCGCCCTCTATCTCAGTATTTTTGGGGTCGGGAATTTTTTAAGCAGCTTTCTTGTCTCTATCATTGAGGAGGCGACTGGTGGGGATGGCAAAGATAGCTGGTTAGCTGATAATCTTAATCAGGCACATCTTGACTATTTTTATTGGCTACTTGCTGGACTTAGTGCAGTTGTATTTGCTGCCTACTTGTATTTTGCAAAATCTTATATTTATAATAGGCCAAAATACAATTTAAATTCAGCCACTTTGTTGTAAGTAAATTTTTGTATAGAGCCTTGTAGCTTAGCTAGTTGACATATTCTGGTGTGCTCAACCCAGTATTCAAATGTTTTATCCTAAGAAAAAAATTTTGACCCATAGGGGAAAAGAGCCTATAAGTCCGTAAGAGCATCTCTAGCAGAATCATCAAATTTTTGTACCATTTAGAGAATAAACAGTGATTTTTACCTTTATTTACTTACTTTTTCAAATACACTTTCCAATAGACTATCTATCTCATTTAAATATTATTTCTTCATTTATTATTTATTCTTTTTTTAACAACTACACATCTTTCAACATTTTTTTATTCAACACCTAATTATTATAATAGAAAAAAAGGATTTGAAGAATGAACAGTAGCTCATTAATGAGCTACTGTTCATTAGCCAAAAAAAAATTTCATGTATAAAGAGACCATTGGAGCAGCATTTTCTGGTTATACTCTCTAATATAGATAGTATTTTGTGTTTGCTGATACTATTGGAGATGCTCTATAAGTGAAAAAGAAGAGAGCATAAGGATGCATCAAAACTTTTTTTTTTTTTTGGGGGTGGGGGGGAGGGTGCATGGGTGGGAGCTCAAAGCAGCCTATAGACATCCTATAAAGGAGCCTTTGACCCCTACAAAAGAAGAATAATAATTAAATTAAGGGTAAATTATATGTTTGGTCCTTAACTTTTGCACCATGTATCAATTTAGTCCCTAACATTTTAAATGTGTCAATTAAGTCTCTAACTTTTTTGTGTTGTGTCAAAATAATCCCTACCATTAAGTTATAAATGGAAAATACTAACTTGGTTAACGGTTCAAATAAAAAATTATTCTAATGTCACCTAGGTTGCCTTGTGAATTGTCACGTATCCTAAATAATAATAAATAAATAAATAAAAAAACCAATCCACGTATATTCAACGCATATCTTCAATCTCATTTTCTCTTGGTACTTTTTCATTTTTTTAAAATCAAATTAATCTAGAAACAATCACTTAAAAAATATTCAAAATAAAAAAAATCAAACTCCAGCCACCAAGAAAAAATCTCATTATCTTGACATCTAAATAAAAGCCAAGAACCTAAAACAGGCCATTTGATTTTTTTTTTTTCAAAGTAAGAGAATAGTCCCTAACAGTAAAATATGCTATAATATACTAGTATAATTCAATCTTAATGACGAAAAAAAAAAAAAAAAAAGCTCTGCTAATTTTGAGTTCATCAAAAAATAAAAATATAAGCTTTGACGTCTAAAGTTTGAACACATTGCCCACTACAGTAGAGATTTCAGCTTGTTAGGACATGTGTTTCACTTGTTAAGAATATATGTCATGATTTTATGTAATTGGCTTATCCTTTGACAAAATGCACTTTACTTGTAATTGGGTAGATCAAGAAACCTTGTTTCAAGATCAAGTATTGAAGCTTTCAAGTCTGTTCAAGAAAACAAGTTCAGAGTGCAAAATCATTAAATCTTGACAACTGGTCGACAAATGCATCTATCGAGCTTAAGGAAGTCGTTTCTACATTCGGCGTTCTCGGCAATACTTCGACACTTGCTATTTGTTGAGGTTTAATATTTTCAGAAATTCAATATGATTTTCTTGGAATTCGTGAATATGTCTTTGGGCCTTCTTTTCTCCTAAACCTAGACATATAAAAGGATCGGTTTAAGGGTTGTCAAAGTGTTCACAAGTTGCACAAGCATTGAGCAAACTCTGTTCAAGCAAATTGTGACCGGAGACGAAGTTCTTGCCCTAATTCATCTCTTTCTCTTGAAGAAGTTGCTGTATATGTGCACCGTAGGGTTTTGTGACCAAGCATCTTCTTGATCCTCATCGTGTGGATGAATTGAAGAACTTTATAACCAACAATCTTCTTAGTTGGTGATTGAAGTCGCGTCTTTGAATCCGCGCAATTGGTTAGTCACGTACTGGGAGTCGAGCATCCGAAAGGGGAACTCACTCTGACGAACAAGTCCAATTGGGTATTGGGATAAGGGTTCAACTGTAGGTTGGTAAGGTACTAGGATTCCTTTACTTGTAACCACTTGTTGTGATAATAGTGAAGTTTCGGGAGTGGTGACCTGAAAATCACCCGGTGGGGTTTTTGCTGTTAGGTTTTCCCCATTCGTAAACAAATCACCGTGTTATTTATTTTTCGCTGCATATTTAATTTATTGGTGATTTGTTTGTGCTATCACACGTTTGCATGATAAATTGATTAATTAATAACTTGGCTAATTAATTAATTAATTTCTATCACAAGGGGTCATTCGGTTTGTGGCCTATCAAGTGGTATCAGAGCGGACACACTCTGATTAGGGTTTAATCTTTGTTGTGTTGATCCATTGACCCTTGTTTGTTATGGATAGAGGACAGTTTTTAATCATACCTCCTTTATTTGATGGCACTAACTATGCATACTGGAAAGTACGGATGAGAGCTTTCTTGCGGTCTTTAGATGAGAAAGTGTGGCAAGTTATGGAGTTAGGGTGGACTAAGCCTCGAAAGCACTAGCCAACCGGGATGATGCCAAGATTAAGGTGGCAAACTTCAAAAGTAGAGCTTTGAATGCATTGTTCAATCTTGTCACCAATGAGGAGTTCAAGAAGATATCGTCCATTGAAACCGCCAAGGAGGCTTGGACCATTCTCTAGACAACCTATGAGGGTACTAAAGTCATCAAAGACTTAAAACTTCAGATGCTCATTACAAGCTTTGAAGAAATAAAGATGGAGGACGATGAGTCTTTCGATGAGTTCTATGCCAAGCTAAAGGACATAGTGAACTCAGCCTTTAATCTTGGGAAACCATTCCCGAACCTAAGATTGTGAGGAAAGTGCTCAGATCTCTACCCGAGAAATTTCACACCAAGATTACAGCAATAGAGGAATCAAAGGATATTGACAAGATTCCTCTGACGGAGTTGGTTAGAAACTTGCAGACCTACGAGCTAGGGTTGATAAGAATAGGCAAGTCGAGTAAAAGCAAAAGTGTGGCAATCAAGGCCAAGAGTAGTAAAACAGATGAATCTTCTGATGATGAAGATTCCAAGATGAAGTTCTACATCACCAGGCAGTTCAAGAAGTTCATGAAGAATGCCTATGGAAAGGGTTTCCACAAGTACCACACGCAATCCAGTTCTTCTCAATTTAAAGGCCAAGACAAAGGGAAGAAGGATGCTAAGGAAGATGGTCGCATACACTCGTTCCCTCGGGACCTAAGTGCTTTGGGTGTCAAGGCTTGAGTCATATGAAGCATGAGTGTCCTACATACCTCAAGAGCATTGGGAAGAGCAAGGCACTTGTTGTTACCTTGAGCGACACTGACCTTGAGGACGATTCCGAAAATGAGGATGACAGAATCTTAGATGCCTTCACGGCCACGGTCAATCCTATTAATGGGATTGCTCAAGATGTGTTTGAAGAAGAGGAACTGGTGGAATCTAAGTTTGAGAAGATGGATGACCAAGATGACATCCATATAGCCTATGAGAAGCTATATAAGGTCTCCGAAAAGCATGAAAAATTATATCGGCTAACCACCAAGAAGCTCGGTGATGTAGAACTTGACTGTGAGGAGCTTTCCACAAAGTTTGATGAGGCTAATCGGACTATTGGAGCATTGAAATTCAAGAACAATTTCTTGGGTGAGAAGACCAAGAAGCTTGAAGTGGAGTTGCTTCAAGTTAGAGCTCAATTGGAGAGGACTTCAAGCGCAAAGCTAGATGAGATGCTAAGCATTCAGAAATCTACTTGAGATCGAATAGGTTTAGGGTATGGTCTTTCTTCCTCTAATACTGCTTCTTCTAGTACTATTGTTTTTGTTCCTCCTACTAATAATGTTAAAACCGAGAACAATGAGATTAAAACTGAATTAGCTAGTGAGAACTTAGACAAGGGTAAATTTATCTTAGGAGCACACCCTAAGCTTGAGAAGAAAGATGTTAAAAATCCTAGGGCTAAGAAGGCTAACACTCAAAAGCCTAAACAAAAGAAGCAGCATCTCTGTCATCATTGTGGAGCTGCCAATCATACTCGACCAAATTGCTACAAGTGGCTTGCCACTCAACAGAGCAACGACTTGATAGCATCCGGGAACTAGAATCAACTTCAATCCTCTCTCGCTCCCCCTTGGTGATCTTCTCAAAGCCCTCATTTTCCTTTCAAACTTGAACGGTTTTAATTCTTCCCCTTCACCGTCGGTTCAAGGATTGCTAGACGGAAAGGTTCTTCCAAGGTGTGGAAGGAAAAGGGCTCCAAGTGATTCTATCACTTTTCTCTCTCTTTTCTTGTTTGTATATGTGCATTACTTATTTGTTTTACTTTCATGTTTGAGTCAGTCTAGTTTTTATGCTTTGTTTTTTTTTTAATATGTTTTTGTTTGGTTATTTTTTAGTTTTTGCATTGTTTTTGTTTGTCTTTATAAAAATAAAAAAAAAATGAAAAATCAGAAAAATATAAAACACAGTGTGTTTTGTACATTGGTACTCGTGTACCTTAGATGGCCATTGAAACAAAGTCTCTAAACTTTGTATCATTTTGTAGCTTAGATGAGCATCTCTATGCATAACTAAGCAAGTGAGTTTTGTGGCTCATGTTTGTGATGAGTACGATTAAGTTGTCTCTTAAACTTAACATGCATATCACTCTTTTTGACGGGAAGGACTAAAAAATCCTGAGAGAAAGGCATAAATAACCATCTCACCACCGTTGCTCACCAATCATAATAAGATACCTATATACTTTGGCATAGCAAAAGTGCAGTGTCAATGACATTTGTGTGCCTAGGCATAGCAAAATTTGAATGTCAATTATCATTGGGTATTTCTTTTCTCTCTATAATAAGCACATGCATGATATGTTTAAAAGAAAAATATGCAAAGAAAATTAAAAGCAAAAATATCAAAAATGCTTTAAATATGATTGCAAGCATATATTCTAGGAGATGTGGGAGTTATAGGATGTACCTCAAAGGTGATACTCCCCATCAAGCGATTATGATTGTATGTGAGTTAAAGTGATTTTCTCATATCTCAAATCGTCATAACATGTATACACTTATGCAATCTTGCGATGTTTTTCACACACAACACATAATATTCTTTGCTATTCTTGATACATGTGCAGGTACAATGTAATTTGGCTATCACGAGGTTTTACATGTATTAATGTATGCTCACTAAACTGTCTAGACTTGTTTTTGAAATATAAAATTGGTTAGACTTGTTTAATGTATGTGTGTGTGATTGTAGAGATCCATGTGCTTAAATTTTCATTTGAGAGATGATTTTAAGAGCTTAATATGTTGATTGGATCGTTGGTTGAGTTGCATGTTGGATTGCATTCATGTTTGTGTTTTTCACATCTCGAAAAACTACTCTTAAAAGCTGGCTCGACACCTCCTCGATACCTCCTCAATAGTTGGCTAGCAGTCGAGCTTCCTTATGCTTTTTCTAATCGCAATCTCGCTTGCACCTCGATGCCTGGTGGATCTATCGAGATTGGGTCAGTATGCTCAATAGCTTCTCGATACCCGGTGGATCGATCAAGCTTTTGTTCTAAAACCTGGTGTGCTAATCCTCGATACCTCCTCGACACCTCACCAAACGTGTATTTTCTTGACACCTCCTCGACGGATCCCTCGATACCTTTATCTCACAAGAATTACCGGCTTTTCTATATAAACCCCTTACGTGATCCGGTCCTCATTTCATTCGATCTCTCTCTCAACACTTCTCTGTTTCTCTCCCTAAAACTCTCCAATCTCACTCCTATCTCGGTTCTCAAGGATTTTCCAAGGTTTTTCAAGTTATTCTTCACTTGGTAAGCTTCTAATCCTTTCTCATTCATGCATTTCATGTTTTGAAACCTAGGATTTGGGGTTTTTGAAAATTTTTGGGGTTTCTCAAAATTGATGAGATTTCCTTGAAATTTTGGGTTGGGTTTTCACTTAAATGTGTTTAGAACCTCATACATTGCATCACATTAGCATTATAATGGTCTTGCCATGCATTTAGATGTGTGCTATATGATTGTGTGCTGGTAAGTTTGGATTGGGCTGAGCCCATGATGCTAGTACTTTTGAATGTTACATGTTCATGCATTTCCCATGCATACGTACTTCCTTTCAATATATTTGATATATATGAATGCGTTTAGGACTTTTCTGATTGTCTTTCTTTTTCTCTCTCTCTTGTTTTTACCTTAGTCGTGTCTATGGCACATATGCGTAAATCCACTCCAGCTCGGAACCCTCTTCGTTCCAGTGCTTCTTCTTCATCTGATCCCACCTTATCTTATATCTAGTTCCGTGATGATGATGCCTTTAAGTCATTTTTGGAGAACTTCTCTAGATGAGGCATTCATTCAGAACGCCGAGTTATCTTGTCGGATATTGTCGACACCGACCTTCCCTCTCTCATTCACGGTAGGGGATGGGAGTCACTATGTGACGCCCTAGTCACCTGTCCTCTCGTGCTGATCCAGGAGTTCTACTCCAACATGCACGGGATTGATCGATCAGTACCTCTTTTCTTCACTTGCGTTTGAGGTACGCGCATTCTGTCACACACCGCATTGGTTGCGGATGTGCTTGAGGTTCCTAGGATAGAGTTTCCCGACTATCCCGATTGTGAGCATCTAAAGACTGTGTCCAGGGGCGAGCTCATGTCTACTTTTTGTGAGCGCCCTACTTCTTGGGGTGAGCATCTTTTTACACCATGTCGACCTTTTGCTAAAGGTCCTAGGTTCATGAACATGGTGTTGACTTTTGTTTTGCATCCCCTCTCTCACTATAACTCCATCACAGAACCTTGTGCTCGGTTTTTATTATCACTTCTTGAGCATCTTATCATAGACTTCTCTTCTCATTTCATTTTGTCTATTATAGATGTTTATCTAGATTCAATGACCCGTGATAAGCTCATCTTTCCTTCTGCTATCATAAGGATTCTACGCCATTTTTCTGTTCCTTTTCCCTCATCCGACCATATCATCGTCATGTGTGCCATAGATTACGCTACCGTTAAACGTAGCAAGGCCTAGCTTCGGGTCACGATGTCGATTCAGCAGCTCCTTCCTCTCGTTCCGCTCCATCCCGTTCGGCTCCATCGACATCGGCTCCTCCTTCCTCTTCGAGCGATGTGTCTCTAGGAGATATTATGGCGTAGTTGCAGCACATGGATGCTCGCCTTGATACACTCTCTATGGAGTTGTATCAGGTGAACGTTCGTGTCGGTCGTATTGCTCGGCGACAAGCGTCTATGGGTGGCTTTGTTCCCGAGGCTACTCCTTCACACCCTTCTCCTATGGCTTCTGCTTCCGAGGATGAGGATGATGATGATGGTGATGACGATGATGCTTCAGATGATGATGATGAAGATGCTAGCTCTGCCAATGAGATGTCTACTTGACACTTTTACCTTTTGTCATTCGTGACAAAAAGGGGGAGTAGTTTTGGTATGAGAGTAGTCCATCTTAAGGGGAGAGTTAGTATAGGATCATTTTGTTAGGGGGAGTGTTGATACATTTTTGAGGGATGTAGTGAGGACAATATGTATCTTTTCTTTTCTTTTTTTTGATACATTACTTTTGTACATGAGGTCGTGTAACCATTTCCGGACATACATTGTACTTATCTCTTTACTTATATTGATGTATGTTTTTTCTTTCACCTACTCCTTCATGTGTTGGTTCTTTTTGCTCTTTATACACATGTTTCTTATACTTGTATGCAATCTATTATTTCTGTTTCACACAAAGATGCCTTGATGAGTTTTGTTTAAAAATGTTTGAAAATACAAAGTTGTCAAAGTCTACTTGCCATAAACTCTCTTCTTGCAAAGTTTTTCAAGAGTTTGTGTTAGGATAGATTTTATTCTATTCAACAAATGAATATGAGTTGAGTGATTTATGACTTCTCTTATATGTTCATTTGTTTATTGTGGTTTTGTCACGGATTGCCAAAGGGGGAAATTGTTAGGACATATGTGTTTCACTTATTAAGAACAAATGTCATGATTTTATGTAATTGGCTTATCCTTTGACAAAGCGCACTTTACTTGTAATTAGGTAGATTTAGGATGTTTTAAATACTTCAAGAAACCTTGTTTCAAGATCAAGTATTGAAGCTTTCAAGTCTGTTCAAGAAAACAAGTTCAGAGTGCAAAATCATTAAATCTCGACAATTGGTCGACAGTTGCATCTATCGAGCTTAAGGAAGTCATTTCTACATTCGGTGTTCTCGATGACTACTGACAAATGCTCGACACCTGCTATCTGTCGAGGTTTAATATTTTCAAAATTTCAATATGATTTTCCTGGGATCCGTGAATATGTCTTTGGGTCTTCTTTTCTTCTAAACCTAGACATATAAAAGGATCGGTTTAAGGGCCGTCAAAGTGTTCACAAGTTGCACAAGCATTGAGCAAACTCTGTTCAAGCAAATTGTGACCGGAGACGAAGTTCTTGCCCTATTTAATCTCTTTCTCTTGAAGAAGTTGCTGTGATGTGCACCATAGGGTTTTGTGACCAAGTATCTTCTTGATTTTCATTGTGTGGATGAACTCAAGAACTTTGCAACCAACAACCTTCTTAGTTAGTGATTGAAGTCGCGTACTGGGATCCGCGTAATTGGTTAGTCACGTACTGGGAGTCGTGCATCCGAAAGGAGAATTGTCACTACAAAACAAGTTCAATTGGGTATTAGGGTAAGGGTTCAACTATGGGTTGGTAAGGTACTAGGATTCCTTTACTTGCAATCGCTTGTTGTGATAATAATGGAGTTTCGGGAGTGGTGACCTGAAAATCACCCGGTAGGGTTTTTGCTTTTAGGTTTTCCCTATTCGTAAACAAATCACCGTGTTATTTATTTTCCGCTGCATATTTAGTTTATTGGTGATTTGTTTGTACTTTGCATGATAAATTGATTAATTAATAACTTGACTAATTAATTAATTAATTAATTTCTATCACAAGGGGTCATTCAGTTTATGGCCTATCACATCTTCATTCATATTAGATGGGAATATAAAAGGGTAAACACTTTAAGTCTTCTGTGAGAAAGGATTTTTGTTATCGTCAAAGTCAACATAACAGATCTTCAGTCGAGGGAGCACTTCATGCTAAGGTAGTTGAGGAAGAGGTGGATCTCGTTGATGGAGATGAGGCCATTCTAAATTGGGTCGTACAGCTGAAAGGCATTGAAGAGCTTGGAGGCTCCATTGTCTCTGTAACTAGCAGTTTAGGAGGCGATTCAACTTCTCCCCAGTGAAGGTAGTAGTTTCTCTCCTCTCTGGCAAGGTTTCACAAAAACAACAATGCAAAGAGAAGTGTTAGTGCTTCTGGTTTGTTTGGCTTCTGTATAAATGCCAAGAAATTGAGATGTTTTCTTGGTGGCTGGGGCTTTAATTTTTGGTTGAGTTTCTTTTTGCAAGTGTTGGTTTTCAAAGACACTGCAGCGACAACTTATTAACATTTTCTCTCCGCTGCCCTTGGACAAAAACCAGTCCATAATAAAATTTTCTATTGAGGATATTCTTTACTATCAAAATTTTTACTAAAGCTGAAGTCTTGCACAAGAAAAATTTAAAGGAAACATTTGGATTCCACTCAAACATAGCTCCAAAAGATGCTCTGGAATCCCTACAAACTTTATTTTTTATTTTTTTATTTCATTAAATTCCAAACCATTTCATCCCCTCCTACAAGATACACATTAACTGAATCCAACAGTTAAGGTCATGGAATTGTAGAAGGGTTTAGAGCTTGTATTTTGAACATAATAGCAGAGTTTATAGGAAAGAAGCCTAATGAATTGTGTGGAAACAAGTCACAGAAATTTTCAGGAAAGCAACACAGGTTTTAAGATAGGGTGGTTTAAGGGGTTCATCAGAAGTTAAGGCACAAATTATATGGGCTACTTCAGCAAATAAGATGTAGGTTTGTTGTAAATATTAAAAGAGGTTTGATGAGGTAAATCTTTGAGCAATACCTATAAACCATATCGATCAACTGTAACAAAGTAAAAAGAGGAGAGAGATAGAGAGAGAGGATGCATCAAAACCTTTTGTTATTATTTATAGAACATTTAGTACAACTTTAGTGGCCTGGAGATATAGAGAAGAACCTTTAAGAAAGAAAAATTTACAGCATCTGGAACGTTCAAGAAAGAAGGAGAGAGAGAGAGAGAGAGGTGGGAAGCAGGCAACCTATAGCAGACATCCTATCGAAGAGCCTTTGACCCAAAAAAAAAAAAAAAAAAAAAAAAAACTTCAACTTCTCAACTTCATCAAAAGTGCAGTTATTTCTTTAAACTCCTTGAAAACATAGCTCCAAAGGTTCTTTCAAATCCCTACAATAAGATTGGAAATCAAAATTTCTGTACTTCATTAAATTCCAAACCATTTCATCATTTCCTACAAGATACACATTCACCGAATCCAGCAGTTAAGAAAAGACACTAACTCTAGCACCCCCAACTCTACTCTGCTCCTAAAAATCATTGCCTATGATGAAGAAGCCAATGCAACAAAATAAGAAGCCAATGTTGTAATCTTACCCAAACTATCTCAAAGAAGTTTGGATACAATCTTAGTGGGACCTCTCCAAAACAAGGTACGTGATTTAAAAAACACACAAAAATAAATTATCCATGTCATCTAGCATCAAAAAATATAAAATCCTTCAATATCAAAAAAAAAAAAAAAAAAAAAAAAAAAAAAAAAAAAAAAAAACTAAAACTATGATATGATCATCTAACTCAAGCTTTTCCAAAAAGTCATTGTGCAAAACATCTCACTGTACTCTCACTCTTGACAATCTTCCACTACGCTAGTCCCTATCTTCCTTATATTTTAGCCTAGAATACAGCTCCAACATCAATCTTGCTTGAATACTTAACACCATTATGCCTCTAATCTAATTTTAATATAATATATAAAGGCAGATGTTGAGAGAATGTTAAATGCCGAACACCCTTATTTGTCTCATATTATGCCGAGGGACATAGCTAATTTTGCAGATTTTTTTATTTTTTATAGTAAATTAATAATTGATTGTTCCAACTTGGGATGACATGTCTTCTTTTAAATTGAAGACAGGAGAGCTCTAATCTAGCTCTTTGCAACACTACCAGAGGAACCCACAAGCAAAGAAGGATTACAGTGGCCAAATATTGTTTGAGTATGTGCATAACAAAACAACCATCCACATACAAATATCAAATACTAATATATATTAGAGCCACAAAAGGATAATGTAAACCTAGGGTTGAAATTAAGCTTTTAGCAATACAATCATACCTTCTACTAAAGGAAAAGGAATACCACTAATGACTAGTAAGACACCAAGTTTGCTCCATCAAGTAAAACAAGGCTCTCCATGAAAGTAGCTACATATGAAGGATATTGGATATCAGGATCCTTCTTCTCCTATAGAGTTTCAATGTCAATTAAAAGAAACTTATTTTGGAAGAGGCCATCACCCCTAAAATCCAAAAGTGAACCACACTCAAGAAAGGTGATAGGCCAAGAATGTATTGGCCCCTTGTGATGAATAAATCAATTAATTAGCCAAGTTAATTAATTAATTCAATTTGCATGCAATAAATGTGGTAGCACAAATAAATCACCAAATAACTAAATGCAGCGGAAAAATAAATTGACACGGTGATTTGTTTACGAATGGGGAAAACCTACACGGCAAAAACTCCACCAAGTGATTTTAAGGTCATCATTCCCGAGAATTTACTATTATCACAACAAGCGTTTACAAGTAAAGGAATCCTAATACCTTATACCAATCTACATTTGAACCTTTACCCTAATACCCAATTGGACTTGTTCTGTAGTGACAATCTCTCTTTGTAATGCACGGCTCCCAGTATGTGACTAACCAATTTGATGTGCGGATCCTAATACGCAGCTTACTCACCAACTTGAGAAAGATGTTGGTTGCAAAGTTCTTGAGTTCATCCCACGATGAAGATCACAAAGCTCCTTGATAACAAAATCCTAAGGTGTACAAACACAGTAGCTTCTTTAAGAGAAAGATGAACTAGGAAAATTCTATCTCTGATCACAATTTGCATTAACATAAATTTGCTTCACACTTGCGCAACCTTTAATGGCCCTTAAAACAATCCTTATATATGTTTAGGGTTGTGAGAAAAGAAAGCCCAAACATGTATACATGGATTGGATTGAAAACAATTCTGAAAAACTGAATTTCATAAACCTCGATAGATAGCTTATCTGTCGAGATTGCTATCAAGCATTGGGCTTGAGTAGCTTTTTAAACCTCAATAGATACTAGCAGTTGAGCTTTAAAATCCAGCACTTTTTCACTTGTTTCTTGGACAGATTTGCATGGTTTTAACACTTAATCTTGAAACCTTGTTCCTTGAAGCATTAAACACATCTTAGATTTACCCAATTACAAGTAAAGTGTATTTTGTCAAAGGATTAGCCAATTCTAGTTTAATATATGTTCGTAACATCAAATCACATATGTCCTAACAATCTCTCCCTTTGGAAATCCGTGACAAAACCACAATAAACAAATGAACGTATGAGAGAAGTCATAAATCACTCAACTCATACTCACTTGTTGAATACAATAAAATCTATCATAACACAAACTCTTGAAAAATTTTGCAAGAAGAGAGTTTATGGCAAGAAGACTTTAACAACTTGTATTTCTAAAACACATTAAACAAAAGTCATCACGGCATCTTAGTGTGAAACAGAAATAATAAATTGCATAAAATATATAAGAATCATGTGCATAAAGAGAGAAAAGAAACAATACATGTAAAGATAGGTGAATAACATACATCAATAGATATAAACCCAAATATAAATACAATGTATGTCAAATGGTCAAAGACCGATATACATGAAGTAAATGTAAAAGAAGGAAAAGAAAAAAATATATAAAACCTTATTACATCCCTCATAGACACTCCCCCTATCACAAAAATCTCATATGCTAACTCTCCCTCTATGCATATGACTACTCTCATATCAAAACTACTTCCTCTTTTTGTCATGAGTGACAAAGGGTAATATAAGGTTGAATTTTATTAACCATCTTGTTGGCTTTATTCCATGCCAAATTTGCTTGTATTTTAGCAATTAGTAACCCCGTATTTAGGTGGGAATCATGGAAGGGTAGTGAGTGAGAGAGTGTGAAGAAATGCTCAAGATTGTGCAAGGATGTAGAGACTCACGACCGGGACTCGCGCCGACTCGCGATCGGCAAGCCGCCAAAGTCGGCACACGTGCGAAGCATGCGGTGGAGCTGAAGAGTCATGCCAGCTATTGCACTACAAGACAAAAGTCCCGTGCTAGCCAGGCCGTTAGCTCACGACTTGAACTCGCAACTCAGTCCAGTTGCAAGGCCAAGTCGCTGCACCACCCTATTTGGGAAAACTCGACTCTTTGCATTCCTTTCTCACCCTACTATATATAGACCCTTATACCCACAAAATATAGAGAGCTTCTAGAGAGAATTTTGAGAGAGAAACCCTAGAGAAAAACAAGATTAATTCATCCACAATCTTCACATAGAGACTCTTCAAATTCCTCTACTTTCTTCCTTTCCATTGTTACATCCTTAAGAGGTACATTGCCAAAACCTTTTCTCACTATACCTATATCTGTGAGAAGGCCATTTGGTGCTTTGGGAAGTAGTTAAGAAGGGACCAATTTCATATTGGTTGATGCTATGGTCAAGTAGCGAAATCCGGTAAGCTAAAGAAGAAATAGGTTTAGCGTAATCTCATTGGAGTAGGAGCTTGGAGGGCTTAGGTACACTGGGTAGATTAGGCTTGGAGGGTCTTCTGCTATTCATGTATCCCAACTACATTCTTTAGTGGATTATTTACCACTTGGAGGGTGGCGTAGAGGTTTTACGTCAAGAGCTTTGGTTTCCTCTTCGATAACACATCGTTGTGTTGTCCTTGTGTTTGCATCTCTTTTTCCTTAATCTTTGCCATTTAATTCCTGCTGTGGATGTGTTTTTATTTGGTTTAAATTATTTATCAATTCTGTATTAAGCTTATGTTCATATTTTGCACATTAATTGTTTGATATTAAGCTTGAATTGGTATTTTGTTAATTGGGGGTCTAAATGTTCATAGTGTTTTATACACTAATTAAACTTTCAATTGGTATCAGAGCAGGTTCACTTATATTGGTTTCATTACCTTAGTGTGAACCTTGACCCCAAATTGAGATGGACCGATCTCAATCTTTAAATGCTCCACCATATTTTGATGGTGGCAACTATGCCTCTTGAAAGGTGAGGATGAGAGCATTTTTGTGTTCTATAGATGATGCTGTTTGGGATGTTGTTGCAAAGCACTTAACGCAATTTTTTGTGGTGTGTCCCCGGATGAGTTCCATTGGATTTCACATATCACCGTTGCCAAGGAAGCATGGTAGATTTTGGAGACCATTTATGAGGGTATAAAGAAAGTTAAGGACACAAAGCTACAGATGCTGACTACCCGGTTTAAGGAGCTCGGGATGAGTGAGGATGAGTCCTTTAACTCTTTCTATAGTAAGCTAAATGAAGTGGTCATCGGCAAATTTAACTTGGGAGAGAAAATGGAGGACTTGAAAGTTGTACGAACAATTCTTCATTCATTGTCAGAGAGCTTCCGTGCAAAGGTGACTGCAATTAAGGAGAGCAAGGACCTTGATGAAATCAAAGTCCAAGAGCTGATTGGTTCTCTCCAAACATATGAGCTTTCATTACCAAATCAAAGAAAGAGGAAATCATTGACTCTTAAGATGATAAATGAAAGGGCAGAAGCTCATGGCTCATTGGATGAGGATGTAGTCTAAAGGGATGTTGCCCACTTTGCAAAGAATTTCCGTAAATTTCTAAAGTTCAAGAACAAAGAGAAATTCGGTGATAAAGGGAAATTCATGAGTTCCTGAAAGGAGAAGAAGGATTTCAAAATGAGAGAAGGGAAAGAGTCTCAATCTACTCAAGGAGTCACTTGTTTTGAGTGTAATGGACATGGCCATTTCAAAAAGGAATGTCCTAATTACTTGAAATTGAAAGGTAAGGCGTATACCACCACTCTCAATGACTCAGATTCCTCCACCTCCGATTCGGAGGAAAGTTGTGATGAAGAAGGGAATTTCTCAGCATTCATGACTGTTGTTCATGTTAAGACTTTGAAGGACTTGAATTTGCTTATGGAAGAACTTGGGGAGCATAGTGATGAGGAATCCATGAGAATCGTAGAAGAATTAGATGCTCAAGAAGATGAAAATACAACTGTTCTTCAAGAGAACTACAATTCACTACTTGAGAAGTCGGGAGAATATGCAAAGGTGGCCAAGGCAGCTGTGAAAAAGATGAAGAAAGCCGAGGAGGACTATAGAAGTCTTTTAGTGAGATATAAGGAGGCCAAATGTGAGATAGAGACGCTAAATAGTGAGCTAACCGAAGCTTACACCAAGGTGAAATTCCTTGAGCTTGAGGTGGTTCAAGCAAATGCCAAGGTAGAGTAAGTCTCCACAAAGAAGTTTGATGATGTCGTTTCCTCTCAAAAGACCTTCTCCGACAAAATCGGATTAGGATACACCGGAGAAAGTAGTTCAACTGTGAACATTTCCAAAGAAGTGAAGTTTTTGAAGGCCAAAGAGTCGATTGTAATTGCCCCAACTATTGTAAAGGCAAATGTTGAGAAGGAGAAGAATGTGATTGACCAAATGGGTGTTGAACAAGCCTCGTAATCAATCTATGGTCAGGTCTAAAGTTAGAGCAAAATCTCTTCCACGATCACAAAGAGGTCCTAGAATGAATCATGTGTGTCATCACTGCTGACTTCAAGGGCACACTCGACCCAATTGTCATAAGTCGAGAGCATTGAGGAATGCAAGTGATCAAAGGCAAAAAAGGCCATGAAATGACAAGAGGACTTGGGTTGTTGAGCCATCAAGAGATCGAAATGGTGACCTCGGAATGATGGACGTGATGAAGATGATTGGTACATTCACCAACTGCTGGAAAGCTTGATGAAGGTTTGAAAGTCCTAACTCTCATACCCAATCCTATAAGGATATCACCCCAAATGCACGTGACATGTGGGTGATGAAGGGTACTCATTACAACATGTCCATGCATTAATACTTCCTATGTTGTGTGACTGTAGGTTTGTTTATTAATTATGTGAATTGAAAATTGTTTGTTTGTTTTTGCTTTCATTCATTTATAATGTTTTTAAATTATTGCTTTTGATCAATCTTTTCCTTCTTGTGTGTCAAAAATCCAAAAACCACATAAAAAGTAGAAAATCCAAAAAGATTGATTGACATTGTTGAGCTTTGTCTCAAAATATGTTTTACCTTGTACCTTTGTGCAAATGGCTTTGTGCATCTACGAGCATAACTTGTTCCCTATGCACTCATATCATTGTGGGAGAAATCTTGAGATCTATGTGACTGTTGTAAATAGATTTTCAACCTTGTCATGAATTATTAGTGAATGGTTTTGTTGATCTTGCGACATGCATAGACTTGTGTCTATATCTCTTCCCACTCTTTATTTTATTCTTTTTGCTAAAAGAGTTCACCAAATGTAAATCTCCAAATGAAAAGAGATATTGAGCTGTAAAAGCCTGTCGCACATACTAGTATTTGACTAGGAAAAAGGGAAAGTGACCAAAAATTAAAATTATATGATGCCTAAAAAGCCAAAGGCTAACTCATCAAAGTGAAATATGCAAAATTTCAAGCATCAATCTCACAATGAGATGTGTTGATTCAAAAAGATAAAATGATATGTCAAACATGGAGCCAAATGAAAAGTTTTAAAGATATTGTACTTAAGTTTATGTGGGAGATCATATATGCATATTTCTATAATTGAGATAGGTCACATTATTTAGTGCTAATTATGTATGTCTTGATTGAATTGATCATTGAAGCTTCTCATTAGACTAAGGACTATCTCATATTTAATATCCATACATATCACACATGTCTATGTTCAATGAATGCCATATTCATTCGTGTGATTGTACTTGTTTAAATGTGTTTTCACATGCTCAATCTTTGTTGATCAATCACAAAAATATTTTTGAGTGTTTTAGTTGTTTTTGGAAAGCATTTTGTTTTTACAAAAATTGTCAAAAATTCAAAAATTGTGTTGCCCTGTTCTAGCGACTCGATCATGGGTAGAACCAATCGCATGCTCAAGTCACGTGTTAATACAGAGATTTTTTGTGACTCACTGGTTACTCATTGGCGGTTTAATGCTTTAGTCGTGAAAAAGACTTAGAATATTTTTCAAAAATCTGGTTTTTCATGCTTTTCGCGGCTCGGGTTGGCGACTTGTTCACGGGTGGAAGGTCCAATCACTAGGGGTACATAGAGATTTTCGCGGCTCAATTCATGACTCTCTCGCAAGTAGAACTTCTAGTTGCGAAAAACACTTAGAAATTTTTTCAAAAGTTTTCCTTTCAAGTGTTCTCGCGGTTGGACCTGGCGACTTATACATGACTTGATTCAGTCGCGAAAATCGCGTGTTTTGCACAAAATTGGTCGGTTTTTAAACCTTTTCGCTTTTCCTCGAACATTTCTGATTGTTCATCTTCTTCCTTACCTAAAACACTCTCAAACTCACCGTGTCACTCTCAAACAAACCTCTATTTTTGCTTCATTTCAACATCAAATCTTCATGTAAAAAGTATGAGTTTTCTCTCTCACTTCATATTTCATGTTTTGAGCTTTGTTTTCTTGGATTTGTGAGTCGTTATTGAGTTTTGTGATATCTGCGGTTTTGGTTATGGGTCAGTCATGTTTGATGAGTTTGGGTGTTTGGGCTTGGTTGATCTTGCTTTTAGGATGCTAAATACGGTTGCCTTCATGTTTAATTTCACTATTAGAGTTTGTGATCTGATCTATGCTGGTTGGCAAATCTCATACCCATGTTTATTGGTCTCATTGTCATATGATATTTGTTTTGTTTTGTTTTTGTTTTGTTTTTTTTTTTTTTTTTTTTTTTTGTGATATACTCTGTTTGTGAGTATTTTTGGTTCAATATGGTTGAGTTCTGATTGTTGGGTTATAATGTTTTGACTTTTAGTTGCTATAGTTTCTTGATATCATGCTTGTCGCTTCGCCTTGAGGATACTGTCTGTGTTGGTTTGATCATATCATAATCATTAAGCTATGTCTCATAGACTTGTATTTTTTTTGTTAAATATGGTATACATTGGTTCAATATAGCTGAGTATTGGTTGTTGAAGTTTGTGCTTGGGAATGTGCCCTAGAGTGTTTTTGTTTGAGTTGTTGTGTTGATAGGTTGTTCTATACCTTTCTGATTTGTGCTTTCTCATTTAACTCCCGACTCGAACCGTGTCTAGACCGAGTGTTTTGGTGCAATATTTTTTTTCACTAACTTGTTACTAATGGTTGTGTTCATCTATTATGCTCTATTATTATGGACTTTTCAGCTTGTTTATAGATGGCCCCATCTCCTACAAAAAAGAAGACTCCTGCTAAGAAAGCTGACAAAAGTGTGAAAATGGACCACAACCTATTTAGGTCAGTTCAACACTTTAAGAGATATAGAGATTCTTTCTTGAGGGGAACCATTATTCAAGAAAGGTTTGTTGACTTAGGGGATTTGAAGAACACCTTCATTCTAGGTTGTTTTCAAGGCGGAGGATGGGATAAGTTGTTGAGTGACCTACCTGCCGTCTGTGAACCCTTAATTAGAGAATTCTATGCAAATGCTATGATAAGGGAGGATGAGTTGAGCTATTGGGTTAGAAGAAAGGAGTTCACTATAGATGCCCATGACATAGATGAGGTGCTAGGGCTTGAAGGCTTAAAGGACTCTAACTTCACCAACTACGAGGACAGGATGTTATCTATAGAAACTGTCCAAACTCGCATTGGTGGACAAAGAGAGCGGAGTTGCCTCAACACTACAACATTTCTAGCTGACATGAGGTGCCTAACCACCATCATGATGTTCAACTTGTACCCAGAAGGAAGTCGACTACAATCAACAATGCCAGAGCTATCTTCCTTATGGAACTTAAGGAGAAAACCTTCATTGACATCAGCTCTCACATATTTGACACTATTGTGGATGAGACTAAAACCACCTCTAGGCCCAAGCTGATCTTTCCTAGCCTTCTTATGAGGCTTTTCAGAGCAAAAGGTGTTGAAATCCCTCAAGATATCAGCCCCATGCCTACACCTTCAGACATCAACAAGCTAACCATCATCGGGATACAAGTCCGTCTTCCAGGTGATGAAGAGGAAGTTGACCAAGGTGAAGCTGACCAAATGGAAACCGAGACAATGACTGCAAGACAAACTTCAACACCCGTGGCTGCCGAGGCAAGAGGAGCAGAGCTTCAACCTCATCGAGGGTACCTCCCGATGCATTCCAAATCATCCTAGAAAGGATTGATGGACTTAGAGAGGTCCAGAATGAGCATACTTGATAGGCCATAAACTGAATGACCCCTTGTGATAGAAATTAATTAATTAATTAGTCAAGTTATTAATTAATCAATTTATCATGCAAACGCGTGGTAGCACAAACAAATCACCAATAAACTAATTATGCAGCAAAAAATAAATAACACGGTGATTTGTTTACAAATGGGGAAAATCTAATGGCAAAAACCCCATCGGGTGATTTTCGTGTCACCACTCCCGAAACTTCACTATTATCACAACAAGCGGTTACAAGTAAAGGAATCCCAAGTACCTTACCAACCTACAGTTGAACCCTTACCTCAATACCCAATTAGACTTGTTCTGTAGTGACAATTCCCCTTTCTGATGCACGACTCCCAAGTACGTGTCTATCCAATTGCATGAATCTCAATACGCGACTTCAATCACCAACTAAGAAGATTGTTGGTTACAAAGTTCTTTAGTTCATTCACACGATGAAGATTAAGAAAATGCTTGGTCACAAAACCCTACGGTGCACATACACAAGAATTTCTTCAAGAAAAAGAGATGAACTAGGGCAAGAACTTTGTCTCTAGTCACAATTTGCTTGAACAGAGTTTGCTCAATGCTTGTGCAACTTGTGAACTGTTTGATGGCCCTTAAAACAATCCTTTTATATGTCTAGGGTTAGGAGAAAAGAAAGCCCAAAGACATATTCACGGATCCCAAGAAAATCATATCAAAATTATGAAATCCTTAAACCTCGACAGATAGGAGGTGTCAAGAAGTCATTTGAGCAAGTGTTGAGCACACTAGGCTTTGAACAGCTTTCTTAAGCTCGATAGATGCAAATTGTCGAGCTTTAATGAATCTGCACTATTAGCTTGTCTTCTTGGACAGACTTGAAGGCTTCAACACTTTATCTTGAAACATGGTTTCTTGAAGTATTTAAACACATCCTAAATCTACCCAAATACAAGTAAAGTGCGTTTTGTCAAAGGATAAGCCAATTACATAAAGTAGTAACATATGTTCCTAACAAGTGAAACACATATTTCCTAACAATCTCCCTAGGATGGTAGCAATTTAGAATTAGCTCAACATACTTTCAGCCAAGTTTGACAGCATCAACACCTAGCGGTGACCCTTTGGCCATTCCGGTCAAAAAGAGGGAGAATTTTTTAGGGACATTTCTTGAGGGGGAGTGTCATTTTGAGGGGGAGCATGTCATAAACAATGTTTATTTTTCAGTATTACTTTATATTTCTTATGGTATTATGGTTTATAGATTTGTTATGTTAAAACACTTGAGTTAATGTTTTGGTTTAAAACTCGTGGATTTGTTTTACTATTAAAACACTTATGAGACTTTGGTTTGTTAATATTTAAAGTTGTTATTTCAGTATTTTATGGAACTTGTTTATGGTACCTTTGTACCCATGTTGCTTTTGTAAGTTTTTAGGGTTTGTTTCCATATGTTTTGTAGGCTTTTATGGTTTGTACCATGCTAATGCAGCCTTTTTGCTTTGTTGGCTAGTACTTCTAGCTAAATGTTATGCTTTTTCTTTAAGTACTCTCACTCTTGTGCCCCAGTAGGATCTTGTTCCTAGATGCATATACTTTATGTATTGTGCATTGGTTGAGTGTTGGGCATGCAAGTGATTTGCACCGAGCTTATTAGCTTGTATGTTTGGATGTTCATTCCAAGTGTGAATGAGCATTGTGGTCACTATTTTATAGTGATTGCTTGTTTGGTCAAGCCATGGTTTATTACTTTATTCCATTTTGCTTAATCGTATTGTGCTTGCCTCATATGCATTGCAAGATTTTCTACATTCAATAATCATATTATGTTATTGTGTTTCAGGAGATTCTTGTTCATATGATTCAAGAGCTTATCAGATTCTAGAGTTAGGTGTGAATGAGTTTTGTTCAACTATTCCTAACTCACATGTTAAGTCTAGAGTTTGTTTTAGGGTTTTGTCACAGAATAGCCAAAGGGGGAGATTGTAAGGTTGAATTTTATCAACCATCTTGTTCACTTTATTCCGTGTCAAATTTGCTTGTAATTTAGCAATTAGTAACCTTGTATTTAGGTGGGAATCATTTAAGGGTAGTGAGTGAGAGAGTGTGAAGAAATGCTCAAGATTGTGCAAGGATGCAGAGACTCGCGGCTGGGACTCACGGCTAACTCGCGATTGGCAAGTCACCAAAGTTGGCACATATGTGAAGCATGCGGGGGAGTTGAAGAGTCATGCCAACTGTTGCACTACAAGACAAAAGTCCCAGGCTAGCTAGGCCGTTAGCTCGCGACTTGAACTCGTGACTCACCCGATCGCGAGGCCAAGTCGTCAGACTACCCTATTTGGGAAAAACTAACTCTTCGCATTCCTTTCTCACCCCACTATATATAGACCCTTATACCCACGAAATATAGAGAGCTTCCAAAGAGAATTTTGAGAGAGAAACCCTAGAGAAAAAAAAGATTGATTCATCCACAATCTTCACATAGAGACTCTTCAAATTCCTCTACTCTCTTCCTCTCCATTGTTACATCCTTGAGAGGTACATTACCAAAAAATTTTCTCACCATACCTATATCCGTGAGAAGGCCATTTGATGCTTTAGGAAGTCATTAAGAAGGGACCAATTTCATATTGGTTAATGCTATGGTCAAGTAGCGGAATCCGATAAGCTAAAGAAGAAATAGGTTCGGCGTAACCTCGTTGGAGTAGGAGCTTGGAGGGCTTAAGTACACTGGGTAGATTAGGCTTGGAGGGTCTTCTACTGTTCATGTATCCCAACTACATTCTTTAGTGGATTATTTACCGCTTGGAAGGCGGCAAAAAGGTTTTACGCCGAGAGCTTCGGTTTCCTCTTTTATAACACATCATTGTGTTGTTCTTGTGTTTGCATCTCTCTTCTTTTAATCTTTGTCATTTAATTCCTACTGTGTATGTGTTTTTATTTAGTTTAGATTGTTTATCAACTCAGTATTAAGCCTATGTTCATATTCTGCACATTAATTGTTTGATATTAAGCTTGAATTGGTATTTTGTTAATTGGGGATCTAAACGTTCATAGTGTTTTATACACTAATTGAACTTTCAGGTAAGTATCTCAAGTAGACATCTCATCATCACTGGGCAAGCAAGCATTGTTGTTCTCATCAATATCATCACCGTGGGAGCCATCATCACTTTTATCCTTAGAAGCTAGTGGAAATGGAGAAGAAGCAATAGTGCAACCACCCATGATAGCCTGCCGTTGTGCAATACGACCAACACGGGTGTTCACTTGACACAACTCATTACCGAGTGTATCAAAGTGAGCATCCATGCACACAAGTCGTGCCATGATGGCCTCTAGAGTCACTCCACCCGTAGAAGATGAAGGAGCGGAGGTGGATGGAGCAGAAGAAGCTAGAGGAGTCGCCATCCCTATTCGAGGCCGCCTCAGTCTAAGCTATGCCTCGCTCTGTCTCACGATAGCGGCATCTATGGCACTCATAACCGTAAAATGAGGAGACTCAGGAAAGGAGATAGAAAAATGGTGAAGAACCCTCGTGATAGTGGAAGGAAAAATAAGCTTATCTCGAGTTGTCATATCCCTATAGACATCTATGAGGGATAAAATAAAATGAAAAGGGAAGTCAATAGAAATATCCTCTAAGAGGGATAACAAAAATCGAGCACGAGACTCTGTGATAGAGTTATAGTGAGACAAAGGATGAAGAATGAATGTCATCATTATGTTAAGGAATCTTGGACCTTTTGCAAAGCTTGAGAAAGGGGTGTTTTGACAATCACCCCAAGATAAAAGTGTCTCACAAAAGAAAGATAAGAGTTCGTATTTGGACACAGTCCTTAGACGCTTGCAGCCGGGGTAGTTAGGATGCGCTACCCTAAGAACATGTAGTACCTTGGATACAATATTCGGGGTAACTACAATGCGCGTACCTCAAACGTGAGAGAAAAAATGAGGTATTGAAGTATCAAATTCATGCATGTTGGTGTAAAACTCCTAAATGATCACGGAGGGACAAGTGACCGGGATGTCACACAGGTGACCCCAAACCCGATCAGATGACAGTGGGAAGGTCAATATCGAAAAAATCTGATAGGATGACTTGGCATACCGAATGAATGCCTCGTCGAGAAAAGTTCTCCGAAAAGTCCTTTCGAGGTTTATCATCATGGAATCTTACGTGAGAAGGAATGGGATCAAAAGAAGAAGATGCCCCATAACGCAGAGGGTTCTACAACGGAGTAGATTTGCATTTGGGTGCCATAGAGCAGACTATCAAAAGAAGAAGAAGAAGAAGAAGAGAGAGAGAGAGAGACACGCAGAAAAGCACCAACAATATCAATATCAACATAGAGATAAAATAAGGTACGTATGCATGAAAATGCATGAACATGTGATATGTAAACTTAAAAACATCAAGCTCAGCCCAATCCAAACCTACCAGCACACATCATTGCAACAAAGTAAACACACATCTAAAAATGCATGACACATTGTTATAATGCAAATGTGGTGCAATGCATGATGTTTTAAAACTCATTTAAGTAAAACCCATCCTAAAAATTTAGCAAAAACCACATTGATTTTGAAAACCCCCAAAAATTTCCAAAAACCCCCCAAAAAGTTAGGTAAAAAATGCATGAAATGTATGATTAAGAGATGAAAAGAAGATCATACTTGTGAAAAATGCAAGAATCAAGACCAAAGAAAGAGTGGGGAAAGGATTTAGAGTGATTAAGAGGTGTTTAGGAGAGGAAGAGACACAAATCTATCGAGAGAGATCGGGAAAAATGAGTAAGAAATCACGCTGTAGCTTTATATAGAAAAGTCATAAATCTCGACAAATCAAGAGGTGTCAAGATTTAAAATGCATGAAAAAGCTGTCAAAGATTTGTCGAGAGGTGTCCATAGCATAAGGATCTCGATGGATCGAGAAAGCTATTGAGAATCTATCAAGCATCCAGAAAGTATCTTGATGGATCAAAAAGCTATCAAGAAGTTATCGAGAATGCGATAAAATAAAAAAAAAAATAAAAAAGCTAAAGGGGCTCAATAGATACCCTAGCTGTTGAGAGGTATCCAAAGCGAGTTTGTCGAGATTGCTTAAAAACTTTTTTTTTTTCCTTAAGAAGGGAAAAACATAGACATGAATACAATCAAGCATGCTACACAACCAAAGATCCAAAAAACATTTTAACCTCTCAAAATCATCTCTCAACAAGAAAAATGTCAAGCAATTAGATCCAAGACACATATACACACTAAACAGGTCTAACCAATTTTATATTTCAAAACAAGTTAAGATAGTTTAGTAAGCATACATTAACATATGTATTCCATGTGATGGCCAAATTACATTGCACCTGCACATGTATCAAGAGTAGCAAAGAATATGGCATGTTGTGTGTGAAAAACATTGCAAGATTGCATAAGTGTCTACATGTTATGATGATTTGAGATATGGTGAAAAACACTTTAACTCACACACAATCATAACTGTTTGATGGAGACTATCACATTCGCGGTACATCCTATAAGTCCCACATCTCCTAGAATACACGCTTGCAATCATATATAAAGCATTTTGATTCTTTTTGCTTTTTATTATTCTTTGCATATATTTCTTTTAAGCAAACCATGCATGGATATATAAGAGAGAGAAAAGAAATACCCAATGATGTTAAGCTTTTTGACATTGCACTTTTGCTATGCCAAAGCATACAGATGTCATTTCATGATTGGCGGGCAACAATGGTAAGATGGTTATTTATGCCTTTCTCTTATTATTTTCTAGTCTTTCCTATCAAAAAAAGTGGTATGAGTGTTAAGAATAAGAGATTACTTAATCTTACTCATCACAAACATGAGCCACAAAGCTCACTTGCTTAGTTGTACATAGAAATGCTGATCTAAGCTACAAAAAATACAAAGTTTAGAGAACTTTGTTTCAATGGCCATCCAAGGTACACAAGTACTAATGTACATAAACACACACTATTTTTGTATTTTTCTAATTTTTCAAAATTTTTTTTTATTTTATGAAAAACAAAATAAAGAAAAACTAAAAATAAACAAACAAAAACATGTTAAACAAAGCAAAGCATAAAATAGATTGACTTAAAACACGAAAGCAAAACACAAAAGTAATTCAAAAACAAAAACAAGAGGGGATGAGAGAGAAAAAGTGACTAAATCACTTGAAGCCTTTTTCCTTCCACACATTGGAAGAACTTTTTCGTTTAGCAATACTTTGATCTAGAGAAGAGGGAGAAGAATTGAAACCGTTTAAGTTCAAAAGAAACATGATGGCTTTGAGAAGATATCCAAGAGGAGCAAAGGAGGATGGAAGCTGATTCTGGTTTCTCGATAAGATCATAATGTTGCTTTGTTGAGTGGCTAACTACTTGTAGCAATTTGGTCGAGTATGTCCAGCTGCTCCACGGTGATGATAGAGATGCTGCTTCTTTTGTTTAGGTTTTTGAGTGTTTTCCTTCTTAGCCCTAGGGTTCTTACTCTCTTTCTTATCAAGCTTAGGGGGTGCTCCTAAGATAGATTTATCCTTGTCTATGTTCTCACTATCTAATTCCTTTTTAACATCATTGTTCTTAGTTTCAACATTATTAGCAGGAGTAACAAAAATAGTAGTACTAGAAGTAGCAATATTAGGAAAAGAGAATTCATACCCTAGATCGGTTTTATCGTAAGCAGATTTCTGAAAATTGAGCATCTCATCAAACTTTGCGCTTGAAGTTCTTTCCAACTGAGCTTTGACTTGGAACAGTTCTGCCTCAAGTTTCTTAGTCTTCTCGGCCAAGAAATTATTCTTAAATCTCAGTGCTCCAATAGTCTGATTGGCTTCATCAAATTTCGTGGAGATTTCTTCCTATTCAAGCTCCACGTCATTGAGCTTCCTGGTGGTCAACCTATACAACTTCTCATGCTTTTCTGAGACCTTGTATAAATTTCCATAGGCTATGTGGATGTCATCTTGCCCATCTATCTTTTCAAATTTAGACTCCACCAAGTCCTCTTCTTCATCCACATTTTCAAAAATCCCCTTAGTAGGATTTACAGATGTGATAAAGGCATTTAGGATTCTATCATCCTTATTAGCAATATCTTCCTCAAGCTCGGTGTCGCTCAAAGTAGTAGCAAGTGCCTTGCTCTTCCTAATGGTCTTGAGATACGTAGGGAACTCTTGTTTTATGTGACCAAAATCTTGACACCCAAAGCATTTTGGTCCCGAGGGAATGTTGTTCTAACCGCCATCCCTAGCATCCTTTTTTCCTTTGTCTTGGTTCTTGAACTAAGATGAGATACAAAGGCTAAACCCGAGGAGAAAGAAACTAAAGTCCTTCAGGATCAGCTTGATGAAATCAATAGAGTTGAAACTACTGAGGAAAGTAAGGAGGAGTATTTGGTGGTTAGTAAAAAATTGGATGATCTATTGCTGAAGCAGGAGATTTACTGGGCACAACGGTCTAGGGTTGCATGGTTGAAATATGGAGATAGAAACACCAAATTTTTCCATTTCAAAGCATCACAAAGGAGTGAAAGAATCATATTAAGGGTGTTATGAATCCACAGGAGTAGTGGGTGGAAGAGATGGAGGATGTAACCAGGGTAGCAATTGATTATTTTGACAACCTTTTTTATGCGGGGTTCATGCAATCAAATGGAGGAATGCTTAAGTACTATTTTGGCCAAAGTAATTCCAGCCATGCAGGACATGTTGTCTAGGGATTTCATTGTTGATGAAATCAAGGAAGCTCTATTCCAGATGGGACCAACAAAGGCACCTGGGCCTCATGGTATGAATGCCTTGTTTTATCAAAAATTTTGGCATATAATGGGTAATGATGTTGTGAATGCTATGTTAGACTTTTTGAATAATGAAGTCATGTTACGTAATTTAAATCATACCAATATTGTTCTCATTCCTAAAGTGAAGAATCCAGAGAGAATGTCCGAATACGCACCAATCAGTCTTTGTAATGTTGTCTATAAGATTATTTCTAAAGTTGTAGCAAATAGGCTGAAACAAGTGCTTCCCGATATTATTTCCCCCAACTAGAGTGCTTTTGTGCAAGATAGAGTTATTACAGATAATGTTATTATGGCATATGAGGCTTTGCATTCTATACATGTTAGGACGAAAGGCATGACAGGTTCGTTGGCCTTGAAGCTAGATGTCAGCAAAGCTTATGATCGAGTCGAATGGTTGTTTTTATAGGGAGTAATGCAGAAGTTGGGTTTTTCAGAAAAGTGGATTGAGAGAGTGATGACTTGTGTTACTACCACATCATTCTCTATTCTACTCAATGGGAAACCCTATGGGAATGTGCTTCCATCTAGGGGAATCCGACAAGGAGACCCTCTTTCTCCATACTTGTTTTCACATTGTGTGCGAGAGGGTTCCACATCTTTATTGGCAAAAGCAGAGGATGATGGTAAAATCCATGGAGCTTCTATTTGCAGAAGGGCACCAAAAGTTTCTACCTTGTTGTTTGCAGATGATTCCATTTTATTCTGTAGGGCAACACAAAATGAAGTGGAGGTAATTTCTGAGGTGCTTCAAACATATGCTAATGCCTCGAGTCAATGCATCAACTTGGAGAAGTCCTCAGTCCTTTTCAAAGAAGAACACTTGACTAGTTAGAAGCATGATATTCTAAGGGTTTTGGAGTTTAGGAGGTACACCATTTTGACTCATATTTGGGCTGCCTACCTTAGTAGGGAGATCTAAATATCATACATTCTCATATTTGAAGGATAGAATTTGGAAGAAGTTGCGGGGTTGGAAAGGGAAGTCATTGTCTAGGGTCGGTAAGGAGATACTTATAAAAGCTATTGCTCAATCGATTCCTACATATACCCTAAGTGTGTTTCAACTTCCTTTAAAACTGTGTGATGAACTAGATGCAATGTGTGCTAAATTTTGGTGGGAGCAAGTGGGGGATGAACAGAAAATTCATTGGCAAAGGTGGGAGAAGTTAACAAGATCAAAGAAGGATGGAGGAATGGGTTTTAGGGATTTAAGGGCATTTAATTTAGCTATGTTAGCTAAACAATGGTGGAGGTTGCTGCATGATAATAGTTCTTTAGTATATCAATGCCTTAAAGCTAGATATTTCCTATAACTCACTTATTTGATGCTAAGGAATCCCCAAATTGTTCTTTTGTATGGAGGAGTATTGTAGCTGCTTTGCCTATTTTGAAGTTGGGATGTTGTTGGAGAGTTGGGAATGGTCTTTTTATTCGGGTTTCAGGGGATAAATGGATACCGAATTATCCATCAAATGCGCCTTTGTTTCCAATTAGGGAGGAGGTCCGAGAGGTGGTTGTGGTTGAATTAATTGATCTAGAATTGCATGCTTGGAGGTCTGAATTTATTTTGGACATGTTTGAGCAAGCGGATGCAGAAACCATTTGTAGAATCCAGCTATGCCAACGAGATGTGTAAGATACTTTAATTTAGATGCACCATAAAAAGGGGTTGTTTACTGTCAAGTCTGCATATAAGGTGGCGAGGAAAGTATTGCATGGTGGAAATCTAGTTGAAAGCTCAAGGGGCTGTGTGGGGAAAGAAGTGTGGGCTGCACTATGGAAACTTCAGATTCCAAACAAGATTAAAGTGTTTAGGTGGAGAGCTTGCAATGATATAGTGCCAACAAAACAAAATTTGTCAAAGCAAAAAATAATTGAGGATGAGATGTGTCCTATATGTATGAGATTTCCAGAGTCAAGAATCCATGTTTTGTGGGAGTGTGAAGCAGCCAAGGATGTGTAGGCTGGTAGCTTGAAAATTCTGCAAAAGGGGGTATTGGGTTTGGCTAATTTTACTCACCTAATAGAGTACTTGCTGGATCAGATTGAGCTACATGACATGAAGGAGTTTTTGGTGCAAGCTTGGCAGATTTGGAATCAAAGAAACCGGGTTGTATATGGAGGGAAATTCCATGACCCGGGATGGTTGATCACTCAAGCTAGGGAATTGTTAGAGGACTTTCGGACTGCCCAAGATCAGATGAGAACCGAATCAACTAGGCAGCCAGCTCGTGATACCTGGCACCTCCTCCTCCTCGCCTGGTCTTCAAGCTTAACTTTGATGCAGCAGTGTTTTCGTGCCTCAACAAATCTGGTTTTGGTGCTATTATATGCAATGAGAAAGGAGAGTTTATGGCAGCCATGGCAGCTACGGGTCCGAAAGTGTTTTGCGGTGAGGAAGCTGAACTAATTGCCTGTAGGAAAGCGATTGAGTTTACAACGGATGTGGGTTTCTCAGAATTAGTTATTGAGGGAGATAACAGCTCGGCCATGACAGCTATTTCAACACTCAAGATTGATCAATCCTTGTTAGGGAATGTGGTTGGGGATATTCAACATTTGATTCGTAATTTGCTGTGGGTAAGGATTGATTGTGTTAGAATAGGAGGAAATCGTGTTGCTCATGTATTAGCCCAATTTGCTAGGAATATTGCTAAGGATATGTATTGGATGGAAGATGTTCCTCCAATAGCTAGAGAAGCTTTGTACCAAGATGCTAATTTTGTTGAGTAAATGAATGATATACTTTTGTTTCAAAAAAAAAAAAAAAAGATTTTTATCAACTTAGAAATTATAGGAAAATAAAAATTATATATTTTTTCTTAAAATGTAAAAATTTTAAAATATTTCTACAATTTGGTAAAGCCACTTGGCGTAACCATAACATCTACGCCTAACTTTTATTATATAGTATATGATATAGATATAGATTCCAGCCTGGTCTTCCAATCTGGCTTCTCAAAAAAAAAAAAAAATTAAATGACATATTTGTTTAATTATATATAATATATATAATTGGATAAGTGTTAAAAATAAGTTATAAGGGCTAAAAATTCTACCGTGGCAACCAAGCTTGAGAATTCCATAAAATCAAATGCTGATAACAGCAAAAAGCAACAAATCATCATATTTTGTTACTGTTTTTCAGTTCTGACATCTTCAATTTATCATTGGTTTTACTAATCATAAACCTAAATGCCAATCCAGTTACTTCTTCTAATATCTAAATTCATTTTCAAACTAGTAAATTAAAGAATTAGATGATAAGAACTGTTGAAAGGATCGGGGATCGGATGTCATCCAAAGTATTCAAAACAATTTTAAATGTAACAGAGGTCAAAACTAGTAAATAAAAGTCTCAATTTTTTTATTCTAGATATATGCCCATTAATAGCTTCCAAGAATTCTATTAATCATTACAGATGAGGATTTTCATCTTTGGCATCCTCTCGACTTCTTGACTTAACAAGGTGGTCAGATGTCAGAGATGCCTTAAAAGAATTGTCATGAAATTTCTAATGGATGCAGCAAGCAATTAGTACTTGTATTTGCCCAATATCCAAAAAAAAAAAAAAAAAAATGTTAAGTAGGATTAAAGACAATTTTGATGCCTCAGATGCCAATAGAATTTTCATGGTGGGCATGAAAAATTTAGGGCATGTTTTGGTGCTATTGTTTAAAAAACAGTTTTCAGTATTTAAACATCACAACACGTATTTTCACAACACTTAAAACAACGATACTAGAAATTTCTTACCAAACGGCTCCTCAAGCTTTCCCTACATACCACTGTATTTATAGTCCCTTGCCTGGGTGGTACTAAGGGAGATGTTCTGAAGTCGTTAAGGGCATGTCGAGATAAATGGTTCTATGCATCAAAAAAAAGAGATAAATGGTTCTAGAGGCAGAGGATACTTTGGAAATTAAATGTAAGCAGTGGATAGCTTGTCTTGACATTCTCCCTACTTTGATGAATTTGAGTCAATATAAAGTTCCAGTTGAGACAAATTGTGGAATTTGCAAACAGAGAAAATAGACGATAGGGACATGATAAAACCATCAATAGCTAAAAATACATATGCCCAGAAAAAGCTTAAACTTATTGGGCATAAAATGTGATTTCTAAACAACTTAAATCAAATAAGGAAAACAAATATGGTAGAATACTTACCTAAATCCTTAAATTATAAAAGAATTGTTAGGATTTAAAGAAATCTACTGGTAGAGTATCCTAGGAAATTTAAAAGATCTTAATTTAAACAACATATGTAACCAAAATAAATTTGTGGATACCAAACGAAAATGTCAACTTTTTTAACAAGAGAGGAAGCACTAAGTAATTAAAACAAGGATCAAATCATGAAATCAGGAGCCCAATCTGTGATTCTGTATCATATACGCCACAACCAAATACATCTTTATATATATCCATCTCTTTCAATCAATTGAATAAAATTGTAAACACACAAAAAAATTTATGTAATCCAAAATTTCTGAGAAAATGATGATGTTAAAGGAAAAAAAAAAGTAAAAGTTATGAACCAAAACCATGGTTTTAAAAACCAACATAGTCAAAAAATCAAAAAAGAGACTAGTTATCGGTTTTATGGTCCGACTGCAATCAAACCGATGATGTCTTAAATAATTTAATTAATATTTTTAAATTATATAAAATAAATAATAATTTTTTTGAGAAAATAATATAAATGTATGATAACCCATTATATTTACTAAATAATATCCAAGTATATGAATAATTTTAAGTGAGTTTTCATGATTTATAATGTTAAAAATTTAGTGAAAAAAGGTATAAAAATTATACTAACATTATATAATATAATATTTTTAGTTTTTATTATATAAACTAATCGCTTACATGTGCAATGCATGGGCATATCTCTTAGTTGAATAGTGTTTGTTTTCCTTATATAATTAGACAAATAAAATGTAGATTATATTATATCACAAGGACATTTAAATTGACACTAAAATATAAAATAAAAATGTTGATGTTTTAAATAAGGAAGTTATATAACAAACATGAAATGAAACTTTCATGAAACTTTTTTCTTAAATTATGGCTCCTAAAACAGCATGTGATAGTACAATTGCCAAAGCAAAAGACCTCAAATGTCTTCTTTCTTAACATTCATAAATGTAGATAGTGGGACAATCTGCAAATCACATCTTCCATCAATCACCTATTACATAAGTTACTTGATTTTCTCTTTCAATGTTTTAGAGTATTTAAGCTCCAACACTGGAGATTTGTCTGTATAAAAACAAAAGAAGACAAATCATATATGAATAAGAAATCAATTTACCTATTAGAGGCCTTTAGTGAACACCTATGCAATGATATGTATGTTAAATTGTTTTTTATTTATTTTAAATATGGACTATTTCAAAATTTAGAATGGATTACAAAATAACTATATAATCCATTTAGGGCATGTTCATTTAATAGAATTTCATAATTAGATATCAATGTTGGGTAAATATTGAAAAAATCTAAGTTTAATGTAGGTTGTTAGTCTAACTATATGACACACTATATACCAACACAAAATTGCAAAGTGTGCTTGAAATTATCAAATTACTGATGAAGTTATTGATGTGCATGATGCGCACATACCTCAATCTTGGAATTAGTATCTGCAAGCCTTCATTTAATATCCCTTGCTACTGAAAAGAAAACCTTCTCCACATTAATATTTGCCTTTGCACTTTGCAAAAATATTCTTTTGGTATGAGTAGAACATTATGAATAAAATTTCAAAGTAAAATTGTAGATTACATCTTGATAACATTAATCAAATTACATAATTATATCATCCCAAAACGCATCAAAATTTAGTCAAAATGCATTATATTTATATGTTTATTGCATAAGGTAGTTGCTTTACTTTATAGGATAAACATGGTTCAAATTCCCCTCTCCATTGTTGTAAACAAAGTTTCCCCATTATATTTTTTGAGAACCTATATAAAATTATACTTTTACATTCAAAATTAAAAGCTTTAATTCTAACTTATCATCAAACATATTCTAACTTATCATCAAACATAATCATAGGCATTAAACAGTATTGGTAATTGCAGAGTAAAATACAAAAACATATGAATAGCTTTAACAGTACAATTACCAATAAATCTGATGGTATTGAAAACAAATTCAAAGAAACAGAACAGTTTTAAATCCACTCATTTTTGGAAAAATTAAAGCCCAAACTTATACCAAATGAAATACATAAATTTGCAAAAAATAAAGTCCTATCTACCAATGAAGTAACATGAGATCTTGTAGCATACATTAGCAATTAGAAGATTTAGCAGGTTGTAGCCAATAGTGGAATTCAGAGCTTCTTTTGAAAATTGAGGTGATCACAATTCAAAGAAAGAGAATAGTTTTTCATCCACTCATCTATATCTATATAATACTAAAAGTTGAAGCATAGTATTTAATGTTGCTACACTCACGTTAAGCCACATCAGCAACGATGTCATTTCCATCATCTTTCTTGAATTTGTCCTACAATTTTAAAATAGTTTTTATCAATTTTAAAATACTGATAAATATAAAATCAATTTCAGCTTTATCTCCTCCATAAAGCCCACTTCTTCTAAATTTAATTCTACCATGAAGACCAAACTTAAAGCCTTTTCAACTAAAATCCTTTGTAAAACCTTTTGTTTTCACACTTTAAACTTTTTTGTTTTTCCTTTCCTTTTGTTACACGGTTTCAATTTCCTGCCTCCCTGCATTTCAGTTCTTTCCCCTTCCCCTTCAACAGTTTCACAGTCTCCCTACATTTTAGTTCTTTCCCCTTCTCCACCTTTTGTTCTACAGTTTCACACTAAATTCATGCCAGCTTCACTCCCTTCTAACAGTAGCCTCTCTATCTTCTTTCCTTCTTGTCTTCCTCTCTTTACATTATATAAATACTGACAGAAGCTGCTAAGGTATCTCTAAATCTCAGTTCCTTTTGTGCTCTATTCTTTTGCTTGACGTTTTTTTCCCCTACTGACTACCTCTTTCGTGCTTTAGGGCATTGAATTTTTTATTGCTAGGTTTTTTAATTGGAGCTCTACCTCTTTTGGGTATGTTCATTTTGAGTTTTTAGATTGTTGGGTTTAAATTCTGTGTGATTCCAATGACTTTGTGACTCTAAGTTCTTAGTGTAGTGCTATAGTGTTTGCTTCCGCTATTTGTTTAATGTGACTCTAAATTCCTAGTGTTTGAATTTTTTGAGTAATTTTTATGCATAATTCTGTTTATTATGGCCTTTGGATTAGACGTGGTTTATTCCAACAGTAGTGATGAAACTATTCTACTTTGGGACTACTGTACACTTAATCATCAATGTGCTAATGTGATTAACATTGGTGACACTAAAATGAGTAATGTTTTGCTCTCAATAATTTGTTCTTATTTTGCTATTGTCACTTTTTTTTTTCTTTTATTCATTTTTTGTTTGCTTAGTTCAAGATGTGATCTAGATTTGGGCTATTGGTATTGTTGTGGGTGTGGATACCGAAACAGGTGCGAATACAATCTTAATGAACCTACTGAATAGGAAGCTATTAACAAATTGCTTTTCAACATTGGTGACATTATAATGAGTAATGTTTTGCTCTCAATGTGTTGTGAAGGTGAACATTAACAAAGTAATGATTTGTTCTTATTTTGCTATTGTCACTTTTTCTATTTCCTTTTGTTCATTTTTCGTTTGTTCAGTTCAAAATGTGATCTAGATTTTGCATATTGGTACTATTGTGGGTGTGGATATCGAAACAGGTGCTGAATATAATCTTAATGGACCTGTTACCTAGGAAGTTGTTAACAAATTGCTTTTAGCTAAGGTAGAGGGTAGACCTAAACTTCTTTTCTAATTGTTTATAGTTGGAATTGGACTTCTATTAATTGGACTTTTGGATTCATAAACAGGTTAGATGTCAATTAGTTAATGTATCTGGTTTTGAGAAATTAGATAATATTTTGAGATGCAATTCACTATTACCAGCACTATCAGCATATATGCACATCCTAGCTACTCTTATAGCACATGATTCTTGGTGTTTGAACTTTCTGCAATAATTTTTCTGCATAATTGTGTTTATCATGGTCTTTGGTTTAGACATAGGTTTGATATTCATGGTTTCAATTTTAAGAATTTGTAAAACTCAAGTAACTTCGCAAGCGTTTTTTTGTTATGAGTGTTAGAACATCCCTCACATGCTACTTCAATGACTATCTTCTCTGCATTGGTGCTCTAGAAATCAGTTAAGGTACGTATGTGGTTAGTGATGGATTTATTATATTGAACTTTATGCCAATGTGAACTGAGAATTTTTTTTTTTTTTTTTTTTATAGGAAATACTGAGTAATATCATTAAACCAAGAGTGAGGGACTACAGACATGTCATGAGCACACATGTGCTCTAAAAAGCTAAGGCATTCCTCTAGCCAAACTACATAGTCCTCAAGCTCTTTAGCATACTGCGCTAACAAGTGAGTAGGGACATTTCCTTGTCTTTTCACATGAGAGAAAGAAAAATTCCTAAAGCCTGTGGTTAGTTCCAGTGTTCCATCTAGCACATTTTGAATGGATGAAGGAGCCACCCCTTCACCTTGGAGGGCCTTGCAAATGATCAACAAGTCACCTTCAAACACTGCCTCCCTAATACCCACATCCCTTGCAAACAAAACCCTCGCCTTCATTGCTTTTGCTTCTATCTCCGTTGCCCCCAAAGGTGCATTCACTATCTTGCTTAAGGCTGCTATTACCACCCTGGTTTCATCTCGAATCAACACACCAATTCCCACCTTTTTCCTATGCTTAAAAACTGCACCGTCTACATTCACTTTGTACCGATCTCGAGCAGGTGGCTTCCATACTATCAATGGACCTACACCTATGATATCTCCCTATCCAACTTCATTTACAACATGGTACTCTTCCACTAGGTGTAAAGCAGTCTTCAGGATCACTCTTCCTGACTTGCCTTTACCCCCATCCGTCTTTCATTTCGATCTTTCTTTATTCCCCAACACACTGAGATGACATTCACCATCAAATCGAGCTGAGTTACTTCCCAGTTTGCAAGTTCTATAAAACATCAAGGAAGGTCCAAGACTCATCAATGACGAAAGGAAGAGCAAGCTTATTGGACTCCTATACCTCACGGGCAAGCTTGCAGAACCACAACAGGTGGCATGTTGTTTCCTCAAGTTGTCCGCATAAGACACAAACATCATCCTCAGTAATTTTCCCTATGAGGTTATCCTTGGTGGCTAGGATATTCCGACCTGCTTTCCATACAAAGTGTCTTAGCTTGTGTGGGAGTTTCAGCTGCCAAATACCTCCCCAAGCCCGTTTGGGAATTGAGACGTTTGAGCAATTGCCTCTATTCTTAGGGATGGCAATTTTTACCCAAACCGCAGATACTCGGTCCGGCCCAACCCTAATGGGCCGAGTTTTACTTGGTCCGATTAGAAATAGGGTCGGTTATGGGTTTTTTAAAAAAAAACCCAAAACGGGTCCGAGTCGGGTCCAAGTTTTATTTAAAAAACCCAGACTCGACCCGAGACCCGACCCGTATAAAAACCCAGTACCCAAAATTACAAAAATACCCTAATATATATATACCTATAATCTAACCCTAACTAATTCCTCATTTCTTCACTCTTCAATCTTCAACTGCCTCCCTCCCTCACCTCAGTCCGATCCGCAGTCCCTTTCCCTCACTTCTGCACTTTGCAATTGCAGTCCGATCAGCTCAATCCGATCACGCCTCCCTCCGACAGTCCCTCAGTCCATCACGCCTCACGCCTCAAAAAAAGGACCGACCCTCCCTCTCCCTCAGCTCAGTCACTCCGACCCTCCATCTCCCTCAGCGCAATCCCTCACTCCCACACTCCAATAGGACCGACACTCCCTCAGTTCGACCCTCCCTCACTCACACACTCCCTCAGTCAGTCAGTCAGTCACTGAGTCCGTGACTTGAACGGAAAAAATAAATCTGGGGTTAATTTTTTTTTTTTTTTTTTTTTTTTTGGTTGGGCCACGAATTGGGCCCAATCCTTAAACGAGGCCCGCGAGGCCTGGCTGGGGAGGGTCCGGGCCCCGGGAAAAAATCCAATACCCTAAATGGGCCGAGTCCGGGCCACGGGTCTTGCCCAGCGGGTTGGGTACGGGTATGAAAAAACCTGGCCCAAACTCGACCCGTTGCCATTCCTACCTATTCTGTTCTAGCCTTTCCTCATAAGCTAACGCATATGTCGATTTGACCAAAAATTTTCTAGAATTATTAGCAGCCCAAATCAGCCTATCATGTCTGCCAATCAAGCTTAACAGTATACCCAAAATAGTTCTTGCATCCTCGGCATTGAAACACTAGTTGACCAACCCCACATCCCACTCAAAGGCATCTCTGTTTTTGAGGTCCTTAACTAGAGCAACACGCAGACTCGAATTTTCTGGCGATACCACTATGTAGGTGCTCAGTCTTGGCACCCATTTATCACACCAAACTCTATTGCTATCCCCATCACCCACCTGCCATCTTATACCTTTTTGCACCACCCTTTGTGCCGCCATAAGGCTCCTCCACGCATAGGACGAGTTTCTTCCAATCTCAGCCTCCACAAAGCTACCATAAGGAAAATATTTAGCTCTAAAGACTTGGCAAAACAACGAAGAGGTGTTTGTTTGCAGCCCCCATCCCTGTTTCACTAAGAGGGCCAGATTGAAAAGCTTCAAGTCGCAAAAACCCAAACCCCCTCTATCTTTTGGCATACACAGTTTCTCCTAGCTTAACCAAGCTAATTTCCTCTAGTTATTTTCTTGGCCCCACCAGAACTGTCTAGTCATCCCAACAAGGTCATCACAAAGTTTTTTTGGAAAGAGAAAACAACTTAGGGTGTATGATGGCATCGCTTGTGCGATCGCCTTAATCAAGATTTCTTTGCCGCTTAGTCAATATTTTTTCCTTCCAGCTGGACACCTTGTTCTGTTTCAAGTGAGCAAAGGTATTGGGACTTTGACCTCCTAACCAGAGAGGGTAAACTAAGGTAAGTTTTGTGGGGTTTGATCACTTGGGCACCGAACATGGTTTTCACTTCTTCTCTTTCCTTTCATCCATGTTGGGGCTGAAGAAGAGGGATGTCTTGTTCCTGTTTAGGTGCTAGCCCGATGAGGCTTCGTAGACCTGAAGCAATCTTTAAATCTCAATTGCATCCTCCCTTGTTTCCCGTCCAAAAATAAGACTGTCATTGGCGAAAAAAAGGTGCAAAACTTTGGGCCCCTTGACGGAGGCAACCACTCCTTTAAGCTTCTTCAGTTGGATAGCATTGTGTAAGAGTGCAGAAAGTCCCTCCGCATAAATAAGGAAGAGATAAGGTGACAGTGGGTCGCCTTGCCTCGATCCCCGGGTTGGTTGTATCTTACCGCAAGGTTGTCCATTAATTCTCACTGCGTAGGTCACCGAGGACACACATCTTATCACTATACAAATCCAGTCATCATGAAACCCTAACCTCTTCATTATTTGTTTGTGGGCGAGACCCACTCAACTCAGTCATAGGCTTTACTCATGTCGAGCTTTAAAGCCATTTCACCACATTTACCCTTCTTTTTTCTACTTATATGGGTCATCATCTCATGGGCCACAAATACATTATTTATGATTAGCCTTTTTGCCATAAAAGCACTCTGATTCTCACAAACAATTTCCTACAAGACAAATTTCATTCTATTTGCCACCACCTTAAAGGCTAGCTTATAGGCCACGTTGCACAAGCTAATATGCTTGTAGTCCGTGACCCTCACTAAATTCTTGGTTTTGGGAATTAGCACAATATGGGTATCATTAAAATGTGGGGAGCAAAGATACCATGGTATAGAAAATCTAAAGTAGTAGTAATGACAATAGAGTTAACCGTAGGCCAGAAATGTTGGTAAAAAAGGGGGAGGCATATCATTGGGTCCGAGGGCTTTTAAGGAGTGCATCTGCTGAAGTGCCTTCTCCAACTTCTAGGTATTAAAGTTTCTAAGCAAGGAAGTATTCATCCTATCGGTGACTTTTGTATGAATGGCCTCAAGAAGCTCCTCCCCACCACCGGCAAATGAGGATGTAAATAGTTGTTCATAATAATCAAGAAAGGTCTTGCCAATTTGTTCCTCATCCTCCTGCCAAATGTTATCTGAATCCAAAGACCCTATTTATGGAGTTTCTTTGAAAACGGTTAAAGGCTTTTATGTGGAAGAAAGTGGTATTTTTATCACCCGCTCTCGGCCAGTTATTTTGGGACTGTTGGTGCCACATATCCTCCTCCACATTCAGCCACTTATTCAACTCCTTCTTCATGGCATAAATGTCCTTTAAGACTGACTCACCACCCCTCATATTCTCCAGCAACTAAAGCTTTTTTTGCAACTCGGATATTTGTTTGCCTATATGGCCAAAAAAGTGTTTGTTCCACTCGGTTAGCATTCCTCCAAGCAATGAAGAAGTGGCCAGTTCATCCCCAATATTCTTCCTCTTTCCCAAGCATCAATGACCACCTTTGAACATCGTTTGTCCCTTAGCCACATCGACTCGAATCTAAACAGCTTTGTCTTCCTTTTCCGTCGTCCAGTTGGTTTTGCACTCTTAAGAACTAGCATGCTATGGTCGGACACTGAGTTGGCCACATGGTAGAGTTTAGTTGTAGGAAACATTACTGTCCAATTTGTCGAAACAAACGCTCTATCCAAGCATTCACAGACCTACCCTCTTACGCCAAGTCTTCAACTCCACACAAAGTCTAACCCACAGTAGCCCATGTCACGTAATTCATAGCTATTAATGGTGTCCCAAAACAACTTCATTTGACCCTTAGGTCTTGCATTACCCCCTCCTTTTCATTTGCATGAAGAAGCTCATTAAACTCACCAATGATCACCCAAGGGAGATCACATCTACTACTGAGATTCCTAATCGGTGTCCACGACTCCTCCCACTTGCACGTCTCTAGGTTGTCGTAAAAGCCAGTAAACCTCCACCTCTTCTTACCACCATCCTCATTAACTATCACGTCAATATGCCTTTGTGAATAAGTCAGAGGCTCCACCTATAGTGTATTCTTCCAAAGTAAGGCTAATCCACCCCACGATTTTGGCTTGGCACCACTAGGCCATGTTGTCTCTTAATCTTTCTTTTAACTCCTTCCATCTCCGTTGTCTTAAATTTAGTCTCCATTAGAAAGACTAAAGTGGGATCTTCCTCCTTGACAAATTGTTGGAGCGTTTTAACTGTTAGGGGGTTCCCAAGCCCCCTACAATTCAAACTTAAGGCACTCATTGTATCCAGCGGGGCTACTCCGCAACCATCGTCGATCCAAAATGTTGTTTCAGAACTCTTCCAAGCCCCTTCCACTTTCACTCTCTTGCCATTCCAATTCTCTCCCTGTATTTCTATTAGAGGTGTTCGACATCTTCTCTTGGTACCAACCTCCACTCTATCAACCTCTATATCCACGTCCCGAGTTATCATGGCTACCATACCAGAGTTTGGAAGCACCTCTGTCGTGTTCTCTTTTCCTTTTGCCAAAGATCTTCTTTTTGTTTTTTACGGGCCCTTTCCAAGTGTCTTAGTTGAGTTGGTGTCCTTTATTGGTGCTGGGCTATAAGAAGCAAAAATGAGACCATTTTCAGGTTGGGCTTGCTCTAGAGTAATGTCCATGCCCAACGGCATATTAGGCTCGTTAGCATCAATGAGGCCCACGAAGGCTTGCTGGTCCGGGCCGTTTCTCTCAGCACTACTTAACCTGCTAAAGAGAACATGCATGTATTTAAAGTTCTAACCCACGCTGTTTTCCTTTACATCAGTCACAACCCTCTCTTTTGTCATCAATCCAGATTCCGGAAGCTTCACCATGAATTCCCGCATCAATCTCTACAAGTCTCTTTTCGAAGTCTCTTGCCAACGTCAAATCCGTCTTTACATGCTCAACACGGTTCTCTAGCTTCCTCATACCCTCCACATTGTCCCTTTTGAGATTGGCGAGCTCTGATGTACCTACCCGCCCTTGCCCCATCTGCGTAAACTCCTTTGGGATGCTCACCATCCTATCATCTATCTTGTCAATGTCTCCATCGTCCCTACGTTCGCCATGTCTCTTCGCCTCAATCAGGTGAGGCTTTTGGGTTCTTTTCGATGTGGCCTGTAGCCACACTCCAAATTGTTTTTCCTCTAGTAGCAAAATATAAGGAGTCGTTTATATTTGAAATCTACCCACACCGGGTCTACTTTTCCCAAGTGTATTTTCCAACCCCGGCATAATGGTTCGGTGGTCTTTACCGAGATGTGGATGCGCAAACAACCTCCCATATAGAAACCCTTGTCGTCCACATCCATTTTCTCCATTAACCCCAGCGTTTCCCCAATTCTTGTCCCTATTTCCTTGGTCTGGTTCCTTGTGGGTAGTCCATGGATTTGAATCCAGAATGATACCCTTTCAAGGCACACCTTCCAAGCAGCTAGATTCCCCGACTTGTAGCTTGCGAAGAATGAAAAGATACTTATCATGTGACCAGGGGCCTAGTAGCAGCACCTTATCTAGATCATCCATCGTCTTAAAGAGGAACAAAACTCTATTCTCGCCCAAATCACTCACCTCAAAGTCTTCCTTAGTTTTCCATGCTATTTTCAAAACCCTCACCACCGACTCCAAGTTTACCCACCGTTTTGTATAGAACTTTCCAACTAGGATCAGTCCAGCCTCCACTTCCGGGTTTTGTATCTCAACTTGAGCTCTTTCCTTTGCCGACAGTCATAACTTGAAACACACCTATTTGTGATCTCATCCATGTCTTTTCGAAGATTCTACCTTAACAGAGAAAGAGTTTGCACCAGGCAGCCCTTTTTTCACCTCTAAGTTTCCAAAGGAGACCTAGAGAGAAGACTTTGAACTGAGAATTCTTTAGTGTTGGAAAAGTGCTTTTCTATTTGTTTTGTTTATTTTATTTATTTCACCATTCTTCTTTATGACTAAATCCTGTTATAAAGTTGTTTTTCTCATAGGGCCTTTAACTTTTATCCTCTAAAAACCGGTTCATATGGGGTTCTTTTATCTCCAAAGAATATGGTGAAAAGGAAATCACTAAAAAAAACAATTACTCCTCCAATTGATTTCTTTTAAATTTTCCTTTTAATTTAATTTTTCTGAGATGTTTCAAATCTAATGTTTAAGTTGTGGACTGCAAAGAAATCATTCCTTCCAAAATGAGATATGGAGTGGTTCTTCTTTTGTCTTGATGAATCGATCCGGATATTAATTAATTTTTAGCTATTTCAAAATTATTAATAATTTATTTATATATACAACTTATGCAGGGTTTATGTTTGGATAGCTATCTTTCTATTTCTTCTTGCAATATTCAATGCTTGCACTGTCATCAATAGATATCTAATTTAATTTAGTGATATATAGTTATATACAATTATTAGTGATATAATTTTAGACTTTTTTATAAAATAAAATTAATGCTAATTTTATTTTTTTTTTTTTTTGAGAAGGAATACTAATTGATTGTTAAGGATAAGAATTGTTATTCATCTAAAAAATCAAACTCATGCTAGTTGTGATATGGTGATATCTTAGAAATTCGAATTACAAAAGAGTCCCACAGTTGGAGGTAAGATAAATGATAGCATTAGCCATTAGAAATGAATATTTTGGAGTCATATTAACTTCTCACCTTCTCTACATTGCTTTAAAGAATAGAAAGAAGGATGTGGGTGTATGGCACAGGTTTGTTAAGATAAAGTCATAGCTATTTATTAAATATGTTACATGTTCAATCTAAAATTTACTAATTTGTTATGCGAAAGATATCGAACTATTTGGTTGCTCCACAACTATTATTTTACCATTAATGAAAGTAACTGACACATGATAATTTATTTGCTATCCTCATCATTTGCTGATCATTTAGATACATGGAATATGTGATTGCTAATGAAAAATCAATAAAATTGTTTAAGAAATTGCTAGGTTAGTGGATCAAAATTATGCAGCACAAATCAATTCAAATCAAGACATCTCAATAATGAAACACTTTATGGAGGAGAACATTAAACGTTAGTTAAAATTGAAATATATATTCGATACTATAAGATTTAATCTTTATAGTGGAGGGTATATGAAAGGCTTCTATTCACCAAAATAAATAAATAAATAAGGTAAAAATAATTGCTAATAACTTAAACAATCACTCATCCATTAAACAAGCAAAGCACTATAAATTACAATCCTAAACAACTTCAAAAATACAAACCAAAAATATCATCAAAATACTCTCTACACAATCATGAAAATAAGCATACAACATGAATTACCTACAGGATTATTACTCAAGATATTTTCCAATGTTGGTAGATAATCACCAAAATTTTTAGGCAACATCAAAATGAGGTACACAATTTGGAATTCACAACTGATGTCTATTACTTTCACATGAACTATTTTTCTCTATTAATCACAATCTACAAAGATACATAATTGTGCCACAAAATATTGTAGTCCTATATTTTCTCTTTTTATTAACTTTATCCAATGAAGTTGTGCATTTTTCTAGAGCCATTGTTATATTTTTGAAAAACAAAAACTTTGACTTCATGGATCCAATATTGCAATTAATTCTAAACCAAACAGATGGAAAACAATTGCTGCAAAACTATCGACAAATCCTTGAAAGATACAAATTTTGGAACAAACACATTTTGCATCCCAAAAAACCAAGCATGCAAGAAAAATGGAGTGGGTCATTGGGATCATGAATGCCCTTACCCTTATGGAAATGAAGAATTACATGTTACATGCAAAATGTGCTTAATTGACTTAGAAATGTACAAATTAGCCAACCAAGTATGGTAGAAATTTTGTTTCCAAAATAAAAATCTACAATAAAATTTCCTCATTCTATTCCAAATACAAATCTCTAATAATACAAAATTAATTGCATCACCAAAAGCTCCAATCACCATGAATCCTGCAGTATATTGGTCAAACATATATAATGCAGCTTAAGTAGCAATACATAGAAAAATATTAATAATTAATAATCTATAATAATAACACTTTCATAAACAAATTTATCACGCGCAACGCGCTGGTCCGCGACTAGTTTTGGTAATAATTGAAACCCAAACTTTTACCAAATGAAAACCATAAATTCACAAAAAAGAAAATCCTATCCACCAATGAAAACAAAAAGAAAAAAGGGTATTGGCTTTGTACACTACAACAAAATGTATTTTCAAAGTGATTTAATTTTAGTGAGGAAAATTTTTTCGTCACTAAAAAGTACCATTTAGTGACAAAATTTATATTTCGTCACTAAATATAAAAAAATTAGTAACATTTAGTGATGAAAAATAAATTTCGTCACTAAATGTTGAGTTGAACTAAAGGCGCCTACAAACTAAATTCATCTATAGTGACGAATTATTTCGTCACTAAAAGTTTAAGTTTTTTGTGATGAAAACTTTTGTCACTAAAGGTGCTTTGATAAAAATACTATTAGTGACGAAACCCATTTCGTCATTGAAAGTCACAAATAGTGACGAAAATAAGTCGTCACTAAAAACAAAATCACAAAAATGGGTAACATTATCGATGAAGCTAATTTTCGTCGCTAAAGGTAGCCAATAGTGACGAAATATAAGTTGTCACAATAAGTTTTACACTAAAAATGTAATTCACCCCCTTTTTATTTTGTTAAACTTCCCTCACTCACCCGATTCTCACAAAAAACTCTGCTCCCTGTATTTCCAAATAGTAAACAAACTTAAACCACTTCTCACCGTCGCATACCCACCTCATCGTCGCAAACCCAGCCTCACCGTCACCTATCCTTGTCTCATCGTTGCCATTCCTCGCCTCACTATCACCGATCCTCGCCTCACCGTCGCAACCTAGCCTTACCATGGCAAAACCCAGCCTCATTGTCGCAAAACCTGGCCGCACTGCCGCTGCACCCCGGTCGCACTGCCGCTAAAACCCAGCTTTCGTCGCCAAATTGTCGCAGATCCTCGCCCGACTTGAGACGGTTCGCAATGGTTCGTGACGGTTTAGCTTCGTCGCTGGCTTCGATGGCCGTTTACGACGGTTCAACTCGACAATTGTTCGCGCCTCACCATCGTAAAACCCAGCCGCATCGTCACCAAACCCGGTCGCATCGCCGCCAAACCCAGCTTCCGTCACCAAACCCAACCTCACCGCCGCAGATCCTTGCTTCAGCTCGCGACGGTTCGCGATGGTTCGCGACGATTTAGCTCGCGACGGTTCGCAATGGTTCAGCTCATCGCGAAGCTCGCTGGCCGTTCGTGACGGTTCAACTCGTCGATTGTTCGTGATACCAATTTCGCCACCATTTGCAACGGTGAGTTTTCTTTTTCAAATATTCTGACTTAAAAAGTTAAACCTTTCTTTTATAGTTTCAACATTCAATATTTTTTGAAATGAAATGCTCAACATTCAATCTTAGTTTCAGCATCTTTGGCTTTGAGGCTCTAGTTTTTCAAAAAGAAAAGCTTTATGAGTTTCAGTCCAAGCCTTCAAGGTCGATAATCTCTCTCAACTTTTGCTTTAAGTTTTATGTATGTTTTGTGAATGTTGAAGTTCTTGATTTCTGCTATGATAACTGATTTTCAATTATTTTTGAACTATAATAGACTTGAACTATGTTAAAGAACTGGGTTTTGATTTGTATGGATAATGGATGGTTTTGCGATTTAAGAGTTTAGGAATCTTGCTAGAAGAAAACAAGTATATATGGGTTTTAAATCATTTTGATTTTGGATTGGTTAAATGAGTATTGATTGTTTTAAAGCATTTTGGAGATTTGGGTTTTGATTTTTATATATGGGTTGGTTCTGTTATGGAAATTCATGGTTGTTGATGGGTGGATGGTGATCATTGCAAAATGGGCATGGTTGGTTGGTGAGTTTATGTCTATTAGGTGGAAATTGATTCTGATTGCAGATTTATTCAATGGAAATCAACCACATTACATACCTTTTTCAATGACTGGTCTTTGTTTGTTGTATGGATTTGTCGGACTATAAAAGAGAGTTGGAATTATTGAAATTTGCTAAAGAAGGTGTTTTAAATGCTGTGAGGAACTTCTTTGAGCATAATTTTGTATTTATCTTCCATTCAGTCAAATTGGGTTATCACTGTAGCTGGTTCAAATCCAGGTCCTTGGTGAGCATATGAGAATGTGATCTCAATATTTTTAAACCATTAAAATCCATAACCAACCAATAAGGAAATCCCCATCACATACATTTCACATTGATGATCGATTAGGATAGTCACCAAGGCTTCTTTGAATCTCTTTGATCATTGTTTTGAGCTCATATTTTTCATTATCTCTTTGATCATTGGTTTGGTTTCCACATTCATACCAGTGTTAGATATATGTAGTGTACAAGTGAAGGTGTAAACTTTGTTACCTAATTCTAATGACTTTATGTCAATTATCTACTTATTATTTATTATGTACGAAGTGAAATGAACGAAGTGAAATATTTTTGAGGCATGATTGGGTCCAGTTACTAGCAATATGAACAAAGTGAAATGTGGGGACTTGATACCACAAAGTGGGGTTTCAATCTTTTCAATATTGAATTCTAAGCTATACCACTGTTTAGAAACGGGAAAAAGAATAAAGAATATGTATTTTAAATTTGGGTCTACCTAACTGTTCACTAAAAGTTATCTTTCTTTTATCTCCAACTCTCTTTCTCTTTTGTGTCTGAAGAAATTGTGTGGAACAAGGTGAAGAATACAAGTTAACTTTGGATTTTTTCTAAAAGTTGTAAACTTAGTTTGAGCAAAGTAAGTAAATTCTAGTTAAAAACTTATAAATCTCTATATATACTTGTGATGTTGGAAATTGGTTTTGTGGTGGGTTGTGTTGGAGTAAGCGGGTAGCTTGCATGGTGTTATAAGGTGGTTTAAATATATATTGGGAGTGTTTTTTATTTCTTGTAAATGTGAATGAGTATTGTTGATTAAATGTGATGAATAGTAAATACATATTGAGAGTGTTTTTCATTTCTTGCAAACATGAATGAGTATTGTTGATTAGATGTGATGAATAGTATTTTATTTGATTTCAATACTTGTAAGCATTATACTTGTGATATTTGTGATTGGTTTTGTGGTGGGTTGTTGTATTGAAGCAAGCGGATGTGTTGCATGGTGTGGTCTAAAAGAATATTCTTAACTTTTTGAGGAGCAAGGGTTATGATGATGCTCTTACTTATGGGGGTGGTTCAAATTCAAGTTAAAAAACTTTTTGGTTAGTACTTTATTTGCTTTCTACAACTTATACATTAGGAGTTGTGATTTTAATTTATTGGTGTGGTTACTCTTAATGCATTGTTAGAAATGTTTCTTATAACATAGTTAATATTTTTACTTTACGATTTTAACGAAGTATTGTTTTTATATTTGTGCAGATTTCTTATTGGTGGCTTTTAGGAGATTTACTTTTGGTATTACTTGAAAACATATGAGGACATCTTCCGTTAGTTCTAAAATAGGTTTTAGGTAGATTTATTGTATGTATTACAAACAATTATTGTATGGAAGGAGTTTGAATTAGATACTTGTTTTATTTTTTACTTGTGGAATGTATGGATCTTTTTTTATAAATGTGTTGTTGAAATAAATGTGTTATTCAAATGTGAGGTTTTAATAATGTAATGACAGGTTATAGGTTAATATCAAAGCCATGAAAAAATAAAAACAAAAATAAGTTTTAGTGATGAATTTTTTCATCACTAAATATAGCAAAATTTTGTAAGAAATGGTTTTAGTGACGAAAATTTTCGTCACTATATGTGCCTGGATTTTCTTAAAAATAGTTTTAGTGACAAATTTTTCGTCACTATATGTATCCGAACATAGTTTTAGTGACGAAATTATTTGTCACTAAATATGATTTAGTAAACTAAAGTGTTTTTAGTGATGAAATATTTTTGTCACTGAATAGTGTTTTTAGTGAGGAAAACATTTAGTGACGAAACGTTTTCGTCACTAAAAGTTTAAAAAAAAAAAAATCAAATCGGCCTATTAGTGACGAAATTTTTCGTCACCAGGACTTTTAGCGACGGGGCTATAGTGACAAAATGAGTTTCGTCACTAAAAGTCAATTTAAATCACTAAAGGTCCTTAGTGACGAAAAACTCGACTTTTAGTGACGAATTTTTTCGTCACTGAAAATAAATTTTGTTGTAGTGGTAATAAACATGATCAACAACAATAATGATGAAGACACAAAAAAAAAAGGACATAAAAAATGCTTAGATTAACAACTTTATGTGTTATATCATACATTTGCCAACAGTAAATTAGGACAAAGTATTGTACCTTCTTTATCAAAATTATCTGTCATTCGCATATGAGTAACCTGCATGCAAAATTTCCTTAGCAACCGAAAAGAATAGAGGATTTTAGTCAATTTGAGATGACTAATCTCCTCAATGAGAGAAAAGTGATAGTGTTGCTTTAATTTTTCTAATGATCTTTATTTCTACACTTGTCCGTATAAAATACAGCAATGATATGGATTACATCCGATTGAAAATAATTCAAATAGCAAACTAATTAGAATTAAAATAGTTGAAACAATTGGCTAATGAGATAATAACATCCTAATGAGTAATTACAACCATCATAATCACCTAATCTATTCTACAAAATAGAATGAGTTTATTTCAAATCCAACTACTGCTAAGTAAAGGTTCGATTCCTCATTTCACTCTATAATAATATTAAATCAATCACAGGAACCAATCAATACAAGGGAAAATATAAGATCAATTAAGTAGGGGATTGAGTGGGAACCTATAGGTAGATCACTTTTGGAAATATAAAACCACAAAGAAAATTTCAACCAACAAAGAGTAGCCCCTTTCTCATTAAAAAATAGTAATAAGCAATATACCAATCAACGCGAACTCAACAATATACCAATCTTCACCGAGTTACTATTATCTATCAAATCATAAAAGGAAAAAAAAAAATCATTTGGGAGGAAATTAACATGGTCAAAATTATATAGGTTGTGAACATATATGGGGCTGTTTGGATTTTTTTTTTTTTTTTTTTTTTGTCATCACTCCTCACTCAATTTTCGTCATTCGTCACTCGTCACTCATCATTCATCACTCATCACTTAAAATACCCCAATTTCCCAAACCCCTTGTCAAACATTGCGGCTAGGTATGTGGGTTTAATTACGAAAATGTCATTAAAAACTGAGTTTTGGAAACGGAAAACACCTAAAATGTGTTTTCAATTTCTATAACTCATCACTCAAAAATCAAAGAATTGAGTGATGGAAACAAATCCAAACAGAGTTTTTTTTGTAGGACCCACATATTTTGAGTTATGAGTGATGGAAACAAAGTTATGAGTTATGAAAACAACAAATCCAAATAGCCCCTATATCACCTCCATATTTGTTCCATCTTTTAATCAGTCATGGATAAAAGCAATCCGATTTCTATTCTCCACCATGCTTTTCTCTTCCAGCTTTGACTTTTTTTACCAAAAACAGATGCACTTCATCTGCCATGTAGAAAATTTTCACAAGATAAGACCCAATTCAAAAACTCAAAATGAACAAACCCATAAGTGGTGGAGCTTCAATTAAAAAACCCACCAATAAAAAAAATCAACACCCTAAAGAAAAACGATTTAGAAAAAAAAAAAAAAAAAAAAAAAAAGAATAGAGCATAAAAGAAACTGGGATTTAGAGATATCTCAACCGAATCATCCAGGTTAAAAGATTTATATATTGTGAGGAGAGGAAGACAAGAAGGAAGAGAGACAAAGAGGCTACTGTTAGAAGCGAGAAAGGCTGTGAAATAAGTGTGAAACCGTAGAATAGAAGGTGGGGAAGGGGAAGGAACTAAATGTGGACTTTATCTATACTACTATTTAAGGGGTTTTCTCTATTTGGGATCCTTTTTTTTTTGGTTCAAAAATGCCCTTACACCCTTATGTTTATGTAGAGGCAAAATTAAAGGACAATTTGATAAAAATATAACTTTAATTCCTACTAAAACATTGCTTAAACAATATGGTCAAATTACTTTATCCACTTATAAATTAAATTTTCAAAATAAAAATTATATATAAAAAATAAAGGCAATATTTTTTTTTTTTTTGGCTATAAAATAGGACCACTAAATCCAATGTTTTCACTAAACCAAAATTAAAAGCCTTAGCACGCACAAAGTGCGTGTGATGAGACTATTGGTAGAATTAAATTTATAAAAAGTGAACTTTATAGTGGAGATAGAGCTGAGAAATATTTTATATTTATTGGTATTTTGAAATTGTTAAAAAATATTTTAAAATCTATAAAGAAGATGATGAAAATTACATAATCACGATGTGGTTTAACATGAACGTAATAACATTAAATACCAAGTATCTTTTAGTATTATATAAATACAAATATTAATGCATATATGTTATTCGTTAAACGAGAATTAGGAAAAAAAAAAAAAAAAAGTCAGGTGCTGTGCTGGAGCCTGACTGTTGATGGCTACCACTCAAAAATCAAAATTAAAAAATGAAATGGCCCACCTCTTTCATTTTCCACCACACATCCGAGTCCTACACTTCAATCACTTCATTGACTTCCAGTAGTTCTACACTTCTACGGCAATGCCACTCTTTCAAGTTTTCAATTTTGTCATATTTTCACTTTCTCCATTCCCACTGCCAAACTCTCTCTCTCTCTCTCTCTCTCTCTCTCTCCTGCGTTTCATCCTCAAGAACAGAAAATTTGATCTTGTCACCGCAGCCAAACTTTTACTCACACTCACAGCCAAATTTCATCTTTTTACCACAGCCAATATCTATGTAGTTTAGAACCTCATTCAAATTTTGATCGGAGTGTAGGAAACATTTTATTAAATCTGAAAGTGAGCAGTACTTTTTTATTATTTTATTTTTAATATGGGGCAATTATTCAATTGAAATAACAACCGTGCTTCTCGCGGGAATAGTATAATAGTATAGTCCACCCTGACAATTCTGGGTGTTTACCAAACTGTACAAATCATAAAAATTGTATCAAAATTACCCGTAAAATAGTATAAATGCACCGCATCGTAAATTGCAGTACATCGCACCTATGGTGCAGTATAGTTTGCGGTTTTATAATAAGAAAATCGCACAAACCGCACCGCACCCTCTCTATATATTAATATATTTATTTTATTTTTAAAATTAAATATATTATTAATAATTTAATAACTTTTCAAAAAAAAAAATTGATAATCTTATCAAATGTTGACTAGGAAAGCCAATCCAAAATAAAGAAAAACTACCTCAGTAGTTTAAAACTTGGTCAATAGCAAAGGGAAAAAATTAGTTTTGAGTTGAATAGATAAAACCCAAAATTTGAAAAATATATTGATTTCATACCGTTCAAACCGCATCTTATATATAGCACCATACATGTGACAGCAAAAATAAGGTGAGGTGTGGTTATAGTTTTCGCTAAATTCTAAACCACACCACACCGCACATGTAACCGAAAAAATAAGGTGCAGTGCAGTTATGGTTTTAGCTAAACCGCACCGCAAAGTACGGTGCTAAAAATGGCCCAAAATCGCACCGCACCGCATTGCGAACACCCCTACTAACAACTGTTTAAAGCAATCACATTCAGCCAAAATGTTTTACCTAAAAAAAAAAAAAAAACACACGCAACCATAATATAATACAAGGGTCCGGTTAATGTGCGCTCTTAGGTACACATTAACCATCTATTTTAAGAAAGTTTTTATGAAAAATTGAAAAAATTGTCAAAATAATGAATTAATTTTTCGTATTTCCATAAAAAATTTCCTAAAATGAATTATTAATATATGCTATAAGTAAAAGCAATTTATTTATTTATTTATTATTTGAAAGAGGAATTGTTGTACAGCAAAGCGACCAACCAACTACAATATTTGTTGAAGTAAGAAGAGTAGATATAGAAGCAACACTTAAATTAGCTCTCTCCCTTTCAAATTAACTCTCAAATTTCAAAGTGGGGTTGTGTGAGGTTGTTAACTTTGTCGTGTGGTTTAAGAATGTCCAGTGAAACGCCACCGCTATTAGACACAGTTGCAAATGCCGTCCACTACAACAAAAGTGGACTATGGTGACGAAACCTTTCGTCACAATATGTTCTTATTTCGTCACCAAATACATATGGTGACGAAATGGTGACGAAACAGCATTCATCACCTAAGCTCACACAGAAATGTATTGGTGACGAAAATGTTTCATCACCAATAAAAAAATGATAGGTGACAAAATTTTTTTGTCACCAATAAAAAATGATAGGTGACAAAAGTTTTTCGTCACCTAATGTTTTCATCACTAAACCTTATTTTCAGTGACGGAATATTTAGTCACCAAATGTATTTTTTTTTCCATTTCAATAGATTAGGTGACGAAGTTTTGCGTCACCGATTTTATTTTATTTTATTTTTAATTTCAATAGATCGGGTGACAAATTATTTCGTCACTAATTTCTACTTATAGTCAAATATGGCGACGAAAATTATGTCACCAATTTTATTTTTTGTATTAATATTCTTTACATTTACTTGCCATTACATTAACCTGTTCATTTCTAACCAAATCCATAAAAACAAACATCCATTCATTTCTAACCAAATCCATAAAAAAAAAACATCCATACAATCTAAAAATGCAATAAAGATGTTCACAAAGTAATTACAACCATTTATATACAAATGATGTCTTAGCTTCCAAACTTTACAAAAAATTATTTTAGTTCAAGTAGTCCCACAAAAGCTATCTTTTTGCCACCAATCCCATATCTGTACAAGTATAAAGGAAAATACATCAATAACAAACTAGACTACAAACCTATATCCTTGATAAGATGTACTACAACAAAAAAAGATTATTATTAGTAAGACAATGCATAAAAAGTTCACAGAATACCCAATAACAAACTAGACAAAATATTCAAAATGCAACATCATATGAAGCCAAACTATCAAAGAAAGAAGACCCACAACATTCTCATCAAATAAAAACTAAACCCACATTACAAACCATGGAGAAATAAAAAAGAATGGAGAAATAAAAAGAATGCCCCAATTTAAAATAAAACAAATAAAGTGAAATCTAAAACAAAAACCCAACCACCATCATAAACACAAACCCAACCACCACAACGAATAAAAAATCTAGCCAACACTATTAAAAAAAAAACTAGCCACCACCATTAAACAAAAACCACATCCACCACCATAAACAAAAAACCCACCACCACCATTAAACAAAAAACACAGCCACCACCATTAACACAAAAACTCAGTCACTACCATAAACAAAAAACCCAACATCACAATAAACAAAAAACTCAACCACCACAATAAACAAAAAACCCACCACCACTATTAAACAAAAAAACACAGCCACCACCATTAACACAAAAACCGAGCCACTACCATAAATAAAAAAACCCAACCACCACCATTAAACAAAAAACATAGCCACTACCATTAACACAAAAACCACCACCACCATTAACACAAAAACACAAAAACCCAACCACTACCATAAACAAAAAAACCACCACCACCACCACCATCATTAAACAAAAAACACAGCCACCACCATTAACACAAAAACTCAACCATTTCCATAAACAAAAAACTCAACCATCACAATAAACAAAAAAACTCACCACTAACATTAAACAAAAAACCTCAGCCACCATCATAAACAAAATACCCACCACCACCATTAAACAAAAAACACAGTCACCACCATTAACACAAAAACACAATCACTACCATAAACAAAAAACATAGCCATCACAATAAACAAATAACCCACCACCAACATTCAACAAAAAACCCAATCACCACCATAAACACAAAAACCCAACCACACAATAAACAAAAAATCTAGCCACCATCATTAACACAAAACCCACCACCACCATTAAACAATATAGCAACATATACCATATACAAGCCCCAATACTAATGCTTTTAGGCAGGAAAATAAAATACTAACCAAGGTGTGTTCTATGGGACAAATTAACAAGAGAGATAGTAGCTTCAATGATTACACTAGGCAAATCAAACAAGCAAGTCTAGAAAGATGAAACCTACACATGTGAATCTACAAGAAACCAACAAAAGCTTCACTATTTTTAGGGTAAAAAGAAAAGGTAAATCAACTTACTAAATTATAGTATTAAGTGCGCTAATAACAAAAAAAAAAGGTAAATCAACTTACTAAATTATAGTATTAAATGCGCTAATCAAATTCAGATAAGTGCATCTTACTACCAAATAAAAACAAAATTATATGTGAATGCACAAAATAGATTCTCACAAAACCAAACACAAAAGGGCATGTTAAGGACACAATTGACAGTGAATAACCCATGATCTTCGTATGTTTATAAACATCGTGCTATTCTAAATTAAGTAAAAGGTAATGAGAAAAACTAAGTACAATAAGGCCATGTAAACATCTTTCTATTCTAAATTAAGTACAAGGCAATGAGAAAAATTAAGTACAATAAGGCCAAACGTAATAGGGATATCAACTTACATTTGATTGTTTCGAACTTACAGGCCTAAAGGGTTTGCTAAGAATCACCCTTCAATTCATCCGAATCTGAACCACTAGCATTATAACCTACCATATACCAACATATGAACTTTTAATTAGAAGAACAACAACCAAGAAAAAAAAAAAAAAAAAAAAGTAGATGTAAATTCGGAAGACGTGTATGCAAAGATTAGCATAGAGCTCATCCGAAAAGCAGGCAACATTCAAAAGACGAGTAAATTACCAATCAAAAAAACAAATGAATTAAAATGAAACAGCCACAAGACTTGTCCACAACAAGCAGTGCAAACAACATAATAAGAAAGGTGAACAATACAAGGCCTAAGGAAAAAAGATGTGCATACCACAAACTTATTAATTCAATACTTTCAGGAAAGAGGCCTAGAATAATGCAAGGATTATAATATCATATGTTATATACCCTCCCCTTATGCTCTTACTACACTTTAAACAGATTAAATTTATTAAGTTAATTTAAATTTACATAAAGCTCTATTGCCAAAGTTCCAATATGATTAAATTACTATTTACATGAAAATTTTATTATTAAAAGTTTGGAAAATCTGAAAAGAAATTAAACCTATTTATTTAAATAGGTTTGCTTATCTCCCACAATTTATAGTTTTAATAAAATGAATTGATCTTATTTTAGATATGAATTTTAACTAATCTGTACACGGCTAGTGAAATTATATATCCAAACACCTTATAAATAAATAAGAACAAACTATTATATAGATTTTTATTTAAAAAAAAAGGGTACAATACAATCTCCAAATACCAAGGTTTTTGCTAATTCATGATAACTCAATATATTAAACACATACACGTACACAACACTACAAAATATTATGGATCCATAGAGCAAATAATTACTATTCATGTACATAAATTGTTGGGCAATCAATCAGAAGGCATTTATTGCTATTACTATGCAAAGACTTCAAAAATAATCCCAAAATCCATACTTTAAAACGACACACACAGAAAATCAGATTTGATATTTAACTTTATAAACTTTCGCAGAGAAAGGATCGATGAGAGAGAGAGAGCTTACCGGTCTTTTTGGGAGAGGCCGAGAGGCGTGGGTTTGTCTATGGGAGGAGAAAGAGAGAGTAACAGTGTTTTGTTCACACAAACAAAGAAGGATAAAACTTAGCTACAATTCTTAGTTCCTCATATTCCTCACTTAAAATTTTATTACGTGGCTTTTTTCTCATGAATAAAAGTGTATTTTTAAAATTAAGTAGCCATATGGAAAATCGTAAGAGAGAAACTTAAACAACAAGACTATACATGAATTTTATCCAATAAAAAATAATGAAAAAAAAAAAAAAACAACCTAAAAAATTTAGAGCCCGCCTAAAAATTGGTCACCTCGCAAAAAGAAATCAAAAAATTTCACTACATGCTATTCACTACTCAAAAGAAAAAACTGAACTTCTACTTTCAGTTTACAAAGGGTGTGCTTCACTACTTTACTAGTCTGCTAGTCCTATTTGTGTACACAACAAATGAATGAGAGCCACATAATTTTGATATTTTTTAAGCCTTTACTTTTAGTTTTTGTCTTATTTGCAACACTGGACATTACACTTTTTTTTTTGGTTAAGTGTATGTTGTAATACTACTTCTCAAAAACATTATAATATTTTATATATATATATATATATATATATATATATATATATATATATATATATATATATATATTACCACTACTACTTGATAATTATGATTTAGCTTTGTTATTCACTGAATTTAGTTTATTTTTTCTTATGATAATTATGATTAAAAAAATAGTAGTTTTAACTAATTAAGTGAATAAATTTAAAAAGTACTTAATTTTTCTCTAACATTAATTCATTAATATATATTTATATATATAAATATAAATAAATAATGAACATTTTATTTTTAAAATTACAATTCAACATATGTGATGGTCCATTTTGAAGAAAAATAATTAAATCTAAATGAAAAGTATCACTAAATGTTACATTTTTACATTTTGCTATTTTTATTTTCTAAATATAAGATGTGAAAACTCACATAAATCTTTTACAAATTTTTTCCTACATATTATTAGTAATAAACTTATTATATTTTTATTTTATAATTATAAAATAAATATTTATGACATCATCGGTCGAACCAAAAAATTGGTAACCAAGAACTTTGTTGGTTCTTTGTTCGTATCGGTTTTTAAAACCACGGTAGGCACTATCATGGTTTTAATAACTGGACCAAACTTGTCGATTCAACCAAGAACCGATCATAGATCCAGTTTGGTTATAACTAAAAACCCAAAAATAGTAAAAACCTAAGATTGACTAGGAATCGGCTGATCAACCGTGAAAACCAAAAACCAAGACGGCTCTACCAGTTTTTGAACGATTCTGTTAAGATGCCAAAATGATCCCGAAGTCATAGTTGTTAGAGCAATCAAAATTCACATCAAATTAAGAAATATAGGGTTGGATTCAAGTTACACCGATGTAACTCTAAAAATGATACACAACCCAATAACTTAATATTTAATTCATATTTTAAAAATCCAACCGTTGAATTACATATTCTATATGTTCTTAACATGCATGCAAATTTTCATGCCAATCGGGTGTAACTTACCATTTGATCTTTAAATTCATCTTTTATGCGTTATTTTAAATTACAAAAACTTGAATTTAAACAATTGATTGACATGACTATTAATTTTTGATCACCTTGAAATTTTGTAAGCTTGAAAAATATATGAAGATAATTTAATCTAACAGTAAATTTGCCAAAATTCACATTGAATTAAGAAATATAGGGCTGGATTCAAGTTACACTTAATGTAACTCTAAAAAATGTTACACCACCCAATAACTTATTATTGAATGTATATTTTGAAAATCCAACCATTGGATTACATGATCTATATATTCTTAACATGCATACCAATTTTTATGCTAATCTGGTGTAATTTACCTTTTGATCGTTAAACTCATTTTTTATGCGTTATTTTAAACTACAAAAACTTAAATTTCAACAATTGATTGATGACATGCCTATTAATTTTTATCACCTTGAAATTTTGTAAGCATGAAAAATATATGAAAATAATGTAATCTAACGGTAGATTTGTCAAAATTCACATCGAATTAAGAAATGCGGTCTCTAGGTTCAAGTTACACCTGATGTAACTCTAAAAAATGTTACATCACCTGATAACTTATTATTGAATACACATTTTTAAAATCTAACCAATGGATTATATGTTCTTTATGTTCTTAACATGCATGCCAATTTCCATGCCAATCGGATGTAGTTTACCATTTGATCTCTAAACTCATCTTTTATGCGTTATTTTAAACTACAAAAACTTGAATTTAGATAATTGATTGATGACATGCCTATTAATTTTTGATCACCTTGAAATTTTTAATGTATGAAAATATATATGAAGATAATATAATATAACGGTAGATTTGTCAAAATTCACATCAAATTACAAAATATAAGGCTAGGTTCAAATTCTGTAACTGTAATTCTAAAAAATGTTATACCACCCAATAGTTTATTATTGAATGCATATTTTGAAAATCCAACCGTTGAATTACATGGTCTATATGCTCTTAACGTGCATGTCAATTTTCATACCAATCGGGTGTAATTTACTATTTGATCTTTAAATTCATTTTTTATGCATTATTTTAAACTACAAAAACTGGAATTTAAACAATTGATTGATAACATGACTATTAATCTTTGATCACCTTGAAATTTTTTAAGCTTGAAAAATATATGAAGATAATTTAATCTAACGGAAAATTTTTCAAAATTTACATTGAATTAAGAAATATAGGGTTGGGTTCAAGTTACACCTGATGTAACTCTAAAAAATGTTACACCACTCCAATAACTTATTATTGAAGGCATATTTTGAAAATACAATCGTTGGATTACATTATCTATATGTTCTTAACATGCATGCCAATTTTCATGCCAATTTGGTGTAATTTACCATTTGATCTTTAAACTCTTTTTTATGTGTTATTTTAAACTACAAAAACTTGAATTTAGACAATTGATTGATGGCATGCCTATTAATTTTTGATCACCTTAAAATTTTGTAAGCATGAAAAATATATGAAGATAATGTAATCTAATGGTAAATTTGTCAAAATTCACATCGAATTAAAAAATATAAGTCTGGGTTCAAGTTGCACCCGATATAACTCTAAAAAATGTTACACCACTCAATAACTTATTATTGAATTCATATTTTGAAAATCTAACCATTAGATTACATGTTCTTTACATTCTTAACATGCTTGCCAATTTTCATGCCATTCGGATGTAGTTTACCAATTGATTTTAAACTCATCTTTTATGCATTATTTTAAACTATAAAAACTTGAATTTAGACAAATGATTGATGACATGCCTATTAATCTTTGATCACCTTGAAATTTTGTAAGCATGAAAAATATATAAAAATAATGTAATCTAACGGTAGATTTGTCAAAATTCACATTGAATTACGAAATATAAGGCTGAGTTCAAGTTACTGGTGATGTAACTCTAAAAAATGTTACACCACCTAATAGCTTATTATTGAATTCATATTTTGAAAATCCAACCGTTGAATTACATGTTCTATATGTTCTTAACATGCATGTCAATTTTCATGCCAATCGGATGTAGTTTACCATTTGATCTTTAAACTCATCTTTTATGCGTTATTTTAAACTACAAAAACTTTAATTTAAATAATTGATTGATGACATGACTATTAATTTTTTATCACCTTGAAATTTTGAATGTATGAAAATATATATGAAGATAATGTAATCTAATGGTAAATTTGTCAAAATTCACATTGAATTAAGAAATATTTTGGTTAGTCTTTTAGGTTTAGGGTATTTTGATCATCATTTAGGTTTAGGGTATATTTTTATCATCATATAGGTTTTAGGGCCATTTTTGTCATTTTATAGGTTTCAGGATATTTTAGTCATTTTTTGGGTTTTGAGGGGTATTTTGGTCATTTTTTACAATTAGGGGTATTTTGGTAATTTTCAAGCATCCAGGCTATTTCAGATCGTTTTTAGGTTTCGGATGTATTTTGGTTAGTCTTTGGTTAAACAATAGGTGACAAAAATTTATTTCGTCACCAAAAACACCTACATCCTAATATTGGGCGACGAATTTATAATTTCGTCACTTTTGGTAACTTTTGGTGACGCGAATATTTCGTCACCCTAGGTTTGCCTTTTTTTCATGACCTATAGTGATGAAATAAATATTTCGTTACCAATTTGTACATCTTTGGTGACGAAATATTGATTTCGTCACCAATTTTAAAATTTTTATAATATTTGGTGACGAATTCTTCTTTTCCTCACTAAATGTTATCATTTGGTGACGAAATTGTTTATCCTCACTAGATTTCGTCACCATAGCCCACTTTTGTTGTAGTGGTCGTTGACTACGGAGGCCAGCGAGTCCTCAGATCCAATTCCGGTGGTTGGAGGTCCGCATGTTTCATCATCGGTAGGAAAGTCTCACCCAAATCAATTCAACAAAGTGAAAAATCTCTCAAATAATTAAGAAATGTGATGATCATCTCCTTTTGTGCTTTTGGGCATAAAAATAGTGTTATGTATGAATATGATGGTTTATATTATTATTATTATATATTAGGTGTGGAAGTGGCGGAGAGGTTTGCATATTATGGGATTAGTCGCAACCTGGTCATGTACTTGATCGAGCAAATGGGGCAATCAACGACCACCGCCGCAGAAACGTCAACACTTGGTCGAACGGCATCGTTGCTTCCTCTTTTAGGAGCATTCGTAGCTGATTCTTATCCGGGGTGCTACCGCACCATTATTATTGCTTCTTGCATTTACATTCTCAGTGCGTATATCTCTCTCTCCCTCGAGCTATGTTTGATGGAAGTGAAAATAGAGAGTATGAAAAATAAAAAAGAGAAAATAAGAGAAATTTTCTCATATAATAGGGTCGGGTATGGGTTAAAAAAAAAGAAACCCGAAGCGGGTCCGGGTTGGGTTCAGATTTTATCAAAAAACCCGAAACCCGACCTAAAACCCGACCAGGTTAAGACCCGGTTATATTATATATAAAATTACTAAATTACCCTCATATATATATATATATATATATATATATATAGTTAAAACCCTAAACTCTCAATTCCGCTCCTCATTTCAACCTCTCACACCTCTCATCTCTTGACTCTCTCGATCATCGCCTCTCATCTCTCGGCGATCTCACACGCATGGCCACAAGCCGTATGTATAGCGTGATGAACATCATGAACTCATCAGACAAGAGCTAGCGAGACTCCCGTTTCCAACGGATGGAAGTACCGATACCAAAAGAGCTAACCATCCTCACCGTTCCGACAGATTTAAGAAGCGAAGAGGCAGCTTTGTCCTCGCCGTTCCGTTTTCTCTCAAGTCTCAACTCCGTTTCGTCCTCGCCATCGCCAATCTCGCATTGTCTCCATTTTTTTTTCTTTTTTCTATTTTTTTCTGGGTTTAGTTCGCCTCAATCATGTGAATTTGTGTTTGTGTTTGTGTTTGTGTTTATGATTTACGAAAGGAAAAATGAAAATCATAGATCTGAAATTTGTGTTTGGATTGTGATTTTGAAAGGGAAAATGTAGATCTGAAATCTGTGTTTGTGATTTCTTTGTTTGTGTTTGGATTTGTGTTTGTGTTTGTGTTTGGATCTGAAATTTTTTTTTTTTTTTTGAAATTGAGCCCAATCCTTTAACAGGGCTCGCAGGCCCGATTGGGGCGGTTCCGGGGCCCGGGAAAAAAACCCGCTTAGTTAACGGGTTGGGTCCGGGCCATGGGTCTTGGCCATGGTCGAGTCCGGGTATAGAAAAACCCAGCCCAAACCCGACCCGTTGCCATTCCTAAACATAAGTTTTAATAATGATATTTTCCATGATAGGAAGATTGATTTCTAGATTCTCATGTAGTGAGTTAGGAAAAATTAATACTCATAAATATATACTAATATGACTTACAAGGTGGATTCCAAAATCTTAATTCCTTTCCCTTGATTATTTACATCTTTTTATTGCTTTATATATTTTGCTTAGTTTAACTATTTGCTTAATCTTATTATTTGCTTAGTTTATTTGATTGCAAACAACCAATTTTTATTAAACTAGATTAGGATTAATTTGGTTAAGATTTAATTAATTTTCCTACGTTCATACAAGTCCCTGTGGGTTCGACCTCATTCTTGTCCAACTATACTTTGGTATGGTTCGTACACTTGTGAGTATTTTAAAATTTCACAACAACTCACCTCAAAGTCTTCCTTAGTTTTCCATGCTATTTTCAGAACCCTTGCCACCGACTCCAAGTTTACCCATCGTTTTGTATAGAACGTTCCAACTAGGATCGGTCCAGCCTCCACTTCTAGTGTTTGTATCTCAACTTCAGCCCTTTCCTTTGTCGACAGTCATAACCTAGCGCACCTATTTGTGATCTCATCCATGTCTTTTAGAAGATTCTACCTTAACAGAGAAAGAGTTTGCACTAGGCATCCCTTTTTTCACCTCTAGGTTTCCAAAGCAAACCTAGAGAAAAGACTTTGAACTGAGAATTCTTTAGTGTTGGAAAAGTACTTTTCAGTTTGTTTTGTTTATTTGATTTCTTTCATCATTCTTCTTTATGACTAAATCCTGTTATAAAGTTGTTTTTCTCACAAGGCCTTTAACTTTTATCCTCTAAAAACCAGTTCATATGGGGTTATTTTATCTCCAAAGAATATGGTGAAAAGGAAATCACTAAAAAAACAATTACTCCTCCAACTGATTTCTTTTTAATTTTCCTTCTAATTTAATTTTTCCGAGATGTTTCAAATCTAATGTTTAAGTTGTGGACTGTAGAGAAATCATTCCTTCCAAAATGAGATGTGGAGTGGTTCTTCTTTTGTCTTCGATAACTAATCTGGATATTAATTAATTTTTAGCTATTTCAAAATTATTAATAATTTATTTATATATACAACTTATGCAGGGTTTATGTTTGGACGGCTCTCTTTCTGTTTCTTCTTGCAATATTCAATACTTGCAATCATCATCAATAGATATCTAATTTAAGTTAGTGATATATAGTTACATACAATTATTAGTGATATAATTTTAGACTTTTTTATAAAATAAAATTAATATTAATTAATTTTTTTTTTTGAGAAGGAATGCTAATTAATTGTTAAGGATAAGAATTGTTATTCATCTAAAAAATCAAACTCATGCTAGTTGTGATATGGTGATATCTTAGAAATTTGAATTACAAAAGAGTCCCACAGTTGGAGGTAAGATAAATGATAGCATTAGCCATTAGAAATGAATATTTTGGAGTCATATTAACTTCTCACCTTCTCTACATTGCTTTAAAGAATAGAAAACAAGGATGTGGGTGTATGGCACAAGTTTGTTAAGATGAAGTCATAGCTATTTATTGAATATGTTACATGTTCAATCTAAAATTTACTACTCTGATGTGCAAAAGATATAGAACTATTCGGCTACTCCACAACTGTTATTTTACCATTAATGAAAGTAATTGACACGTGATAATTTATTTGCTACCCTCATCATTTGCTGATCATTTAGATACATGGAATATGTGATAGCTAATGAAAAATCAATAAAATTGTTTAAGAAATTGCTAGGTAGGTGGATCAAAATTATGCAGCACAAATCAATTCAAATCAAGACATCTCAATAATGAAACACTTTATGGAGGAGAACTTTAAATGTAAGTTACAATTGAAATATATATTCAATACTATAAGATTTAAGCTTTATAGTGGAGGGTATATGAAAGGCTTCTATTCACAAAAAAATAAAATTAAAAAAAATTATACAAGATTGTTACTCGAGATATTTTCCAATGTTGGTAGATAATCACCAAAATTTTTAGGCAACATCAAAATGAGGTACACAATTTTGAATTCACAACTGATGTCTATTACTTTCACATGAACTATTTTTTCTCTACTAATCACAATCTACCGCATACATAATTGTGCCACAAAATATTGTAGTCCTATATTTTCTCTTTTTATTAACTTTATCCAATGAAGTTGTGCATTGTTCTAGAGTCATTGTTATATTTTTGAAAAAAAAAAACTTTGACTTCATGGATCCAAATTGCAATTAATTCTAAACCAAACAAATGGAAAATAATTGCTGCAAAACTATCGACAAATCCTTCAGCATGCAAATTTTGGAACAAACACATTTCGCATCCCAATAAACCAAGCATGCAAGAAAAACGGAGTGGGTCATTGGGATCATGAATGCCCTTACCCTTATGGAAATGAAGAATTACATGTTACATGCAAAGTGTGCTCAATTGACTTGAAAATATACAAATTAGCCAACCAAGTATGGTAGAAATTTTGTTTCCAAAATAAAAATCTACAATAAAATTTCCTCATTCTATTCCAAATACAAATCTCTAATAATACAAAATTAATTCCATCAACAAAACCTCCAATCACCATGAATCCTGCAATATATTGGTCAAACATATATAATGCAGCTTGAGTAGCAATACATAGAAAAATATTAATAATTAATAATTTATAATAATAACACTATCATAAACAAATTTATCACGCGCAACGCGTGGGTCCGCGACTAATTTTGGTAATAATTGAAACCCAAACTTTTACCAAATGAAAACCATAAATTCACAAAAAAGAAAATCCTATCCACCAATGAAAACAAAAAGAAAAAAAGGGTATTGGCTTTGTAATAAACATGATCAACAACAATAATGATGAAGACACAAAAAAAGAGGACATAAAAAATGCTTAGATTAACAACTTTATGTGTTATATCATACATTTGCCAGCAGAAAATTAGGACAAAGTATTGTACCTCCTCTATCAAAATTATCTGTTGATTGCATATGAGTAACTTGCATGCAAAATTTCCTTAGCAACCGAAAAGAATAGAGGATTTTACTATTTTGGTGAATTTGAGATGACTAATCTCCTCAATGAGAGAAAAGAGACAGTGTTGCTTTAATTTTTCTAATGATCTTTATTTCTATACTTGTCTATATAAAATACAGCCATGATATGGATTACATCCGATTGAAAATAATTCAAATAGCAAACTAATTAGAATTAAAATAGCTGAAATAATTGGCTAATGAGATAATAACATCCTAATGAGTAATGACAACCATCGTAATCACCTAATCTATTCTACAAAATAGAATGAGTTTATTTCAAATCCAACTACTGCTAAGTAAAGGTTCAATTCCCCATTTCACTCTATAATAATATTAAATCAATCATAGGAACTAATCAATACAAGGGAAAATATAAGATCAATTAAGTAGAGGATTGAGTGGGAACCTATAGGTAGATCACTTTTGGAAATATAAAAGCACAAAGAAAATTTCAAACAACAAAGAGTAGCCCCTTTCTCATTAAAAAATAGTAATAAGCAATATACCAATCAACACGAACTCAGCAATATACCAATCTTTGTTGAGTTACTATTATCTATCAAATCATAAAAGAAAAAAAAGCATTTGAGAGAAAATTAACTTGGTCAAAATTATACAGGATGTGAACATATATGGGGCTGTTTGGATTTTTTTTTTTTTTTTGTCATCACTCATCACTCATCACTCCTCACTCCTTACTCAATTTTCGTCACTCATCACTCATCACTTAAAATACCCCAATTTCCCAAACCCCCCGTTTGGTAACTTAACTCATCACCCACTTTTCAACTTCAAAAGTTGCGACTGGGTTTCACAAAAAAAAAAAAAAAAAAAAAAAAATCAGTCCATTTGTCGAACATTGTGGTTGGGTATGTGGGTTTAATTACAAAAATGCCATTAAAAGCTGAGTTTTGGAAACGGAAAACACCTAAAATGTGTTTTCGGTTTCCATAACTCATCACTCAAAAATCAGAGAATTAAGTGATGGAAATAAATCCAAACAGAGTTTTTTTTTTCGTAGGACCCACATATTTTGAGTTATGAGTAATGGAAACAGCAAATCCAAATAGCCCCTATGTCACCTCCATATTTGTTCCATCTTTTAATTAGTCATGGATAAAAGCAATCCGATTTCTTTTCTCCACCATGCTTTTCTCTTCTAGCTTTGATTTTTTTTTTACCAAAAACAGATGCACTTCATCTACCATGTACAATACCCAACAATAAGTAGAAAATTTTCACAAGATAAGGTCCAATTCAAAAACTAAAAAAGAACAAACCCAAAAGAGGTAGAGCTTCAATTTAAAACCCACCAATAAAAAAGTTCAACACCCTAAAGAAAAACAATTTAGAAAGTAAAAGGGAAAAAAAAAAAACATAAACAAAAGAATAGAGCACAAAAGAAACTGGATTTAGAAATACCTTAACTAAATCATCCAGGTTTTGTCAGTATTTATATACTGTGAGGAGAGGAAGACAGGAAGGAAGGGAGACAGAGAGGCTACCGTTAGAAGCGAGAAAGGCTGTGAAATAAGTGTGAAACCGTAGAATAGAAGGTGGGGAAGGGGAAGGAACTAAATGTGAGCTTTATCTATACTACTATTTAAAGAGTTTTCTCTGTTTAGGATTCTCATTTTTTGGTTCAAAAATGCCCTTACACCCTTATGTTTATGTAGAGGCAAAACTAAAGAATAATCCGATAAAAATATAACTTTAACTCCTACTAAAACATTGTCTAAACAATATGATCAAATTACTTTATCCACTTATAAATTAGATTTTCAAAATAAAAATTATATATAAAAAATAAAGACTATTTTTTTTTTGGCTATAAAATAGGACCACTAAGTCCAATGTTTTCACTAAACCAAAACTAAAAGTCTCATCGCATGCACAAAGTGCATGTGATGAGACTAGTGGTAGAATTAAATTTATAAGAAGTGAACTTTATAGTGGAGATAGGACTGAGAAATGTTTTATATTTATTGATATTTTGAAATTGTTAAAAAATATTTTAAAATCTATAAAGAAAATGATGAAAATTACATAATTGTTGATGTGACTTAACATAAACGTAATAACATTAAATACTAAGCTTTAACTTTTAGTATTATATAAATACAAATATTAATGCATATATGTTATTCGTTAAACGAGAATTAGGAAAAAAAGAAAAGAAGTCAGGTGCTGTGTTGAAGCCTGACTGTTGATGGCTACCACTCAAAAATCAAAATTAAAAAATGAAATGGCCCACCTCTTTCATTTTCCACCACACATCCTAGTCCTACACTTCAATCACTTCATAGACTTCCAGTAGTTCTACACTTCTACGGCAATGCCAATCTTTCAAGTTTTCAATTTTGTCATATTTTCGCTTCTCCATTCCCACTGCCAAACTCTCTCTCTCTCTCTCTCTCTCTCTCGCGTTTCATTCTCAACAACAGAAAATTTCATCTTTTCACCGCAGCCAAACTTTTACTCACACTCACAGCCAAATTTCATCTTTTTACCACAGCCAATATCTATGTAGTTTAGAACCTCATTCAAATTTTAATCGGAGTGTAGGAATTGGTGTTGTCCTTGATGATTGCACAAAATTAACATTTTATTAATTCTGAAAGTGGGGCAGTACTTTTTTATTATTTTGTTTTTAATATGGGGTAATTATTCAATTGAAATAACACAGGGTGCTTCTCGCGGGAATAGTATAAGAAAGTATAGTCAAACCTGACAACTATGAGTGTTTATCAAACTGCATAAACAATACAAATTGTAAAAATTGTACCAAAATTACTCATAAAATAGTATAAATGTGCATCGCAAATAGTAGTGTACCGCACTGTATGGTGCAGTATAATTTACAGTTTTATAATAAGAAAACTGCACAAACCGCACCTCATCTTCTCTATATATTAATATATTTATTTTATTTTTAATATTAAATGTATTATTAATAGTTTAATAACTTTTTCAAAAAAAAAAAAGTTTGATAATCCTATCAAATGTTGACTAGGAAAGCCAATCCAAAATAAAGAAAAACTAGCTCAATAGTTTAAAAACTTGGCCAAAAACAAAGGGAAAAATTACTTTTGACCTGGGGTAGGAAAAGCTCAAAATTTGAAAAATATATTGATTTCATACCGTTTAAACCGCATCTTATATATAGCACCATACATGTGACCGCAAAAATGAGGTGAGGTACGGCTATGATTTTCGCTAAACTCTAAACCGCACCACACCGCACCGCACCGTACATGTGACCGTAAAAATAAGGTGCGGTCAGCGCTTATGATTTAGCAAAACCGCAATGTAAAGTACGATGTTAAAAATGGCCCAAAACTACACTGCGCCGCACTCTAACACTCCTACTAACAACTGTTTAAAGCAATCACATTTAGCCAAAATATTTTCCCTAAAAAAAAAAAAAAATACATGCAGCCATAATATAATTCAAGGATCCGGTTAATGTGCGCTCTTAGGTATACATTAACCGTCTATTTTAAGAAAATTTTTATGAAAAATTGAAAAAATTGTCAAAATAATGAATTAGTTTTTTGTATTTCCATAAAAAGTTTTCTAAAATGAATTATTAATATATGCTATAAGTAAAAGCGATTTATTTATTTATTTTTTTATTTGAAAGAGGAATTGCTGTATGGCAAAGCGACCAACCAACTACAATGTTTGTTGAAGTAAGAAGAGTAGATATAGAAGCAACACTTAAATTAGCTCTCTCCCTTTCAAATTAACTCTCAAATTTCAAAGTGGGGTTGTGTGAGGTTGTTAACTTTGTCGTGTGGTTTAAGAAATGTCCATTGAAACGCCACCGCTATTAGACACAGTTGCAAATGCCGTCGTTGACTACAAAGGCCAGCGAGTCCTCAGATCCAATTCCGGAGGTTGGAGGTCTGCATGTTTCATCATAGGTAGGAAAGTCTCACCCAAATCAATTCAATAAAGTGAAAAATCTCTCAAATAATTAAGAAATGTGATGATCATCTCCTTTTGTGTTTTTGGGCATAAAAAAAGTATTATGTATGAATATGATGGTTTATATTATTATTATTATTATATATTAGGTGTGGAAGTGGCGGAGAGGTTTGCATATTATGGGATTAGCTGCAACCTGGTCATGTACTTGACTGAGCAGCTGGGGCAATCAACAGCCACTGCAGCCGAGAACGTCAACACTTGGTCAGGAACGGCATCGTTGCTTCCTCTTTTAGGAGCATTCGTAGCTGATTCTTATCTGGGGCGCTACCGCACCATTGTTATTGCTTCTTGCATTTACATTCTGGTGCGTATCTCTCTCTCTCCCTCCCCTAGACTATGTTTGATTGGAGTGAAAATAGAGAGGATGAAAAATGAATGAGAAAAAATATGAAAAATCTTAGGTAGAAAGGCGGTTTGGTTAGAATGATTTTGGAGGAAAATGGTAGGGCTCTTATTTTTTCCAATTACCCACCATTTTTCAGCCTCTAAATTGAGAAGAAAACATGGAAGGGAAGTGGTTTTGATGAAAATGACATTTCTACCCCCTTTACTTTCCTTAAGTAAATTCAATGTTAACAATTTTTTTTCCTTCCTTGCTACGTTATTTTTTTTTTTCTTTTTCTTTTTATGGGTTCTTGTTCTTTGTCTGACGTTGAACTTTGTTTCTTTTTTTCTTTTTCTTTTTATTTATCTTTTTTTGCTCTTTGTCTTTGGTTTCGTTGAACTTCCTTCTTCTTTTTTTTTCCTTACTTTGAACCATTTTACATAGAACCAGTTTTTCTTTTATAAAATATTTATATGAAATAAGTTATGTAATAAGGGTATAAGAGTAAATTTATACAAACTCTATTTTCTATCCCTCCACTTTTTCACTATCCAATCTCTCCAATCAAACACAAACGAGAGAAATTAAAATCTCTTTTATTTTTTTTTTTTTTTCATTCCCTTTCTATTTTTTTCCTTTCACTTTTCCATCTTCCTAACAAAATCCTAATTCCATTTAAGCATCCCGCCAAAAGTGGGAGAAAAGTCAAATATCAATTCATAGCAGAAAAACTTGCCAAAAGTGGGAGAAAAGTCAAATATCAATTTCGGGTCCGTTTAGATGGAGCTTATTTTCTTTGAAATTGAAACCACTTTGGTAAAATAATTTTTAAATGTATGAATAATGTCGTGAGACTCATTTTTAATGAAAAAGTGGAATTTGTGAGTTTATGAACAGTGCACAAGTGCACTGTTCACGATTGACATGGTCAAATAGTGCAGCTAGGAAAAAAAAAAAAAACCCGAAAACGCAGCCCAGATTCAAATGAAAAAACGCTGAATCCAAACGGGCACTTCATAGCAGAAAAACTAGCAAGTCGTGAAGATCTCATAGGTAGCACAAGTGCATAGGCACTTGTTTTCCAAGTAACTCCAGTAGCAAACCTCGGACAACCACCGTCCCGGTCTTGACTTTTCTAGAAAGGCTATGTAAGGAGGATATGGTTTGTGTCCACATTAGTGCACTGATCATGTTGGGATATGGATATATGTCCGCATCGTAACGTGTCTGCTGCGGGTAATGCACTCGATACAATCCCAACCCATATAAGAACCACCCACCTTTGCCAAAGAAAGGAACAAAATGGAGAGTATTGCCAAAGTTGACTCAATCCTCTTCCTCAAAAATGTCAAAAGCCTTTGCATACAAGAACTCGGCTAGAGATTATTAGTACATTTTTGTTGGGGAAAAATCCTAATCCCCTTAATGTCTATGTGTGAATTAAAATATATAACTACCAAACAATAGCAATATTATGGAAACAAAAAAAATTCCAACAAGCATCACATAAACACAACTACATAAGAACACCAAATCTTACATGGAAAACCCTCTAGTGTAGGGGGAGACGGGGCAGCTCTGAAAAATATCCACTATGAAATAAAGGTTACAAATATCAAGTTTGTGTTAAACTTGAGTCCACAATAAATTGGATATCCAACAAATAAATCTTAAGGAGTAAATATAATCTCACCACAAAGTCATAGCAAAATCTTCCTCTAAATACTCTAACTCTCCATGGTTGTAGCACTCAAAAACTCTATGAGAACTCCACCAATTTATCTTCCTTATGTGAAACTTGAGCAAAAAAAATTATTTCCTTTTTCTTTTTCACTCTCTCACACTCTCGCTGTGTTTTACTGTGTTTCTCTCTATTTCTCACACTCTCACTGTGTTTCTCTCTATTTCTCACGGACTACACCTCTCAAAATGGCTGAATATCTCTTTGTGTTTTGCTCTCTCTGGAACTCACACACACTGGCTGAATGTGGCTCTCTGTTTCTTGCTTCAGCACTCTACAAGGCCGAATGGCCTTTGCTTCTTTTCCTTCTTTTCTCTTCAGCGTGTCTCACACACTTGCTCAGCTTTTGCATTAAAGCAAAAGCTGATTTTGGAACACTTCTCATTGAGAAGTCAGACCTCTCCATACTTTGGTCACTTCTCATTAAATGGAAAATACTTGCATTGAAGACTTTTGGAACAAGCTCATGAATGAGCCTTGACAATGCATGTGGGCTGGACCCATACGGTAAGGCACCCAACAATTTTCATAGAAACAAAAGGTCTTTCAAACAACACACGGTTTTATGACAGGATAGCATCAGCTTTCAAAATCAAATCTTCCCAAACTAAACATTAATATTTCAGCATTATATTTTAAACTTAGGCGCTTGTTTTTTTTTTTTTTTTTTTTTTTAACTTTATCCATCCATGACTTGGATTGGGATTAATCACAGGGACTAGGCTTGCTGACTCTGTCAGCTATGCTTCCTTCTATCAGTACCTCTAATTACGTGGGCAAAAACAAAGTTACATTAGCTTCTTCCGAGCTCCAAGTGAATTTATTCTTCATCTCTCTATATCTAGTAGCAGTTGGGCAAGGTGGACATAAGCCTTGCGTTCAAGCTTTTGGAGCTGACCAGTTTGATGGAGAAGATCCGGTGGAATGCCAAGCCAAAAGCTCATTCTTCAATTGGTGGTATTTTGGACTATGTACAGGTTCGTCTGTGGCAATGTTGATCCTAACCTATGTACAAGAAAACCTTAGTTGGGGTCTAGGATATGGAATCCCGTGTGTTGCGATGGTCATTGCCTTAGGTGTCTTCTTTCTTGGTACTAGAACTTATCGATATAGTGTCAAAGAGGTGAAAAGCCCATTTGTGAGAATCGGTCAAGTGTTTGTTACCGCAATTAAGAATCGGCGGGCTAAACCATCAGAAATAGCTATTGAAGAGGAAGCTTGCAGAACCTTGCCACAGCATAACTCTGAACAATTCAAGTAAGAGAGCAGTAATATTCAGTTTTATTTTAAAGACTTACTACCTCTTTAATATGGTATTTCTTGTCCCAAAAAAAAAAAAAAAAAAATTTAAATAATAATAGAAACTTTGTATACAAATATGATACAGAGGGTTCGAGGTTAACTTGTTGAAGAGATAATACTTGGAGAAGAAAATTAAAACCTTATTCTAACATATAATAAACATATTTAATCCAAAAGCTTATTTATGGGTTTTGACTAGACATAATAAAATTAGAGTTGGACTTAATAAGCCCAAAAGAAAAATATTGGTTTTAGTATGGCTTTTGTACCCATTAAAAAATTGGGTTGACCCAAATCCAGACTTGCTGAAATATCTTTTTCGGATCGATCTGCAAGTCACATGGATCAACTCTTTTTATTTTCAAAGGAAAAACTTTCGCTTACTTTGGCTCTTTGATCCTGTTAAAAATGTTTTTGCAGTTTCACATTTTTTTCTTTTTTCTATCTATTTTAAGCTCTTTTCTTGTTAGGAACACTTATAGATTCTTTCTTAACATAGTGGAGCCTTGAAGACTTCAATTTAGTGAACTACAGACCATTTACACTTAAAATTTTGTGTATTCTCATAAAAAAATGTGTTTTATTTTAACTTTTACTTAAGAGTTTTTTTATTATTTATTCACTTATTTGTATTGAAAAGAAGACAGCCAATTTGATCAAATTTCATTTATTACTATTATTATTTGCATGTGAAAAAAAGGTCAAACTAGATTGATCTGACCCTAAAAGGAATGTATAAGGGTTATAGCTTATAGGTTTTGCAACACATTTAGTACAACCCATTGTTGACTTGAACCCAATCTTACCTAAACCCGAAAACATCGAACTTGAACACAATTAACTTGACCAATTCGCTAGAGCTAGTTTGCTGCGTAAACCATTCATTTAACCTATGCTCGGAACTTATTGATAATTTTCAAGAAAACTATAAGAATTTTGATATATTACTAACTAGTCACTAACCCATGCAATGCACAAAAAAGTTATATTATACGAAAATTTAAACAATTTTTTGTTTCTTCCTCTTGTACATTAAGATTCTAGTCTCAAAAATTTGTATCTTTGATATGAAACGTTAAATTACTAAATGAAAAATATTAATCAAACTTAAATTAAAATTAACAAAAACACAACCCATAAACTTAAATTAAATCCAAACACAAAAAAAAAAAGAAAAAAAGGTCTCATATTAATACAAACAAAGTATAAGCTGGGAATCAAACTGTGCATAGGCAATCTTTCTGCTTATTCTAATATTGTAAAATTGTAAATAGCTTTTTTGGACATGTTTACACTTGTAGCATCTCAAGTAATGACTTATTGGTTATACACGTTTATGCATTTATGGATATAGCAAACACCAAAACTGGTCTTGATATAGGGTTTTAAGGTCCACAAAGTTCCACACAAAACCAAATTAAACAACATAAACATGAACATGAACTAAATTGTCAACCAACCCAGATAAATTAAGAGAGCAATAAAAAGTTGCAATAAGTTGGAATAAAAACATAATGAGTTAGGTTAGATTAAAAAAATGCTTTATTTCGTAAATTAACTTTATCTTTTTTTTTTTAATGATTTTTATAAACTAATTATTTAGTCAACTTAGAAAGAAAGAAAAAAGAAGAAGAAAAAAGCATGAACAATAAGTTTAAACCAAAGACAAATACATTAATTTACAATAAGCAACACTATCATGTATATTTGATATTTATAACATTCTCTCATGACTTAATAACATCGCAATAGGAAATCTTCATTAAAAAGAAAAAGAAAAAAAGAAATCAACTACACAGTAATATAATAATATAAACTTATAATATTATAAACCTATAAATGTAAAGAAATTGACAACCACAAAGTTATTTACTATTTTTTTTTAATGACATTGGCAGACAACTACAAATGAAAATCAGTCAAAAGCAGTAAACTACTAAACTTGAAAAGTCTAGTTTAGCATGTTAATCCTAATTTCAAGATCAAAGCCGGATACAAAAATTTTGAAGGAGATGGTCAGTTAAAGATTTGGGGGAAGTAGTTGATAGCATTTGAGAGATATGAGAAGAGAGATTATTTGAGTTTTGGGTTTTGGGGGATGGAGATGGTAGTGTGAGAGATATGAGGAAGAGAGATTTTTTATTTTTTTTTTTAAATTGTGTTTTTGGTTTTTTTTCTTAGAAGTATCGCTTTTTTTTTTTTTTTTTTTTTGGGGGTTTGAGTTTGAGTTTGAGTTTAAGTTGGACTTGTTAGAGAAATAGAGTTTCACTAGTTATTAAGTTTGGACTAAACAAAAATAATTTTATTTAAATATGAGTTGATGTGAAAAATCGTATGAGTTTCAGAAGATTCGGATATATATATATATATATTAAAAAACAGTCATACCACTTGTTTCCCAACTAATGAACAAGTCTTGCTCTTCTTTCAGACCAAGAAAACAAATTTTAATTCCTTTTTTAGATCTAATCTCCTTTTATAGAATGATTTGGATCCACTAATGTGACAGGTTCCTTAACAAAGCCTTGCAAGGCAAGGTATGTACTATTAGTGATGTTGAAGAAGCAAAGGCCGTTCTTAGGCTTATTCCAATTTGGGCAACGAGCTTAGGTTATGCTATTGTGGTTGCACAAACCTCAACTTTCTTTACCGAGCAAGGGGCTACTCTTGATAGAACAATTTTTCCTGGCTTTGAGATACCAGCTGCTTCACTACAATTCTTTATCGGACTGGCCATTGTTTTTTTCATTCCTATATATGATCGTATTTTTGTTCCTATAGCAAGAGCTATCACCACTAAACCTTTTGGAATCACAATGCTACAGAGAATTGGAACTGGGATGCTTTTATCTATCATTTGCATGGTAGTTGCAGCTCTAGTTGAAATAAAAAGGCTCAAAACTGCTAAAGAATATGGGTTGGTTGATATGCCAGATGTGACTATTCCAATGAGTGTGTGGTGGCTTCTTCCTCAATATGTTTTGTCTGGAATTGCTGATGTTTTCACCATTGTTGGGCTACAAGAATTCTTCTATGATCAGGTCCCAAGTGAATTAAGAAGTGTTGGTCTTGCCCTCTATCTTAGTATTTTGGGGGTTGGGAATTTTTAAGTAGCTTTCTTGTCTCTATCATTGAGGAGGTGACTGGTGGGGATGGCAAAGATAGTTGGTTTGCTGATAATCTTAATCGGGCACATCTTGACTATTTTTATTGGCTACTTGCTGGAATTAGTGCAGTTGCATTTACTGCCTACTTGTATTTTGCAAAATCTTATATTTATAATAGGCCAAGTACAATTTAAATTTAAATTCAGTCACTTTGTTGTAAGTAAATTTAAATTGTATTTAGGCATGTGAATGCTCTATGTTATTTGTTAAATTAAAGTGAAAAAGAAGAAAATCATTGAAAGAGAAAAGAAAAAAAGAAAAAAAGAAAAAGAAACAGGTGGAAGGAAAATGATGATGTACTAAGACATAATATGGTTGGTTCCTTTCCCTTTCAACTTTCAAGGTCATGAATTTTTAAAGTTTGGGTCTAGTTTTGTGAGGATACATTTGTAATGGGTTTGGATAGGCTAAACCTATTTTGAATTCAAATGTTGCTCCAAATTGGTTGATTGAGATTTTTTTCTAATCTATAGCCTATTTACCTTGAATGATAAATTTGTAGAAGTTGATAAAACGTGTCAAACTTCAAGTTCTTAGTAGTTCAATTGGGTCTCTCAATAATATGGTTGGTCCCAGGTGGCTTGCATGGTGTTATAAGTGGTTTAAACTAATATTGAGAGTGTTTTTCATTTCTTGCAAATGTGAATCAGTATTGTTGATTAGATGTGATGAATAGTATTTTATTCGATTTCAATTCTTATAAGCATTATAGTTGTGATGTCGGTGATTGGTTTTGTGGTGGGTTGTTGTATTGGAGCAAGCCATTATAAGGTGGATTAAACTAATATTGTGAGTGTTTATTTTTTTGATGAACCAAAAGGGGGGCCAGGGGCGACCATATGTGACTTACCCCCCAGGGCGTGACCTAATAGGGGCACCCCCCGCTAGGGAATGTTGGATTGAGCCATAGCTACTGTGGATCGGGACGCCACGCACCTCACCCTAGCACCCCAAGAGAGCCAGAGTGTGGGGCGCATTGCATGCCATAAATCCCCCCACATGGTACCCGCCACGACTTGAACATGGGACCATGAGCATGCACGCGGGATCCCACACCGCTGGACCACCCCTCTTGGGGCATATTGTGAGTGTTTAAGTATTAATATAGACATGTGCATTCATGAATGAGATAAAACTTTATCTAAGTAGCTTATAGACTTAGATGTTAGAATACTCGAGTCACTATGGAGAGGCGGGCGGCTCAAGGGCGGGATCACAAGAACAACTAGATTTAAAAAAAAAAAAAAAAAAAAAAATTAATTATTATTATGTTTTTATGTTGGATTATATTTCCTTAAAGAGAATTTTATGTGGCCCACATTTGAGTGAAGATGAAACTCATGTCTTAAGTTTCTTATTTCATGTCTTAAGTTTCCTATTTGTGAAAGTTACATGTTAGGTGTAACATCCTTTAGTAACTCTCAGTTGGTATAACATCTTTAGTTAATAAAACATCATGAAGTTACAATTTTTAAGCTCCTTGATGGAAGGAGAGTTATGAAAATCTTCATCTAAAAGGGTCTCTAATCTAACCTATATATATATATATATATATATATAGCCTGTGTTTCCATCAAAAGGATATGTGTGAGGTAAAGGCCATAGACTAGAAGACCCTTGTATATACACTATCATCATATAGTGAGTCTTCTTCTCTTTAAAGACTTAAACAACTATGACTGGAGGTATGTTTATTTTATTCTGTAACTCTAAATTTATCTTACATTTGGTATCGTAGCCTCCTTCATGCTATGTTGTTTAGTAATTTTTTCATTCATATGGTTTTCTATGATTTGGCTAAATTTCCAATGCACATATGGATTTAAGGATATAAATTATTTGCATTGCATATTCTTTTATGCTGGGACCTTTTGGTTAAATTAACTATGCCATCAAAATCTGGCCTTTTAGACAACGTTAGCAAACAAAGTTTTAAGAGGCATGGAATAATGTTAAGTTTTATGCCATGTATCTCATGTGTGGATCATAGCATATAGTATTGAAGCCTATCATTGAAATAGCTTTTGCCATCATTTGGGCTGGATGACTTTAAGATGGGATAGTTTTCGAATATAGATGACTTTCTATGAAAATTTATTCCTTTTGCATTTGGCATTGGCCGAATGTTTATGTGGAGATCATGATTGGTTTTTCAAATTTAAGCTTCTCATGAAAGTGGACATCTGTCATGATAACTTTGCATACTGATTATTATGATTCTTTGTTATTTAGCGTAACTTATCTTGTCAAACTTACATATGGTGTGGAGTGATTTTATAAAGTTTGTGACTATATATGAAAATTTGATCATTACATAGTTAAAATTTATGATATTTTTAGTGTATTTACAATTTCTTACACTTGTCTTTAAATATCATTTTATGGTTTATTTTAATTGACATGATCAATATGACACTTAGTTTATCTTTATGATGTCATTTGAAGGGGTGACTATCAAAATGACTTGAGAATATAGCCATAGCATCTTAAGCCGTAATGATAATCACATCAAGTTAATTTTTTTAATACTTCATTAAGAATAAAGACATCTAAATTGTAATTAATTCGTGAATAACAATAACTTGGCTCCATAGGGAGGTTATATTTTTATGATTTAATTGGAATAAGAAGGTGAATTACACATTAAGAATATAATTTTCCTAGGCCCAAAGGTATGGAAAATTTTGTTCTTATTGTTCATAATTACTAGTCTTATTAACAAAGTATTTTAGTAAATTTATGTGTGATGCACCTCTACCCATAGGAAGGTTAGAATTTACTACTAAATTGACATTGGTTGATTTAGAATTAAGGTTTATATTTCATAGCATTAAAGTTTATTTTTTCTTGGTTATTGCAACAATTCCTACTACTTATATACCAATTAACAATATGCCCAATAAAACCAAATGGCACAATAAAGTTGGTGAATCCATATATAACCGATTCTTCACGTGTGCCAATGTTAATTGATGACAACTATAATGACCAAAAAAAAAAAAAATTATATTTTTATTAGGATGCATGGATCTTGATTTGGCGCTCCATGTGGATGAACCACCTGTCCCCACGGAATCAAGTGCACCAAATGATAAACTTGACTATAAATGGTGGGAGTGATCTAATGGATTAAGTTTAATGTTCATAAAATCCCATATAAATAAGAACATTAGGGACCAAATTTGATATTCACCCCTTCAAATAACATCATAAAAAATAAACTAAATGTCATACTAATCATGTCAATTAAAATATACCATAAAATGATATTTAAAGACAAGATAAGTGTAAGAAACTGTAATACACTAAAAATATCATAAATTTTAACTATGTAATGATCAAATTTTTATATATAGTCACAAACTTTATAAAATCACTGCACATTATATGTAAGTCAGACAAGATAAGTTCTACTTAATAACAAAGAAGCATAATAATCTATATGTAAAGTTATCATGACAGATGTCCACTTTCATGAGAAGCTTAAATTTGAAAAACCAATCATGTTCTCTATAGAAACATTCAGCCAATGCCAAATGCAAAAGGAATAATTTTTTATAGATTCATCTATATTCGAAAACTATCCCATATTAAAGTCATTCAGCCCAAACAATGGTAAAAGCTATTTTAGTGATAGGCTTCAATACTATATTCTATGACCCACACATGAGATACATGGCATAAAACTTAACATTATTCCATGCCTCTTAAAACTGGGTTTGCTGACGTTTGTTAAAAGGCCAGATTTTGATGGCATAGTTAATTTAGCCAAAAGGTCCCAACACAAAAGAATATGCACTGCAAATACTTTATATCTTAAATCCATATGTGCGTTGAAAATTTAGCCAAATCATAGAGAAACCCATGAATGAAAAAATTACTGAACAACATAGCATGAAGGAGGCTTTGATAGCAAATGTAAGATAAATTTAGAATTATGGAATAAAATAAACATTCCTCCGACCATAGTTGTTTAAGTCTTTGGAGAAAAGAAGACTCACGTGGAACATATGGGACTTAATAGTTTATTTGATGTTTAATTTCTCTTTAGTTGTTTTGTAATTGGGACACATATTTGCTTGTTCTTAGAGAATAAAAGACAATATATATTTTGAGCGGAGATTCTGGCATTTTACCCATAATTTTTTTAAAAAATGGCAATATGTCCTTGTTTGCAAACTATATAGGGGCGTGCCCCTGTTTCGATACTCGATTACCCTAAAATCGAGTTCAATTAAATACTCGATTCATAGAAAATTGAGTTATGCCCGATCAAACTTAAAAATAAAAAAAAAAAAATTGCATGGAACTCGAGTTTCAGGAAATCGAGTTCAATGCAAAAATTTTACAAGTATGATCACCCCATATTCAGGGAGCCATATAGCGGCGTTTTTAAGCTCTATAGTGACGTTTTAAATCCCTATAGCGGCGTTTTCATGCAAAAAATTTATTAGTGTCATCGCTTCTCTGTTTAGGGAGCCCTATAGTGACGTTTTTAAGCCCTATAGTGACGTTTTAAATCCCTATAGCGGCGTTTTTCTGCAAAATTTTTTTAGTCCCTATACCAGGTTCAAGGAGCCCTATAGTGACATTTTTAAGCCCTATAGTGACGTTTTAAAACCCTATAGCGGCGTTTTGGAACTCGACTTCCGTAAAATCGAGTTCCATGCATTTTTTTTTTTTTTTTTTTTAAATTTTGATTGGGCATAACTCTATTTTCTACGAATTGAGTATTTTATTGAAACTTAATTTTAAGGTAATCGAGTATCGAAACAGGGGCATATCCCTATATAATTTCGAAATAGGGGCATATTGCTAAATTTTTTAAAAATTAAGGGCAAAAGGCTAGAATCTCCTATTTTGAGCACATAAAGTATATATATAAAGTTTATTTAATCCATGGGAATAAGTAAAGGACAATATATCCGTGGGGATGTTTAGAGGAGGACTTGAATGGCTAATAGGTAGTCCATTCATAAAGAATTGATGGCCCATAAAGTACTCATGTAAGGACATGGGCGGTGCTACACTATTCTCAAGGGGTTCAAATGAACCCCCTAACTTCCCCAAAAAAAAATTATATATAAAAAAAATATATTTTTGTTAGTTTAATACTATAATTTTTTCTTAAAAATATATTTACACATCTTGACTTAAATTTTACACACCCTAATTACAAGGATTTCCAACTCTAAGAATAAAAAGTAAGTGTTTATGAATTGTAAGTGTAACTATTTTTATAAATTTATATTATGTGTATGAGTGTGTCTAATATTGATTGTGTGCATTACTTTTTGTTATAATATTATTTGTGTGAATTATGATGTGTGTGAATGTTTGTATGTACATTATAATATAAATATATATAATTTAACAATTAGGAAATAGATATGATTTGTTACATGTGTGTATTGTTATCATGTTATAATAACTTTTTGTTATAAAGTTGGTAAAATTCAAAAAATAAAATAAAATAAAATAAAGTTAGTGATTTTCCAAGCATTTGATTGGTTAAGTAGACACTAATATATAATTTTATGTATGAATAAGTGTAGTTGTGTGTGCCAGTAATTAATACAAAGCCAATGAGTTTAGTTTAGTCATTTAGTTTAAAATATTTTTATAAAAATAATAACAAATAGATAATAAAAATTGCATAAAAATAAAAATGTTAGATAAACTTAACAAAATAAAATGATTATAGGCTCATAGCTACCCACATTGGTAATAGATACTTATAATAAACTATCATATAACAATTCAAAATTTGAATACTTGTAGAAGGAAATTGTAAAATTTCATGTATTAATTTTTTTTTGGTCGGTAACTTGATATATTCAAGTTCTTTTTTTATTAAATTTTTTTAATGACCCCCCTAAACAAAATTCCTAGAGCCGCCACTATGTAAGGATTACATTATATTGTAATACATGGAAGGAAATACTCATTATACTTGAGGGGATTACCGCCACGATTCATATATTGGATTCTTTATTTAAGTGGAAGCATTTCACAACTAGTGACATGGATAATATTGTGGCTATAGCATAGTGATAATCACTTATTGAGTTATTTGAATTTCATGTGAGCCAAGTGGGAGAATGTAGGATTATATTTCCTTAAAAGAGAATTTTATGTGGCCCACATTTGAGTGAAGATGAAACTCATGTCTTAAATTTCTTATTTCATGTCTTAAGTTTCCTATTTTTGAAAGTTACATGTTAGGTGTAACATCCTATAGTAACTCTCAATTGGTATAACCTCTTTGATTAATAAAATTCCATGAAGTTACAATTTTTAAGCTCCTTGATGGAAGGAGAGTTATGAAAATTTTGATCCAAAAGGGTCCCTAGTCTAGCCTCTATATATAGCCTGTGTTTTCATCAAAAGGATATGTGTGAGGTATATACTAGAAAACCATTTTATATACACTATCATCATATAGTGAGTTTTCTTTTCTTTAAAGACTTAAACAACTACAGCTAGAGGTATGTTTATTTTACTCCAAAACTCTAAATTTATCTTACATTTTAATGTTGAAATCCAGTGATTTAAAGCTGAGAATTGGGTTTTTTTTTTTTTTACCAGGTGTGCCGATTTAAATTTTTATTTGGATCAAGGTCTAAATTTTAGATGTTGAGAAGTTGAATTCTAAAAATTGAGAGGTGGCCAGCAAGTAAATTCTTTATGTAAATTATCAACTTACTCTCTTGCCAATTAGGCTGGTCTTAACAGAAATTTTAAAAAGCCAGGGGGTTCATGGCCGCCTATAATTAATGTTGTGTACAATAATTGTTAAATAATAAAAATAATATCATCTACATGAAAGTGATGATGATATTCCAATTAACTTAATATATTTTTGAGTAAAATATCATTTTCATTTTTAAATTTTTACAAAAGTTCATTTTTCGTTACTAATCTTTCAAAAGTTTGTTTTTCCATTACTAAACTTTACAAAATGCTATAGTTAATGTCAGTTAGTTTATAACCTACCATGGCCTAATAATTCGTTGACAAACCGTTTAAATTTAAAAAGTATGGACACTTGGCCTACAATTATTGGCACATGTGGATTACATATTACATTGAGACAAAAATACCCTTCACTATCTCAGTAGAACTTTACGGAAAAAATCAAAATATCCAACGTGAAACCCTAGTGGTATGGTCCAACCGTGAAATCCCTCCCCCCCCAATCCACGACTGGCAACCCCAACCATGAAATTCCCATCCACGCCGACAAGTCCACATCACCGATCCATCGGTGGTTTTTGCTGATCCCCATGCATCAATTCCCAAGGTAACAAGTATAGCTCTAAGCCCAGTTCTTAAAAGAAAATTAATAATAATAATAATAAATAAATAAATTCTTCTATGACACCGTTGTTATTAAAGCAGTAGCAGAGAAATCCATGGCCATAATCTCCTTCAAATTCAAGCATCCCCTTAGTTCTCTGCGTGTGTCAGTGTGTATTTGGCTTTTTGCTTTTTATTTATTTTAGAAGTTATGCAATTGGGGTGGATATAGTATTAAGGTAGAACCTTTTGATTTGGGTTTGTGAAATAATTATTGTTCTATTGGTTATTTGGTTGATTTATTGACCAAATAACCAATAGAACAATAATCATTTCGCAAATGATTAAGACGGCAGTTGTCTGAGTAGGCAATCATTGCCGCCACAGCGAGACTCGGATGTATCATTGGGAGTGAGGGGTATTTTTGTCTCACTGTAATATTTATTCCACACGTGCCAACAATTGTACGCCAAATGTTCATACTTTTTAAAATTAAATGGTTTGGTTTAAGTTATGTGGTATGTTAGCACACTGTTTAGCACATTGTTAGGTCACATAGAACATAAGCTAACAAATAATGACAAAAAGATGAAAAACGTATTGTTTTGTATAGTTTAGAATCGAAAAATAAATTTTTATGAAAGTTAAGGGGCGTAAATTAAATTTTATTTTATAATAATAATAATATGATATAATATTTTAGTGGTAACGATAATGGCATATCCAGGATATCCTTTTAACACTTATCCTACAAAATATAATAATAATTAAAACAATCAACAGCAACGCCACCAGGCACCCGCTAACTACCAACTACATGTTTCTCAAAAAATAATAATAATAAAATAAAATACCAACTATATACATGAAAATGTGGAATTGTTGTTGAAGTAAGAAGAGTAGAGAAGCAACACGGTTGTTAACTGTGTCGTGTGGTTAAAGAAATGTCCACTGAAAAGCCACTGCTATTGGACACAGTTGCAAATGCCGCCGTTGACTACAAAGGCCGGCAAGTCCTCAGATCCAACTCTGGAGGTTGGAGGTCGGCATATTTCATCATAGGTAAGAAATTCTCACCCAAATCAATTCAACAATGTGAAAAATCTCTCAAATAAGAATTATGATGATCATTCCCTTCTGTGTTTTTGGGCATAAAAATAGTAACATGATGAATATGATGGTTTATATTAGGTGTGGAAGTGGCTGAGAGGTTTGCATATTATGGGATTAGCTGCAACCTGATCATGTACTTGACTGAGCAGCTGGGGCAATCAACGGCCACTGCAGCCGTGAACATCAACACTTGGTTCGGAACTGCATCTTTGCTTCCGCTTTTAGGAGCATTCGTAGCTGACTCTTATCTAGGGCGCTACCACACCATTATTATTGCTTCTTGCATATACATTCTGGTGCGTATCTCTCTCTCTCTCTCTCTCTCTCTCTCTCTCTCTCCCCCTTAATTCCGTTTAAGCATCCCTTGCCAAAAGTGGGAGAAAAGTCAAATATCAATTTCATAGTAGAAAAACTAGCAAGTTGCAAAGATCTCATAGCAGCACAAGTGCATAGGCACTTGTTTTCCAATAACTCCTGTAGCAACCCTCAGACAACCATTATTTTCCTGTTCTTGACTTTTCCACAAAGGCTATGTAAGAAGGACACGACTTATGTCCAGTGCATCCGTGCATTGGACACTTTGTGATGTGGATGCACTGGAAAAAATCTCAACCCATGTATGAATTGCCCACCTTTACTAATACCAGAGAAAGGAACAAAATGGATACTATTGCCAAAGTTGACTCAGTCTTCTTCCTCAAAATCCTTTGCATACAAGAATTCTGCTAGAGATTAGTACAGTTTCATGGAAACAAAAGGTCTTTCAAAAACACACTGTTTTATGACAAGAGAGCATCAGCATTCAGAACGAAATCTTCCAAAATCAAACATTACTATTTTAGCATTAATTTTTAAACTTAGGCGTTTTATATTTTAGTTTAATTATCCATGACTTAGATTGTGATTAATCACAGGGACTAGGCTTGCTAACTCTGTCAGCTATGCTTCCTTCTATCAGTACTTCTAATTACATGGGCAACAACAAAGTTAGATTAGGTTCTTCTGAGCTCCAAGTGAATTTATTCATCATCTCTCTATATCTGGTAGCAGTTGGGCAAGGTGGACACAAGCCTTGTGTTCAAGCCTTTGGAGCTGACCAGTTTGATGGAGAAGATCTTGTGGAATGCCGAGCCAAAAGCTCATTCTTCAATTGGTGGTATTTTGGAATATGTGCAGGTTCTTCTGTGGCAATGTTGGTCGTAAGCTTTGTACAAGAAAACCTTAGTTGGGGTCTAGGATTTGGAATCCCCTGTGTTGTGATGGTCATTGCCTTAGGTGTCTTCTTGCTTGGTACTAGAACTTATAGATATAGTATCAAAGAGGTGAAAAGCCCATTTGTGAGAATCGGTCAGGTGTTTGTTATAGCAATTAAGAATCGGCGGGCTAAACCATCAGAAATAGTTATTGAAGAGGAAGCTTGCAGAACCCTGCCACAGCATAGCTCTGAACAATTCAAGTAAGAGAGCAATATTTATTTTTATTTTAAAGACTTACTACCTGTCTAATATGGTATTTCTTGTCCCAAAAAATAAAATAGAAACTTTATATATAAATATGATATAAAGGGTCCAGGAGGTTTAGTTATTGAAGAGATAATACTTGGAGGAGACAGTTAAAACCTTAATAAAACATATAATAAACACATTTAATCCAGAATCTTATTTGTGGGTAATGACTATACATGGTAAAATTGGACTTGGACTTAATAAGCCATGCGAATCCGAAAGAAAAATATCGGTATGAGTAAGGCTTTTGTACCCGTAAAAAAAGAGGGGGGTTTACCTAAGTCCCACCTGCTGAAATTCCTGTCTAGGTCAACCAGTAAGTCACACAAGTCAACTCTTTTTATTTTGAAAGGAAAAAATTTAGCTTGTTTTGGCCTTTTGATCCTGTGTAAAAATGTTTTCGCACTTTAACTTCTTGTTTTGGAGCCTTGAAGATTTTAGTTTTGTGAACCTTAAGACTGTAAACTTAAAATTGTGTATTATTCTTTTTCTTAAGAGTGTTTTCTTTATTTGTTCACTTATTAGTATTGAAAAGAAGACACAAATTTTGTTCAAATTTATTTTTACTTATTATTATTATTTGCATATGAAAAAAAATAGTCAAACTAGATTGGCCTGACCCTAAAAAGAATGGACGGGTTTTTAGGTTTTGCAACTCAGTACGACCCATTGTTAAATTGAACACAATCTTACCTAAACCCGCCAATGCCGAACTCGAACCCAATCAACTTGACCCGTTTGTGAAAGCTAGTTTGCTACATATACCATTCATTTTACCTATGCTCCATTGAATTGGCTTAAGACTTATATAGACTGTTTTCTCCAACACTATCACAACTTTTATTATATTACTAATAACAAAAATAATCATACCACCTGTTTCCCAACTAATGAATAAGTCTTGCTCTTCTTTCAGTTGAAATAATTTTGGTTTACTTAACTAAAACAAATTTTAATTCATTTTTTAGATCTAATCTCCTTTTCCAGAATGATTTGGATCCTCTAATGTGACAGGTTCCTTAACAGAGCCTTGCAAGACAAGGTATGTACTGTCAATGATGTTGAAGAAGCAAAGGCAGTTCTTAGGCTTGTTCCAATTTGGGCTACGAGCTTAGGTTATGCTATTGTGTTTGCACAAACCTCAACTTTCTTTACCAAGCAAGGGGCTACTCTTGATAGAACAATTTTTCCTGGCTTTGAGATACCAGCTGCTTCACTACAATTCTTTGGCGGCCTGGCCATGGTCTTTTTCATTCCTGTATATGACTGCATTTTTGTTCCTATAGCAAGAGCTATCACCACTAAACCCTTTGGAATCACAATGCTACAGAGAATTGGAACTGGGATGCTTTTATCTATCATTTGCATGGTAATTGCAGCTCTAATTGAAATAAAAAGGCTCAAAACTGCTAAAGAATACGGGTTGGTTGATATGCTAGATGTAACTATTCCAATGAGTGTGTGGTGGCTTCTTCCTCAATATGTTTTGTCAGGAATTGCTGATGTTTTCACCATGGTCGGGCTACAAGAATTCTTCTATGATCAGGTCCCAATTGAATTAAGAAGTGTGGGTCTCGCCCTCTATCTTAGTATTTTTGGGATCGGGAATTTTTAAGCAGCTTTCTTATCTCTTTCATTGAGGAGGCAACTGGCGGGGATGGCAAAGATAGTTGGTTTGCTGATAATCTTAATCGGGCACATCTTGACTATTTTTATTGGTTACTTGCAGGACTTGGTGCAGTTGCATTTGCTGCCTACTTGTATTTTGCAAAATCTTATATTTATAATAATAGGAAAAGTACAATTTGAATTCAGTCACTTTGCTGTAAGTAAATTTTTGTACTCCTTGTCATCTTTTGGTGTGTTCAACCTAGGGTTCAAATGTTTCATGCTAAGCGAAAACATTTGACCTAATGACATTATATCTTGAGTTCCTAGTTTTCTAACATAGAATTTCTAGAAGCCAGCACTTTTTATTTTATTTTATTTTTTTTTTATTTTTTTTTTTATATATAGATAAATAAATAGTAGAGGAGGGGGAGGTGGGGTTTGAACACTTTTTAAAAGCCAACACTTAAAACTCAACTACATGGATGTTATGTTATGTGTTTGGGTGGGATGTCACTTGGACACTTATTTCTTTGTGTTTGGATAAGGGGAAAATAGAGGGGAAGTGGGTAGGTTTTAAACCCTTCTTTGAAAGAATTTGAAGTTGAGTTGTTATAGTTTACTGAAAAGAAGGGACCGAAAAACTGAATCCCAAGAACTTGGTGTTGGTACATCAAATTAGGACTTTAAGGAAAAAAAAAAAAGACACAACTCAAGAAACCCAATTAAATCAATCTAATCCAAAAGGTCACCGGATACTTTGACCACCGAGGTGATCAAATGTGGGTATGGGAAGCTTAATATATATATATATATATATATATATATATATTTTTTTTTTTTTTGAGCAAAAGATAAGGGATATTTTATTAAAAAAATAAGACAAATCCGATTGGAATATAACATCCAAATCACTGGGTAAATCCTCTACCCAAACGTCGATCTCGTAGCTAAAGCCGCTCATCTAGCAAGGCTATGAACCAAATGATTCTCATCCCGTCAAACGTGTTGAAACCGACACCATCACGAAAAACTACCCAGTCTTTTAGTCTCCTCAATAATATGACCAAAGAGAGTAAAGCAATGATCCAAATCCTATAAAGCCTATATGACATGAAGACAATCACCTTCAATCAGCACATCAAAGAAACTTAGCTCCCTAGCAAACTCAATAGCCCTTTTCCCCGCCAAAGCCTTTGCCATTTCCACCGATTGCACCAATGCCACGTTCTGACTTAAAGCAACCAAGACATGGCCTTCATAATCCCTACACACAACCCCTATCCCCACTCGGTTTGTATCTTCCAGGATAGCCGCATCAAAATTAATTTTGTAACACTTAGCTCAAGGAGGAGACCACCGAATTGCGGGAGGACGAACATGGATTGGCTTCTTCTTGAAGTGAATATCCCAGTACTCTTGAACCAAATCCCTAACTCTATTGCCAACCTCATGGAGCTGCCATGTTCGTTGACATTCCCTAACTTGATTCCGTCATTTCGACAAACACTCTTTCGGATAAGGGTTGGGTTTCTCTCTTATCAACTCCTATAGCATGCACCTAGTGATTCCAGCTCATATTTGCCTCTTTTGGGTGGTATGTCATCCCAGTGAGACATTTCTTCCAAAAGAGCTTGAGCAAGAACCCCAAAATAGGCTATCACTTCTCCCCACTACTAGACCACACCCCTCTTTACCTCGACCCATGGCCTACCTCCCCTATATTGGTTGAGTACAAATAAGTGGTGCCTGAGCCTTCTGCGTGCTCCACTCCCATGTGAGTCTATTGCTTTTCTAGCGTTCATGCATTCACCATTACCTACGGGTTTTCCGGTCTTGCCGCATGTTCTGCTACTCATTTAACTCTTGTGATGTGGATGAGCCATTGGGTCTTCATTCTTTGCATCTTGTTTAGGCTTGGCATTGCTTAGGTGTGGGCTTTCTCTTCTTTAATTCGGCCCTTGACTTCTATCGCTTCTAGTTCGTGTGCTAGTTGGTGCTCCTATCATGCCACTATATTGTTCTTGCTATATGATGTTGTTTACCCTTGCTTATTGTACCACTTCCGGGCTTGAGGGTTGAAGTGTTTGCCATGCCGCTTTATGTGTTATTCCTTCCTACATTGCCTAGTATTTATGCTGGGTTTGTTTCTATAACATCTTGGGCTTCCCCGACCCATTTTATTCCTTTGGATATCCTCGGCCCATTTTATTCCTTTGGGCATTCTCAATCCATTCCATTCTTTGGGGCATCCTCACCCCATTTCATCTTTCCCGCTTCTTACATTTTCATGGACTTTTGCTAAATCTTTTGGGTTTCTTCAGCCCAATTACCACATCCTTTACCTTTGGGTTTATTGGCCTTTCAAACTAATCTCATTTACTAATTCCTTTCTTTGGGCTCTTCCAGCCCGTTTCTTGCTTTCTTTTTTTTTCTCATGATTCCCATGGGCTCGCTCTTTCATTCTTTGGGGCTTCCTTGACCCATTTGCTTTCTTTTGAACTACTTTGTTATTTTTGGACTCATAGACCATTATTCCCGCCATTTGGACTCAATAGTTTTTTTGCTTTGCTACCTTTCTTTCTTCACCCCTTTTCATATTGTTGGGCTTCTTTCACCATTTGGCCCTTTTGCCAAAATGGGCATCAATAATTGGTTATCGGTTTTATGGTCCAACTATGGTTGAACCGATGATGTTATAAATAATTTAATTAATATTTTTAAATTATATAAAATAAATAATATTTTTTGAAAATAAAATAAATAATATAAATGAATGATAACCCATTATATTTACTAAATAATATCCAAGCATATGAATAATTTTAAGTGAGTTTTCATGATTTAATGTTAAAAATTTAGTGAATAAAGGTATAAAGATTATACTAACATTATTGTAAGGACACAATTTGTAACGACTCATAATAGTGTTGGGTTCGTACATAAAAATGCCCAAACAATATCATTTATAGAGCGTGGGTTTGAAAAGCTAGGCCTTGGTCACCAGACAGTGGTTTTTCGTGGTGTTCATACATAATTAAATCGTGTTCGCTCTAGGAGTCTTTCTCCGGAGACGGGTCGGGGGCTCTAGTTTTTGGCTATTTTTCCCAGCCCCTTCTCCCGGATTGCTTGTCCCTCTTTTTATATTAGCCTGTGTTCCTTATCCTTCGTCCACATGTAGGATCGATTTTTCCAAGACTGATACTTGTCCCATCACCCCATACCCAGAGTGGTTGGGGGTGGTTGTGAAAGTTTAAGAACACGGCTCATCATGTGCGAGAATGCTTTATTGCGCTTTTGCACCTTTTACTTGTTCTATTCCCGCACTGTGATCACTTTTCCTTTTAGAGGCATTTATGGCATGCCGAGCAGGAGCTCGTCCTCGGCCATTTCCTTAGGCCGTCCATGACTCTCGTGATACGTCCTCGGCCGTGTACCTCCTCGACGCAGGCCTTGGACCTTAACATGAAATGGGTTGGGGTCACAAACTCTCTGACCCCACAATTATATAATATAATATTTTTAGCTTTTATTATATAAATGCATATATGTTATTTTTTTGAAAACAATGCATATATGTTATTCGTTAAACGAGAATTAGGGGGAAAAAAAAATGTCAGGTGCTGTGCTGAAGCCTGACTGTTGATGGTTACCTCTTTCATTTTCCACCGCACATCTCAATCACTTCATAGACTTTCAGTAGTTCTACACTTCATCGGCAATGCCACTTTTTGAAGTCTTCAATTTTTTCTTATTTTCACTTCTCCATTCCCACTGCCAAACTCTCTCTCATCCTGCGTTTCATTCTCACGAACAGTAAATTTCATCTTTTACCACAGCCAATACCTATGTAGTTTAGAACCTCATTCAAATTTTAGTCGGAATGTAGGAATTGGTGTTGTCCATGATCGCTGCACAAAATTAACTTTTCATTAATTCTGAACTTGGGGCAGTACTTTTTTATTATTTTATTTTTAATATGGGATAATTATTCAATTGAAATAACTCAGCGTGCTTCTCGTGGAAGTAGTATAATAAAGTATAGTCAACCCTGACAACTGTTTAAAGCAATCACATTCAGCCAAAATATTTTCCCTCAAAAAAATAAAAATAAATAAACACACATTCAGCCAAAATATAAAACAAATAGCGAAAGCGATTTTTTTATTTATTTTTTATTTGAAAGAGGAATTGCTGTACAGCAAAGCGACCAACCAAGTACAATGATTGTTGGAGTAAGAAGAGTAGATAGAAGCAACACTATAGCTCTCTCCCTTTCAACTTAACTCTCAAATTTCGTTTACCCAAAAAAAAAAAAAAAAAAAAAAAAAAAACTCAAATTTCAAAGTGGGGTTGTGTGAGGTTGTTAACTTTGTCCTGTGGTTTTAGAAATGTCCATTGAAACGCCACTGCTATTAGACACAGTTGCAAATGCCGTCGTTGACTACAAAGGCCAGCGAGTCCTCAGATCCAATTCCGGAGGTTGGAGGTCTGCATGTTTCATCATAGGTAAGAAAGAAAGTCTCACCCAAATCAATTCAACAAAGTGAAAAATCTCTCAAATAATTAAGAAATGTGATGATCATCTCCTTTTATGTTTTTGGGCATAAAAATAGTATTATGTATCAATATGATGGTTTATATTATTATTATTATTATTATATATTAGGTGTGGAAGTGGCGGAGAGGTTTGCATATTATGGGATTAGCTGCAACCTGGTCATGTACTTGACTGAGCAGCTGGGGCAATCAACAGCCACTGCAGCCGAGAACGTCAACACTTGGTCAGGAACGGCATCGTTGCTTCCTCTTTTAGGAGCATTCGTAGCTGATTCTTATCTGGGGCGCTACCGCACCATTATTATTGCTTCTTGCATTTACATTCTGGTGCGTATCTCTCTCTCTCCCTCCCCTAGACTATGTTTGATTGTAGTGAAAATGGAGAGGATGAAAAATAAAAAAGAGAAAATATGAGAAATTTTAGGTGAAATGTGGGAGAAAAGTCAAATATCAATTTCATAGCAGAAAAACTAGCAAGTTGCAAAGATCTCATAGGCAGCACAAGTGCATAGGCACTTGTTTTCCAAATTACTCCTGTAGCAAACCTCAGACAACCATTGTCCTGGTCTTGACTTTTCCACAAAGGCTATGTAAGAAGGACATGGTTTGTGTCCACATTAGTGCACCGATCATGTTAGGATATGGATATATGTCTGCATCCTAATGTGTCCGGCGTAGTTGATGCACTCATATAATCCCAACCCATGTAAGAACTGCCCCCCTTTACCAAAGAAAGGAACAAAATGGAGAGTATTGCCAAAGTTGACTCAGTCCTCTTCCTCAAAAATGTCAAAAGCCTTTGCATGCAAGAACTCTGCTAGAGATTATTAGTACATTTTCATAGAAACAAAAAGTCTTTCAAACAACACACGGTTTTATGACAGGATAGCATCAGCTTTCAAAACCATATCTTCCCAAACTAAACATTAAATATTTCAACATTATATTTTAAACTCAGGCGCTTTTTTTTTTTTTTTTTTTTAACCATCCATGACTTAGATTGGGATTAATCACAGGGACTAGGCTTGCTGACTCTGTCAGCTATGCTTCCTTCTATCAGTACCTCCAATTACGTGGGCAAAAACAAAGTTACATTAGCTTCTTCCGAGCTCCAAGTGAATTTATTCTTCATTTCTCTATATCTAGTAGCAGTTGGGCAAGGTGGACATAAGCCTTGCGTTCAAGCTTTTGGAGCTGACCAGTTTGATGGAGAAGATCCGGTGGAATGCCGAGCCAAAAGCTCATTCTTCAATTGGTGGTATTTTGGACTATGTGCAAGTACTTCTGTGGCAATGTTGATCCTAGCCTATGTACAAGAAAACCTTAGTTGGGGTCTCGGATTTGGAATCCCCTGTGTTGCAATGGTCATTGCCTTAGGTGTCTTCTTGCTTGGTACTAGAACTTATCGATATGGTATCAAAGAGGTGAAAAGCCCATTTGTGAGAATAGGTCAGGTGTTTGTTACCGCAATTGAGAATTGGCGGCCTAAACCATCAGAAATAGCTATTGAAGAGGAAGCTTGCAGAACCCTGCCACAGCATGACTCTGAACAATTCAAGTAAGAGAGCAATATTCAGTTTTATTTTAAAGACTTACTACCTCTTTAGTATGGTATTTCTTGTCCCAAAAAAAAAAAAAGAAATTTTGAGTACAAATATACAAATATGATATAAAGGGTTCAGGAGGTTAACTTGTTGAAGAGATAATACTGGGAGAAGACAATTAAAACCTTATTCTGACATATAATAATAAACACATTTAATCCAAAAGCTTATTTATGGGTTTCGACTAGACATAATAAAATTAGACTTGGACTTAATAAGCCCGAAAGAAAAATATTGGTATTAGTATGACTTTTTACCCATAAAAAATTAGGTTGACCCAAATCCGACTTTGCTAAAATACCTGTTCAGTTCAATCCACAAGTCACTTGGGTCAACTTTTTTTTTTTATTTTCAGAGGAAAAACTTTCGCCTATTTTGGCTCTTCGATCTTGTGAAAAAATATTTTCGCACTTTCACTTTTTTTTTTTTTTTCTCTATTTTAAGCTCTTTTCTTTTCAGGAATACTTATAGACTCTCTTAACATAGTGGAGCCTTGAAGACTTCAATTTAGTGAACCATAGACTATGTAAACTTAAAATTTTGTGTGCTCTCATATAAAAAAAAAAAAAAAAAAAAAATATTGTGTATTATTTTAACTTCTACTTAAGAGTGTTTTATTATTTGTTCACTTATTTGTGTTGAAAGAAGACAGCCAATTTGATCAAGTTTCATTTTTACTTATTATTATTATTATTATTATTATTTTTTTTTTTTTGCATGTGAAAAAAACAGGTCAAACTAGATTGACCTGACACTAAAAAGAATGTATAAGGGTTATGGCTTATAGGTTTTGCAACACATTTAGTAAGATCGACCCATTGTTTACTTGAACCCAATCTTACCTAAACTCGACAATGTCAAACTTGAACACAATTAACTTGACCAATTTGCCAGAGCTAGTTTGCTACGTAAACCATTCATTTTACCTATGCTCCACTAAATTAGCTTAGGACTTATAGACAGGTTTCTAGAAAACTATCAGAATTTTGATATATTACTAATTAAAAAATAGTCATACCACCTGTTTCCCAACTAATTAATGAACAAGTCTTGCTCCTCTGTCAGATCAAGAAAACAAATTTTAATTCCTTTTTTAGATCTAATCTCCTTTTATAGAATGATTTGGATCCACTATTGTGACAGGTTCCTCAACAAAGCCTTGCAAGGCAAGGTATGTACTGTCAGTGATGTTGAAGAAGCAAAGGCCGTTCTTAGGCTTGTTCCAATTTGGGCTACAAGCTTAGGTTATGCCATTGTGTTTGCACAAACCTCAACTTTCTTTACCAAGCAAGGGGCTACTCTTGATAGAACAATTTTTCCTGGCTTTGAGATACCAGCTGCTTCACTACAATTCTTTATCGGCTTGGCCATTGTTTTTTTCATTCCTGTATATGATCGTATTTTTGTTCCTATAGCAAGGGCTATCACCAGTAAACCTTTTGGAATCACAATGCTACAGAGAATTGGAACTGGGATGCTTTTATCTGTCATTTGCATGGTAGTTGCAGCTCTAGTTGAAATAAAAAGGCTCAAAACTGCTAAGGAATATGGGTTGGTTGATATGCCAGATGTGACTATTCCAATGAGTGTGTGGTGGCTTCTTCCTCAATATGTTTTGTCTGGAATTGCTGATGTTTTCACCATTGTTGGGCTACAAGAATTCTTCTATGATCAGGTCCCAAGTGAATTAAGAAGTGTTGGTCTTGCCCTCTATCTTAGTATTTTGGGGGTTGGGAATTTTTAAGTAGCTTTCTTGTCTCTGTCATTGAGGAGGTGACTGGTGGGGATGGCAAAGATAGTTGGTTTGCTGATAATCTTAATCGGGCACATCTTGACTATTTTTATTGGCTAATTGCTGGAATTAGTGCAGTTGCATTTACTACCTACTTGTATTTTGCAAAATCTTATATTTATAATAGGCAAAGTACAATTTAAATTTAAATTCAGTCACTTTGTTGTAAGTAAATTTAAATTGTATTTAGGCATGTGAATGCACTATGTTATTTTTTTAAATTAAAATGAAAGAAAGAAGAAAATCATTGAAAGAGAAAAGAAAAAAAAAAAAAAAAAGAAACAGGAAGAAAGAAAATGATGATGTACTAAGACATAATATGTTTGGTTCCTTTCCCTTTCAACTTTCAAGGTCATGAATTTTTAAAGTTGGGTCTAGCTTTGTGAGGATACATTTGTAATGGGTTCGGGTAGGCTAAACCTATTTTGAACTCAAATGTTGCTCCAAATTTTGGTTTGGAATTTGAGAGTGGATAATTTTGAACTGAAATGTTGCTCCAATTTGCGGTTGACACTGCTGACTCCAAGCAACTCTATGCAGTGAAGTACTATAGGTGGTGAAGGTTAGAGCCCGACCCAATGTACCAATAGTGAGGGCTAACCGAGCACCATGATAGGGTGAGACCATGGATCCTTGCCCAGCGATGGTCTTTGTTGTAGTTTAATACCTGCCAAGGAGATTTAGAACCTTGGTACATGACCAACGACTTAAGCAAACCATGGAAGAACTAAGGCAGGGCCATAATCCAATAGAAATACACCCAGCAAACCAGAATAGATAGTGCCTAAATTTAACAATTGTTGCCTCCACATTAAATGATGTACCCACCTATTAAGGGTTACATTTATTACTGAATGACCTACCCAAATAATAATTTTTACACAACAATCCATTTGCCTTCCTAAAGGTGGAAGAGACACTTGATGGGACAAGTATCTCTTGATCTCCACCACACAATCCTCCACCTAAGAAGGGGATCTAGAAAAATACAGAGAGAGAGAGAGAGAGAGAGGTGTGTGATCCTATACCACGGCTACGGCCAAGACGAAGAGAATAATAAGAGCTGATTCATATTAGTTCCAATTTGTGTCTATTAGCTCTTTAACTTGATTGTCAACCAAGTTCTCCTCTATTGTAAAAGCATTCTCATCAGGTGTGTCAAATGCCAAATATTTGAAATGTTGAAATCTCAAAAAGCATCTCTCATGAGATGTTCTAAATCTCAAAAAATTTGGCATACCCGAACGGTATGCTCTTAAATATGAAAGCATACGAAGAGATGTGCTATAATTTTAATGAATTTTTTATTCTTCTCTCTATCATTCCTCTAGCAATCTCTTCCTCCTTTTTTTCTCAAACACCGATCAATTCTCTCATATTTTCTCATCCCCTCATATTTTCTTCCTTTCCATCGGTTCCCTTCCATGTTGTTGCCAATGTTGACGCCGACGCCGACGCATCAAATTCCACGCCGACGCCAATGCCAAAACATCACTTCCATGCCGATCTCTCTCTAGTTGTGGTTTTCTTTTGTTTTTTGTTTTTTTTTTTTTTTTTTTTTTTTTTTTTTTTTTGGCTGTGGTTTGATGGGTGGGTTGGGCAATGGGTGGCTTCGGATGGATAGATTGGTGGTGGGTGGGTTCGGATGGGCGGATCAACGTCCACAACGCAACACCGTCCATCTCACACTCTTAGATCGGATCGCCTTGGTTTTTTTTTTTTTTTTTTTTGGTGGATGTGGGTTGAGTTTCATGGGTTTTAATGGGTTGATACTGGTGGGTTATGGCGGTGGGTGGGCTGATTTTCATGGGTTGTGATGACTAATGTTGGTGGGTTATGGCGGTGGGTGTGGGCTAATTTTGGGTTTTGATTGATTTTGGATTTAAGCTATGGTGGTCGGTGGTAGTGGGTTGGTTTGTTGATTTTGGATTTTGGTTATGGTTGTCGGCTGTGGGCTACTATGGTCGGTGGTGGTGGTGGTGTGCTATGGGCGGTGGTGGTGGAGGCCTGTGAAGTATATTACCGTTTGAATTTTTTTTTAATGATATTTTAATGTAATGTATATATTATTTTAATGTATGAGATTGAAGAATAAAACATCCGATAAATAGGATGTTGTAAAATGATGTGATAAAATAGTAAAGTAGGCTTTTGATGTGTCAAAATGATATTTTTTATAGAACAGCTAATGAGAATTCTCTAAACTATTAGCTCATATCAGATAAATTAATTGTGCCGATCACTTACCATTTCCTTGGTATTTGGACCCACATGGTTCCCTTGGCTACTTTGTCCAAACATAGGAGAGCGTGGACTTATTTAGTGATACTGCCTACAAGTATGCAATGGGACTTGAATGACATTTAACTTGATGGGTCTAACATGAAAGAAAAGGTATCTTGCATGGTTAGTGAATTAAAGGTTTGCTAGGGCTTTTACAAAATAGCCTCTTTAGAGCTAACAATTATTATTATTATTATTATTATTATTTAAGGCTGATTATAATAGTTTCATAGGTAGCAAAATGCCGTGTAAAAATGTCGCTAAGGAGGTTTGTAAAGGTGCAAGGAGGCAGGCTTGGTTTGAGATTAAAATGGAGCATGAATTGGCTGATATTTTGGAACTTAGATTATTCTGTGAACAGCTTCAACGGGCGAAACTATTGAAGTTATTAAAACTAGATGTTTTAGTTAAGAAGATTGCACAGGAAGGCGAGTTTAAAAGGCTACTCTTTAAAAAGGTTCCCTACATTCAGAAGAAGAAGGAGAAGAAGAAGAAGATTGCACATGAAGCCAAGGAATTTTCTATAATATCTAATTTGAAGATAAGGAAAAAATTAATTAGAAAATGAGCTTTAACAAATAAGATTTAGGTTTCTTTTAAATGTTAAAAGAGGCTTGACCTGGTAAAGCATCGAGCTTTTCAGAAGCTTTGAGTAATACCCATAAACCATTTCTGTCAACTGCAAGTTTGTAACAATGAAAAAGAAAAGAGAGAGTGAGGATGCATCAAAACCCTTTTTTTTTTTTAGGGGGATGGAAGGGAAGCAACCTATAGCAGACATCCAATAAAATAGTGTAGTTCTCTTTCACCATTTCAGGCAAAGTGATATAATCATTCCAAATCCCATTATTGTTGTGCTTCAATAAACATGGATGGTCTCATTTTACTGGATCAAACATAAGTGATGGTACCTTCGTGTTTTACATCAGGATGGAATGTGACGAGGAGTACATGGATGAGGACGGATTCTTTCTACAAGACAAAAAGAAGATGGATGGGTACAATCTAGATGGTGATAGGGCCACGTGACATTTGCACGATGTAGGACGGTCCTCAAGGTGACGGATAAACGTGGATGGTGACAAGGTCATGTGACCTCCACGCAATTTAAGTAATCCTCAAGAAATTTAAAAAGGAAATATCTTGCATCACACATTTACCTCCAATTTGGAGAGTTCCACAATGAAAGGATCCCGTAAGATAAGCAAATAAAAGAAAATCTCTCCTACAAGGAAAGGTCTTCTAAGCCAAGGAACGAATATAAGCTCTATGCTACTATAAAAACCCCAAGATCTTTACAAACTAAAGTACACATAATTTACCCTAGCTCTGGCACTTTTGAGTTGTGAAAATTTGTCTAACTTGACTTTCGAAGGGTCTTTGACCAGTACCATATCATGTGGCTTACTGATGATTTTCAGCATCATCAAGATTAGACATGATTTATTCCAACAGTAGTGATCAAACTATTCCACTTTGGAACTAGTGTACGTTTAATCATCAATGTGCTAATGTGATTATCATTGGTGACACTAAAATGAGTAATGTTTTGCTCTTAATGATTTGTTCTTATTTTGATATTGTCACTTTTTTTTTTTCTATTGTTCATTTTTCGTTTGCTCAGTTCAAGATGTGATCTAGATTTGGAATGTTGGTATTGTTGTGGGTGTGGATACTGAAATAGGTGCTGAATAAAATCTTAATGGGCCGACTACCTAGGAATAGAATATTTTGGACCCACAGTTGGAGGTAAGATAAATGATAGCATTAGCCATTAGAAATAGAATATTTTGGAGTCATATTAACTTCACACCTTCTCTACACTGCTTAAAAGAATAGAAAACAAGGATGTGGGTGTATGGCACCGCTTTGTTAAGATAAAGTCATAGCTATTTATTGAATAGGTTACATGTTCAATCTAAAATTTACTACTCTGTTATGCAAAAGATATAGAACTATTCGGTTGCTCCACAACTGTTATTTTACCATTAATGAAAGTAACTGACACATGATAATTATTTGCTACCCTCATCATTTACTGATCATTCGGACACATGAAATATGTGATTGCTAATGAAAACTCAATAAAATTGTTTAAGAAATTGCTAGGTTGGCGGATCAAAATTATGTAGCACAAGTCAATTCAAATCAAGACATCTCAATAATGGTACACTTTATGGAGGAGAACATTAAATGTAAGTTACAATTGAAATATATATTCAATACTATAAGATTTAAGCTTTATAGTGGAGGGTATATGAAAAGCTTCTATTCTTAAAAAAAAAATAATAATAATAAAAAAAATAATTGCTAATAACTTAAACAATCACTCATCCATAAAACAAGCAAAGCACTATAAATTACAATCCTAAACAACTTCAAAAATACAAACCAAAAATATCATTAAAATACTCTCTACACAATCATGAAAATGAGCATACAACATGAATTACCTACATAATTATTATTTGAGATATTTTCCAATGTTGGAAGATAATCGCCAAAATTTTTAGGCAACATCAAAATGAGGTACACAATTTTGAATTTACAACTGATGTCTATTACTTTCACATGAACTACTTTTTTTCTACTAATCACAATCTTCTCACGTACAAAATTGTGCCACAAGATATTGTAGTCCTATATTTCCTCTTTTTATTAACTTTATCCAATGAAGTTGTGCATTGTTCTAGGGTCATTGTTATATTTTTGAAAGAAAGAAAACTTTGATTTCATGGATCCAATATTGTAATTAATTCTAAACCAAACAGATGGAAAACAATTGCTGCAAAACTATTGACAAATCCTTCGGCATACAAATTTTGGAACAAACACATTTCGCATTCCAAAAAACCGTGCATGCAAGAAAAATGGAGTGGGTCATTGGGATCATGAATGCCCTTACCCTTATGGAAATGAAGAATTACATGTTACGTGCAAAGTGTGCTCACTTGGAAATGTACAAATTAGCCAACCAAGTATGCTAGAAATTTTGTTTCCAAAATAAAAATCTACAATAAAATTTCCTCATTCTATTCCAAATACAAATCTTTAATAATAAAAAATTAATTCCATCACCAAAACCTCCAATCACCATGAATTATGCAATATATTGGTCAAACATATATAATGTAGCTTGAGTAGCAATACATAGAAAAATATTAATAATTAATAATCTATAATAATAACACTATCATAAACAAATTTATCATGTATAACGCGCTGGTCTGCGACTAGTTTTGGTAATAATTAAAACCCAAACTTTTACCAAATGAAAACCATAAATTTACAAAAAAGAAAATCCTATCCACCAACGAAAACATAAAGAAAAAGTGTACTGGCTTTGTAATAAACATCATCACCTACAATAATGATGAAGACACAAAAAAAGAGGACATAAAAAATGCTTAGATTAACAACTTTATGTGTTATATCATATGCCAACAGTAAATTAGGACAAAGTATTATACCTCCTTCATCAAAATTATCTGTTGACTACATATGAGTAACTTGCATGCAAAATTTCCTTAGCAACTGAAAAGAATAGAGGATTTTAGTTAATTGAGATGACTAATCTCCTCAACGAGAGAAAAGAGGTAGTGTTGGTTTAATTTTTCTAATGATCTTTATTTCTACACTTGTTCGTATAAAATACAGCCATGATATGGATTACATCCAATTGAAAATAATTCAAATAGCAAACTGATTAGAATTAAAATAGCTGAAACAATTGGCTAATGAGATAATAACATCCTAATGAGTAATAACAACCATCGTAATCACCTAATCTATTCTACAAAATAGAATGAGTTTATTTCAAATCCAACTACTGCTAAGTAAAGGTTCAATTTCCCAATTCACTCTATAATAATATTAAATAAATCACAGAACCAATCAATACAAGGGAAAATATAAGATCAATTAAGTAGAGGATTGAGTGGGAATCTATAAGTAGATCACTTTTGGAAATATAAAAAAACCACAAAAAAATTTCAAACAACAAAGAGTAGCCCCTTTCTCATTAAAAAAATAGCAATAAGCAATATACCAATCAACACAAACTCAACAATATACCAATCTTTGCTGAGTTACTATTATCTATCAAATCAAAAAGGAAAAAAAAAACATTTTGAGAGGAAATTAACTTGTTCAAAATTATACAGGTTGTGAACATATTTATCACCTCCATATTTGTTCCATCTTTTAATCAGTCATGGATAAAAACAATCCAATTTCTTTTCTCCACCATGCTTTCCTCTTCTAGCTTTGATTTTTTTTTTTTTTTTTTTTTACCAAAAACAGATGCACTTCATCCGCTATTTACAATACCCAACAATAAGTAGAAAATTTTCATAGGATAAGACCCAATCCAAAAACTCAAAATGAACAAACTCAAAAGAGGTATTGCTTCAATTAAAAAATCCACCAATAAAAAATTCAACACCCTAAAGAAAAATGATATATATATATATAATATAAAAAAATATAAAAAAAAAAAAAAGAAAAAAAAAAGAATAGAATAGAACACAAAATAAATCGGGATTTAGAGATACCTCAACTGAATCATTCAGGTTCTATCAATATCTATATATTGTGAGGAGAGGAAGACAGGAAGGAAGGGAGACAGAGAGGCTACCGTTAGAAACGAGAAAGGCTATGAAATAAGTGTGAAACCGTAGAATAAAAGGTGGGGAAGGGGAAGGAACTAAATGTGGGTTTTATCTATACTATTATTTAAGGGGCTTCATCTGTTTGGGATCCTTATTTTTTTGGTTAAAAAAGGCTCTTACACCCTTATGTTTATGTAGAGACAAAATTAAAGGACAATCCAGTAAAAATATAACTTTAACTCCCACTAAAACATTGCCTAAAAAATATGGTCAAATTACTTTATCCATTTATAAATTAAATTCTCAAAATATGCAATAAAATGCATCTTTTTTAAAACTATCTAACAAAATGCACCTATTTTGAAACTTGGTTTTAATAGAATCGAGTTTTGTGTAGAACTCAATATCATTAAAATCGAGTTATACGTACTTTGTGCCCTGATAAAAATTGTTGACATGACTTTTCCAAATAAAAAATACATGGAAGGACTCGATTTTAATAAAAATTGAATTGGGTAAATTCCACTAACATATCCTGAAGTTTGGGCTAACATCAACTAGGTCCAAGGATTTTCAAAACTATCAATTTGGTCCCTAAAGCCAACTTAGTCCTTAAATAGTTAGTTATTTTTTCTCAACTGTTTTAGGAAATAAATTGTCTTTAGAGACCAAATTGATTAGTTTTGAAAAGTCTTGGACGTTGCCTCCCAAGGACCCAAACCCCGAAACCTTTTTTTTTTTTTTTTTTTTTTTTTTTTTTTTTTTTTTTGTTTCCTTCACTTTCCTCCACACATAGCCACATGGGTCTCTCGCTCTCTCTATGCCCCAAAATGGGTTGTGCCGATGGTTGTTGTGGTAGTAGTTTTATGGGTTGTTGCTTTGGGTTTTTTTTTGGTGGTTGTGGGCTGAAGTTTATGGCTTGCAGTGGCTGAACTTTATGGGTTATGGGTATGGTGGCTAGTGATGGTAGTTTTTCAGGTTTATCTTGTGGTTTGTGTGTGTGTGTGTGTGTGTTTGTGGTTGTGGGCTGAATTTTATGGGTTGCAATGGTTGTGGGTGCGGCGATTGGTGGTGGTTGGGTTGATTTTATGGATTTGATCTCCACCATTGATTTGGTTTGATCTCCACTATCGGATTGGAAATTTTTTTGAGTTGATGATGAGAGACAGTAATTTGGTGTTTCTCCCCTCCGGTGGTGGTGAGTATTAGATAGTGCAGCTAATTTTCAACTTTTATCTAACCCAAATGACATATATTAAGGACACTACATGACTATTGTTTCTTTTATCTAACCCGGATGACATATATATACAAGTTATCTATGTGTGTTGTACTTTAACATCAAGTTGTATTTTTAAAAAATAAAGTAGAAGTGTAGAACTCAATTTTGGGTTTGATCCAAAGAACAATCATGGAGCACTACAAAAAAATGTATTTTTAGCACGAAAATTAGTGAGGAAATATTTTTCATCGCTAAAAATACAGATTTAGTGACGAAATATGAATTTCATCACCAATAATGGAAAAAAATTATAACATTTAGCAACGAAAAATAATTTTTGTTGCTATTGTGATCTGAAAAATGGGCACCAATGAGGGAAACTTTGGCTCGAACTTAATTAATCTATAGCGACGAATTATCAGGTCTCTAAAAGTTGAAATTTTTAGTGACAAAATATTTTGTCACAAGTTTTCATTTCATTGTTGTAGCGACAAAATTAAAATTCGTCACTAATAGTATGCTTTAGCGACGAAATAGGAATTTCGTCACTAAAAGTCTTAACAAAGTTTGGGTTCTTTAGTGACAAAATGGACCTTGGTCGCTAAAAACATAAAAACCATACCTTTTGCGATGAAGAAATGGGCATTGGTGATGGAACTACTTCATTGCTAAAGATGTGAATATAAACCCTTTTTTTTTCACTTTCCCCTTTTGTGACGAAGACAAAGCAATAGCAACGAAACAATTCATCGCTAAAGACTTCACTATAAATAGCCCCATTTCATTACCCAGCTAACTCTATCATTTCGGTTTAAAAAAAAAAAAAAAAAAAAGAGTTTTCCCAAACCAAAAAAATACGCACCATCACCAATTTGAAGAATGCAACTGCCGCCAATCGTCCTTTTGCCTTTCGAGCTCCGACCCTTCGCCTTCCGAGCTCCAACCCTTTGCCTTCCCCGAGCTTCAACCCTTCGCCTTCCTCGAACTCCAACAACCCTTTGCCTCCCTTCGTGTCGGCATCCCTTCACGCCGGCGTCTCTTTGCCTCCCTTCACATCAGCGAACCCAGCTTGACTTGTTGTGAACCTCACTCTTGGTACACACTATTCTTCATGGGTCTTTCTCTAATTTCTATTTTGTTTATGAATTTCTTTTATTTATTTTCTGGGTTTTAATGTCGCAGACATTGACAAGTTTTACCAATAGTGCAATCCCGGTGCGTATTTTTTTTTTTTCTATATTTTTTGTTTTTCTAAACAAAAAAAAAAAAAAAAACAAAAACAAAAACAAAAACAAAAAGTTTTTTAATATTATGTGACATGGGTTTGTGCTGAATTTTATTGTGAGTCTACAATTGATGACTTACTTGGTGTTGACTGTACTTTTTGATTGTACAACTTGTGGGTTGTTATCTGTATTTGTAATTTTTGAGAGTTTGTCGAAAATTCTTTATTTTTTTAAAGAAGGTTCTTAACCTTTGCTACATGTTGTTCTTGTTTTCAACAGTTGATACCGTATACATGTCTTCTTTATTGTTGTTTTGGTTTTGTATTACTTTCTGCTTATCTTTGCTTTAGTGACAAGAAGTCACAACTTGTTATTTAGGGAAAGGTCAATCTAAATTCAGGATTTCAAGGGTCGAGGTACCTTGATAAATTTACCCTATTTGGCCTATGGTACATTGGATATCATGGTTTCTTGTCCATAGCTTTGGCTTGATGAATAATTATGAAACACTTTGAGTCTACTAAGGGATATCAAGGACTATCAATGCATTCTTGTTGTTTCTAGTGTGGAGATAAAGAAGACCTAACAGTGCTTTTCAATATACGCATATCTTCATTTATAGCATAGATGGCTTATGTGTTAATATTTTGGAGGTCCCAATTCTGTTAACTACTTTTGAGTTTAGTCTTTAGAGAGAGCCAAACCCAACACTTTGTTTTGAAACAAACACAAGTGAAGTGATCTCAAATGTTGTTATGAACAAGAACTGGACACTCGTAATATATAATCATAAATGTAAGATTATTCATGGGTCTTTTTTTTTTTTTTTTTGTATGTGGACTATAGCTAACTAAAAGTTATCTTTCTTTTATCTCCAGCTCTCTTTCTCTTTTGTGGCTGAAGAAATTGTGAGGAACAAGGTGAAGAACACAAGTTAACTTTGGATATTTTTAGAAAGTTGTAAACTTAGCTTGAGCAAAGTAAGTAAATTCTAGTTAAAAACTTATAAAACTCTATACTTGTGATGTTGGAAATTGGATTTGTGGTGAGTTGTTGTGTTGGAGCCAATATTATTAATTCCGTTTCGGACCCGTTTCGGTTTGTCTAGTAGAATGGAATATTTCGGTATCGGCCTATTTCGCATACCATTTCAAGGCGTTTGGGGGTTCCTAAATATATATATATATATATATATATATATATATATATATATATATATATATATATATGTATGTATATGAACACACACATATACAACCTATTATTTACAATTTATTGTGTAAGTATTGTGAAAATATTATCAACATAACATTTTTCTAATAATAATATTTAAAAAAAAATAAATTAATATTAATATAAAGTTATAAACCATTGTACGCAATGAGGAAAATAAAAATAATACCTCCGATTGACATTTGGTTTTGAATTTTTTAACTTTTTTGTCATTTCCAAAGTCACTCATGTGATGGGCTCAGAAAAGTTGAAATTTGAAATCAATAAAAGACTCTAGAAGACACCAAGACACTCAAGACAATAGAAAATAAAAGAACAAAAGACTAGTCCACTAACCAAAAGGATACAAAATGGAGAAGAAGAAGATAAAGAAGTGGGCTGGGACACTGTAGGCAAATGGCAGTCTGGCGTTGTTTGGACCTTTACTTTTAAAAAAAAAAAAAAAAAAAAAAATTTAATAACAAGCTAAATCCTGTACTGGCCGAAATTTACATCTTGCCCGAAACTGTCCGAAATGGCCTCAAGTCCGACCAGAGATGGAACATGGGGTATTCTAGTACTAGTTTGCCTACCAAGATGAAAAATTCCGGCCGTTCCAAATTTAATAGAATGATATTAATAACAATGGTTGGAGCAAGCCGGTGGCTTGCGTGGTGTTATAAGATGGCTTAAATAAATATTGAGAGTGTTTTTTATTTCTTGCAAATGTGAATGAGTATTTTTGATTAGATGTAATGAATAATATTTTATATGATTTAAATACTTGTAAAACTCTATACTTGTGATGTTGGAAATTAGTTTATGGTGGATTGTTGTGTTGGAGCAAGCGGGTGGCTTGCATGGTGTTATAAGGTGGTTTAAAATTAAATTGAGAGTCTTTTCCATTTTTTGCAAATGTGAATGACTATTGTTGATTAAATGTGATAAATAGTATTTTATTTGATTTAAATACTTGTAAAACTCTATACTTGTGATGTTGGAAATTGTTTTTGTGATGGGTTGTTGTGTTGGAGCAAGCGGGTGGTTTGCATGGTGTTATAATGTGGTTTAAACTAATATTAGGAGTCTTTTTCATTTTTTGCAAATGTGAATGAGTATTGTTGATTAAATGTGATAAATAGTATTTTATTTGACTTAAACACTTGTAAAACTCTACACTTGTGATGTTAGAAATTAGTTTTGTGGTGGTATGTTGTATTGGAGCAAACGGGTGGCTTGCATGGTGTTATATGGTGGTTTTAACTAATATTGTGAGTGTTTAAGTATTAATATAGACTTGTGCATTCATGAATGGGATGAAACTTTATCCAAGTAGCTTATAGACTTACATGTTAGAATACTCAAGTCATTATGGAGAGGCAGGTGGCTCAAGGGCGGGATCACAAGAATAACCAGATTTTTTTTTTTTTTTAATTTAGTTATTATTATGTTTTAATGTAGGATTATATTTCCTTAAAGAGAATTTTATGTGGCCCACATTTGAGTGAAGATGAAACTCATGCCTTAAGTTTCTTATTTCATGTCTTAAATTTCCTATTTGTGAAAGTTACATGTTAGGTGTAACATCCTTTAGTAACTCTCAATTGGTATAACATCTTTGGTTAATAAAACATCACGAAGTTACAATTTTTAAGCTCCTTGATGGAAGGAGAGTTATGAAAATCTTCATCTAAAAGGATCTCTAGTCTAGCCTATATATATAGCCTGTGTTTCCATCAAAATGATGTGTGAGGTAAAGGCCATAGACTAGAAGACCCTTTTATATACGCTATCATCATATAATGAGTCTTCTTCTCTTTAAAGATTTAAACAACTATGACTGGAGGTATGTTTATTTTATTCTATAACTATAAATTTATCTTACATTTGGTATCGTAGCCTCTTTCATGCTATATGTTGTTTAGTAATTTTTTCATTCATATGGTTTTCTATGATTTGGCTAAATTTCCAATGCACATATGGATTTAAGGATATAAAGTATTTGCATTGCATATTCTTTTGTGCTTGGACCTTTTGGCTAAATTAACTATGCCATCAAAATCTGGCCTTTTAGCCAACGTCAACAAACAAAGTTTTAAGAGGCATAGAATAATGTTAAGTTTTATGTCATGTATCTCATGTGTGGGTCATAGCATATAGTATTGAAGTCTATCATTGAAATAGCTTTTACCATTGTTTGGGCTGGATGGCTTTAGGATGGCATAGTTTTCGAATATAGATAACTTTCTATGGAAAATTATTCCTTTTGCATTTGGCATTGGCTGAATGTTTACGTGGAGATCATGATTGGTTTTTCAAATTTAAGCTTCTTATGAAAGTGAACGCCTGTCATGATAACTTGCATACGAGAATATTATGATTCTTTGATATTTAGCAGAACTTATCTTGTCAAACTTACATATAGTGTGGAGTGATTTTATAAAGTTTGTGACTATATATGAAAATTTGATCATTACATAGTTAAAATTTATGATATTTTTAGTGTATTTACAGTTTCTTACACTTGTCTTTAAATATCATTTTATGGTTTATTTTAATTGACATGATCAATATGATGTTTAGTTTATCTTTATGATGTCATTTGAAGGGGTGACTATCAACCGTGAAACCCTAGTGCTATAGTCCAACCGTGAAATCCCCTCCCCAATCCACGACTGGCAACCCCAACCATGAAATTCCCATCCACGCCGACAAGTCCACATCACCGATCCATTGGTGGTTTTTGCTGATCGCTGCAATCTGCCGGTGAACCCCACCCATCAATTCCCAAGGTAACAAGTATAGCTCTAAACCTAGTTCTTAAAATAATAATAATAATAATAAATAAGTAAATGAATTCTTGACTGACTGAGCAGCTGGGGCAATCAACGGCCACTGCAGCTGTGAACATCAACTCTTGGTTCGGAACTGCATTGTTGCTTCTGCTTTTAGGAGCATTCGTAGCTGACTCTTATCTAGGGCGCTACCACACCATTATTGTTGCTTCTTGCATATACATTCTGGTGCGTATCTCTCTCTCTCTCTCTCCCCCCCCTTAATTCCGTTTAAGCATCCCTTGCCAAAAGTGGGAGAAAAGTCAAATATCAATTTCATAGTAGAAAAACTAGCAAGTTGCAAAGATCTCATAGCAGCACAAGTGCATAGGCACTTGTTTTCCAATAACTCCTGTAGCAACCCTCAGACAACCATTATTTTCCTGTTCTTGACTTTTCCACAAAGGCTATGTAAGAAGGACACCACTTATGTCCAGTGCATTAGTGCATTGGACACTTTATGATATGGATGCACTGGACAAAATCTCAACCCATGTATGAATTGCCCACCTTTACTAATACCAGAGAAAGGAACAAAATGGATAGTATTGCCAAAGTTGACTCAGTCTTCTTCCTCAGAATCCTTTGCATGCAAGAATTCAGCTAGAGATTAGTACAGTTTCATGGAAACAAAAGGTCTTTCAAAAACACACTGTTTTATGACAAGAGAGCATCAGCATTCAGAATGAAATCTTCCAAAATTAAACATTACTATTTTAGCATTAATTTTTAAACTTAGGCGTTTTATATTTTAGTTTAATTATATATGACTTAGATTGTGATTAATCACAGGGACTAGGCTTGCAAACTCTGTCAGCTATGCTTCCTTCTAACAGTACTTCTAATTACATGGGCAACAACAAAGTTAGATTAGGTTCTCCTAAGCTCCAAGTGAATTTATTCATCATCTCTCTATATCTAGTAGCAGTTGGACAAGGTGGACACAAGCCTTGTGTTCAAGCCTTTGGAGCTGACCAGTTTGATGGAGAAGATCTAGTGGAATGCCGAGCCAAAAGCTCATTCTTCAATTGGTGGTATTTTGGAATATGTGCAGGTTCTTCTGTGGCAATGTTGGCCGTAAGCTTTGTACAAGATAACCTTAGTTGGGGTCTAGGATTTGGAATCCCCTGTGTTGTGATGATCATTGCCTTAGGTGTCTTCTTGCTTGGTACTAGAACTTACAGATATAGTATCAAAGAGGTGAAAAGCCCATTTGTGAGAATCGGTCAGGTGTTTGTTATAGCTATTAAGAATCGGCGGGCTAAACCATCAGAAATAGTTATTGAAGAGGAAGCTTGCAGAACCCTGCCACAGCATAGCTCTGAACAATTCAAGAAGAAACAATATTCATTTTTATTTTAAAGACTTACTACCTCTCTAATATGGTATTTCTTGTCCCAAAAATAAAATAGAAACTTTTTATATAAATATGATATAAAGGGTCCAGGAGGTTTAGTTATTGAAGAGATAATACTTGGAGGAGACAGTTAAAACCTTAATATAACATATAATAAACACATTTAATCCAGAATCTTATTTGTGGGTAATGACTATACATGGTAAAATTGGACTTGGACTTAATAAGCCATGCGAATCCGAAAGAAAAAATTGGACTTAAAATTGTGTATTATTTTTAACTTTAACTTATGAGTGTTTTCTTTATTTGTTCGCTTATTAGTATTTGAAAAGAAGACACAAAATTTTGTTCAAATTTATTTTTACTTATTATTATTATTTGCATATGAAAAAAACTAGTCAAACTAGATTGGCCTGACCCTGAAAAGAATGGATAGGAGTTTTTAGGTTTTGCAACTCAGTACGACCCATTGTTAAATTGAACACAATCTTACCTAAACCCGCCAATGCCGAACTCGAACCCAATCAACTTGATCCGTTTGTGAAAGCTAGTTTGCTACATATACCATTCATTTTACCTATGCTCCATTGAATTAGCTTAAGACTTATAGACTGTTTTCTCCAACACTATCACGACTTTTATTATATTACTAATAACAAAAATAATCATACCACCTGTTTCCCAACTAATGAATAAGTCTTGCTCTTATTTCAGTTGAAATAATTTTGGTTTACTTAACTAAAACAAATTTTAATTCATTTTTGGATCTAATCTCCTTTTCCAGAATGATTTGGATCCTCAATGTGACAGGTTCCTTAACAGAGCCTTGCAAGACAAGGTATGTACTGTCAATGATGTTGAAGAAGCAAAGGCAGTTCTTAGGCTTGTTCCAATTTGGGCTACAAGCTTAGGTTACGCTATTGTGTTTGCACAAACCTCAACTTTCTTTACCAAGCAAGGGGCTACTCTTGATAGAACAATTTTTCCTGGCTTTGAGATACCAGCTGCTTCACTACAATTCTTTGGCGGCCTGGCCATGGTCTTTTTCATTCCTGTATATGACTGCATTTTTGTTCCTATGGCAAGAGCTATCACCACTAAACCCTTTGGAATCACAATGCTACAGAGAATTGGAACTGGGATGCTTTTATCTATCATTTGCATGGTAATTGCAGCTCTAATTGATATAAAAAGGCTCAAAACTGCTAAAGAATACGGGTTGGTTGATATGCTAGATGTAACTATTCCAATGAGTGTGTGGTGGCTTCTTCCTCAATATGTGTTGTCAGGAATTGCTGATGTTTTCACCATGGTCGGGCTACAAGAATTCTTCTATGATCAGGTCCCAATTGAATTAAGAAGTGTAGGTCTCGCCCTCTATCTTAGTATTTTTGGGGTCGGAAATTTTTTAAGCAGCTTTCTTATCTCTTTCATTGAGGAGGCAACTGGCGGGGATGGCAAAGATAGCTGGTTTGCTGATAATCTTAATCGGGCACATCTTGACTATTTTTATTGGTTACTTGCTGGACTTGGTGCAGTTGCATTTGCTGCCTACTTGTATTTTGCAAAATCTTATATTTATAATAATAAGAAAAGTACAATTTGAATTCAGTCACTTTGCTGTTAGTAGATTTTTGTGCTCCTTGTCATCTTTTGGTGTGTTCAACCTAGGGTTCAAATGTTTCATGCTAAGCGAAAACATTTGACCTAATGACATCATATCTTGAAATTCTAGTTTTCTAACATAGAATTTCTAGAAGCCAGCACTTTTATTTATTTATTTAGATGAATAGATAGTAGAGGAGGGGGAGGTGGGGTTTGAACACCTTTTAAAGGCCAACACTTAAAACTCAACTACATGGACGTTATGTGTTTGGGTAGGATGTCACTTGGACACTTATTTCTCTGTGTTTGGATAAGGGAAAAATAGAGGGGAAGTGGGTAGGTTTTAAACCCTTCTTTGAAAGAATTTGAAGTTGAGGAGTTATAGTTTACAGAAAAGAAGGGACCGAAAAACTGAATCCCAAGAACTTGGTGTTGGTACATCAAATTAGAGCTTTAAGGGTTAAAAAAGAAAAAAAAAAAAAAAAATAAAGAAAAAAAAAAAAGACACAACTCAAGAAACCCAATTAAATCAATCTAATCCAAAAGGTCACAAGATACTTTGACCACCCAGGTGATCAAATGTGGGTATGAGAATTTTTTTTTTTTTTTTTTTTTGAGCAAAAGATAAGCGATATTTTATTAAAAAACTAAAAAAGTTAAGACAAATCCTACTGGAATACAACATCCAAATCACTGGGTAAATCCTCTATCCAAACGTCGATGTCATCTGTAGCTAAAGTCGCTCGTCTAGCAAGGCTATGATCCAAACGATTCCCATCCCGTCAAACATGTTGAAACCGACACCATCACAAAAAACTACCCAACCTCTTAGTCTCCTCAATAATATGACCAAAGAGAGTAAAGCAATGATCCGAATCCTGTAAAGCCTATATGACACGAAGACAATCACCTTCAATTTGCAAAGAAACTCAGCTCCCTAGCAAACTCAACACCCCTTTTCCTTGCCAAAGCCTCTGCCATTTCCACCGATTGCACCAATGCCATGTTCTGACTGAAAGCAGCCAAGAAATGGCCTTCATAATCCCTACACACAACCCCTATCCCCACTCGGTTTGTACCTTCCATGATAGCTGCATCAAAATTAATTTTGTAACACTCACCTGAAGGAGGAGACCACCGAATTGCGGGAGGACGAACATAGATCGGCTTCTCCTTGAAGTGAATATCCCAAGACTCTTGAACTAAATCCTAACTTTATTGCCAACCTCATGGAGCTTCCATGTTCATTAACATTCCCTAACTTGATTCTGTCATTTCCACAAACACCAAACAATCATAGCAAACAAGGCACATCGAAAACCTGACCCAATAGAGAACAATGTCTCCAAAATCTCCAAAAAAGACCTGCAATTCTTCTAAGTTAAGAAAAGAAAATCAGAAACAGACAACCACACAGCCCAAGCCTGATCATAGAGCCATAAGACATGCATGAATGATTCCGACTGATCATGACAACCATCACAGGTATCATCTAGAGGGAGATGCCGATGCTTCAGTTCCGCTCTCGTAGGAAGAGTCTTTCACCGCTCTCTGCAAGAAATGGCACACCTTGTTTGGAACTTTAAGCTTCCAAATCTTCTTCCAAATGCTATTTGAAGACATTGGAGAAGAAGAACTTGGCAAGGTAGAATTTTCAACTTCCATAAGCATACGATATGCACTCCGCACACTATTACTCCTAGATGGAGATAATGGCCAAATCAAGACATCCTCGGCCTCAGCCTCTCCCACATATATACACCCCACCTTCTCGGCTTCCCAGGGTAAAAAACAGCTAAACAATTTACCTGGGTCCCAAGTCCTTGAGTTTGGATAAAAGAAGTCACATACCCAAACCACATTAGAACCGACTCTAGGAAACACAATCTTACTACAACCCAGTTCAGGTAGCCATTGATGATCCCATATATTGATTGCTTCGCCATTCCCAATCCTCTAAATTGCACCCTTATGAATTACCTCCCGAGCTTGCAAAATACTTTTCCATGCATAAGAACTTTTCGGATGTACAGTGCATCAAGGATACTACCATTAGGAAAATATTTGGCACTAAAATCCTTATACACAAGAGTATCTTTGTTATGAATGAAGTGCCAAACCTACTTGGCCAACATAGCATTACCCCGAACCCTATACCACCAATTGATTTAGAAGAGCAAAGAGAATTCCACTTCACCCAATGAATCTTTTTTGTGGCACCATTACCCCACCAAAACTTTTGTATCATTGCTTCAATATCCTTGCATAAATCCACAGGTAATTTAAAAACACTCGTAGAATAAACTGGGATAGATTGGACCCACCGCTTTGATCATGACCTCCTTGCCTGCCCGAGATAGAAGCTTCTCCTTCCAACCTTGCATTTGAGCCTAAATTCTCTCTTTAATCTGAGTAAAGCAAGTTGTCCTATTTTGACCAACAAAATAGGGTAGCCCCAACTATTTTTAATAGTGACGAATAACTGGAACTTGCAATCCCACTTTGATAGCATCCCGAGTCAAAGACATCCGTATTTTTGCTAAAAAAGAGAGTCATTTTCTCCTTATTGATCATTTGACTTGAAGCCATCTCATAGTACCCAAGTAATTTTTGAATTTTATGACATTCCTCTAAGGTAGATTTGCAAAAAAATCAGACAATCATCGACAAAAAATAAATGGGTTTGTTTGGGTCCATTCCTGCAAATAGAAAACCCATGAATTTCTCCTTGTGAAGCCACACCGCATAACAGAGCATTTAACCCTCCCGCACAAAACAGGAATAAATAGGGAGAAAGAGGATCCCCCAACCTCAAACCCCTTGACAGTGTGATCATACCCTTTGGTTCGCCATTCACGAGAATAGAATACGAAATTAAAGTAATGCACTCCATTATCAACTCCACCCAAGACTCCTGGAATCCCAATTTGAGAAGGATTTGCTCAAGAAAAGACCATTCCACATTGTCATAACCTTTGCTCATATCCAACTTCATAGCCATAAAACCTTTCTTCCCTATACAATTCGTCTTCATATGATGTAAGGAGCAATTAAGATATTATTTGAAATCAATCTATTTGCAATAAAAGCACTTTGAGTTTCTAAAATTATGGAGTGAAGCATAGGTTTAAGACGATTTTCTAGCACCTTACTGATTATTTTATAGATCACATTGGAGAGGCTTATAGGTCTAAAATCAATAATTTTCTCCGAGTTATGAACTTTTGGGATTAACATACATACCTACATCCGTCCAGTTAGTTTGGTAGAATAGCGGGGGTATACCATCCGGGCCTGGAGCTTTAAATGGTTTCACCTGCCTTATGGCTTCACCAACCTCCTTACTAGTATAGGGTTTCCCAAGCTCTGCCCTTATCTCATCAGTAACCATAGATTGAACTCCATCCAAGATGTGATCTAAATCATACAGGTTAGAAGAGGTAAAAAGTTTAGAGTAGTACTTAACAAGGAGGGCCGAAACAGCCCCTTCATCCTCTTGCATCACTTGCCGCTCATCCCGCAACCCCTTAATAAAGTTCTACCTTTTCCTCTGTGTTTCAGATCCATGAAAAAAGTGAGTATTATGATCCCCGTTCTTCAACCATTGTATACGAGACCTTTGTTGCCACATTTTTTTCTTCTTTGTCATATAAAACATTTAACTCTTTCTTCAACCGATCAACCTCATCACAATTCCCAGATTTGACCGAGACATCTTTAGCCCTCCAAATCCGATCCTTAGTTTGCTTAATACTGCTCTGCACATGCCCAAAATGTTCTTGACTCCATGACTTCAAACCCTGTTTACATTTTTTCAATTTCAAAGCCGTGGCATACATAGGAGTACCACTAGGAGAGCAATCCCAAGCTTGGGTATTAGTATCCTTACACCCAAGATCCAAAACCCACATTGCTTCAAATCTAAAAGGTTTACGATGCCACTTGTGAGGCTCCTCATCTGCATCCAAAGACAAAAGAATGGGATGATGATCCAATGTGAAGCAATTTAAATGCTTTACCTTTTGTGGACAATTTAGTCAACCACTCATAGTTCACAACACCCCTATCCAATCTCTCCCAAATCATCTCACCCCTTCGTCTCCCTCTCCAAGTGAAATCTAAACCTGAATATCCCAAATCAACAAAGCCACAAAATTCTAAAATATCCTGAGAGTTTTCCATTAAATTATGAGCTCTCGGTACCACACTTTTCTTATCTTGCACTTCAAGCAATTCATTGAAATCTCTAAAACAACACCACGGAAGCTTAGGTTTTGAACTCGGATGCGAAGCATGTTCCACCCCTCACTCCTATGGCTTGCCTCGGGTTCACCATAAAATCCAGTCAATCACCAAGCATTTTCTGAATTACCATGTGTAATGGAATCGATATGGTAACCCAAAAAACTATCCGCCCTACATCAATCCCCTTTTTCCATAGAAGAGTCAAACAACCAAAGACACCGAATTCTATCCCGGACCCACAATATGTACTCTTTAGATGACCATGTTTCTGATAAAAACATAATCATGGGATCTTGAGCTTGTACAATATCAACAAGCTCCTAAACTGCATGATGGTTCCCAAACCCTTAGTAGTTCCATGCTAAGAGTTTCATGGTTGTCGGCGGGGCTAACCATCAGCCTCCACCATTAAATCATTAGAAAAAACTGCTCGTTTCTTACACCTCTCATTTGCTTCCTCCAAAACCTAATCCCCATCCTGCCTCGACCATTTAGACAAAACCATCTCCAAAGGTTCATGGACCTCACAAGATTTTCTAGGTACTCGGGTAAACTTAGGCCGATTCAAAAATTATGTGGAGTAGACTTCTTTTGTGTAAACAAATTCTTCAAAGAAAGGGCCGGTCCTACCAACCTAGAGCCCACCCTTTCCTGAGCAATCTCTAAATCACCCTCCACGTTATCAAATTGAGACAATTCACCATCAATCTCATCCAGTTGGGCTTGAAAAGAATGTGAAGAAATGATCTGCTCTGTCAAGCCACCCAGACCTGAGACCAAGTCCACATCTGCCCTAGATTCTGGCACCACCATCTATACTCCTTCGTCATCCTTGTTACACAAAGCTTGCTGCCCAACCTCAGTCGTTGTCCTCTAAACAATATTGATTCCAATTGAATCCCATTCTTCATGCATTCCTTTCGGTGATTTGACACAAACTCCCCTGAACTTCATCCTCATAGCCTGCAACCCGGACAACTATTCACTTAGCCAAATTCGGAGTATTAGCTCTCAACCATGATCCAAATTGTTGATTCTTTTCCAGCATGACTCCCTTTCTATTCTGCCAAAGCGAGCAATCCCGATCATGGTGAGTCAGACGACCACACTAGTAGCATAGGTTGGGCAAGTGCTCATATTTGAAACTGACCCAACTCACCTCACCATTACTGAACTCAACCATTCTTCCTGTATTTAGGGGTTTTGTAATATCCATAGACACTCGGACTCGCATAAAATTAGCCCTTTCAAACTCCTTAGCGTCACTGGACCCCAAAATCACCTCCCCATTGTTGAAACAATATCGGAAGTCGTTTGCATATTCATACTACCTAACGGAAGGTCATGGACCTAAACCCAAAACCTAACGTTGTCAAAAACCAAATCCTTCAGCTCTGTCGGTCTCAAAACTCTATTCAATGCCACCAAATTTTTATCAAAGGACCATGGCTCAGCGGTAAGAATTTTCTCAATATCAGTTTCTTCCTTGAAAGCAAATTGGACATAGTGATTCCCCATATCCCTCACCTCAAAACCCTTCTTAGTGTGCCAAAGCAACTTGAAAGTTCTTGCAATCGCTTCCATGCTAAGAACTCTTCCAATGAAAAAACTTGCCGCCAATAAATATGGCCCCTCCATGCTACTCCCACTCACCTTATACCAGCTTCCCTCGGATTTAGACAAAGAGAAGGTTTCCCACATGGCCAAGAGATTCTCCATCACCTCCTCATAGTATTGTTATCCCATATTCCCTTGCTTAGAATACTGAAAGAAAAAACAAAAGCCTAACTCAAAGAGTAGGCACATCTTCCACTAGCCACTTAGGGTTTTACATGTTCCCTAGGGCAGAGAAACTGAGAGGCTTAATATTAATGGGAACAATGAACCCAACCTAGTGGAATATGTTTGTATGTATATATACATGGGATGTCTTATGCATTATTTGCCGCATGGTAACCTTATTTGTAGATTTTTTTGTTTTTCTCTCCGAAACCCGTTACAACCTCACTACTTTCTTATTTATCCTTTTACCCATTGGTGGAAAAGGTTAGGACGAACTCAAATCATCAATCAATATATATATATATATATATATATATATATATAAAAATATATAGAGATCTTATGCAGGAGTGTATGAGGTCTTGCCATGTGGGACTCTAAACTTACATTTAGCTTAAAAAATGGGTTGGCATTTAAAAAGCCCAAGCCCAATTAATGAATTATGACCCAACCACCTTGTTACAGCTCTTTCACTTCTTTGCACTCGTCTTAAAAACTAAAATGTTCAAAAAAACCAATTCATATTCTCTCTCTGTCTCTCTCGATTGCTACCTCTTTCACTCTTTAAACCTTTCAGTTCCCCTTCAATTTAATGCACACTTTTGTGTTTCTCTCCTTCTACTTGATTGTTGACTCTCTCTCTTTGTGTTTCTTTTAGTTCGGAGGATGAAAAAGTGGGAGGACAGAAAATAGAGAGATGATGGAAAGTGGAAGGATAGAAAAGATTTTAGGTTCCCTCATTTGTATTTGGTTGGGAGGGTGGAAAAATCGAGAGATGAAAAACTTTTTTATTTAGTTGAAAATAAAATTTGTATAAATTTACCATCATGTGCCTATTAAATAAAACAAAAAATAACACATTATACTTAAAAGAAAATTGTGTATAGATAGACACTTTATTAAAGTAAATTAAAAAAAAAGTATAAGAAATAAACCCAAAACTGTTTGAACAAAAACAAAAACCAACCAAAATTAATGAGAAAATAAACATATGAGCACCCAAAAAAAAAAAAAAAAAAAAAAAAAAAAAAAAGGAAAGAAAGCTACACGTCTAACAAAATCAAAGAATAAAAAAACCAACATATTAGTTAGTAACAAAGAAAGAAAAAAAAATCAAAGGGAAAAAAAAGAAAAAGAAAAAGGAAGCCAACACATTAGTTACTAACAGAGGAAAATGAAGAAGAAGAAGAAGAAGAAGAAGAAGAAGAAGAAGGAAGCCAACATGTAACAAAGAAATAAAAAATCAAAGGAAAAAAGAAAAAAGAAGCCAACACGTTGGGGACTTGGAAGTGAATTCTAACATGAAGGGTATTTTTGGAAGCTCCTCCCAGTTTTCTTCAAATTTTGGGGAGAAAACTTTATAGTGGTCAAAAAAAAAAAAAAAAAAAACCTTAGGCCCCACCACTTATTTTCTTTCTTCCTCACCCCAACTAAACACATCCCAAAAAAGTTTCTCCCTAATTTCTCTTTAAAATTTTCCATTCACCCTATTTTACCTCCTAACAAACACATCCTTATAGTTTTTTTTTTTTTTTTTTTTTTTTTTTTTTTTTAATCTAGGTATTGAGTTTTTGGTCTGCAATGTTTATGGGAATAGAAACTCAGGAAAATCAAAGCTTCAACTTTACTTGTTGTGGCACAAAATATTGAGGAATATCAAAACCTTCTTTTATATCTAAGAGGTACAAAATACTAACTTTGTTTGTCCATTTATTGTTGTTGTTTTGTAATGGGTTTTTGCTAATCAAAGTGGTTTGTTTGTGTTGCTTTGATATATTTATTGGATGAAATATTTTCTGATCCACACCATTTCTATAATTTATAACTTAGTCTTTAGGTTAGTGGTTAAAATATGTCATGGGGACGTGATTAAGGGAAATTGTCAAATTTGATACTGTTTGGATCCAAAGGCTAAGATTGAGCTGATTGAATAATTTTCTTTTGTTGGGCATGTAGAAAGATCCGTGAGGGATAAGCTTGACTAAAAGACTGATCTATTCCATGTCACATGCAATCACAGCATAGACTCAAGTATCTATGCAGATTGGATCAAAGTGCCAGTGGAGACGAAACTTTTGTAGTGGATTCAAATTGCAAAGAGCCCAGGAGTAGGTATATATATATTTTTGAATCCATAATGTTTGATAAAATACTTGAAAGAAAATTGATTAATTATTTTTCTATCTTGATGAATTTATAATTTATTTTCATTTCTTCTTTATTTTGGTTGGGATTGAAACAATTAAATTTGGGAAAAGTTGATTGAAAGCACTTACAATTACATATACATTGCTTGCGTTTGTTGGATTTTCTTTATTGTTGCTCATGCCGATGTTGGTTGTATGATGTATCAGCCTTTAATTGACACAGGTGAAAACAAATTAACATACCTATGGATAAGAAAGTGGTTATTTTTTTAAAGGTGAATAATTTGTTTTTAACCATTGAGGGCTAAGGATAATTTGAAAGCAAATTTTTAAAAAAATCTCCACAATCTACACATATTATATATATATGTCTTGCTTAATGAAGACTTTTACCATGTAGATGGAAGCAAATTATCTTAAGTTTGTGAAATAAGATGTGCTTAGGATTAATACTTATGTTCAAGTTTCTTTAGAAGCCTCTAAAGTGACACCCCATATTATCCAATAATATCTATTTTAAGCAAAAATAACTTCCTAGATGGGAATATTTAAGAGTTATGTCCTTCAACCGAAGATTACATGTGACAAATGCAAAGTGTGTGCATTAATGCTAATTATGACAAAACCTAAGAGCAATATGCATTAATGCTAATTAATCCGTCTTCTTTTGTTTCTATACAAATAAATCTCCTGTGGTGGAGTTTAATGCTCTAAAACATTGAAAGAGAATCGCAAGTAGCATATGCAATTAGTACTTCCTAAATCCAACACATTTTTCCTTTTGTTTTACTTTGTGACATAGTGATGTCTTTATTTACCTTCAATTGAATTGGTGCTTCTTTTTTGTTTTATTGGAGTCATTTGCAATTTGTGGAGCCAAGGATAAATGTTATGTTAATCGAAAATTGTATTGATGCAGCATGTAACTACAATTTTTTTGGCTCAATGGCAATTAGTGTTGCCCCTATATAACTTCAAGTGAGTTGATGCTTCCTTTTTCTTTTTTGAAGTCATCAAATTTTTGGATAGATGTATTGTTTATGGAAATTTGTATTGATGCAACATGTAACCAATTAGCGAATGCCATTAGTAGATTAAGCGATTCTAATTTACTTGTCCTTTAAAAAAAAAAATTCTAAATGAAAATTTGTCTAGTATTATATTTTTGAATGGATAAAAATGGTCTTCTTTCATATTATTACTTTCAAATAAGTTTAACATTCTACTTAACTTTCTTATATAGCATCTTACAACATTATCCACGAATCACGCGGGTATTACACTAGTATATATTAAAGCAAATGTTTCATATCAGTAGTACATAAGGTCTTGCCATGTGGTACTCTAAGCTTGCATTTAGCTAAAGAAATGAGCTGGCATTTAAAAAGCCCAAGCCCAATTAATGAATTAGAACCCAATCATCCTATTACAATCTTTGCACTCCTCTTAAAAAATGAAACGATTGACAAAACCAGTTCACGTCTCTCCCTATCTCTCTCACACTCCTGGCTGCTACCTCTTTCTCTCTCTTAACTCTTCAATTCCCCTTCAATTTAATGCACACTTTTGTGTTTCTCTTTTTATATTGCTTGCTGACTCTCTGTTTGTTTCTTTAAGTTAATCTTTTTTAAGTCAGGTACTGAGTTTGTGGTCTAAAATGTTTAAAGGAACATAGACTTTGGAAAAATCAAAGCTTCAACTTTATTGGTTATGTTACCAAATGCTAAATCAAAGGAGGAGCAACCACTGGGCAATGAATGTACAAAATACTAACTCAGTTTGTTCTTTAAAAAAAAAAAAAAAAAAAAAATTATGTTTGGTATTGGGTTTTTGCTAATAGAAGTGGTTTGTTTTTTTTTTATTTGATATCTTTATTGGTTAAGATATTTAGTGACCCACACCATTTCTATAGTTATTACTTGGTCTTTTGGTGAGTGGTTTAAATATGTTACATGGGGATGTGATTAAGAGAAATTGTCAAATTTGATACTATTTGGATCCTAAGGTTAAGACTGATTTGATTAAATAATCTTCTTTTATTGGGCATGTAGAAAGATCCATGAGGGAGAAGCATAGCTAAAAGATTGAGCTCTTCCATGTCATTTGCAATCACAGCACACACCCATGTATCCATGATTTTTGTAATTGATTTACATTGCAAAGAGCCCATGAGTAGGTATATATTTTATTTTGAGTCCATAATGTTTGATAAAATGCTTGAAAGAAAATTGATTAATTATATTTCTATCTTGATGACTTTATAATTTATTTTTGTTTGTTCTTTATTTTGTTTGGGATTAGAAACAATTAAATTTGGGAAAAGTTGATTGAAAGCATTGGCAGTTACAAATACATAGCTTGCATTCATTGGGTTTTCTTTATTGTTGCTCATGCTGATGTTGGTTGTATGCATGATATAGCAACCTCTAATTGACATTGGTGGAAATAAATTGACTTGCGTATGGATAAGAAAGTCGTCATTTGTTCCTATGTTCAAGTTTCTTTATAAGCCTCTTTAAATCAGTTTCCTTTTTTCCGTAAGGATTATGTTAGTAAGAACAAATGACTATATTGGCCAGGTGTTCGACAAAAGGCTTCCAATAGGTATTTTATTTTTTAATTTTCATTTGATCCGTCTTCTCTCTATACAGATAATCTCTTGTGGTGGAGCTTAATGCTCTAAAACATTGAAAGAGAATCGCAAGTGGCATATGCAATAAGTGCTTCCTAAGCTCGACACATTTTCATTTTTTTCCCATGTTTCTCAGTGACAATTAGTGCTGTCATTATTTAACTTCAATTGAACTAGTGATTCCTTTTTGTTTTATTGAAGTCATCTGCAATTTGTGGAGCCAAGGATAAATGTTATGTTAATGGAAATTGTATTGATGCAGCATGTAACTACAAGTTTTTATGGCTCAATGACCATTAGTTTTACCCCTATATAACTTCACATGAGTTGATGCTTCCATTTTTCTTTATTGAAGTCATGTAGTAGCTTACAACATTATCCGCACAACATGCGGACACTCTGCTAGTTTGCTTATAATAGAGGAGTATGAAAATTATTTCTATGTGGTAGTCAATTTGTTATATTAATTCTTTTTATCAAACTTGAGGAACAAATTCAACTTCAACTAAAATATGACGGGTTCAATAATGCTTTAATGACTATTTTTGCCATATGAGATTCAAATAAATACGATAGCAATAATAAAATTAAAGCAAGTAAGATTGACAACTGAAGGATTATGATGAGAGATTGACAAACTAAGTATATTGATTTGATTAAAGTAATTAGGATAAAGAACTAATAAAGCGATGAAACGTACTTGAATTGAATTGAAGATCACAATACAACTTAGGGATGGCAACGGGTCGGGTTCGGGCCGGGTTTTTTCATACCCGGACCCGACCCACGGGTCTTAGCCCGGCCGACCCCGTTTATTAACCGGGTTTTTTCTCGGGGCCCGGACCCGCCTCCGCCGGGCCCCGTTAAGCCCTGCTAGATTTGGGCCCAATCAGTAGCCCAACCAAAAAAAAATTTTTGAATGGCCATTGCCCATTTCTTTGCGCATTTTTTCATTTTAGTACACAAAATATAAATTATGGAGATGAGTAAATAATAAAATTTATAGAATATAGTTTTAAACTCATTTTTAAAGAATCCTCTTTGGCCTAATTAGATCTATGATTTTCACTTTCAAAATTACAAACCAAACACAAATTTCAGATCTATGATTTTCATTTTTCCCTTTCGAAATCATAAATACAAACACAAACTCACACGATTGAGGCGAATCGAACCCGAAAAAAAAAAAAAAAATGGAGAACGATGATTTTCATTTTTCCCTTTCAAAAATCATAAACACAAACACAAACTCACACGATTGAGGCGAACCGAACCCAAAAAAAAAAAAAAAAATGGAGACCAAGGTGGAGTGAGGCCGTGTCACGCTTGTGGCCATGGGCGAGGAAGATGAGATGAGAGGGGCAGAGGACTGCTCGACAGTGTGAGATCGGCGACGGCGAGGATGAAACGGAGTTGAGATATATTAGAGTGCTTGGGACCAGTGACACCGACAGAGAGCTTGGGACGGCGGCTAGCGTTGGACCGGCGGTGAGAGAGTTGGCTATTGTAAGCACAATCGGAGTAAGGGTGAGGATTGAGGGAGGGAGGGAGGCGTGGGTTCTGACTTTGAGTTGGTCTTGAAGAACAGAAGAAATGAGAGATTAGATTTAGGGTTAGAGTATAGGGGTATATATATAGGAGGGGTATTTTTGCATGGTTTTAAAAACCGAACCGGATAAAGAATCGTTTTTTTTTAATTTCCGGTTCAACCCCGGTTTTTGACCGATTTTGGCCGATTTTTCGGTTGTTAACTGGTTATTGACCGGTTTTGAGGCTTTTAACCGGACCGGATTGGCTCCTGGTTCCCGGTTGAACCGATCGGACCGGCCGGTCCGGTCCGATTTTTAAAACAGTGTATTTTTGTAATATATAGTACCGGGTTTTTATCCAGGCCGGGTTTCGAGTCGAGCCTTGGATTTTTTTTAATAAAACCCGAACCCGCTTCGGGTTTTTTTTTAAAACCCCATACCCGACCCTATTCCTAATCGGACGGGGTAAAGCCCGACCCATTAGGGTCGGACCGGGTCGGATACCTGCGGGTCAAGCAAAAATTGCCATCCCTAAATACAAGAGTCGAATACAAAAGTTGAAGATGAACTACAAGGCAATTACACTAAGAAAATTGAATACAAGGAGATTACTACTACACTACTCGATTGCTTGCTTGCTTTTTTTTAATCAAAATTCTTACGGCTTATTCTTTTCAGTATGGATTTGGATCCTTTCGCTTTCAAGGCCATGAATTTTAAAGTTGGAATAAATCTAAAGTCTAGCTTTGTAAGGATACATTTGTAATGGGTGCGGATAGGCTATTTTGAACTCAAACATTGCTCCAAATTGGTTGATTGGGATTTTTACCTATTTACCTTAAATTTGTAGAAGTTGATAAAACGTGTCAAATTTCAAGTTTTTAGTTGTTCAATTTGGTCTCTCAATTATTAATTATGTTAGTTAAGTTCCTTAACTTCCAATATCAATTTGATCCTTAGTTTTTCTTTTCCTTTTAAGTTTATGCAAAACTAGCTAATGTGGAAAATTGAGCACAAGTGAAAAGGTTATTATAGAAAATGTAAAAATTTTAAAAAGTAAGTCAATTTCAACCATTAGTTTCCTTAAAAGATAAAAAAATAGTATACCCAGGGATATCATTGTACGTGTCTTGAAAGTTGAGTGACTAACACAATTAATGGTTGAGAGACTAGGTTAAACTTTGTCCAACACAACAATTTTTTGAATATCTTTCCTTGGAAGAAATTCCCATATATGGCATCTTATATACAATGTTTTTATTTATTTATTTTTTTACGATAGAAATTCTACCCTAACTTAATCTAAATGTATATATATGTGAAGTTTCCTCTTAAAAACTTAAACCCCGGCCTTTACCCTCACACCCCACAAAAACTTATACTTATAAGGTGACTATCATGCTAAGGGTGTGCAATGGTTATCTTATATACAATATTGACTGTCTTATGAACGTTCAAATGTATGAGTCGAATATTCTTAAGATGACACACTCCACAAAAATTTATACTTGTAAAGTGACTATCATGCCAAAGGTGCACAATGATTATCTTATATTCAATGTTGACTGTCTTATGAACGTTCAAATGTATGAGTTGAATGTTCTTAAGATGGTCAACATTTTAATAAGCCCGTGGAAAGGCTAAAGGTGCAAAATTATTATTCTTCAATCCTATCCTGTTCCTACTTGATATGATATGCTTAAAAATAAATAAATAAATAAATAAATAAAAAGAGCAAACTAACACATAAACTAACAAAACTAACCTATATCAAAAACAGAAATTGAAACTAAACTCTCCTAAAACTGCACAAAAGCCAATTTTTTGTAGTTAATTTTAGATTCTTGTACAAATGCAACCCATACCCCCAACATCCTACCTCACATCTTGATGCCGATTGATGTTATTAGAAGGATCTGAATTTTTCTTTTGTTGATATAGTCCCATTATGAGTTAAATTTTTCCTTCAATAGACAAATTTGGGAATCCATTTAAGGTCAAATAATCCACTTTTGTCGAAGGCTTAATATAGCTTAATAAAAATTTTGGTTGGGATTTTGTGATTTTCCTTCCAGTGGTTAATGCTGCTAGCTCCAAGCAACTCTATGCGGTAAATTACTCTGGGTGGTGAAGCTTAGAGCCCTACCCAATATACAAACAAGGAGTGCTGACCGAGAACCAAGAAAGGGTGAGATCCAAGCAGTATAGGGGACCATAGATCCCAACCCGACGATGTTCTTCACTACAGTTTAATACTTATTGAGGAGATCCACAACCTCGGTACATGACTGATGACTTAATCAACCCATGAAAGAACTAATGGAGGGCCACAATCCAATGAAAATACACCCAATGAACCTTACGAGATAGCACCTAAATCCAACAATAGTTGCCTCCACATTAAATGGGTATTGCCATCTACCAAGGGCTGCATTTATGACTAAATGACCGGTCTTAGCAATGTTTTTCACCCAACAATCCACTTACCTCTCTAAAAGGTAGAGGAGACACTTAATGAGACAAGTATCTCTTCTCTACCGCACAACCCCACTACTAAAGGGAGGGATCACTAATATAAATAGGGCCTTCCTCTAGCTAAGAAGTGGATCTAGAAAAATACACAGCAACAGAGAGAGAGAGAGAGGTGTAATCCATTGTATGATCCCCTACCTCGACCAAGACGAAGAGAATAATAAGAGCTGATTCATATTTGTTCCAATTTGTGTCTATAAGTTCTTTTATCTTAATCATCAACCTAGTTCTCCCGTTGTAAAATATTAGCTCATATCCTATAAATTAATTGTGCCAATCATTTACCATTTCCTCGGTATTTTGACCCACATAGTTCCCTTTGCAACTTTGTCCAGTCATAAGAGAGCATGGGCTAATTGAGTGATTCTGCCTACAAGTGTGCAGTGGGACTCAGAATAACATTTAACTTCATGGGTCTAACATGAAAGAAAAGGTACATTGCTTGGTTAGTAAATTAAAGTTTTGCTAGGGCTGTTACAAAGTAGAGCATGTTGAGAGCTAATTAGTATTATTATAAATATGTAGGGCTGAGTATAATAGTTTCATTGGTATCAAAATGCCGAATAAAAATGTCACAAAAGAGGTTTGTAAAGGTGCAAGGAGGCAGGCTTGTTATGAGATTAAAACGGAGCATGAATAGGCTGATCTTCTGGCCCTTAGTTTATTCTGCGAACAGCTTCAAAGGGTTCTTCTTTAAAAAGGTTCCCTACAATAAGATGATGAAGAAGAAGAAGATTGCACAAGAAGATGGGGAATTTTCTATAATATCTAATTTGATTGCTAAGGATGGGATAAATGATAATAATAAGGGCTTGGAATTGTAGAAGGGTTTAAAGCTTGTATTGTCAACATAATAGCAGGGTTGTATAAGTTTAACAAATTGTGCAAAAAGAAGACGCAGCAATTTGGTTTAAGGAGTTAATTAGAAGCTAAGGAACAAATTAATTATAAAAGGAGCTTCAACAAATAAGATGTGAGTTTGTTTTACTTTTAAATGTTAAAAGAGGCTTGACAAGGTAAAAACATTGAGCTTTTCAGAAGCTTTAAGCAATACCCATAATCCATATCCGTCAAATGCATGTTTGTAATAGTGAAAAAGAAGAGAGAGAGAGCGAGGATGCAGCATATAGCAGACATCCTATAAAAGAGCCTTTGAAATCCACCCTGCCACTTCCCCCACACAAAAAAGAAATAATAATAAAATTAATCATCTATTCTCAGCACCCTCAAGAGTGCAGTACTCTTTTTCACCAAATACACCATTTTAGGCAAAGTGATATAATCATTAAAAATCCCATTACTGTTGTGCCTCCTGCACCTTCCTTCCTACCATCCTAATATCTCAATAAACTACTTAGGCAGCAACCCATAAACCTGAAACAAGGAAACATTTGCAACCATAACCAAAGTGCAACTAAACACAGCAGTGACAGCTTATTAACATTTTCTCTCCACCGCCCTTGGACAAAAACCAGTTCATAATAATAGTATTCTATTGAGAATATTCTTTACTATTGGAATATTTCTTAAAGCTGCAGTCTTGCACACGAAAACTTTAAAGTTCTACCAAAAAAAAAAAAAACACACTTTAAAGGACTCATTTGGACTCCACTTAAACATGGCTCCAACAGGTGCTCTGGAAGCCCTAAAATTTTTCTTTATTTCATTAAATTCCAAACCAATTCATCCTCTCCTACATGATACACATTCACTGAATCCAACAATTAAGGGCTAGGAATTGTAGAAGGGTTTAGAGCTTGTATTTTGATTATAATAGAAGGATTTATAAAAAATAAGTCTAACAAATTGTGAGGAAACAAATTGCAGAAATATTCAGGAAAGCAACGCAAATGTTTTAAGATAGGGTGGTTTAAGGGGTTAATTAGAAGTTAAGGCACAACTTATATGGGGTTCTTCAACAATTAAGAATTAGGTTTGTTGTAAATCTTAAAAGAGGTTTGACAAGGTAAAACTTTGAGCTTTTTAGAAACTTAAGCAATACCTATAAACCATATCCGTTAACTGTAACAGAGCAAAAAGAGGAGAGAAAGAGAGAAAGGTGGGAAGAACCTTCAAGAAAGAAAAATTTACAAGCATGTGGAAAGTTGAGGAAAGAAAAGGATAGGGAGAGAGAGAGAGAGAGGTGGGAAGCACTATAGCAGATATCCTATTGAACAGCCTTTGACCAAAAAAAACAAAAAATAAATAAGCTATTATCAACACCATCAAAACTGCAGTTATTTCTTTAAACTCCGTGGAAACTTAGCTCCAATAGTTTCTTTCAAAACCCTACATTAAGATTGAACATCAAACTTTCTATACGTCATTAAATTCCAAACCATTTCATCATCTCCTACAAGATAGACATTCACCGAATACAACAGTTAAGAAAAGGAAGACAATAACTCTAGCACCCTGAACTCTTCTCTGCTCCTACAAATCTTTTCCTATGATGAAGAAGCCAATGCAACGAAATAAAAAGCCAATGTTGAAATCTTACAAAAACCATCTCGAAGAAATTTGGATACAATCTTAGTGGGACCTCTCCAAACCAAGGATCACGATTAAAGAAATACACAAAAATAAATCATGCATGTCATCTAGCATTTAAAAATATAAAATCCTTCAATATCAATGAAAAAAAAAATGATATGATCAACTACCTTCTTAATCTTTTCCAAAAAGTCATGGTGGAGATCTCACTGTACTCTCACTGTTGACAATCTTCCACTACTACTAGTCCCTAGCTTCCTTATATTTCAGCCAAGAATACAGCACCAACAACAATCTTGCTTGAATACTTAACACCATTATGCCACTAATCTAATTTTAACATAACATATAAAAGCAGAAGTTGAGAGAATGTTAAATGTTGAACACCCTTGAATGACTCATATTATGCCTAGTGGCATAGCTAACTTTGTACAGATGTACAGTCAATGTCTCTCACTACGCCAAGTGGCATAGCTAATTTTGCAGAAATCCTTTTTTTTTTAATTTAATATTCATAAGAACTTAATAATTTATTGTTCCAACTTGGGATGACATACAACTAAAGTGGTATATAGATGCTTCATCAACCAAATTTTGTCATTAATAAATTAGGTCAATAAAATCCCATCAATGCCTAGGAGAAAAACAAATGTACCTCACAACCTAACCAAAGTGCAACTAAACACTACAGTGACAACCATTTAACATTTTCCATCCACTGTCCTTGGACAACAACCAGTCCATAATAATATTTTCTATTGAGGATTTTTTTTTTTTTTTTTTTTTTAGATAGTAAGAGTTTTATTGATGAAAAAGAACAATGTGTTTACGATTGTAAACTCACTGCCCTTGAAACAAATACAATCAAATCATAAGGAAAGTCTAATAGAGATAAGGAAATCAGACAAGGAACTACAATGCGTAAGACCCCAAATACGAGACCATTCAAACAAAGTCCTAGCAAGCAAGTTCTTCAACATATCTATAGGTCTCTCAATGTCTTCAAAGGTTCGGGCATTGCATTCCTTCCATACTAACCACATAAGGCATGCTAGAACCATATTCCAAACATTTGAAGAGTAAGTTCCCAACCAATTCCTCCAAGCAAAAAGAAGAGAAACAATAGTATTTGGCATCACCCACTGAACCCCAAACATAATAAGGACCTCACTCCACAAAGCATAGGCAAACTTACAATGAAGCAAAAGGTGATCCATAGAATTTTTTTTTACTAAAGCTGCAGTCTTGCACAAGAAAACTTTAATGGCTTGTTTGGATTGAGGGGGAGGGAGAGGGAATAGAGTAGTGTTGCCCGGAAATTAGCTTAATTTTCGGCCAACTCTACTCTACTACCCCTCCCTCCACCTCAATCCAACCAAGCCATAAAGGAAACATTTGGAGTCCACTCAAACATAGCCCCAATAGATACAAACTTTCTTTATTTCATTAAATTCCAAACTATTTCATCCTCTCCTACAAAGATACACATTAACTGAATCCAACAGTTAAGGGCTTGGAATTGTAGAAGGGTTTTGAGCTTAAATTTTGAACATAATAGCAGTTTTTATAGGAAAGAGATCTAACAAATTGTGAGGAAACAAGTTGCAGAAATTTTCAAGAAAGCAACACAAAGGTTTTAAGATAGGGTGGCTTAAGGGGTTAATTCGAAAGGTTAAGGCACAAATTATATGGGGTGCTTCAACAAATAAGAAGTAGGTTTGTTATAAAACTTAAAAGAGGTTTGATGAGGTAGAACTTTGAGCTTTTCAGAAACTTTAAGCAATACCCATAAACAACATCCGTCAACTGTAATAGAGAGAGAGAGAGAGGATGCACCAAAACCTTTTGTTATTATTATTATTATTATTATTTGATAGGTAAGAAAGTAATATTATTAATAGAAAAGAACAAAAAATACATAAAGTTCACAGTAGTGAACAAAGAACAACATAGTAACAAAAAGAAATAAAGGAATCAAAATCCTATTCTAAGAGACAAAAAGAAAATTAATAATAGTAGAACAATCCGAAAGACCCAAACATTGAGACCAATCGAAAAGAGTCCTCTGGCACAAATCTAACAATTGGGTAATTGATTTCTCGATATCCTCAAAAGAATACCGATTACGTTCAGTCCAAATAGTCCACATCAGATAGCTTGGTACCAAATTCCAAATAACGGAATTATTTTTCTCAAGCCAATGGTGCCAACAACAAAGTAAGTTTGCAATTGAACCTGGCATGACCCAATCAATCCCAAACAGCTGAATCATATGCATCCACATAGAAGGAGCTAATGGGAAAAAAAATAAGAAGATGATCCTCAGAGTCCTCATAAAAAATTGGGTATAACTTTACTGCCTTGGAGATATAGAGAAGAATCTTCAAGAAAGAAAAATTTACAACATCTGGAAAGTTGAAGAAAGAAAAGGAAGGGAGGGAGGGAGATAGAAAGAGAGAGGTGGGAAACAAGTGGCCTATAGTAGACATCCTATTGAAGAGCCTTTGAATAAAAAAAAAAAAAAAAAAAAAACCCTCAGCTAATCTCAACACCATCAAAAGTGCAGTTATTTCTTTAAACTAAACATAGCTCCAATTGGTTCTTTCAAATCCCTACAATAATATTGGAAATCGAACTTCCTATACTTTATTAAATTACGAACGATTTCATCATCTCCTACAAGATACACATTCACCAAATCCAACAGTTAAGAAAAGGAAGACACTAACTCTAGCACCCCCAACTCTTCTCTGCTCCTACAAATCTTTGCCTATGATGAAGAAGCCAATGCAACGAAAGAAGAAGCCAATGTTTCAATCGTACTAAAACTATCTCAAAGAGATTTGGATACAATCTTAGTGGGACCCAAACCAAGAATCATGATAAAAAAAAAAACACAAAAAAAAAAAAAAAAAAAAAAAAAAAATCATGCACGTCATCTAGCATAAAATATATATATATATATACACACACACACACACACACATACTAAATCCTTCAATATCAAACACATAAAAATAATTAAGTTGAAAAAACAAATAATATGATCAACTAGCTCTTTAAGCTTTTCCAAAAAGTCATGGTGCATAACATCTCACTGTACTTCCACAGTTGACAATCTTCCATTACTACTAGTCTACTAGTCTCTATCTTCCTTATATTTCAGCCTAGAAGACAGCTCCAACAGCAATCTTGCTTGAATACTTAACACCATTATGCCACTAATCTAATTTTAATATAATATATAAAAGCTGAAGTTGAGAGAATGTAAAATGTTGAACACCCTTGAATGTCACATATTATGCTAGGTGACATAGCTAACTTTGTACAAATGTATAGTCAATGTCTCACACTACGCCAAGTGGCATAGCTAATTTTGCAGAAATATATATATTTTATTTATAAGAACTCAATTATTGATTGTTCCAACTTGGGATGACATACAACTAAAGTGGTATACAGATGCTTCATCAACAGTAATTTCTCATTAACAAACTGGATCAATAAAATCCCATCAATGCCTAGGAGTAAAACAAATGTACATCACAACCTAGTACCTAAGAGCACAATAGTGCAAACAATTAAGACTGGATGTGAAATTTCTTTTTCTATGCCTATTGTATGAGTGGATGGCTTCCTTAAGTAGTCATTCATTCTCTAGTTTTATATATTTTATTGAAAGTTATACTTTTTGAGGATTGTTGTACACCACCAGTAAAGTCTTTTTTATTATATATAAAATCCTATGTACCTATCAATTGTACTAACAGAAAATCAATATTTTAGCAACGAAACTTCTTGATTCACTGTCGTTTACAATAAACATGTGATTGAAACCAGCTAAGCATGAGATAATTGAATTCCTTATCTAGATTCCTCTCAGAAAGGCTAGAGATAAGGAGATATAGTGAGATCAGATATCTTGGAACTGAATGGCATCATGCTTACCAAAGAAATAGTTGGCTACTCCTATTCTCTTCTGTTTGGTTATTTCTTCTTTTAAATTGAAGCCAGGAGAGCTCTAATCTAGCTCTTTGCAATACTACCAGAGGAACACGTAAGCATAGAAGGGGTACAGTGGCCAAGTATTGTTTTAGTATGTGCATAACAACCATCCACATACAGATATCAAATACTAATATATAATATAGCCACAAAAGGATAATGTAAACCAGGGGTTGAAATTAAGCTTTTAGCAATACAATCATACCTTCTACTAAAGGAAAAGGAATACCACTAATGACTTCACTTCTTTTATGCAACCATCTGCTAGTAAGACACCATGTTTGCTCCATGAAAGTAGCTACAAGTGAAGGATATTGGATACCAGGATCCTTCTTCTCCTGTACAGTTTCAGTTTCAGTTTCAACTGAAAGAAATTCGTATTTAGATTTAGGATTATTTGGTTCAGTGAGGAAGTCCCTATAAATCAGAAGTGAACCGCACTCAGTAAAAGCAGAACAATCAGACAGTCTTTCATATGGTAGAAAACAAATTTTATTCCAAGACTCAGCCACACCATACTCCCTCATCACCCATATGGAGTGTCCAACACTAAGTTGTTCACTACATCCATGTGTAATTAAAGCCAGTTTCCCCTTTGAATGACGCAAGACATGTATGAAAAGTGTTGGCATCGGTAGAACCAAGAGGCAGTGATAACTTTCTAAATTCCTCACTATTGACATCAAGTATTCAAGTGACATAATCATACTCTCACCCATGTGTTCTCCTTCTATTATAAGTGCCATCCAGTGTAAAGCTCCACAAACCAATGGGTTGGGAAAAGATCATTTTGAAAGTAGTAGGTACCATTGGTCACAATTCTAACCCTTCTCTGTGAATCAGAACTTAACGTGTATACCTCAATCCCATTTAGAAACATAGCTGACAACCAACAAGAACATGAAATCCTCATAACCTTGTAGTCATTGTTCTTGGAATGATAAGCAAATCCGAGGGTAACGTTTATTAACACTCCTAAGTAAGTAACAGGCAAGTTCTTGAATTTTTTAATGCTGGGGTTCCACAAATATATATGATTATCGTTATCAACAAGACACAATAAACCATTGCACAAACCCACTATTTGGACACCTTTAAAACAAATATCTTTGGGAATTTGAAACTCAGAAACCTTATCATAAGTGCAGTCGAAAGTGACAGTACAGACTGACCTGTTAGTACAAGGAAGAAGAACCAGCATGTGTATGAGATAACGATGATCATCATCATCTTTGTTGTAGTTGTTGTTGTTCTTCTGATTAAGGTGGGTGTAGATGAAATCGGGACTAGTGATTGAGGAGTCCAACGTTTTGGACACGCACTTGAATCTTATGACTGATTTCACCGGTAGTCTTCTGAGGATGCTCAGTATGATGTTGTAAGGAGATGGTTAATCTTCCTGTGTCGGAGAACTGGTGGTTCTCTCATTTGGGACATTTAATAGTTAAGAGACACAGTGCGAGGAATACTTTCAACTTTGGGGGTACTAGATTATTGAGGTACAGATCAGACGATCTTCTCAATGCTTCTGTATTTGGGGTTTGCACCTGAACCTCATCCATGATTTCACAGGCAGCATCACCAGGGTGTCAACCATGATGTCATTAGGGAGACAGTTGTTACTACCTTGGAGGATCAATGTATATGGCTCCATCATTTGTAGAGAGAGAGAGTGAAGGGAAAGTAAGAGAATTGCGATTATGAAAGAGTGAGTATACTTAGGCAGGTTAGCATCAAATAAATTCCCAAGATAAAACAGTTATCTAATTATTACTTGAGAAATATGTGTTTACAAGATGTATAGTACTAGAAATACAAATAATGCTACAGAGTTGGGAGGTCAATGTACAATGTCATAGGGAGACTGCTATTGCTCTGACAGAGGTTTAGGAATGAATTTATGATTTATTTTACTTTGTTCAAAGAAAGTAATTTTATGCCACAAACTTAAAAAGAAATGAGGATGAATTCCTCTAGTATCAACAACAAGCAAACTTGTGCTATAGAAAGAGAATTTGAGAATTAAAATATTGGTCAATATCAATTTGTTGAAAGTAAAAGGGAACCTCTTCCAAAGGGTTTCCAGATATATAGATGAGTAGTTGATGCCCATGCAAGAAGCCAAATATGGTCCAAAAATATTCTTGGGATGACATACAGCTGAAGTGGTATATTAAGCAAATGTATGTCACAACCTAAAAGCTCTATATGCCTTTAAGTTCTACCTCATTTACCAAACAAGTTTTGCGAACAAACTCCTTAGTAGTATAAACATTAACATGTTTCTTTAGCATAAAGAACACAATAATATTGAAAGAAACACAATAGTTAAGCACCTGAACATGTTGATCCACATCCGCTGACAATAAGCATGTGATTGGACCCAACTAAGCACGAGAAAATAACATTCCATATCAAGATCAAACTCTTAGAGGCAACAGAGATAGGATCACTTATCTTAGAACCAACTCTCTCTCATACAAAGTAGCTTCTTATTGTCAACATTAAGGTTAAACATGGTAAACAAACCAACATAGACAATGTAGCTTGAACCAAGTACGAACATGACCTTGGAATGGCATCATGCTCACTAGACAAGCATCTGCCTACTCCTTTTAAACATTCTCACTTTTAGAGATTCTTTTATTTAATTATGTTTTTTAGCCAGTTCTTCTTTAAATTGAAATCAAGAGAGCTATAATCTAGCTCTGTAACTCTAAAGGAATAAGAATTATCCATACCACAACAACCATTCACATACAAATATCAAATACTAATTTATAATAGCCACAAAAGGATGATGTAAACACGGAATAAAAATCAAGCTTTAGCAATTCTACCTAACTATCATGCCTACTACTAAAGGAAAAGGAATAAACAAGGGTTTCACTTTATCCATACCATAATTGTCTTCAATCTTATATGCTCACCATGAACTGGTTAGTAAGATTCCACGTTTGTTCCATCAAGTCAAACAAGGCTCTCCATGAAAATGGCTACATATGAAGGATGTTGGATATCAGGATCCTTCTTCTCTTGTAGAGTTTCAGTGTCAATTAAAGCAAACTTAAATCCCAGCCTCTTTACTGGATCATTTCTGTAGCAAACCATAAGCGAACCATAATCAGTCAAGGAAATCCAACAATATTCATTTTTAAATGGTAGAACAAAAGTTTATTCCAAGACTCAACCACACCATAGTCCCTCATCACCCATATGGAGTATTGGCAAAAGATTGTTCAATGAAAGTCAATTTCCCTCTGAATGATGTAAGATATCTTCGAAGGTGTAGAAAGGTAGTACCATCAGGCAGTGCTAGCTTTCTGATGAATTTCTCACTATTGACATCAAATGCCATAATATTTGTTTCTGCCATGCAATTCTCTTCTTTAATAGATGCCACCCATTGTAAAGCTCCATTACTCAACGGAATTGGAGAAAGAAAATTTCTACAGAACATTACATCTGTGGTCGAAGAAATTTCAACCCTTCTCCCTGAATCCGAACTTAACGTGTACAGCTCAATCTCAGACGTAGACAAACGCGAAGAACTACGTGAAGTCCTTACAACCTTATAGTCATTATTATCGGAATAATAAGCGAATCCGAGTGTAACTTTGTTTAACTTTCCTAATCAAGTAGGAGGCAATTTCTTGAATTTTCTAATGCTGGGGTTCCACAAATATAAAGCATTAGCAAAAGTGGTAGTGGAGATACTCAAATTAGCGAGACACAATATGCCATTGCAGGAACCCACTAACTGGAATTGGATACACGCAGTAGAAAAATTAAAAGGAATTTCAATCTCAGAAATCCTATCAAACGTTCGGTCCAAAGCGACCGTACAGACTAACGCATTATCATGGTTAGTACGAGGAAGAGACGGCATGTGTATGACATAAGCATTATCACCATTTTTGTTGTTGTTGTTGTTGTTGATGTTATTAAGGTGGGTGGAGATGAAATCTGGGCTAGTGATTGAGGAGTACAAGGATTTGGAAACGCACCTTAATCTCATCACTGATTTCACCGGTAGTTTTCCCATGATGTTGAGTACGATGTCGTATGGGATATGGTTAATCTTCCTGTGTCGGAGAACCGGTGGTTCTCTCATTTCGGACATTTTAGATCGAGGAATACTTTCAACTTTGGGGAAATTAGATTATTGAGGTACAGATCAGGTGATCTGAGACTCAATGCTTCTTTCTGTATTTGGGGTTTGTGAAAGAAAATGGAATTAATAATTAATGCCACACAGTTTTATTACTACTTTTTACTTTTTAGTGATTTTTTAAATATAAAAATAAAAAATTTTATTTAAGAAAATTGCAATTTTTGTCCCTATAGTTTATGGGTTTTCCATTTTATATCTTGTGTTTTGATAAGTTTTTATTTTTGGTTATTGAGTTTTTTCAAAAGTATTTTATTTAAGAAACATTATTCAAGGTGCAAAATCTCTAATTTATGAGAAAATTTATCATACATCGGATGTATATAATACCACCTCCAATTTTACACTCTCCAATTGCATTATGCTATGTATGCATTTTTACCGAACATTGAAATTAGCTTGCCACACACTCATCTCTTTTTTAAAACCCAATTTCAATATATATATATATATATATATATATATATATCCACTTGATGAGCTCCCATGCAAATGGCAAATTTGCAACCTCCATTGCTACATTTTTTGTTTGGTGTTTAAATTTAGATTTGGGTTGTTGGAGACAAAGATAAAGATAGAAAGAAAGAGTGAGGTTGAAGGAAAAACATATCCGAAGGGAGAGAGATTTGGTCGTTGCATTAGATCCAAGCAAGGAGATTGGAATCGGGCTCGATAACTCAATTTGACTTGGAGAGAAAAGTTGGTGACTCATCCTAGTTTAGTACATACTGCAGTAGAGAGCAAATCTCAGCAAGTTTGAATAGGAAGAGGAAGAGGCAACAAAGAAGGCAATTTTCGGCAATTGAGAGAGGTCTAGGCAAAGTCTTCGACGGGTGGGGTGGTGTCTTAGGTGGCTTAGAGGTTTGGGTGGTTGAGGAAGATGAGATTTTGGCAAATATATATATGTTGGTTATGTGTGGTATGGTTCATTCTTTAATCTTTACCTATATAGAACTAAAAGTTGAAGCGTAACATTTAATGTTGCTCCGTTTACATTGAGCCACATCAACAGCCATGTCATTTCCATCTTCTTTTCTAAATATGTTCTATAATTTTAAAATAGTTTTTATTAATTTTAAAATAATAATAAATACTTATAAAATAATTTCCAGCTCTATCTTTATCATAAAGCCCAGTTCTTATATATTTAATTCCACCATAAAGCACAAATCCAAAGTCTTTTCAATTGAAAGAAAATGGAATTAATAATTAATGCCACACAGTTTTATTACTACTTTTTACTTTTTAGTGATTTTTTAAAAAAAAATTTAGACGTAACTGAAACTTTAGTACTTACATTTTATTTTTTTCTATTTTGATTCTTATATTTTAATTTTATCTTTTTTAGTCCCTAAATCAATTAATGTATGTTATTTTCCTCCTTTATGTCAGTCAACCGATGGAAATATATGAGGTAGTTGTCGGAGGATTAAAATATTATAAAAAATGTCACATCAACATCTTTAAAAAAAAAAAAAATTATCAATTTTAACTAAGTAAAAAAAAAAATTAAAAACAATATAATACATAAATTTAAATCTAATTCATTTTGAATAAGAACACACAAGAACATGATCATAAATTTAAACATCAACACAAGAATATAAAAGCACAAACCCAGAACTAAACACAAGCTCAAATTTAAAAACACAAAGAACACAATAACAAACATAAACTATTTACTCTCAAAATAAATGCCCAAGTCAAATCTAGAAAATCATACACACTTAAGTCCGGGCATCCACGCCACCTAGGGGTGGCAATGGATAACTTGGGTCATAAATGGATTGGATGTGTAATTACCCATTTATCCATCTATGACCCGTTTATATATAAATTAATTATTCATTACCAATCCAACCCATTTAATTAGTAACCCGCCCATTTAACCCATTATAAAATTCATATTTAGCAATTCAACAAGAAATTCTCTGAAAAATTTTCACAGCCATACTACGCAAATCATTTGAGGTTTTTTTTTTTTTTTTTGGCACAACTAATTCACCTTTCCCTCAAAACAAAAGAACACTGAAACTAATCTACTGATTTTCTTTTCTCTCAACTTTTCTTGACAACCAAACAGAAGATAAGTAAAAAAATATTAATTAAATCATGAGAATTGAGGTATCATTCTCAAGTCTTTATCCACCTTGACCTAAAATGTGCAAAATTGCAAATCACATAGATTTTTCAATCCAAAACAAACTTGAAATCTCGCTCACTTTCTCATGGAAATGAAAATTCTAATGCTCTGTTCTCAACTTGCTCAATTGCTTCCTTAGCTAACTTAGTAGCAGGAGCAAATCAAACGACTTCATTTTCATTGAACTCGGAATTTGCTTTTACATTTCCGTCATTGAAATTCAAAATTCCATTGAAAACTTGCTCAACAAAAGAAATCTCCGATTTCAAAACAACTTCAGAGCCTTCATTTCCTTCAATCTCTTCCATAATTTCATTTAGTTTTCCATTTTTGCTCTTTAACTTGGAGCTTCTCTCCATGAAAACTCCAACATCGACTTCAGAATTCGATTCCACACACGATGACTCAAACACCTCTATTTCATCGACTTTACCTTCATTTTCCTTCTTTCTGTAATACAATTTGGTAACTCTACAAATCGATGCAGAGAAACTAGAATTCTTACAAGGAAGAGTTAAATTCAGAGATGAATATAGAATCAAAGAGATCTGCGATGAAAAATGGTATGTTTTCTCTCTACATATCGAAACCCTAAAATCATACTAGTTGGAACTAAGAAAGACAAACTTTAGATAAAGGAAGAGGGAAAGGTGTTTAGATTTTGTCTAGTTTGGTAGCTGAGAAAATGCCTAGAAAATGGAGAAAATTTTTACATTAGATAGGGGAAGAGGCGGCTGTGATGTTTTATTGTTTGTTAGGGTTTTTGGCCTTTTTTGTTTTTTAAGAATTAAACTTTAAATTTTAAATGGGCAATTGGGTACCCAAAGGTTAAACCATCAAAACCCATTTAATTGAATTATCCATTTGGGTCTTATCCATTTAACCCAAATATTTAATTAGGTTGGGTCAAGACTTATCCAAATTAAGTGGGTTTTTGGTGGGTTCATGGGTTTGAATAAAAATTGCCACCCTTAACGCCACCACAGGCGGTGGTCCAACCCTAAGTCTCAAAATAACTCTCACCGAGCCCTCTATCTCCCACTCTAAACCCAAGCTCTCTCTCTAATCTCTGAATCTCTCATGGCTCAAGCTCAAGCTTCCACCATTGCCGATCCTCATCACCACCACAAATGGTGGCCTCACGCCTTAAACGCCTCGGACCCAAACCCGATCTAGGCCTATTCTTTCTTTCTACTCCTCGATTTCAATGATGTAAAGGAATTGGAACTTCCAAGCTCCACTCAGACACCCACAGATCGCCACTACTTCGGGGATGCTCATCCCCTCTTTGCATCTCGGTCTAACCCAAGACTAACAAAAACATCTGTTTTGAACCCAAATCAAGATCTTACTCGATACTCTCTTTACTCAAACCACAGAAACCACTCTCGATCTACAAGCTAAAAGCGCCTTGAATGACGCGTGAACCGCATTTAAGTTGACGTGGAGGTGAAGGTACTCATGAATCTGCCAAGAACTGAGACCATGGTCGCTTGTGGACCCACACATGGTGGCACGTGAACAAGTGTGTGCAAAATATAGGGTAAGTGCTGGGTATATGTGTTTGTGTGTGCTTGGTGTTTTTAATTTGAGTTTGTGTTTGGTTCTGAGTTTGTTCTCTTATATTATTGTGTTGATGTTTAAATTTGTGATAATGTTCTTGTGTATTCTTGTTCAAAATGAATTAGATATAAATTTATGTATTTTGTTGTTTTTAATTCTATTTTTTCTTTTATTATTTAGTTAATATTGATAAATTATTTTTTTAAAAAAAATTAGATGCTGAAATGGCATTTTTTTTATAATATTTTAATTCCTCTCGCAACTACCTCATATATTTCCGTCGGTTGACTGATGGAAAGGATGAAAATAATACGTGTTAATTGGTTTAGGGGCTAAAAGTGGTAAAATTAAAATGTAGGGACCAAAATGGAAAAAAGTCAAAATATAGGGACTAAAAGTGTATTTACACAAAAATTTTATTTAAGAAAATTGCAATTTTTGTCTCTATAGTTTATGGGTTTTCCATTTTACATCTTGTGTTTTGATAAGTTTTTATTTTTGGTTATTGAGTTTTTTGAAAAGCATTTTATTTAAGAAACATTATTCAAGGTGTAAAATCTCTAATTTATGAGAAAATTTATCATACATCGGATGTATATAATACCACCTCCAATTTTACACTCTCCAATTGCATTATGCTACGTATGCATTTTTACCAAACATTGAAATTAGCTTGCCACACACTCATTTCTTTTTTAAAACCCAATTTCAATATATATATATATATATATATATATATATATATATCCACCTGATGAGCTTCCATGCAAATGGCAAATTTGCAACCTCCATTGCTACATTTTTTGTTTGGTGTTTAAATTTAGATTTGGGTTGTTGGAGACAAAGATAAAGATAGAAAGAAAGAGTAAGGTTGAAGGAAAAACATATCCGAAGGGAGAGAGATTTGGTAGTTGGATTAGATCCAAGCAAGGAGATTGGAATCGGGCTCGATAACTCAATTTGACTTGGAGAGAAAAGTTGGTGACTCATCCTAGTTGAGTACATACTACAGTAGAGTGCAAATCTCAGCAAGTTTGAATAGGAAAAGGAAGAGGCAACAAAGAAGGCAATTTTCGGCAATTGAGAGAGGTCTAGGCGGTGTCTTTAACGGCTGGGGTGGTGTCTTAGGTGGCTTAGAGGTTTGGGTGGTTGAGGAAGATGAGATTTTGGCAAATATATATATGTTGATTATGTGTGGTATGGTTCATTCTTTAATCTTTACCTATATAGTACTAAAAGTTGAAGCGTAGTATTTAATGTTGCTCCACTTACATTGAGCCACATCAACAGCTATGTCATTTCCATCTTCTCTTTTGAATATGTTCTATAATTTTAAAATAGTTTTTATTAATTTTTAAATAATAATAAATACTTATAAAATAATTTCCAGCTCTATCTCTATCATAAAGCCCAGTTCTTATATATTTAATTCCACCATAAAGCACAAATCCAAAGTCTTTTCAATTGAAACCTTTGTGAAACCCTTTGTTTTCTTCATTTCCTTTTGTTGCAAGCACGTCATTTATTTATTTATTTATTGGTAATCTTTATTGATTTTTTATTTGAAAATTAATTCTTAGTGGCAAAATGTGATGCAAACGTTTGAGTTTCATCATCTGCAAACCATTTGGCACAGCATATATACTAAAAAAAACTGCTAGAAAAAGGAGATATATTCGACAAACGTTTGAGTTTCACTTTTTGCAAAACTTTTGGCACAAGATATATATTAAAAAAAAACTACCAGAGAGAGATATAAATGAACTAGGGAGCATTCGTGAGTCATAGAGAGAGAATTTGATATGATGCAGAGAGAGTTGGAGAGAGATCCGAGGGAGGCCTCTTCACTACTGTTAGACCAGTCTCCCTCCATCTTCCTATTCCGGACAATTGTCGGTAAGTTTTAATTTCTTGAAAACTTGAGGATGGTGCTAGGGTATGACCATGGGTGCAATCTTTTACAATCTTCGACCCAAGCTCAATATCATACCATTTTTCTTGGTAATTTTTAACTAATCTCTTATCATATTGTCTTCAACTAATCACTTATCCTATTGTCTTCATATAGGTTTGCTATCAATTTAGGGATTTGTTGAAACCAGGAAAACAACCTAGATGATCAAATTCTACCTGAATTGTTTCTAGGTTTTGTTCATTTGCTTTCATGAGTTTTAGTTTCATGTTCAGTTTTGTTTTTTTGTTTAATTTTTTAAAAACTTTTTTGGCTTGCTATTTAGGTTATTAGAGAAGAAGAGAAGGTAGTGGAGCAAACATGGGTCAAGAAAGAAAAAGATTTTTCAAATCCACAATGATTACAAGGTTTCATTCCCCCGACGGTATTTCAAAAAAAAAAAAAAAAAAAATTGCTGGTATTTTCACACTATGAGAAGTCCTTGCTTTTATGAATACAGGTACATGATGTTTAGTGCGTCCTCTAACTTTATAGAGCCCACATATAAATCACATAGGATTTCACCATCCATTCATCAACTGAACACTTCTCTTAACTTGTATCAAATCCATATGTCGTGGGCTTGAGTGAGTTTGGTTGATACCATGATGTCATATTAATCTATAGTAGATTTGAAACAATAAACTTGATTTTGACTTTGAGAAGGAATGCAAGCCTTTTGTTGTAAAATTAGTCTTTGTCACATTCCAGAGTTGGTAATTCTAAATACATATAAGCCATTACTTTTATTTGCGGAGAAATCATGAATCTATCAACTATTGAACTATTTGACTAAGGCAAATAACATTTGAGCCGATAATGGATTTTTCTTTGCATATATGTTTCCATTATCAAGCACATCTCTTAGGCCTGTTTAGCTGCCCATGAATCAAAACTATTCATATTTTGTATAATACTACATTCACAAATTGTCACTATACTGGATAGAATGACTTATTTGTGCAAATTCATGAAATGCCACTCCAATTTTTTTCATTGAAATAAGTTATATGGTTTCATGTTTGGCTATGTTTTATGCTACATCATTTGTTGTTTGAAATAAGTTAATGGTTTTGTGTTTTACTATAACTAGTCGCAGACCCACGCATTGCGCATGATAATATATTAGGTAAAATACTATTATAGTCCCTAGACTTTATAAAGAGTTTCTTTTTTAAAAAAAAAAAAAAAAAAAAAGTTTATCATATTTTTCATAATCTTGTCTATAACCTTTTTACCATTATCATAAATTTATTGGTTGATAATTTGCATAACATAGACATTAAATAAGAGGAAGAACTATTCATTAGATTTTTTTAAAGTCATGGTGTAAGATTATGATTATATATATATATATATATATAGTGTTAAATGAAATGTCAAAAAATGAGATTATTAAATTTTCCAACTTTATTTCTAATATAATTTCTAAATTACTGAAGAACATCTCATTTTTAGTTATGATAGGAAATATAATTTCTCTAGTTAAACTTTGATTAGTTTTAAGTTTAAATTTTGTTTTATTATATTTAATTGTTGATTATTGATTTAATTAAGTGAATATAATTGTTGATTTTATTGCATTATAAAATTTTCAATGTCCACTATACAACCATCTCTATTTTATTTCTTACTCCTCTTGACCACCTTTTTTATTTTCCAAATAATGGTTATTAATTGACATTTGATTTCATTTCTTTTTTTCTTCCTTAAGTTATTCTTTATTACTTTGTATGCATCCCTTGCTAGTTGTAAATTTTATGGTTATCAATAAGAAATTGATATCATGGATGGCTTAAATAGGTATATATGTAGTTACGCTAGTGGCATGTCAAAGGTTTTTTTTTTCTTCTGAATTTTCAAGGAAATATGAAATACATTTCTCTAGTTTAATCCCAATCAATTAAGATATCCATAATATATTAACGGAAGTAATAATGAGCCTTAATTTTTTTTTTTTTTAAATGTATGAAGTGGTTAGGTTAGTGGTATGTCAAAGTTTTTATCAAAAAAAAAAATTAAAAATAATTCCAAGGAAATGTAAAAGGCATTTTTTGAAAAAAAAAAAAAGAAATTGTGACTTTTTTGAATTGTAAAAATATGATTTTTTAATTACATTTTTTTATAGATTTCATTAATAAGTTATAAATATCTAAATTAAAGTAGACGAATATATAAATATAAAATTATATATAAAGTTACAACCGCACAAGATAAATATGTATAGATAATATGTTTTTTGTTTTCGATTATTCATGAATCATTATTTCATTGTTTACTTATAAATATCTAAACTAAACTTTTTTTTAAAATATAAATTAAAATAGATGAATATGTAAAGGTAAAATTATATGAAAAGTTAAAACTACCAAAGATAAACATTTAACCACCGGTAGATATGTGTTTTTTTTAAGACTAAAAGTATACTTGATTGCTTTAGCCAGAACTATATAACTATGCAAATATTGTTGCGAGTGGTTCCATCATTTGCAAATTATCAAGTTTGGTGGCCTTAGAAAACAAATATTTCATTTTGCAAAAAACTTTACATGAAATCCTCTTTTGTGACAACTTTTTATTTATTTATTTTCTTTTTGCTGAAACAACTTAAGAATATTAAGACCTAAGTTAACACATATGGTAGTTGTAAAACATGCCAATGATATGAAAAATAGAAAGGTTTAAATATTTAAAAAGAATTTTTAGTAGATTGTAATATAAAACATTTTTTTTTCCCAATATTTTATGTAACTTTTCCCTTAAGATCAATATTATTGGCATCCTTTAAAAATGATACATAATATTTTTGAGAAGAAGAAGAAGAAGCAGAGACAATGCTAACACATAATATAAAATTATTAAGTTTGTGTGATTTAAATTTGTGGCCAAAAAAAAAAAAAAATGTATCTATGAAGTATTTATCTAAATGATATATAGTAGTTCATATATTTTTTTTAGTCTTCATTCAAAAAGTTCATTCTTAATAGCCTTTTAAGTCTATAAATTACTCAATCTATAGGCCTAGACACATTCAAAGAGTGCTATCGAAATTATAAATTATATGACCCTTTATCACACAAATATTTTAATTCCCCCAATGTATGGTAAAGGAAGGCAAGTTTGTGTCTAGCCATTTTCTTGATTTGTGTTGTAAAATTTAATAGTATGGAGGATGTGACTAAATTTAAATGGGAATAAAAAAGAGTAAAAATAAAATAAATAACAGTAAACATCAAATTATCCAAGTCATTCTATGTAATATAATAACATTATATTATTATATACTATATGTATAATACAGTAAGATAATATTTAATCAAAGAGAATATAAAAGATAACAACTTAAAACACAAAATTAAATTGTATCAACCTAAGGTAGAATTCTAATTAACACAAAAATTTATCAACCTAAAGAATTGATGCAATAAAAAAAATGAAAAGCGAATTGAGAGAGAGAGAGAAGTAACATTTTTTGTGTTAGAAAACTATGCATAGAATAGAAAAGAAAATGTCAAATTTATAGTAAGATTTTGAGAATAAGAAGAGTCAAAATTAAGGAAGATAAAAAAGGTAGAGAAAGAATGATATTAAGGTAGAAAGTAGTGGGGAGATGAAAAGGTAAAAGGGAGGGAGAGTTTTGAAAAATTAATAATAAAAAGAATGGTTAAAAGATATTTCAATTAGAAAAATATATATAAGAAAAATTGGAAACAAAAAATGATGACGTGGCTATTGATGTAACTCAACGTAAGCGTAGCAACATTAAAGGCATGTTTGGTAGACTGTAATAGTTACTTTAATGTAATAGTTATTCCTATGATTTAGTTATTTTTTAGTTTGGTTATGTTTTTATTACAAGGAATAATCATTCCTTATAAATAGCTATTCTTCAAAATGAAGAATAACTATTCCTCTTTAAAAAGTTGTATTAGTTATTCCTTCGTAAGTACAATAATTTCAAAACTTAATATATTTCTAAATAAACAAACTTTCCATATACATCTAACAATTATAAAAATAAAAAATCATAAAAAATAATACATATCTCTCTTAAATTTAAAAATAACAATTTTTAAGGAAATATAATTGTATGAGTAAGATATTTCCTAAAATAAATGTTAAGTTTCATTCTAATGATATAATTCACAACCAAACTAATGAATAAATTTAGTTATTACATTACAACACACTTCATTACTTGTAATCCTCATTCAGTATACCAAATGTACCCTAAATGCTACATTTCAACTTTTAGTAATATATAGATATAGATGGAGTTTTTAAGTCACCTTAAATGAGAAATTTTTTAAAAATATAGATAAGAAAAATTGGAAACAAAAAATGATGACGTGGCTGCTAATGTGACTCAACGTAAGCGTAGCAACACTAAATGCTACGCTTTAGCTTTTAGTAATATATAGATGTGGATTTTAGCAAAAGGTCTTTAATTTTGTTTTGAGAAAATTGGAACATGTTTGAATTCAAAAATGGCTTGAGAGTGAAGTTATGATTAGTTCAAAAACCCTTTTATGATTGCCTAGCCTTATATGCATATAAGCATGCAAGGTTGTCTATGTACTTTTGAAATTGGGAATAATTAATTCGATTAAATGTCTTTTTTATAACTTAAGGGCTTTAAAAAAAAAAAAAAAAAAAAAATTATAGGTTTGGAGAATTGACGGTTTTTTACTTGAGTTCTTCTGTGATGCAAAGGTACATTTTTTGATGTGTCACAATATGCATTCTTTGGCAAAGATGCTGTTGAGTTGGGGGATTGCCATTCTTTGTCACTTGGAGTTTTTTAAAATGGTTAATGATGTTTTTACTTTAATTTTAGGAGTTTCCCTCTTACCTATTTTCTTTATTTGGCCCTTTGTTTTACTAATCTACTTAAATTTTGTTCTTTTAATTCAAGGTTTTCTGAGCTAGGTTTGATCTTATTGAAATAAAAAAAGTTTTGGAGCAAGTTATGCTTCTTTAGTTTTAGATATTAATTTTTGCGTGTCAATGTCTTTTAATTACTGTTTTATTTGTATATTTAACTACTATAGTTTCTTTTTTCTTTTTCTTTTTTGGGTTTTTTTCATTGCATGTTATATAATTTATTTGGAGTTTGATATTAGAATTTATGTTTATTTTATGAAATTTTAACTTTATGTTAGAATTTTCTATTTTATTTTATTTCTGGAGCCTAATTAATTTAATTTTGCATATAATTCTAAACATAAAAGCTAATTAGGACTAGATATAGTGCATAATTGAACATAAGTCTAGGATTTAGAGGTCGGGCTTGGTACAATAATAATTACCTTTCACAAAACAAGTCACTATGGTAGTTGGAAATACTATACTATGGCCCATCTTTTTTTGGTTTCAAGCAGTCACAAAACACATAAACTTGAAAATAATTTGGATTCCATTATTTTTTGGCAAAATATTTTTGTTGATAACAATATACTCCTATGAAACTAAAGCCCTAGTTATTTCCAATTGATGATGGCGCTCGCAAAAAGGCGAGATTAAAAAAAAATTAATTTTTTGATAAGTGAGATTTAAAATAAATAAAAACCTTATGAGTGTAGTATGAGATTTTAGTAGCATAATCATTTTCAATACATAAAATTAAATTTATTGTTTTCCATATATTCCACTTTTAATAGCATTATTAAGCATAATCCTCACATGAAGCTTTTTTTTTTTTTTTGGGTGTGTATTGTTAATATTTAATTGTCATGGTTGTTTGTAGTTCTTTTGGGCACTAATATATATTTGTCTCAATTTCATGATACTTTGACGAGCATTTTCTTTCATTGTTGCTTTTAATTTATTTATTTTTTATAGGTTTGGGAAGAATTTTAGACTTGCATTTTTTTTTAAGCTAAAAATAATTTCCTCTTTGCAATAAAAAATTTTTAGCTGAGGTTTTGGTTTTTCTTTCATTAAGCCAGTGAGTTAGGTTACTTAGATTTTGTGCAAAATGTGACTTTTACTTGAAACCACCAACCGACAACTTTCATTCTTTAAAGTTTTTGACACACATGAGATGGGATATAGAAGAAGGATGCTTGGGTTAGACCATTAGGTGGAATTCTCTCATGGTATTAAGCAATTGTGGTAACTCTTGCTGCTACTATTGGCTTGCAAGAAGTAATGGGAGGACATGCACTGTTATAGTAGTGATTTATCTAGAGAGTTTAGTTTGATTTGCATTCTGGTTATTAAAAGGTTCCCTTAAACATCACTATGTTAGCTTTTGTAGTTACTATTGCTATATAAATTTTTTTTTTCTTTCTATGGCCTATTTTAGTAATTGTTGTGATACACCAATTTGATTGATTATGTGATGTGTGTGGGTGTGTGATGAGTCTCACATTGGATATTTGCTAGGTAGATTTGGGTTTTATTAACAACTACAATGAGCCTCAATTGTAATTAGTACTTTGAGGTATAACGCAGATGTGGCTAGCGTTTTTCCTTGAGTCATTACATATGGTATCAGAGTTGGCTCGGTAATCCCGTGTGGGTTCGGAGACACTACCCTACAAAGTAGGCCTTAACAAGGACGTTAGGGATTTAAGTGGGGGAGATTGTGATACCCTAATTTGATTGATTGTGTGATGTGTGTGGGTGTGTGATGAGTCCCACATCGAGTATTTACTAGGTAGATTTGGACTTTATTAACAACTACAAAGAGCCTCAATTGTGACTAGTTCTTTTGAGATATAGCACAGATATAACTAGCACTTTTCCTTGGGTCGTTACAATTGTGGAAATTGTTATCAAATGAATAAAAGTATTCCGGGTGTGCAACGATTGGCTATACAAGATCTGATGATTAGTAAGTATTTGGTCCCAAGAATACTAAAGCTAAGAGTGTGAAGTAATTGTAGATTTTTTTTGGGGCTGTTTGCTTTTATGGTCAAATGACAATTGGGTAAGGGCTTTTTATGGGATGTTATGCATCTAAGTACGCATTGAAAAGGTGTTTGGCATGGTAGCAGTATGAAATTGAGACAACTAATAATGAAATTGAATATTGGAAAATGATTTGTTTGTGCTTTAAAACCAAGTTGAATCTAGATTGGCTCTTGATTTAAAAGATCATGTAGAATAATTGTTCAACTTTTTCTTTCAATTTATTTATTTATTTTTTGTGTTGAAAAATTTGATGCAAACGTCAAATGGTGTAAAATGTCATTTTGGTAAACTTTGTTGACAATAACCCCCTCTAATTGGCCATTGAAACGAAAGTGCATAAATATTAATTATAAACACATTCAATCCAAAGAAACTCCACTCTTAAGAACTTTTCACGATTGGTTTTACACATACTCTTTTAGACCCAAACACATTATAACTTAAAAAAAAAAGTTTAAAATTTTATTAAACTATAAATTTACAGCTCAAAATGATGTTATACCTCTTTTCTTCTTTTTAATTTTTAATTTTAATTTTCAATAGAATGTAATTTATGGTGTCTGCTACACAATGATTACTCTTTATAGAATTAAAGAAAGATTATATCTATTTTTCAATAGTTTTTCTGTGCATCGCACGGATTAGTGATTAGTATATCTAAAAGCTGAAGCGTAGCATTTATTGTTGCTACGCTCTAATTGAGCCACATCAGCGTCTACGTCATTATCTTTTTTTTTTTTTTCCAATTTTTCTATAATTATTTTTAACATTTTTTTTTAATATTTTCACTTCTCCAACCTTTCTCTCTTCCTTACCTTTTCATCTCCTCACTACTTCTCCAACCTTTCTTTCCCCCTTACCTTTTCATCTCCCCACTACCTTCTACATTAATATCATTCTTCCTCTTTCCCTTCATTTTCATTTATTTTTGTCTTTTCTTATTTACACCCTCTTACTATAAATTTGTCATTATCCCTTCCAAACTACGCGAATCCAGTTCAACCCACTTTGGTCCATTCAATCTAATTTAGTCCACTTAGGTCAATTTCATTCTATTTGGTCCACTTTATTTTCCGAGTTGAAAAATATGAATTTTTTTTTTTTTTTTTTTTGTTTGGGAGTTTGATAGACATTAGAAATTAGAGATATGAGCCCTAAATAAGCAATAAAAATTGATAAATATTCAAAATATTACCTTAATGTTCAAGTTTTAATAAAATAGGTATTATACTTATATTTGGAAAGAAAAAAAATGCTACTATTTTAAACTTATACAATAATTTTAAATGTACATTTTTTTCTTCTTAATATTCTTCTTTCATATAAAACAATAATATAATTATGAAATTTAATTCTTTTTATTAAATTATATTTCACACACACATACACACACACATATATATATATAAAAGAAAGAAAAGACAAAAAAGGAATAAGATGGAATAGTTATAAAACCAGTAACTCTACAAGACTTAGTGACAGAAGCAAAAATAGTAAAAAAAGAAATTAAAGAAGATAATTCGGTTGACATAGATGAACAAAATATTGCAGAAATTATAAACTTGAAAGAATTTTCTAAACCCATGATAGACCCCCTTTTATTAGAAAAAGATGCTCACAATAGACAAGATTTTTTGAGTTTAATTGATAGAATAATATTTCAAAAATGGCATAGAGAAATCACTTTAGTAATTAATAAACCGTTTTCTTTGACAGAGATTGCTTTAATAGACTCAGTCTTGACAGAACTGTATACAAGAAGAATGAATACCTTTAAAGTATTTTGAAAAATCATCCCAAAGAGTAACTCAAATTAACAGAGAAAAGCTGATAATTAATTATAAAATACCTAATACCCACATATGTAACAACGGGATATGTTTTTGAAACTATTTTTGGTTTAATAAAAAACCTTTCTTCTAAAATTATTTTAAGAAATCCCTTTATGGTTTTACTTTATCCCCTTTTGATGACAGATGAAGGAATTACTATTAATGGGCTAGTTTTCAGATTCACCTCACCCCTAATCCAAAGAAATTCGTTCCCTTAATAAAGTCACTATCCTAAAAGATATTAATAAAGAAAGAATCTATAGAACAAAAGGATATTTGATAGAAAAATCACTTGATGACCAATTGACAGATAATGACATAAAGAAGTCTAAACAAGATATAAAGACAGAGATAGAGATTTGTTCTCATCCTCCCACTTTTTTTTTTTTTTTTTTTTTTGCGTAGGCACCGACATATAGACCAAACACTTGGTGAAAAAGAATCTAGTGGAAAACATGCAAAAGATAGAGCTATGCCTACAATTTTTTTTAGTCAATATGGGTGGACTGATAGTTGGATAGATGTACCAAGCAAAATTATAGATACACCCTTTGTGGTAATCTCAATTACTCATGTTTTAATAAAAGAAGTCTTGACAGATTCTTCTTTACTAATCATTAAAGAAAACATTAATTGTGGTAATTTCTTGAACAAAGACAGATTTAATTCCTTAAGAAATGGAATTGATCATAAGTCCTTGACAAATTCTTCCTAGACTATAATAGTGGTTGATGAAAGACTTTATGGAGAAACTCTGTTTCACATATTCTCGCATAATGTGATATATAGTAAGACCTACAAAACAGATAGAATTATGTTAGATTTTGTAAAGTTTTTAAATTCAAGTCACTCGACATTAATGACTTCATCATGACTACTCTTATACCACTACTAAGCGAAAGCACAAAGGTGTAAAGAAAAAAGTCTGTTCTATTATATATGCTTTAAATTTTAAAAATAATTTTCTTATAAAACATTTTAAAGGAATTTTATAGAAATACATTGGCAAAAGGATTTTGAAAATGGATATGAAAGAAGTTTTGCAAGGAAATATTTATTTTCAAAATATTTTTTCAAGACATAATGACATAGTAACTAATCCTTTTACCAAAAGCCAATTGCAAACTAATATGGATAAAAGATCCTTCAGGGTAGACATGAATGGAAAGGGCAAGGCACCAGTGGTGAAACCCAAACAAATCTGAAGGGCTTTAGCAAAGATTTCGGATAAGCATGAAGGCGTCTCAATTAAGACAATATCCCTTCAAGATACATTCTTTGGGCAGAGCCAATGTATTTATGTGGTGAAAAAGTGAAATTCTACAAGAAGTGCTCCACACTAATCTCACTTTTCAAAATGGAGAATTTACTGAGACCTTCCTTTTCATATTAAATTACTTCTTGATAATTTTCAAGTAGCTTTTAACCTCGTACAAAACCTTTATTCCAAAAGACCCTTAAGGCTTTGGAATTACATCTTGTTAGCACTAGTGCATTTATTGAAGCACTTGGTTGTCAACTCCTGGCAAGGAGGATGAAGATTCAAGCTTCACCAAGATAGAATCAAAGTCTCTAAAAAGCTAGATGGGAACAAGCTTTTCGAAGCTCCACCCTAAGATTTAGCAAAAAACAAGACTTGCCATTAGAACCTTACCCCCTAAAATCCAACAGAATATACTAACTTATAAAGCCATAACAAGTTCTTATGACAGATGAATTCATCTTTTTAAAGTTTTAGTCTCTAAAGCATTTATTAGGACAGACATGGCAGACGATGTATGGCTATCTCATAAAGCCACATGGTATGAAAACTTTGGAGGAACAGAAAGAGTTTATGACGGATAACCCCCCTATTCAGGATTACTTATCAACATCGAGACAGAGGATCTAGTAATTTGTGATCCTTCATGGTTATTTGAAATGCTAGAAGTAAGGTTCATCAGCAAACTAATCCTAACTTCCGGAATTCAGATTAGTTTATCTCCTAAAGTCATCCAAGAAGCAGCTACATAGATTGGAGGACTTAATTACATGAAGCTTATTATTGGGAGCATTCTCCTAGCCTAGGACACTAGTTACTATATGGAAGCCCGGCCAGCACACATTTTGGTTCTCATAAGTGATTTCGATTGTAGCCTTGATTTTTACTGGTATATAAGGGAGACTTATCTATCACTTAATGATCCATATGCTCTGGCACAAGAATGGTCTAATTTTATAAGCAATAGGATTGATGAAGTACAAAAAGAGTTAGATCATGACTTCCACTTATATGGCTACACCAACAGGATAGCTATATATGGACCAAGACCTTCAGCAAGGAGGCTTATTAGGAAAAGAAAGATTACTAGAGACCCCAGAATAATGACAAAGAATCGTGCTCCTACCTTTCTTCCTATTTCATATTGCATTCTATGCGGCAATTATGGAGTACTTCAGGAGCATGAGCAATATGAAGATAACTTTGATCCGTTAGATTATGAAAACTACAAGGATACAGACTGATAGATAGACAGATTATTTGATAGATCCTGAAAGACCAGAAGTTATTTTTTAACGATAGACAATTATGGTAGATTACTGTTCGTTTAGCATGCAGACAAAATCCGGCTGATTCTTTAGAAGTCACTTTATGACAAGAATATTGTTCATCGCCATGCTTGTTTAGCTAGTAAAACTAAATTAAAAGCTTGAATATTCCTAAATCCCATGCCACCATTTTGTTTAGGAGTACACAACTTCTTCCATATGATTTAGTGGGTTTTCTTTCATCTTTTGTTTGACCCCACCAATATTTTGCCAAGGTAGAGTTTATGGGGATTTTTTTTTTTTTTCAAAATAACACCAATATTAAAACAATTTTGTTATTTAGTATCATTTCTAAATTATTTAGCAAACTAACATCTCGAGGCTGAGAGACTTGAGATCAATGTAGCAAATCGAGTATCATAGACTTGACGTCAATGAAAATTTGCCTGGAACTCAAGTTCCACAAAAGAAAACCAAAAAGCTAAGATCAACCCTTCTTCTTCCCCTTCTCCCCTCTAAAAAAATCCATGACAACCCCTCTAAAAAAAAAAAAAAATCCACAACAACCAAAGAGACAACAAAAACATAAACACAAACATAAACAAGAGATCAAAGCAGAAATCACATGAAGCAAGAGATCAACCACTAACCCAAAATGTGAACCCACGAACTAGTGAACCCAAGTGGCAAATCCAAGCAACAAAACCCACGAACTCGGGTAGCGAACCCACAAACCCAGGTGGCGAAACCCACGAACCCAAGCACGGATTGAACCCACGACTCAAGTGAAGGTTGTTTTACCCTCTTTTTATTATTATTATTATTATTATTATTTTAAATTTGTGTAGAGCAGGAACTCCAGTCTCTAATACTTGAGTTCCACTGGAAATCATTTTCTATAGAGTCGAGTTCCACTGGAAATTGATTCCTATACACTTCAGTTGCTACAGTGAACTTGAGTATTTTAGCCTCGAGATGTTAGTTTCATAAATAATTTGGAAACGATGCTAACTAAAAAAATTGTCTGAGGTGTTATTTTGAAAAAAAAAAAAAAAATCGAGTTTATGGTATCACATAAGGACTTAGGGATTTTAAAATTTCCCATAGTGTAGGTAGGTATTGCTTGAGCCACTGTTTTGATTAAAATTTCCTTACCAATTCTAACTATATGCCATTATTATTATTATTATAAAATTTCAGTTCATTTGTTTTGGCAAAAATATTATATATTGATTATGAAGACAAGAATGTTGGATGTAAGGTTGAATTTAATCAACCATGTGTTGGCTTTATTCATGACAAATTTGCTTGTAATATAGCACTTAGAAACCTTGTATTTAGGTGGGAATCATGTAAGGGTAGTGTATGAGAGAGTGTGAAGAAATGCTCAAGACTGTGCGGTGAAGCAGAGACTCGCGGCTTGATCTCGCGGGAAGCTCACGGCTTGCAAGCCGCCAAAAGTTGCACACATGCAGAGCATGCGGGGGAGCTGAACAGTCATGCCACCTGGAGTACTACAGGACAAAAATCCAGACTGGCCATTTAGCTAGCTCGCGACTTGAACTTGCGACTCGGTTAAGTTGCGAGGTCAAGTTGCTGACCAACCCTGTTTTTGGAAAAACTGACTCTTTGCATTCTATTCTCACACTAGTATAAATACCCCTCATTCCCACAAAATATGGGTGGCCATTTAGAAAGAAAAACCCAAGAGAGGTTTCTTCAAAACACCCACCTAATTAGAGAGAGCTACTTATTCTTAGAGAGAAATCTTTGTAATCTTTTCTCATTCCCTCTCTCATTGTCATACCTATTGAGAGGAGATTTCTATCCAAACACTACCCACACCCATTTAGAGTGTTGAGTGTTTTTGAAGTTTTGGGAAGTATTGGAAGATGCCAAGAATGGCGGACGCTATAGTCAAGTAGCGGAATCCGGTAAACTAGAAAAAAAAAGGTTCGGCACAACCTCGTTGGAGCAAGAAGCTTGGAGGTATTAGGTACATCGGGTAGATTAGGCTTGGAGGGTCTATTGCTGTTCATGTATCTCAACTACATTTTCTAGTGGATTATTAACCGCTTTGAGGGCAGCGAAAAGGTTTTACGCCGAGCGCTTCGGTTTTCTCTTCGATAACACATTGCGTGTTGTCTTTGTGTTTGCATATTCTTTCCCTTTTATCTTTGCCTTTTATTATCTGTTGTGGGTTGTGATTTTAATTTGGCTTAGATAGTTTATCCAATTCTCTACTATAGCTTATGTTCATTTTCCGCACACTAGTTGTTTGACATAATGCTTGAATTGGTTAATTTGTAAATTGGGGGTCTAAACGTTTAAGGGTGTTTTTACACATATTTGAACTTTCATTTGGTATCGGAGCGGGTACACTTGTTGTGGTTTAAATACCTAAGTGTGATCCTTGACCCCTTGTGTTTATTTGCCATGGATTGTGCTTTGTATGCCTCTTTGCATGATTTGGTTGGTGATGAATGTAACATGCCACGTGTTTGTGAAAATACCTCTATGAGTGTTAATCCTCATAAGTGTGATGACATGTTATTTGAATCTATGGGTGTTGTTGACAAACTCTTGAAGAAAAATGCTAAGAAGTTTCAAAAGAATTTGAGCAAGTTATTTTGTGAAAAGGATGATTTGATTGCTAAACTCAATGAATCCAACAAATTGGTTGAGAAATATAAAAAACTTGCTGAAATTTCTCTTGAAAAGCTGAAAGAGTTTGAATGTTTGAATATGGACTTGGATGCTAAACTTGTTTTATCTAACAAACTTGTTAATGATCTTAAATGTGAAAATGAATCTCTTAAGATGCATGCCAAGTGTTTGATTGCTGAACCTATTGTTAAAAAGGATGAAAATATTTGTTGCAATCATGTTGTAGTACCCGTTTCTGTGCCTAATGTGTGTTCTACCTTAAAGGACAAATCGGTGTACATTCCTCTACATAAAAGAAATCAAAAGGTGGAGAGAAAGGCTGTTAAGTCAAAGCCTTCGTTTAGGTCTCAACCTAAGGTTTTGAATGGATCTAAGTTTGTTCCAACTTGCCACCATTGCGGTGTGATTGGTTATATAAGACCTCAATGTCATAAGTTGAAGAGGGAACAAAATCATGTTGCTAGATCCCTTCCCAAAAAGCCTACTGGACTTAAACACATTGTTTGTCATCATTGTGGTGCCTTTGGTCATCGTAGACTTCAATGCTCTAAGTTTCATGCTTTTAAAAGAATCAAAAGAAAAGAAAACTTGAGCTGTTTGGAAGTTGTGCTAAAAAGAGTAAATCGGTTTTGAGTGAAAATAGCATACTGTTAAAGAAAATGTTTAATGCTCTTAACTCCTTGACTACGTGCATCTCCGGTTCTCATTTTTCCAACCCTCGTCTCGCTTCTCTTGAGACACTCATTCCAAACAATCGTTCTGTTTGGATGAGGAAGGGTTCATATGGTTGAGCTTGTGCTCTTTTTGGTCCTTGATCTAATTCTTTCGATCTTTGTAGGACCTTTCATGCATTAAATGTCATATCTTCATGCATTTTGTGTATCTTGCATTTATTTATATACATTGTTTTGTTTTTTATCTTACTTTTATATTTCAGTTTTGTATGAGTAAAAAATCCAAAACCACATAAAAAGTGAAAAATTAAAAAAAAAGTTTGATCATATATGTTTGAGCACATATCACATGTGAGTTTGGCCTTATACCTTTGTACAAATGGCTTTGTGCATTTTCGAGCTTAGCTTGTTATTTTTGCACTTATATCTTTGTGAGAAAATTTTTGACATCTTTGTGTGATTGTTGTAAATCGAACTTCAAGCTTGTCATGAATGATTAGTCAATAGTCATGTTAGTTTTGATATATGCGTAAACTTGTGTTTATATCTCTTCCCACTTTTTTATTTTTATTACTTAAAGAACTCAATAAATGTAAATTTCAAAATGAAAAGAGATAATGAACTGCAAAAGCCATCGCACATACTAGTATTCGACTAGGAAAAAGGGAAAGTGACTTATATGAAAATGTATGATGCCCAAAAAGCCAAAGGCTTGTTCATCAAATTGAAATATCAAAAAATTTCAGGCGTCAATCTCAAAAATGAGATGTTTTGCTCAAAATGAGTTGTATTGATTCAAAATGATCAAATGATATGAATTGTAAGAAGCCAAATGAAAAGTTTCAATCTTATGTAATCATTTTCTTGTGGGAGATCATATATGTTCATTTCTATAATTGAGATAGACCACTTGACTTAGTACTAATTGTGTATGACTTGATTGAATTGATCATTGAAGCTTCACTCTAGACTAAGGACTATTCCACATTTGATACACACACAACACACTTGCCTAATGTTCAATGAATGTCTTATTCATTTGTTAGATTGTACTTGTCTAAACGTGATGTGCGTGTTCTCAATCTTATATGGATTAATCCAAAAATATTTTTGATCATTTTATATGTTTTTGGAAGTGATTTTTATCACTTTTTGTGTTTATGTTTAGTGATTACTTTGTTTTTCAATGTTTAAACATGTTCTGTTTTGAAAAACAAGTGTCAGAATTTTTGGCCACTCATTTTGGCTACTTGCGTGAGCTGCCAGCAAGTTGCCGCTTTTGGCTACTCAGTTTGGCGGCTTGCAAGCCGCGAGTTTAAGCTGCGAGTTCATACAGAGAGGTTTCGCGGCTCACTCGCGACTTGGCTCGCGACTCACCTGTTACGAGACGCCCCTAATCGCCTTTTAAAGAGCTTTTTCATGGGAAACTTGTTTTATACCTCTCCCATCCTCTCTAAAACCCCTCTTTCAATATTTTTACATCAAAACTCAACCAATTTGAATGGTTTTCAATCCATTAACATCTCTAAGGTAATTATAAACTCTTTTCGTTGATTTTGATCCTTAGATTATGTTTTGGAGAGTTTTGTGCACTTGGTTGAGATTTTTATCATAGGGGTTGAGAAAACTTAATTTTTGTCAAATTTCTTCATGGGATTGGTTTCTTTTGTTGATTTGCATTGGTTGTTGGCCCCTTGTGGCAGAAAGAACATGTATTAAGGGTGATTTTCATGATATTCATGCATTGTTTCACATTATTGTTCATAGTGTGCATGCTAGGTGTTTGATAAAATGCCTCTTAGACATTTTCTCGCTTGTTTGGACTCCGATGAGTACCAAACTTTGGGGTTTCTCATGTTTCCTCATTAGGAACATGTTTGGTTCGTTGGTTGTGTATTTAGTACACTTTGCCCCACATGTGTCTTTTTCATGCATTGGTCATACATTGTACTTAGCCACCTCTTGCACACACCTTTGCTACTTTTGTCATGCATTGGTCTTTACCTTATTTTTTCATCCTAGCATGTCATGTTTACCTTATGCTTTGTAGCATGTTACTTTGTCTTAGGATTGGGCAACATTTTCTCATTCATCTCGCACCCCTCATGCATCATTAGCATTGTTCGTACATTCATCTCTTACCATTTTTTTCTCTCTTTGACCCTTTGTCTATTCCCGACAAAAAGGAGGAGAGTATACTCTAGAGAGTATACTAGAGTGTTTTGTCATTTCTATATGACTCTTGTTATGACTCTTGTGCACATCCTTAAGAGGAGAAATTCTATTTCTTGTGCACATTTGTAGGGGGAGAGATTTTTCCATAGTAGAGATGCATATACCAAGGGGGAGAAGACATTGTGTTAACTAGAAAACTTTTTTCTGTTTGTTTTCTTGTTGGCTTTATGGTGCTTTGAGTTATACTTTGTTGTTCTCATTGCATCATGTTTGTGTTTTGGACATGCATATATCCCTATGCTATTGTGCTTCTTTGAATGCATGTTCGGATGATCATTTACTTTGCTATGTGATCATTGTAGTCATTTCTATATGACTGTTTTGGTGTATGATCAAGTTGCTCACATGTTTTACATCATGTTTACTTGATCGCAATTTATTTGTTACATTATACTTGTCCTTTTATTACTTGCTTTACCTTGAGGGTCTAATATGTTTTGTGCAAGTGTTTCAGGTTACAAGTATATATGTTCCTAGTGCATCACAACTTCTCATCATTTTGAGGGGGAGAAACTTTAAACATTTTTAGTTTATATTGTTTAAGTTTTTATTCAATATAATGTGCTTTGTACCCATGTGCTTTTGTAAACTTTTAGGGTTTATGTTTTGTAGGCTTTATGGTTTGTACCATGCTTTATGCAGCCTTTTATGCTTTGTTTAAATCAGTACTTCTATCTAAATGTCTTGTATTTTCTTTTAAGTATTGTCACTCTTGCACCCTTGTAGGATTGTTCCTAGATGCATATACTTAGTGTATTATGCATTGGTTGAGTGTTGGGCATACAAGTAACTTGTATTGTTCTTGTTAGCTTGTATGTTCAAGTGTTCATTCCAAGGGTGAATGAGCATTGTGATCACTACCTTGTAGTGATTACTTGTTTGATCAAACCATAGACATTCATGTTCATATGATTGAAGAGCTGCACAGTTTCTAGATTTAGGTGTGAGTGAGTTTTGCCATTGTTCCCAAACTCACGTTTAAGTCTAGAGTCTGTTTTAGGGTGTTTTGTCATGGAATAGCCAAAGGGGGAGATTGTAAGGTTGAATTTAATCAACCATGTGTTAGCTTTATTCCATGACAAATTTGCTTGTAATATAGCACTTAGAAACCTTGTATTTAGGTGGGAATCATGTAAGGGTAGTGTGTGAGAGAGTGTGAAGAAATGCTCAAGACTGTGTAGTGAAGCAGAGACTCGTGGCTTGATCTCGCGGGAAGCTCGCGGCTTGCAAACCGCCAAAAGTTGCACATGTGCAGAGCATGTAGGGGAGCTGAGCAGTCATGCCAGGCGGAGCACAACATGACAAAAATCTAGATCGGCCATTTAGCTAGCTCGCGACTTGAACTCGCGATTTAGTTAAGTCACGAGATCAAGTTGCCAGCCAACCCCGTTTTTGGAAAAACTGACTCTTTGCATTCTATTCTTACACCAGTATAAATACCCCTCATTCCCACAAAATATGGGTGGCCATTTAGAAAGAAAAACCCTAAGAGGGATTTCTTCAAAACACTCACCTAATTAGAGAGAGCTACTCATTCTTAGAGAGAAATCTTTGTAGTCTCTTCTCATTCCCTCTCTCATTGTCATACCTATTGAGAGAAGATTTCTATCCAAACACTACCCACACCCATTTAGAGTGTTGAGTGTTTTTGGAGTTTTGGGAAGTATTGGAAGATGCCAAGGATGGCGGATGCTATGATCAAGTAGCGGAATCCGGTAAGCTAGAAAAGAAAAAGGTTCGGCGCAACCTCGTTGGAGCAAGAAGCTTGGAGGGCTTAGGTACATCGGGTAGATTAGGTATTGGGATAAAAGTTCAACTGTAGGTTGGTAAGATATTGGAATTCCTTTACTTGTAACCGCTTATTGTGATAACAATGGCGTTTCGGGAGTATTGACACGAAAATCACCAGGTGAGGTTTTTGCCGTTAGGTTTTCCTCATTTGTAAACAAATCACCTTGTTATTTATTTTCTGCTGCATAAATTAGTTTATTGGTGATTTGTTTGTGCTACCATGCGTTTTCATGATAAATTGATTAATTAATAACTTGACTAATTAATTAATTAATTTCTATCAAAAGGGGTCATTCAGTTTGTGGCCTATCACTATTGCAAGTCAAATTCCATTTTCCCCAACAGTAAATCTGCCCAACATGTGAAATAAAATTCCCAATTTACATGTTATTGCATCTTCAAAAGCAAAATGAAGGCAAGTGTGAAGGACCTTGTTTAATATATAATATTAATTGAAAGAAAAAGCTCTAAGAAAGGACAGAAACCCCAGTAAATTGTAAATAGAAGAGTAACATGTGGACATATTTAAAAAGAGCTAGCTCCAAAAATTCAGAAGTAATACCTATCAAAAAAATTTCAGAAGTAATAAAAAATCCAGTAAATTGGTAAAGGGCATTTACAAGCATCCATCTATGTACACAAACATCTTATAAAAAGAAACCTCAACATCAAAGTAGATAATTCGTGCTCTTTAAAAGTCCAAGCACTTCCTCCCTAAAAAATGCAGCACAGACAAAGGTTCCAATGTGGGCTAATAAAATTCGTACTATCTGTTATATATTTGGGCCTTTAGGCTTGCTTTATTATTGCTCACTGGCATAGCACTACGATAGAGAAAACTCACAGAATACAAGCATATTTGCAGGTTTACTGATTTTTTTTTTTCAAAAAGTAGTATGCTGCAAGCTTATTGATAAAAGGATGAAAAGGTAAGCAGAGAGCAACTGGTAAACAAAGTGGCTTAACCAATAATGATATAAGAAACAAAAATGCATTATAGATGGTATCAAATGCAGAATACAGCGAACAAGCACCGCTCATGCATTCAGAGTTCTCTACATCAATGAAACTTGTTAAGGACATGTTAATGGTTACAAATGCAGTAGTGACTAGCAATAGCATCAACAACCAGAAGCAGATCTAGTCTTTCTTAAAATATGTTTGTTTTAAATTCCTTACTTGTATAAACCATAGCATGTTTGTTTATAATGAAAAACACAACAGTACTAATAAAACCACAACATTTAAGCACCTAAACTTGTTGATTCACATCCCGGACAATAAACATGCGACTGAACACAGTTAAGCGTGAGAAAATAGTATTCATTGTCTAAATACATCTCTCAGTGGCAAAGGTAGGATGATTTAGCATGATTACAGATCTTGGAACGAATTCTGTCATATAAATTAGCTTCTTATCATCAAAAATAATAAGGCAAAATCTAGAACATTAACCAACAAATACCATGTATTGTGAACCAGGGAAGTAAGAACCTGATCTTGGAATAATAACATGCTCACTAGGCAAGCACTTACCTATCCTACTCCTATTGAACATTTTCAGTTTTAGAGCTTCTTTTATTCTTTTCAGGTTTTTTGGTCACTTCCTATTTTAACTTGAGCCAGGATAGCTCTAATGTAGCTCTCTGTAACACTACCAGAGGAACACAAAAACAAAGAAGGATTATTTTGACCAAATACTGTTTGTTGCTAATATTGCCAGATCTAGGTATGTGCGTAACAACCATCCACATAAAATTATTAATTTAAAGTAGCCACAAACGGATAATGTAAACCTAGGATAGAAATCAAGCATTTGGATCATGCCTACAACTAAAGGAAAAGGAATTACAAGGGTTGCACTCCATCCATACTACAAAAATGACTTCAGTTCTTACATGTAACAATCTGCTTAATATGATAACACGTTTGGTCCATCAAGTAAAACAAGGCTCTAAAGTAGCTACATATGAAGAATATTGGGTATCAAGATCCTTCTTCTGCTGTAGAGTTTCAGCGTCAATTAAAAGAAACATATATTTCTTATGTTCTACTAGACTGTGGATGCACCAAAAAGTCTGAAGTGAACCATACTTGGTAAAGGCAATAAAATAAGCTACTCTTTCAAATGGTACAAAAAAAAAGTTTATTCCAAGAATCAACCACACCATACTCTGTCATCACCCGTATGGAGTATTAGAGGCCAGGTTGTTCGTCACCACTATCAGAATTAATGAAAGCCAGTTTTCCTTGAATAGTGCAAGATATGTCTGAGAGTAGTATGCATCCATTAAACCATCAGGCAGTGCTAGCTTTCTGAATTTTTCAGTATTGATATCAAATGCCATAACTATATTAAAGCTCCGCTCTTCTTCTTCTATGATGCGCCATCCAGTGCAAAGCTCCACTAACCAATGGGAATGGCAAAAGAAAACTATAATCATAGAACATAGTATTGGTTGTGAACATTATTCCAATCTTTCTCCAGGAATCCAAACTTAATTTATACACCTCAATCTCATGTGTCACAGAAGACAAACACGAAATCCTTACAACCTTGTAGTCATTATTGTCGGAATGATATGCAAATCCGAGTATAACAGACGGTAACTTTCCTAAGCAAGTATCAGGCTATCTCTAGAATTTTCTAACATGGGGTTCCACAGAGATATAACATTAGCATAAGTGGTGAAACACAATAAGCCATTGCACGAACCAACTATTCTGGAACACCTAGGAGAAAAATCAAAGGGGAGTACAACCTCAGAAATCCTGTCAAACATGGATATTACAAAAACAATGAATTCAAATTGACATAATAAAAAATAAAGTAGAAAAATGAAAAGACAAATCTTGGTGTAAAATTTTGCGTGGTTGAATATTACTCTCATAATTGTGGACACCATATTATATATATAAGAATGTTACTATTGTTTGAATGATTATTGTGATTTATTGATAATAATTAAAACCTAGATTTTTTTTTTTTTTAATATAATGGAGGAGGCAATTGATTGTCATTTAAATAAATCATATTATATCATATTATATATAATAAAAGTTGGGCTTAGACGCCGTGGTTGCGCCATGTGTCTTCACCAAATTGTAGAAATTTTAATAGATTTTTGAAAAATAAATATAATTTTTCTTTGTTCTTATCTTTTTTTCCTATAATTTCTAAGTTGGTAAAAATTTTAATTTGAAATCACTTCTTTAGATAAATTTTGATAGACACAAAAACTTGATAATTTAATATCAACTCAACCTCTTCTCATCCATTAAGAAAAAAATATTCTTAAGCTTCACACTTTCATAAATTTTTATAGATATATATATTTTTTGTTCTTATCTTCTTAAATTGCATGATTTTTTTAGAAGATAAGAACAAAAATATATTGAAGAAAAAAATATATTAGTACATAATGACATATTGCATCATATTGATTATAGGAAACAACAAAAAGAGGGGCTAACAATGGAAATGAAGTAATTGAAGAAAAATATGTGCAAGTAAAGAAAAGAAAGATTGTGAAGAAGTAAGTACAATTGCACAAATAAATATTATTTGGTTCTTTTTTAAAACTTCACACTATTTTTATTTTCCTTAAGAAGAAAATAACTTTTGTATTTTTTCTGTTTTGCAAAGAAATAAAAAAAGAGAAAGTGGAGGACCAAATAGAAGTGTTAGACGATTAGAGAACATATAAAATATTTAAATGAAAGACGAATTTCATATTTAGAGTTTTAAATTGTTTTCATTTTAGAATGATTTGAGTTTGGAAAAATTTACTTTTAAGCTGTTGTATATACGCTAATTCAATTTAAAATTTTATTTCGTATAGGTTGACTTAGTTTATTTTACATGTTTTCGGTGTTGCATTCTTTTTTTGACAAATGTGTTAATGTGCTAATTTTCTTTCATAAAAATATTTCCATTCATGTGTAGAGAAATGCTAAAATAATAGTAACCAAAGTTGTTCATCTTAATAACAAAACAAACAAAGTAATAATTTCTACCTTGCTTAAAAAATTTCAACTTATCAGTGAACTCCTTATGGCTAAACAGCTTATCACTAAATTCCTTACCCCTAAAGTCATAGCTAAACACAAAAATTGTCGTCATCACCCTATATATCTTGGCTTAACTTTTTGGCCACAGAAAATTCCAAGAGTAGATCATGCACCTTCTTAAAATTGATGTTATCATCAAAGAGAAAACGTAAATAGTATTATAAAATCAATGTTATCATCAACGAGAAAGCGTAAATAGTTTTATATGATATATATATATTTAGTATTCTAGATATATCATATATGTAGACCACGGTTTGTGATGAATGAGTTATAGTCACATTGCAATTCTTATTTAAACTGAAATTTCAAATACCACTTCCAAAAAATAAATTATCTAAGACACATAAATAAATGAATAAAACTAAATAGACAATCCTAAGAAAAATAAATAAATAAAAAAGAAGAAGAATTTGATCACAATTGGAATATCAAACCCAGCGAAGATTGGGAGACCAAAGACACATAGTGCTAAAGAGAAGGAAGGATTTTGATGAATATTAAACAAGACTTCTTGCTGAGGTTTTTCAAGAGGTAAAGGATTATGCAACTCTCTTATTTTTTAATTATACAAAATTCAATTATTTTTTAGATTTTAAAAAATAGATATATATTTTTATCTTATATACAGAGAGAGAGAGAGAGAGAGAGAGAGAGAGAGAGTTCATTAATAATTGTTATACTATTTTTACAATTTGCCATAGTTTTTAAAATATTTTATAATATTTGTTTTTGAAAAAAAATGCCCAACTTGAACTTACATAATATTCATTTTAATTGTTATTCAATTTAATTATATTATCAAAATACCATGTGACTTCACCACATTGCAGAAATTTTATTAAATTTTTAGATTTTTAAAGAAATAAAAAGAATAATATACTATCAGAACTCTAATTCATTTTTATCATTAAATTAAATTAGATTAACATTATTTTTTTTTTTATTTGTTAGGATATATTTCTTAAATTAAGGGATAATATTAAACATACAAAAATTTAATTTAGATAATATCTATCATCTAATTAACATTGTTTTTTATTTGTTAGGATATATTTATTAAATTAGGGGATAATATTTAACATTCAAAAATTTAATTTAGATAATATTTATCATCTAAATTTTATAAATTTTAATATTATTAAATTAACATTATTTTATCAGAATATCAAGCTACAATACTTAATTATTAAGGGTTAAGCACAATCCAAATTCTTCAAGAGGTGGTTAATATAAATCTATCCCAAGAAATAGTATATATCTCCAATAATTTGATAATCTCTATCTATTCCAAAAAACAGTATATATCTCCATTAATTTGATAATTTCTACGTTAATGACATTTAAAATATATATATATATATATATATATATATATATATATATATATATTTATATATCAAAATTCCTTATAGCTATCAACCACGTTCTCTTTCTCTATCTTTTTTTTTTTTTTTAAAATTTTTAATTTTTATATGTTACGTTATGTTGAATCAACTTTTTTTTTTTTTTCCTATTCATATGACCTTTTTTTAATTCCAATTTTTATGGGATAAAAACAAACACATTGATTTGATATCTTTAATTTCAATTAGATTTAAATGAATTATATTTCAAATGGAACTCTACCAATATATATAACCCTAAATATCATTTTTGGAGTGAAGCTTATTTCAATATGTGAATGCATAAATCCTATGACAATGCAGGTATGCATTCTTTCTTCTTTTATTATTATTATTTTCATTTTGTTTATTTTCTTTAGTGTTATTATTGGTTTTTTGTCTTCATGTGATTTTAATTAATGAATTCAAAACATTGTCAAGTTTCTAAAGGCTCTTTCTTCATTTTTGTATTTTGTTTTTATTAAATTGATTAGGTTTTATGTATTGGTTGCCTTTTGTTTAAACTAATTTTCTTAGCTTTGATCTAATTTATATGCTTAGGGTTAGGGTCTTAGAATTAATGAATAAATATGGTTAGAGTTAATAGATTAATTTTAACAATTTTCTTATTTGATTTTAATGTTACATCAAATTATCAAGATGTTCTACACGTGTATTCTTGAATTATCAACTTTAATTTTAATTATAATATTATCAAGATTATATTAATTTTAGATTTATCAATTGTTCAGTACTTTTTAAAAATAATTATCAATTTAAAATTCAATTTGGAATTATCAATTTAATTTAGTTTTACGAAAAAATCTTACCCCTTATTTTAGTGAGATAATTATTTACACTTGATAATTTTTTCTTTTATCTTTATTGAATCTATTAAAATATATAATTATTTATACATTTATTTTATAAGTTTTTTTCATAAAACCGTGCAACGACCGCCTATAACTAGTATATAAAAAAGCGAAAACTTCATGCGGGAGAACATAAGGTCTTGCCATGTGGCACTCTAATTTTGCAAATGTTATGGATTGTTAAATGAAATCCATTTTTATTTTTTTTACTATTACCAAAAATACAATATACCTGAGATTGACACAAGATTTGTAAGAGAGAGAAAGAGGAATCTAAGGAACTGCCACTTTCATCATACTAGCCTCTAACCATCGTCAAGTCACCAAAACCCTTGCGAGTATTTTTTATTTTTTATTTTAATTAGGGGCTTAAATATGATTTTGGATTAGGTAATTTGGTTAGATAGTTTTTGTTTTGGGTATATAAGTAGAGAGAATATTTGATGTGCAACGAAAAACCATATTCTACTATGGTTTTAAATCATTTATAAGACACATACATACGTACTTGCCCACATTATGTCTTAATATCACACTATTGATGAGTGGAAGACGGTGAGAGAGTTTGACATACATTCGTTTCATGATATGCAATTTGTAAACACAACATAAATTAGTTTATTTTTATGGTCCAATTACTCTTTTGCATTTATTTTTTTTCATATTAAAAAAAAAAAAATCTTACCTTGAGAAAGCTACAAATGTGTAGCGAAACTACTAAACTAAATATTAATATCTCAAAATGTATATGTTTCTTTACTCTAATTTAGTTTACTTTTTCTTTATAATATATGTACAACATTTTTAAAACCGTCTTATATAAAATATTATAAAATTATTTGTACATCATAAAGGTAACTATAGAGAACATACTCATATAGTCATATATTTGTATTATTACCTAGGCAAACAAAAAATCATTTTTATAATGTTAGATGACTTCTATATTTGATAAACAATTTTACAAAAGACTTCGATTATTATTATTATAATGCATTAAAGTCACAAAATATTTAGATAGTTTATTCAAATATGATGTGGATAATGAAAACCAAAAGAATAGTAAGCCCAGATAATTACAAAAAGAACACACCTGGATTTTTGGAAACAATACACCAAGAATGGAAAAAAATTAAATTGAGCATTAACATTATTTTTAAACAAAACATTTTCCCTATTTCACCTAAGATAGTTGAACTCAACGAAGCCGAAATATATTCTAAACCTAAGTTTCTATAATGCATTGATTTCCAAAACCCAAGTTTAAAAAAAGCCAATCTGCAAATTGACTTGTTTTCCTCTCCACTTCTTAGTAATAATAAAACTAAAGGAAATATAATGAATTTCTTCCTATTCACTTAAAAGTTCTTAGCAACTGAATGGAAAACACACATACTCAAAATTGCTACCACATAAAACCATACAGCATATGAGCAGAACCAGGCAACAACAAAAGATCATCATCATCATAGTTCCTTACAATGATACTTTTTTATAAGTAGTCTCTTACATAAGTTTTGCAAACAATGTACCAACAAAACTATTTGATGATCTCTGCTAATGAGTCTAACCAAAGTAAATTTTTTGGGTACAATAGAAGATTGAATTCTCAACTTATATCATAGAATTTTGATTTTCTCTACAATTGATATATTCTTTAGAACTGAGTAGAAATTGTATGATCTTACAATATACGACCATTCATTCGATATGTACCAACTACTATATACAACCATTCACTTGATATTTCCTTTCTTAGTGGACAAATTCCCATTATGAGGCCAATGTACCAACTACCAATACCCTACCCCTATCCATCTAAAAATCTTGGCGCAAACCCTTTGCTATTGGGTTAAAAATGCATCTTCTTTGCATTTATTGTGGTTTCTTTCTTCATGAGTATTCTAATTGAAATATCCTTCTTATTACAAATAAATCTATTTTTTTTTTTTTCAAAACAAGTAATCCAAGATTATTAACTAACCAGAGCTATTAATAAGTTTAATAAAATTTAGCAATATAAATCAATAACAAAGAACCCAACTACAAAAAGACTAAAACTTTAATGAATAATCTATGAAAATCAGAGGAAATTACAAACCCAAACCCCCAAAACCAAAGCAGTTCAATAAAATAGAATATAAAAAAATTAAAATAAAAAAAAAGCTCTTGAAGTTTTTGAAGGACACCCATTTTTTACAAATACCTCATGTAGAGGACAAACTCCAAATTTATCCCCTCAAGTGCATAAATAAAATTCGGTGTGTACAATATTAGTTAAGAAAGGCTTAGAATGGAAAAAGGCTAGGGTGATTACCTAGACTTAGGCAAACCAAGACTGTAGATGCAACCTTGTTCAAATACCAACATAACAAATCCTTAAAATTTCTAATATTACATGCTGCAAATAGAGAATGCAGGCACAAAATCACAGCAAAAAGCACAACTTTGAAGCAAACCCACACACACATTCATTATAAATAAACCTAACTCAAAAAACCCACACACGAGACAACCTCAAAATCACCAAAGAGACCATGCATGAAGAAAGAGTTTACCCTTGTGGGTCACAACCAAAAAACTCAAAACCTTAGATCACCATCAAAGAAAAGCTGAGCCTCAGTGAGAGATAAAGTGTGTAAAATTAAAATCAAAGTAGGATATTGTTAGGTAGGTGGTTTAATGTGATTAGACATATAGAGTTGGCTTTTAGAGTGAGGATTTGAAGACCTAATAATCTTAACCATTATTCTAATACCACTGGTCCCTGTGCTTTCTATAGGAGCTAAATCCAAAACCATTCATATTCCGATTAAGTAAGATAGAGGACCATTTAAGAGAGTTAGAGGACATCTAACTGTTTATACATCATCTCTTTGATTTTATAGGGACAATAGCAATTGAATAGGTATGAATTGGTTGGGTTCAAAGAGGAGAGGAAAAGGCAAGAAAGGGAGAGATGGGGAGTCTTAGGCATTAAGGAGGTTTCCTTGGAAGTTGAAACCAATGGAGGGAGGGAGTTATGAGTGTTATGAAAGCTGAAGCGGAAGTCGTGAAATTGTTAAAACACTAATCGAAAAATTATGAAAGCTGAAGTAGAAATTGTGAAATTGTTAAAACGCTAATAGAAAAAAATGAAAAAAAGAAATTATAACAATTTTTTTAATTATGGAAATAATGACATTGTCGTTGGTGTAGCTCAATAGGAGCAAAACAATAATAAATTTTATGCTTTAACTTTTTTTTATATTTAGATATATATATATATATATATAGATGATTAACACAATTAAATATACGAGTATGTAACTGGGTATGTAACTGAAACTATAACCAACGTACAATGTATAAGGACCCAATTACAATTTTGACTATTAATTTGATTAAAAATATTTAGAATATATATAAAATATGTTCAAGTTATACCTGATGTAACTCTTATAAAGTTACACATTTTTTACACTGTAAATTTCTAAGAGATCCAACTATTAGAAACAAACAATTAAACATTTATTCATCTAATTTGCCTAATTAATAACATTTTTTTTTTCTGTCTCTTTATTTATTACTTCCACATTTTATTTTTCCTTTTTTCTTTCCACCCCGTTGAAGAGCACTCTAGAATTTTTTATTTATTATTTATTTTTTAATAAAGGCCAAAATTTTATCTCAAAATTTCAATTTTTTTAAGTGAACGGTAGAAATTTTATTCAGCAAACTATATGAGGTTGCTGTAAATCACAAATGATGGGTTGGATTTCTCCCGGCCACATCTATTTAGGAGTACAAAATCTATTTAGGAGTACAAAAGGCTTATTGTGCTAATCATTTGCCTCCTTGTATGTTGGTCTTTTTTGCTGTGTGCCATTGGATTATCTGAAAATTATTCTTGACATTTCGAGCTTCCTCTAACGGGTGTCCAAAAGAGAATACTACAAGTCTTCTCCCATAGACTTTGGGATACCATCTGCCCTTAATGACCAATGATTACATAGGGAAGGAATCATTAAAAATAAAATTTAACTTCAATTTTTTTTAGGGGAGTAAAATCATAATACTCTTAAAATTTAGAGAGTAAAATCCAAATTCTAAAACATTAGGATATAAAATCCAGATATTGTCAAACTTCAGGGGGATAAAATTTAAATTCTAAAATTTTAAGTTGTAAAATCCAAACATCTCCATATTTTAGGAGTATAATTTGTAATTTACACACACACACATATATATATATATATATATATCCAATATTGACCCCATACTGAATTAGATCTAGAGCTAGGGAATAATTGATCAACTTGAACCATATTCTTCTATTCTATAAAATAAAATAACAAAGACGAATTAAATCACATCCCTTTAAAACGAATAAACTTCCATGACTGGTCAAAATGTCTTAAATTAATTTTTTGGTAAAATGATACTGATATTACAGAAAAACTAAATAGGAACAAAGTCTACAGGACAATGCCTATTAAGGTACAAACCATTAAAACTAAAAGCAAGGTTTAAGTCCACAGGTGGACTGTCAAATAACAGAAAATATAAAGTTTGCTGAACTCCCATTCTAGCAAGGCTGTCTGCACTCTGCACATCTATTCGCTTCATGGTAGCAGTGCTTAATTCGAATCAGGTGAAATTGGGAGACTAGGTACCTGTAATCATCCACAAGAGGGGAGTTAGCTGAGTTAGCATGACTGGGATTAACAAGCATCGATACTACAGCTTTACCATCAAGTTCAACTTTTTCCTCAAGAAAATTCCTAGCAAGACAGATATTGAGCCCATCACACAAAGCCCAAAGCTCAGCAGTAAAACTCGACGCTCTCCCAAAATGACTTAAATTATGTGTGTGGTGTTATGTATTGCACAATGTAAAAAGAAGTCAAGAATGCAATAATTAACACAAATTATAATTGCAAACAATGGCCTTAAAAACATTCTGATGAAAAGTGCTTTTCTAGTCATCTTTACATGCAGCTTGAAGTAGAATTCTAGCAAGGCGAACATAAGAACCAACAACCAGAGCAAAGCCCAAACAATTACCAGTTGGCATCACATGGATCCTCTTGTTTTTCTCCTTTGCTCATCCTTCAATAAAACCACACCAAGTTGCAAAATGAGGGAATTTAACAAAAGATGCATCTGTCATTTGCGATGGGAAAGAGAAAATGCAAATAACTAAAACGAACTAACCAGTTATTCAAATCCATTGTTGCCAGTATAATTTCTTGTTGTTTTGCTAAAATCTATCCATTTATATTATTGTTAAAGTGTTGGTTTCAATTTCAGCATCAGCGGAAGACATCAAATTGAAATAATATGATGCTTGCATGGTTTTATTAATACAAAAAGATGGTGAAACACATCAAACCACTCTACAATAATTTGATCACCATTATGCTAAAAGTCACTTATAACGCAATCACCTCCTAATGGCACATTGACCAAACAGCCTCAGCAGAAAAGCATCAAATACATCAAAAACACACGGGGCAAAAAAAAAAAAAAAAAAATTGCTCCAAGAAGCCCAGTTTAAGAGTGACCCAATAAGCAATCACTTGTAAGTCTAAAAATTCTTTCCTAAAGCTGCAGTCTTGCGCTGAGAAACATTGAAGGACATGTCCCTTTGGACTCCATGGAAACATAGCTCCAATAGGTGCTCTGGAAGCCCTACAATCAGAGTGGACTTCAAACTTTCTACATTCCATTAAATTTCAAACCATTTCATCCTCTAGCCAAACAAATTTAGTGAACAAATCCCTTTGTAGTATAGACCATAGCATGTTTCTCCAGCATAAAGAATAAAATAGTACTAACAGAAACGCTACAGCTCAGCCCCTAAACATGTTGATTTACATCTGCTAACAATAAACACGTGAGTGAACCCAGCTAAGCATGAGAAAATAGCATTCTTATCAAAATATACATCTCATAATGGAAAGAGATAGGATGATATCACTCATCTTGGAACAGACTCTGTCGTATAAATTAGCTTTTTATTGTCAATATTAAGGCTAAAATGTGGTAAACAAACCAACAAAAACCATGTAGCTTCAACCAGCGAAGTAAGAACATGACCTTGGAATGGCATTAGGCTTACTAGACAAGCACTTGCCTACTCCTTTTCAACATTCTCAGTTTTAGAGCTTCTTTTATATTCGATTATGTTTAGTCATTTAAAACAAAATTAAAAATTTGAAGTCAAGAAGCTATAATCTAGCTCTTTGTAACCTAGGAAGCACAAACACGAACACGGGTACGTGAACAAATACAACATTACAATTTTTGAAAAATTAGAACATGACATAGCAAGATACAAATATTAATTAATTATTAAATTTATTTTTATTTTGAAATATTATTAAGCATTTATTTTTTAATATAATTTCAAACATGTATTAATTTAAGAGAAATAATGGATAATAAGGTGAATTCATGACTAATAAATGATATTTAGAAATTAAAATACAAACCAAGAATAAGATTCAAAAGAGCAAATAGAAGATAATTAGATAAGTGCTCAACATTGAAACTAAAAAGAAATAAAAGATAATTGTCTCTCCCATGTTTTGCAATTATTATATTTTAATTACAAAACAATTGGGACACAAGTGCAAAAGTGTCCTAGATGTGTCTTGTATCCTACATGAGTAGGCACCTAAAATGAAGTGTTTGTGCTTCTTACTTTGTAAATATTAAGGAATAAAAATCACCCATACCACAACAACCATTCGCATACAAATATCAAGTATAAATTTATAGTAGCCACAAAAGGAAAATGTAAGCTTTGGACAAAATTCAAGCTTTTAGCAATACTATCATGCCTAATACAAAATGAAAAGGAAAAGCAAGGGTTTAGCTTCATCCATACCACTAATGATTTCACTTCTTATATGCACGCCACCATTTGCTTAGTAAGCTTCCACATTTGCTCCATCAAGTAAAACAAGGCTCTCAATAAAATTAGCTACAAATGAAGTACATTGAATGCCAGGATCTTTCTCATGTAGAGTTTCAGTGTCAATTAAAACAAACTTCGATCCCTGATTCTTTACTCTAATGACGCACCGAGCCAGAAGTGAACCATACTCGGTAAAGGCAATGCAGTATGCTACTCTTTGAAATGGTACAACAAAAAGCTTATCCCAAGACTCAACCACACCATACTCCCTCATCACCCATATCGAGAATTGGAAGTCACGTTGTTCATTGCGTCCACACTTAATGAAAGCTAGTTTCCCTTTGAATAATGCAAGACATCTGTGCAGGGATCTTCCATGGAAACAATCATCGGGCAGTGCTAGCTTCTTGAACCTCTCACTATTGACATCAAATGCCATAATAATTACCTTCCTACAATTCTCTTCTTTTATATATGCAAACCAGTACAAAGATCCACTAATCAAAGGAACTGGCGAATAGAAATTTTTACGGAATATTAGATTGGCTGTCAACGAAATTTCAACCCTTCTCCATGAATCTGAACTTAACGTGTACACCTCAATCTTAGGTGTAGACAAAGAGCGACATGAAATCCTTACAACCTTGTAATCATTATTCTCGGAATGATAAGCAAATCCAAGTGTAACAAAGCTTACCTTTCCTAAGCAATTATCAGGCAACTTCTTGAATTTTCTAATGCTGGGGTTCCACAAATATATATCATTATCGCCGGTGGAGAGACTTCTAAAATCAGCGAGACACAATAATCCATTGCACGAACCGACTATTTGGGCACAATCAGAAGAAAAATCAAAGGGAATTCTAACCTCATAAATCCTATCAAATGTGTGGTCAAAAGCAACCGTACAGACTGGGCTGTTAGAAGGAGTAGGAGGTGAAGACGGCTTGTGTATAATATAACCATTATCACGATCTTTGTTGTTGTTGTGATTAAGGTGGGTTGAGATGAAATAGGGGGTGGTGATTGAGGAATCCCAGGATTTGCATATACATCTGAATCTTATCACTGATTTTACGGGTAGCTTTGCTAGGATGTTCAATGCGATGTCATATGGAATATGGTTATTCCTCCGTCGGAGGATCGGTGGTTGTGGACACAATTCTTTCATTTGGGATACTAGAATCAAATACAGATCAACAGCTAATATATGTCAATGAAGTTTCAAGATCAAATCTAGATTGGGCAAAATAGTAAACTAAACATACTGGCTGTGACTGGTCTGTTTGGGAAAGAAATGAAATAAGAGTATTGATCTGGGACAATGGGACAGTTCTATTAATTGAGTCAGTGCACCAACAAAAAACGGCAGTGGAACTAAAACAAATTAGAAATGATATTTGGATGTGCTAGAATATGCCTAATTCGTGATGCTACAAAGAGAAGGATTACATGTTTTTTGGTAAATCTTAGTTACATATTGCTATACAGGCTGGCCTGATTTGGTCTATCTCTCTATTGGGCTATTGAAGCATTCAAGCACAAACCATGTTTGCACTTAGAAGAGAGAAAAAAATGTGTGTAAAAAGGTGAAAAGGCAATAAGCTAAGGGGTCGGAAATGTCTCTTACACACACTTTGTTGCACACACCGTATACAGAAATTATTTTTTGAATTGAAATGTGTGCACATTGTGTGTAATAAGGCTGTGTATATTAAACACTACCTAAGCTAATAAGTTTTAAAATTTTCTAAAATAAAGGTTGTGATTAATTAAAAGTTTGCATTTTTACTTTGTATCTTAGTAATTGAATGGTGTGGACCTCAATCGCCTAGAAACTAATGCATGATTTTCTATCTTCAATCATTTATAAATAAAAATACTCTTATTAACCGAAGAAACGCATAAAAAAACTCTAACCACTTCAAGCTTTCATTGCAATAATTCTAGGTTCACACCCTACCTATACCCAATTTCATAACATACTAATGTGTGAGATTGTGCGTAGATACTTTCTATCCACTTCTATTTTTATTTCAATAAATTGCAAAATTAAGTATGAATTTGGGTGTATCCGTAAGCGGCTTTTATTCATTGACCTCATTTATAGATTGTATTTACATTTTGGATTAGCATGTTTGTAGGTGGCCTAGATGCATTGCACTCTATTATTAACAAATTTATTGATTATACCTACTTTATAAATCAGTGTGCCCATAGACAGCCCACTTTAACCGCCCCCCCTATATTGACTCTACCAACTTTGTAGATCATAGATTGTCGCAATTTATCACATTTATCCAGAAGCTAATAAATGTGTGGATAAACTTGCTATGAACGTTAGATTGTGATCTGATGCAATACCTAGGATATTGTGCATCGGAGGCAATAACCAACCAAAATTTTAATAATTTGGAGTATTGCTTGAGATCCAAATTCATGAACAGTTGTAAACAACCAAAAAGGAAAATGCTATTGCGACACCTGCCCCTTTTATTGATAAATTTTTAAAAAGATTGTAAACACTCGATTTTGCACCCATAATTTAATCTTGGAAGATGGCTAGAGTGACCATTCATATACCCAAAATTTAGACTTGCATTACAAGCATTAATTAATTCATTGCATATTATAAAATGATCTTGAGATTCTAACGGTCGCGATATGCCCGATTCCCAAATCGGACCGTTGGATTGAAAGATATCACATGATCAAGTTTTCACGATCTGCATGCATTTTGTTTTGATGGAACCGACCACGCATGATTAATTTGAATTAATTTTGATTGGTTAAACAATTAAGATTAATTAAATAATTTTGTGATTGGTTGTTGGTTAGTGTCAAAAATAGTCCTAATTGCATGGGAATAAAGTCGATAATCAAATAACAAAGAAGTTGTGGATAATTAAGTCTTTTTTGGAATATTTATCTATTAGATAATTATCACTTTAAAGACTTGAATATCAAGAAAAATGAATTAATTTTTAGAATATGAATAAAAAATGCGTCTAGGTGTAATTTTTGGCTCAAAAATCCTCAAAAAGGAGTCCAAATCAAACCAAAACTCAAATGCGGGCCTGGCACCCAAGCGGGCCTACCAGCACTTCCCAAGTGCCGATTGGCCCAAATATGTTGCTCGGCTTGGGGACCTCCCGATTAAGATAAAGCCTATCTTTTTCAACTTTTTAGAGATAAGGATGCATTCCAATTTGTATTTGATCTCATTCAACTTATTTTTTAAGCATCCCAACCTTTATAAATAGAGGAAAAAGATCAAAATTCAGGGCGCTTCTTTTTTGACTTATCTACTCCCCCTACGTTAAAGACGTTTTGGAGGTCATTGCTTTAAGAACTTATTTTTTGTAAGTAAAGTATTTTAGACCTCAAAGAAGTGAAAATTTCTAAAATATTCTTCTATTGAAGAGCACGCTCATGCAAGAGGTATTTAGTTTTATTCTTCTATTTTTTTTTTTTGTCCACTAATTAATATGTTGTGATTGTTCATTGCATGAATATTGGTTAATATGTTTGATTTTATTATGCCTTGTTTTTAATTCATATTTGCCATGCTTATATACTTAGTTGGAATTTTCTTTGACATGTTCTTTAGTTGTTAGTTTGTTTTAATTTTTTCTTTGATTTCAAAATCTACTAATAATAACCAAAACATTTTTATCTAAAATAAAAACTGATTTGTATTTTAACTAATATAGATCTGAAATTTTTTTTTGAGTCAAAACTGATCTGTATTTTCATTAAATACAGATCTGAATTCTTTTCTAGTCACAAAACAAATTTGTATTTTCACTAAATATAGATCTAAATTTTTTCTGGAGACAAAATGATCTATATTTTCATTAAATACAAATCTGAATTTCTTTTCAACCACAAATCTGATTTGTATTTTCATTAAATACAGATAAGAAATTTTTTAAAAATGTTTTCTTTTTTATAAAATTGCAGATTTTGAAATTTCAAAGAATTGAATTAAAAGTTAGGTTAAAGTTTTTTTAACATGTGATGCATGCATAATAGATTTGAATTATGAATATGAATCCTCTCTAAAAAAAATCTCATTTTTTAGCTTTTCAAAACAAATATGATTTTTTTGAACAAAATCCTTCTTTTAGCCCTTTACAAAACATATCCGATTTTCTATAAATCAAATCTCCTTTTTTTTTTTTTTTTTTTTTTTTTTTTAACTCTTTTCAAAACAGATTTGATTTTCTATAAACTAAATCTCATTTTTGTTTCTTTTACAAAACAGATCTAATTTTTCATAAACCAAAAATCTCATTTTTTAACTTTACAAAACAAATTTGACTTTTCTTTGAGAAGAGCTAGGGCATATTCACAAGATGATTTTAAAAAAAAAAAAATAAATAATTTTACCAAGTGTTTGTTACATGTATTATAACATATCATTCAACATCATACAAAAGGGTATATAATGGTCATTAAAGTCCGTAAGACCGGACTCTGTCTTGGTGGAATGGGTTTCTAGCACCTTCCCATTCCGTAACCTAACCCCGAACTTAGATTTTTGGATAAGTAGACTAGTGTTTTGTCTTTTGTTTTTGGTAGATTGTAACTAGGATCAAAGCTTTGTATTCTAGCATAGATTGTAAGTAGGACCAAAGCCTTGTAAGGTTATTCTACCAAATTGTACTTTTTTTTTCAAATAATGACATTTGATGTATTTTGGACATGTAATTGAACTTTATTTTTTCTTATTTTTTTTTGTATAAAAAAATAAGTGGCAACTACACAGAACTACCCAAAAGAAAGGTGCCCTAAGCACGCAAATCTCTTTTTTGAGAGCATTCCTTCATAAGAAGCGCAGTCTCTCATAGTGGCGACTCCACCGGGGATGTTAAGGGCTAACCATCGTATTAGACTTTAAGTGACCAAATATATACCCTTGTTTTTTGTATGATGTTGTTTGTTTGGTTGTTTATGTTTTGAGATATTTGTATGATAGTTTTTGTTTGTGTTGCCATGTTGATTGTTAAAAGCTTTCCCTAACTCATTCATAGTATGTGCCATCAAAATAACAAATATGCATGTATTCATCTCAACATATGGTGGTAGTAACCATGGATCACCGGTCTTCATTAAATTCGGTACCCAACGGTGAACTCACCAACTCATAGCCCAAAGTCATTGGATTATTTCTTGTTGACTATAAAGGATAGACCATGCCATTTGGACCAACGTAATGTTCATTACATTACAAGTTGGGAGGTGTAACGCCTAGCTATGGGAAACAATGAAACAACAAACCCACCCTACAATGTAATGACTTAGAACTTACCCTTAGGCCAGTCCATGTTAAAATTGCATTGCATTTTGCATGTGTTTGTTTGGTTGGTAGATTGATGTAGATGGGGACCTAGCTTTGTTTGACCCACCCAAGCCTTTTCTTAGGGGGGAATTTGGTCAAGATCGGAGGAAGACTCCAAAGAGAACCCAAGACCAACATTCAAGCTAGTAGTTCCAATTCCAAGCCCATCATGGTACTAAAGCCCACGAGCATAGAAGAAGTTTGAAGACTCCATTACTATGGCGGAAGGGGAGAACATCCAAACATTAAAGAACCCATGTACACTTAAGAGTTACTAAACACCATGGTAGCTACTCAAATCCAATTGAGGGAAGACATGAACCTTATCGTACAACAATTTCAGAACCTCAAGAATGGCCAAGAGGAGAACAAGTCTGATCATAATCCCCCAACCATGGAGGGTGAGAAGAAGATTAACGAGAGGATAAATAAGGTGGAAGAGATGATCAAAGGAGCCCGCAAGATGGAAGACCTCATGGACTACCAATCATTCTCACTTTTTCCCGATTTGAGATTGCCTCCCAAGTTCAAGATGCCGACCTTGGACAAGTTCATTGGGACTGGCTACCTAAAGTCCCATTTAAAGATGTACATGAGGGCTATGAAGCCCCTAGGAGCAACTCAAGAATTACTTGCTCAAATGTTTCAAAATACCTTGACGAGAGTCGCTTTTAGGTGGTTCCTCAACCTAGATGATACTAGAGCATGGAGTTGGGAGGACAAGCGCCATGAGTTTCACAATCAATACAAGTATAACATTGAAGTGGATGTGATGTGAGGAGAGATTTGGAGACCACTAAGCAAGAACCAAAAGAATCTTTCACTACCTTCATTACTAAGTGGAGGTCCAAAGCTGCACAAATGATAAATAGGCCAAGTGAAGAAGAACAATTGACCATGGTTGTAAAAAACTTGTTACCTATATACCATAAGTATTTGTTTGCTCAATATTTCCCAATTTTTAAAGCCTTGATTGCTGCTGGAGCCCAAATTAAGGATGCAATAAATAATGGCACTATAAAAAATGAGGACCCACCAAGGTTTAAAAAGAATTTAGGATCTACTTCTAAAACTGTGGAGTTTCTAATATATACAAAAATGATCTTTACCAACTTATTGCCCCGTGCAAATATCACAAGGGCCGCCTCCAAGGCCTAGGAGAGAATTTCATGAGTTGTATATGCTTATAAGTCAAGTGTTTGAAAAAACAAAAGCAAAGGGGTTGCTAAAACCCTTAGACCCAAGATCAATTCCAAACCCATTACCCGCAAGATTTGATGTGAGTAAGAGGTGTGCCTACCATCAAGGCCCTAGCCACAACACCGACAAGTGTTTTGTCCTTCGTCATGCAATTCAAGATTTAATAGACACTAAGGTGAATGCATCGCCTACAAGGCCTAGCATCACTAATAATCCCTCGCCCAACCACAATTTTGGGAGAGGACCAAGGATTAATTGCTTGGTGACTGAAGAGGAAGGAGAAAAGGACCCATCCGAGTTGATTTATGACCTACCCGAGTGCTTTATGATGACATAGGAAGAGTTGATGGGTATGGCATCCACCGTAAGTTATGATATATGGAGTGAAGATGTTACTGAAACCCCAAATTACCCAATATCGACATATGGGGGGAGACACTTCAAACCCCAATCAAACCACCTGACATCCACAAATGGGGGGAGACACTTCAAACCCCAATCAAGTTACCAAACACCTACATATGGAGGGAGACACTTCAAACCCCAATCAAACAACCCAACACCCATATACGGGGGGAGACATTTCGAACCCTAATCAAATGACCCAACATCCGCATATGAGAGGAGACATTTCAAACCCTAAGATATCGATCTAAATGATCCATAAAAAATTGCCCACATCACAAAGGAGGGGGAGGGGGGGAGCCACTTCAAACCCCCACATTTGAAGACAGACAACCCAATAAAAGCCTTGAATAAATCTACCCAACAAACACCCACGAAAGAGGATGAGGTCCTTAAGTAGTTGCAGAAGACACAGGCCAATATATCTTTATGAGGTTTACTCATGGCCTCATACAGGCACCACCAGGATCTGGTAGACCTCCTCAATCAAATCCAAGTTCCTACAACCACTACTTCTCAAGATCTAAATGCCATGATTGGTTATATAAGTAGGGAACTCACTATTTCCTACTCTAACAAATATTTGACTTAGAAGGGGAAGTATCATAATGATCCATTGCACATTCTTGTAGATGCCAAAGGCAAGAGGATTCCAATGGTTCTAATTGATGATGGAAGTGCCTCAAATGTGTGTCCTTTAAAGACTGCAAGTTGCTTAGGCTTAAGTATTGAAGATTTTGTACCAATTGATTAGCATGTGAGAGCATATGACAATAGTAGAAGGGAGGTCTTGGGAACCATGACACTAGAGTTCACTATAGGGCCAATGATTAAAAAGGTAGAATTTCAAGTCCTGAACATAGCATCGTGCTTCAATATGCCCCTTGGGTGACCATGGATCCATGACACAGAGGCCGTACTTTCATCCTTATACCAAAAAGTTCGGTTTTCACATAAAGGAGCCATAGTTACCATATATGGTGATACTTTAACCATACCAAAGCCCATTTTTGTTATTGATTTTGAGGAGCTATTGACCTTGGATGGCTTTCAAATTGAGAAGCCTGGTGACAAAAGAAGAGAACTAGAGGTAGAAAAGATTCCCATGGAATTTTCTCCCTATAGCAACAACAATGTGGTGGCAATGATGAGAAGAATGAATTACCTTATAGGGATGAACTTGGGGAAGATGGCGAAGAAGGCAATTGCTCAAGTCCCGATAATTCCTATAGCCATCCCACCTTTTGGGTTAGGTTATAAACCTATTAATGATGACTTGCTAGAAATGGAGGTGAGAAGAATGGCCCTTGCAAAGGCCAAAGCAAAGGGACTTTCTTATTCCTCGGAACCCCTAAATCCCTATACTCCCACATTGAACGGAAAGTTTGTCAAAGCTGGAGATAGTCAATGCTATTGGGGATTCCCTAAACCGAGGTATGATCCTGAGTCAAGAGCAATGGTGCCTGGGTTTAAGCTATTCTTTGATTGCAACAACAAGCTTCCAGAACCAAAGAAGGAAGACACAAATTGGGTCTCGATTGATTGGGCTGATTACATGGACCCTAATTTAATGACTACGCTTTTGGGTGATGCAATCTACAATATAGAAGAAGAGTCTTGGGAAGTTTGCCAACATGCATTGAAAAGCCCATATGAAGCAAGCACAAGTGATGAAGATGAGGAAAGGGGAGAAGCCCCTAGTGATGATGATGAAGGTAGCAACAGCAAGAGTGATAGTAGTAGTGATAGTAGCAGTAGTAACAATGGAGATAGCGAGGATGATACCAACGGTGATGGTGATAGCAACAATAGTGAAGACTATGATAGCGAATATAGTGGAAATGATTGGAGTGAACCCCTAGTGATAGAAAGGATGAAGATGTAGGACCTTTCTATGAAGATCACTATAATGATGACGTGGACGACTATGATGGAGATATAGAGAATGGTGATGAAGCTGAGCCTATAGATATGGAGGATGGTACAGAAGCTAAAAGTAAAGAAAATAATCAAGAAGCTAAAGGTGAAGTTGAAAGAGATGATGTGGAAGTTGAAGATGAAGAAGTGGAGGTTGCAAAAGCTAATGATATAGATTACGATGATTACCCCTATGGGCAGCCCTCGGATTGGAGCTACATTACTAATGTTAATTCAAGGTCGGGCCCATGATATGACAAGCATGGTAGAGAAATTCCTGAGTTAGGGTCATTCCACAATTCAGAACTTGGTTCATTGACCCCATACACTGAGGAAGAAGATGACATAAATGCTAGATTGGCCACCCTAGACAGAAAGCTAATGATCCACAATTTGAAACTTAACATTGGAGAATCTTGAAGGCAAAGATGAGAGAATGGAATGGAATGAGTCTAAATACCTCCCCCAATACATCTTTCCAAGCAATAAAGGGAAGCAAGATCTGTTTGGTGAATGGATGGATAGTATAGAGCATCTAGATGCTTATGTGACCGAGAAGCCCACAGATATGGAGATTGATGGTGAAGACACGAATTATATGGATGAACACCCTATGGTACTGATGTTGAGGGAAGAAGGAACTCATTGGGAGCCACCCGCCATTGTTGAAGCCACAACCGAGTTGAAGAATTAGGCATGGAAGGGAGCCACCCACCCCATGGAAGACTCTCTGGAGAAGATTAAGACCGTTGAGCCAATCACTCCTACCAAAAACATTGTCTCTATCCCTATTGAGTCTGTTTCTGCTAGTATTATTTTTCCTGTTGAGTCTGTTTATGATCGTATTCCTATAGAGTCCGTCTTTGTTGAGAACTCTTTTCCTTATAATGTGATTTCTAATTCTGCTTATTTGTTGGCTTTGAATGTTTTTATTTCAAAAATTAGTAAAGAAACTCTTAATAGTAAGGAATTAAAACAAGGGCATGTAGAACCTATAAAAGAAGAAACCCGACCTATTAACCTGGAAACCGATAATGAACCTAAGATGATATAAGTGGGCAACACCCTAACCTCCTCTCGAGAGAGACACATTAGTGGCACTACCGACAAAATTCAAAGAGGTATTTGCATGGTCATATGAAGACATGCCTGGATTGATACTGAGATATAGTACGAGATTGCATTCCAACATATCCAACCATGAAGCCGGTCAAGCGAAGTTGAGAAGAATGAAGCCGAGTGGACTCTCAAGATCAAAGAAGAAGCCGAGTGTACTTTTTTCTTTCAATTAATGACATTTGATGTATTTTGGACATGTAATTGTACTTTTTTTTTTCTTTTCCTTTTTTGTATAAAAAAATAAGTGGCAACTTCACATAATTACCTAAAAGAGAGGTGCCCTAAGTACCAAAATCTCTTTTTTGGGAGCACCCTTTCACAAGAAGCGTGGTCTCTCACAAAGATATTGTGGGTGAAGCCCACTTGTGTGTAATATAATGCCCATGCGCTCTTCTTTCTTGTATATTTTATATAATATCTCTATTTTCAACCAAAAAAAAAAAAAAAAAAGAAAAAGAAAAAAAAAGAAAGACAAAGTGGTAAGCTACATATCATTTTTCATAATTTCTTGCTAAAGAATAATGTTAGAAATACAAACTATTTTACAATTTTTTTACAAACTACTGATGTGGTGAGTGATTATTGGTAAATGAAAAATTAATATTAATGGTGAATTTAGATTAAAACCAATAAGAAGTTGGCCATGTCGCCATTTTGTAAAAATTTACGATATTAATCAATTCTAATTAAGAAAACAAAAAAGAAACCCAAATCAGAATTAATCCTAAACATAGAACTATCGGACACAAAATATTCCCCCTCCGCCTCACGACTAGACATGGCGAACGGGTCGAAATTTTCTGACCCGAAAAATACTTGACCTGAACTCGATTTTTTTGACCCGAAACAAAAGCGGGTTGACTCATGACCCGACTCGATTTTTTTTACGAGTCAACCTGACCCAACCCGAAAAACCCATGACCCGACCCATTAAAAAAATTCACTAAAAGAATATTTAAACTACGTCCTGCTACTAGGTGCATAAAGCACAAAGCATCGTAACCAAACCAATAGTCAATAAATTACAAGGCATGACAATAGCTTCACATGCAATTTGACTATTTGAGCTTCAAAACCATCAACCAATAAAGCTTCAACTCCACTACCTCCATAGACATGACATGAGAGGATGAGACAAGACAACACAACACAACCATTAAAAAAAGAAAAAAAAAATCTCATTCATTGACTAGCTTAGCTGTAATCCAAAGCCAAAGCCCATAAAGGCACAATTCACAAACGTGAAAGACAAAGAGTGAAACATGACAACCACAACCACAATGTTTATTTTTAAATCTTTTTTTCATTTAGTTTATCTTTCTAAGTAATCTAACTTTACTATTATTTTAAATGTAACAGGAACATGTGCACTTAAGAAGGCCGATAACTTGATATGGTCCATGACATGTAGTTTTTTTTTGTTTTTTGGTGGGAATGATATTATTAGTAATGTAAACTTAAAATATTTTTTTTACAAGTTTACAATTTTGCTATCATGTGTGTGAATGTAGAAGCAAACTTTGGCTTACTAGCAGGATTCCCCTTCTAACACCCATTTTGTTTTGGTGGTCTTTAAAGTTGATTAAGTTGGTCTTGCTAGCTACTACTGAGTGGCTTTTCTATATACTAGTGTAGGACAATGAATTCTACTGTCGTAAACCAAAATGAATGAATGGAGAATTGCAATATTTTGTTTCAATATTGAAATTTGTTTTTTTTTTAATTGCAAATTTGATGTAGAGTATTGCAATATTTATGGCCTTGAGGCAATCCAATGGATTATATAAACATGTGGATGGAATGGGGAGATTTTCTATGTTTAGGCAGTCCAAGAATTTTTGTGTATTTTGAGCTTGTGAATAATGTCGAGATTTTCTGTGTTTACAAATGTAAATTAAATGTTTGCTCAAATTTGTTTATAAGCATGCTGATGCATCATTAGGAAAACAACTATTTTGATAGTCAAGTTAGTTATCATAGACATACAAGAAGTGCTTGATTAGTTTCATGATTGTAAAACTAGTCATGTGTATAGAAAATCTAATATGAGGGTCATAGCTCAATAATGGATTCTCGCGACTTTTAAGGGTCATAACTCTTAGATGGAGACATGTGTGAAATGCATGAGGACTTACTCATAAAATCAAAATGGTGAAATGAAACATAGTGAGTGATAGGAAGTGTTTCTTATGCAATGAGGTAAGAGGAAAACTTGGATCTTTTACCCCTACAAAGGCTCATGCTCTTTTGTTTGGAATCTTTGGATTACATTATTTGAGCCTTGGAACCGAGTTAATTTCTCCTTGCTCTTTGAAGCAGTGGTTGGCTTAATGGATGAAGGATCCAAATTTTTATAGATAGATGTTTAAGGGTGAAAAAAGAGTCTCGCTTAAGAAGTGATAATGCTTTGTTTTGCGGTATGCACAAGTCTCTACAGAGTAACTGTAGGAAAGTACCAAGGAAAGTTTGTCAAGTTGTGGAGGGTTGTAGATGTTGCTGAAAATTGAAGGACACTAGCAGAGATGGTGTGGATGGGGTGGTTTTGGCTACAAAACTAAATCATGTGATGGCAGGTCACATTCTTCTTCCATATGCAACCAAATGGTATGTAGCTAAATGCCTGACTATGCAAAAGGTATTAATTGTGGCTATACAGACTTGATTTTTGCAGACTTATTTCAACAAAATCTAGAGCGGAGGACCTCTTTTAATGTTCCTTGGCAAATCGTTGTGCTGATTGAAGACCACAAGTGCATGGAAGTTGGAGAATGCAAGTGGCTCTAGCAGTAACTCTTGTATACATTTTTTTTTGGTTGTGCATAGACAAGATGTGTTATTTGAGTCATGTTATATGGGGCTTTGCTCAAATGGGTTTGAAGGGTAATGATAAGAAGAGAAATGAAGTTTAGAATAGCTTCTCTTGTTTGTTAATGTAATGATGAAAATTACATAATGAGTTCTAATTGGATCTAAGGAAAAACCATCTAATCTTTTCAAGCATGTAGTAGTGAATTTTTGCCATGTTACATAACATGAGCTTTTGGTGCTTCCACATTAAGCACTTAATTTATGTATTTAGTTATTTTTCAGTCCTCAGGAAACAAAACAGCTAAAATAAGATTCTAAGATTCAAATTTCTATTATATATATATATATATATTCCTCCATATTTTTTAGCTACAAAACTAATATGAGCAACCCCACTTCAATCCAAATGAAAATTCAATATAGTGATTAGTGAGCCTATTCTAACCATTTAGCTAACCAATATATAAACTTATTCTTCTTTTCAGTTCACATACATACAAAACCAAACAACTCAAACAGTAAGATTCAATTCTATTCAATTCTTTGACTTTCCTTCCCTTTCCCTCAACTTCACTCCGTGGATTGGTGTGTCCGTAGGCAGCCTAGATGCATTGTCCTCATTTATTAAAAATACAAAATTATGATAGATGAATATAACAATCAAAATAAATATAAAATTTATTTTAATTTCTTAATATTTTTGGTAATAAGATTTTGGTCAAAATAAAATTTTTCAATTTCTTGAAACTTCTTTTTTTAATGGAAAGATTGTGTTTTAAATTTTAATTTAGATGGAATAAACCATTGCCTCATGAGCTAAACATGCTCAATAATAATAGAACAAATTTCCTTTATCCAATTGAAAAAATCTACAATGCCCCTATCCAATTGACAAAACCTAAAATGCCTCTAGCATGCTGGATTAGATAATGGGTTAATGAGCTGACAAAACCTGTTTAGACACCCTTATATTGTTTAGATAAAACCATAATCACTTCATGGACTGATGTGGTCAGATTTATGTTTCAATAAATATGACAATTGATTTGGTGTTCTTATTATTTATAAATTGATTATAAAAAAAAATTGTAATTATTTATAAATAGGAGTTGGTGTTTATTGTCTAATGAGTGCATTTTTGGGATTTTAAAGGATGTAAGCGATTTATAAATTTGGGACCAAATGTGGTGTGACAGAAAAATTAGTTCCTAAAAGAATCACTTTATAGTAGCTCAAAATGAACATTCTTTTCAATTCTCCTACATTATAGAAATTTAATGTAGTGTACCTGAGTTTTGCCCTTTATATAATTAGGGAGTGAACTTTATATAGTAAGTGTAGTACCAAAATCTCATCTTATAAGAGCAAGATGGAGGTCATGGGTTTAAGACACACTGGGTTTGTGTGTAACTCACCAATAAAAAAAAAAAGCATGGAGATGCTTAAAATTATGGTTCTTGGGTTTCTTTACAATCAACATCAATAACAGAACTAGGGAAAAAAATTAACATCAAGAAATTTCACTATAAGAAGTTGTTGACATTTACTGCTCGTATATATGTACATGAAATAGAATATAGAATATAGGCTAGAGCTTTCCGGGTAACCAAAACTTTAACACCCTTGGAAGTTCAGCATAATGGCAAATGAAAATTTGCTACTGAATATGAAAAGCTTCATCCTTTAGCAAGTTTAATTGGGGGGATAATGAGTCACTGCAACATGCAATAAAAGTTCCGGAGAGTGATTTCTTGAAATTTAATAGAGGTTTTCCATTTATATATATTTATCCTTTGAATTTTTATTTTTGATTGTCAAAGTTAATAAATACCTTCTGTAGCATTTTGAGCTTACTTGTAACTCTTGGCTCCTACACCATAATTATATTTACTATACCATGCCAGTCCTTGCTTTTCAGGAAAATGATAAAGGCGGCTTGAAATTTTCCAATTTTAATTTCAATGTTTTTAATCATGGTGTTTCTTATCAGCAAAACCATGGAGTCAACTAGAAAGCAAGCAATTCAATACATTTTCATAGGAATCAGTCATTCAATCTCTTTGTCACATATTTCTATTCACCACCGAAAAGGTTTCATCACATATCTTGCACAACTGTGGTAAATTGAGTAGCACAAAACTTTAATCATCTTCCATTACGTTGTCAAGAAAATAGATTTCACACACTCATTTACCAACCCCAAAAGACTCCAACATAAAAACTTTTACCCTTCCTACTATCTTGGCAACCATGAGAGCAGCCACTAGAATGCTAAAATTAGGATGTTATCCAGCCAGGATCCTACTTTTCTAGGACTAAAACACTGGGTATTTCCTTTTTTTAAAACAAATTATGTTAAATGTTTGGGATAGAAAGAAGGGGGGGGGGGGTTTGGCTAAGTTATCTAAGTTGTTTTTACTCAAGAAGGCAACGATGGACCTACTATTATGATGCACATGCAGTTGTCTTGAAATAATGCAGCATTAACTAGTCTATTTGTGAAAGAAGTGACAAAGAAAATGCAATTAAGTTACAAACATTTTTCATAATTTTTTGGGAAATACGATTTCAGTCCTTACTCCTTACATTTTGCAGTCGGTGTCAATTTGACCCCTACATTTTGGTAGCAATTAATTTGGTCCTTGTTATTTTCAAATTTGAGCCATGTGATAAAGAAGCTATAGTGTGCAAGTCTTATATTAAAATAAAAAATTATGATAGATGATTAAAAAAATTAAAGTAAACATTAAAATTTTTGGTAATATAGTTTTTGTTAGACTAAAAATTTTCAATTTTTTGAAACTTTTTTTTTATAAAAATTTTGTGGAAAGATTGAAAATTCATTTAGAAGAGGATAAAAACATGATGTCTTGAGCTAAGACATGCTCAATAATAAAAAGAATTTCCTCTATCCAATTCACAAAACCTAGAATGCCTCTAGCAAGCTGGGTTAGATAATGAGTTGATGAGAACTTGTTTAAATACCCTTAGGCTTAGGTTGTTTAGACAAAACCATACTCACTTCATGGACTGATGGGCTCGGATTTATGTTTCAAGAAAAACAACTTTAGATTTTCTGTCACCAACCTGTCAAGAACTAATTTCAATCTTGCACAAAGAAGTTTATAATATACACAAAGATCAAAGAAATACAACATAGGATTGTTAAAGCAGAAGATATGGCAATTTGAATGTCATTAACATTAGTTAGACATGCTGTAACATATCTACCATATATTAAATTTAGTGTCTTGGGGATGTGGTTCCTCACAATGGTGTTTCATATGTTTGCGGTAGACAGAGGCACCTGCCACATCTTGCCAAGAGGTAGGATTCTGTTTGCTAATCACTTCTAAGTGTTGTTTTTGCTAACAAACCGAGCATATTATTTAAACAATGTAGAAGCAGTATCCTTCCTGCAGGCATCCAAGACTGCAGAGGAAGAATATGCAAATTAGAACAAACAAGAGATCTATGAACAGCTACAAATTTAGCGAGACAATGAGTCGCAAACCTTTTATAGCATCACCTTTATATGAAGTTTTCTCCTCTTCCTATATTATGCTTCATAAAATTGACTTTTGTTTGCTAAGATAGTTATAAATACCTAATTTGAATGAATTTCAAGCAATCTCCACATGCAGCTTGAAGAATTCTTGCAAGTGAACAAAACAATTAACAACTAGAACTAAGTCCAAGCAGAATTCAGCAGCTACTAGATTGCATTGCAACGATCCTCTCATTGTTTTTTCCTTTGCTCATCCTTCATTAAACCATAGTAGGATGCAAAAAATGGGGGAATTTAATTGAAGATGCAACTGTCATTTGACCAAAAAGTCGAAATACTTAAAAGAACTAACCAGTTGTTCAAAACAACTTGAGAATCATTAAGACATCCAACATATATGGTATGTGGCCTGGTTTTGTAGTACCAAAAAAAAAAAAAATGGTGAAAAACATCAAACCACCCAACAAACATTTGACCACAACTATGCCAATAGTGACTTATCGAAAACTGCCTCTAATGACTGTATGGACCCTACTGATCAAAAAATAATAATAATAATAAATACCTCCTGTTGTGCATAGTTAGTTACATGCCACATTAATGGAGCCATTATATTCTAATTTAATGTCAAAGAAATATGATAATTAGGGCTATTTTACAAGCACTATGGTCTTTAATGTAAAAATGAAGATTAATGTATAAATTTTAAATGGCTGATTAAACTTCTACACTTTTGACAACCAACTATATATAGCTTCAACAAGAGTATCTTCCTGTCTTTCATGGCTCAAACATGAAAGAAAGTGTATGTGCACAGCTATTGAATTAAAGGTTTGTTAGTTCTGATTATTATAACTTCAATGGTAGCAAAATGCAAAGGAAAAATATCAACAAAAATGTTTGTGAAGGTGAAAGGAGGGGGGAGTGGATTGAGATTATATTGGAGCATCAACTCACCACTATTCTTGACCTTAGTTTATTCTGTGAATAGTAGATTTATCAAACTATTAGAGTGGAGTGGAGTGCCTGTTTCTTTAATGAAACTATTGGAGTTATCAAAACCAGGTATTTCAGTTAAGAAGATTGCATCCAAAGATTTGGCGAGAAATTTAAGTGAAGTGGCGGCATCTATGATGAAACTATTTGAGTTATTAAAGCCAGTGTTTTCGATTAAGAGGATTGCACAGGAACACACAATTTCCTACAAGTGGCAAACAAATTTGAGTGGCTAACTAAAGTTCTGCATCATTGACAATCAGTATATAGCTTCAAGAAGAGTACAGAAATTTGGCATCGCAATACTTGTATGCAATTAACAAACCACTTTTTCATGCCACATGACCATAAGAACATCAGAAGACCAACTTATTTCTCCAAAATAATAATAATAATAATAATAATAATAATAATAATAATAATAATAATAATAAATAAATAAATAAATAAATAGAAGATACCAACTTGACCAAACAGACTCACCCACCTCTTTTTACTACTAGGTTAGTTTAATGATAAAATTTCAAATTTCAGAGAAGCCATTTTTTCTCACAGCTACAAGCATGATTATCTTCATAACAAGGCAAAACTCCAGGTCATCATCCATCAAACAACAATGCAACACGCTCAACAGAAAAGCTTCAAATGCACTTGGGATGGAAAAAGAAAAGTTCCAATGAAACAAAGACTAAGAGCAACACAATATAAACCACTTGTAAGTCTTGATTTTCATTTTTGTCATAATTTATTCTATTGGCAATCAAGTGTCTACAGAATTCAAATTTAATTTTAGTACTTATAATGGACAAAATGACTATTTTGATTAAAAGATATAGGGACAAACAACTCCAATAACAAAATGAAATAAGAGAGCATGGGCTAGTTGAGTGATGCTGACAAGTATGTAGTGGGACATGAACATTTAATTTCATTACTCCAACATGAAAGAAATGTTACATTTTACAATCAATGAATTAAAGGTTTTTAGAACCGTTACTAACTCACTTGCTTAGAGTTGATTGTTCTACTTCTATCATCATTGGTAGAAAATGCCGGGTAAGAATGTCAATAAAAAAGTCTGTAAAGGTACAAGGAGGGGTGTGGTTTGAACAGTAGTTTAAATGGAGTGGCTATATCTTTGATGAAACTATTGAAGTTATCAAAACCAGATGTTTGAGATAAGAAGATTGCATAAGGACACTGGAATTTCCTCCAATTTCTTAATTGGTTTTCGAGGGTAGGATAAACGGAAATTTAAGGGCTAGAATTGTAAAATAATTTTGGGCTTTTATATGAACATAATAGCAGGGTTAGTAGGAAAGAAGTTTGGCATATTGTGCAGAAACAAGTCATAACAATTTTCCGGACAGCAGCAGAGGCTTTAAAATAGAGTGGTTTAAGGGGCTAATTAGAATTTAAGGCACTAATTTTATGGCCAGTTTGAACAAATAAGACCTAAGTTTGTTTTAAATCTTAAAAGAGGCTAGACGAGGTAAAGCTTTGAGATTTTCATTAAGTTTGAGCAGCACTTGTAAGCCATATCTCATCAACTATAACAATGTATAAAGAACAGATTGAGTAAAGATGCATCAAAACCATTTGTTATTAATTTATTTTAAGTAAGTATTTATTTATAGACATTGGGTACGACTTTAGTACACTGGAGATACAATGAAGAATCTTCAAGAAAGAAAAATCTACGATGTCCGTAATTTTGTAGAAAGTGATAGAAAAGGAGAGCAAAAGGGAGGGTAGGAGGGAAGCAGCGTACAGCAAACATCCTATCGAGGAGCCATTGAATTAAAAAAAAAAAAAACTTATTCTCAACAGCCTCAAAAGTGCGATTATTCCTTTTTCACCAAATTCACCATCTTAGTCGGTGTGGTATAACCATTCCAAATCCCATTATTGTTGTAGCATCTTCACCTTCCTTCCCACCATCCTAATAACTCAACAACCTACTTAGTCAGTCGTTAAACCTGAAACAAGGAAACAATTGCAGCCATAATCAAATTATAACTAAACCCCCTTACAACACTTATCAACATTTTCTCTTCACTACCCTTGGACATAAACAACGTCTATACCAACAATTAAGAAAAGGGAGACACTAACTCTAGCTCTGCTTCAACAAACCTTTGGCAATGATGAAGCCAATTTGGCTATCTTCACAAAACTATCACAAAGAAATATGACTAGAATATTAGTGCAACCTCTCCAAACCAAGGATCGTACTTGAAAAAATAAAAGCAAGCTTGCATGCCAAACAACCGAGAATTTCAGCCCAAGGTAAAGGGCCCATCAATCCATTGTCTTTTATTCATCTATGTTCTTTTTTATTTCTTATTATTAGATGTCAGATATCGAAGCAGCATTGGCTCTAGCAAGAATCAAAGTAGAAAGGAGAGCCACTACGATTAATATATTAAGTTTGAGTCCCAGGCTTTTGCAAACGCCCCTTCATCTATGATTCACAGGCGACATCAACAGAGTGTCAACCATGATGTCCTTAGGGAGACAATCGTTACTCCCTTGGAGGATCAATGTATATGGCTACATAATTTGTAGAGAGAGAGTGAAGGGAAAGTAAGAGAATTGCAATTATGAAAGAGTGAGTGTACTCGGGCAGCTTAGCTTCAAATAAATTCCCAAGATAAAACAGTTATCTAATTATGACTTGAGAAATATGTGTTTGCAAGATCTGTAGTGATAGGAATATAAATAATGTTATAGAGTTGGGAGGTCAAAGGACAATGTACAATGTCATAGGGAGATTGTTATTGCTCTTATAGAGGTTTAGGAATGAATTTATGTTTGTCACAACCTAGCTTCTCTATATGCCTTTAAGTTCTACCTCATTTACCAAACAAGTTTATTGAACAAATCCCTTAGTAGTATAAAACTTAGCATGTTTCTTTAGCATAAAGAACACAAAAGTATTGAAAGAAACACAATAGTTAAGCACTTGAACAACCATTCACATACAAATATCAAATACTAATTTACAATAGCGACAAAAGGATAATGTAAGCATGGGATAACAATCAAGCTTTAGCAATACTATCTAACTAAATGCCTACAACTAAAGGAAAAGCTTTGTAAGGTTGAATTTTATCAACCATCTTGTTGGCTTTATTCCGTGCCAAATTTGCTTGTATTTTAGCAACTAGTAACCCTGTATTTAGGTGGGAATCATGTAAGGGTAGTGAGTGAGAGAGTGTGAAGAAATGCTCAAGATTGTGCAAGGATGTAGAGACTCACGGCTGGACTCGCGGGTGACTCGAATCGGCAAGCCGCCAAAGTTGGCACACGTGTGAAGCATGCAGGGGAGCTGAAGAGTCATGCCAACTGTTGCACTACAGAAAAAAAGTCCCAGTGCAAGCTAGGCCGTTAGCTCGTAGCTTGAACTTGCGACTCACCCCAGTTGCGAGGCCAAGTCGCGAGACCACCCTATTTAGGAAAAACTGTCTTTTCACATTCCTTCTCACCCTACTATATATAGACCCTTATACCCACAAAAGTTAGAGAGCTTTCAGAGAGAATTTTGAGAGTGAAACCCTAAAGAAAAACAAAATTGATTCATCCACAATCTTCACATAGAGACTCTTCAAATTCCTCTGCTCTCTTCCTCTCCATTGTCAAATCCTTGAGAGGTACATTACCAAAACATTTTCTCACCATACCCATATTTGTGAGAAGGCCATTTGGTATTTGGGAAGCGATTAAGAAGGGACTAATTTCATATTGGTTGATGCTGTGGTCAAGTAGCGAAATCCAGTAAGCTAAAGAAGAAATAGGTTCGGCGGAACCTTGTTGGAGTAGGAGCTTGGAGGGCTTAGGTACATTGGGTAGATTAGGCTCGGAGAGTCTTCTGCTGTTCATGTATCCCAACTACATTCTTTAGTGGATTGTTTACTGCTTGGAGGGCGGCGGAGAGGTTTTACACTGAGGGCTTCAATTTCCTCTTCGATAACACATCGTGTGTTGTCCTTGTGTTTGCATCTTCTTCCCTTAATCTTTTTTATTTAATTTCTACTGTGGATGTGATTTTATTTGGTTTAGATTGTTTATCAATTCTGTTTTAAGCTTTTGTTCATATTTTGCACATTAATTGTTTGTCTTTAAGTTTGAATTGGTAATTTGTAAATTGGGTTCTAAACGTTCAAAGTGTTTTATACACTATTTGAAATTTCAAGCTTCATTCATACCATTATTGACTTCAATCTTATATGCTCACCACAAACCAGTTAGTAAGATTCCACGTTTCTTCCATCAAGTAAAACAAGGCTCTCCATGAAACTGGCTATAAATGAAGGATGTTGGATATCGGGATCCTTCTTCTCTTGTAGAGTTTTAATGTCAATTAAAGCATACTTCATTCCTTGCCTATTAAATGGAGCACTTCTGTAACCAACCATAAGTGAACCATAATTGGTCAAGCGAACCTAATAAGCTAGCCTTTCAAATGGTACAACAAAAAGTTTATTCCAAAACTCAACCACACCATAGTCTGTCATCATCCATATGGAGTATTGGAAGCTAGATTGTCCAATGAAAGCCAATTTCCCAATGAAAGCCAGTTTCCCTCTTAATGATGCAATACATGTTCTTTGAAGCTATTGTCCATAGATAGAAACATCGGGTAGTGCTAGCTTTCTGAATTTCTCACTATTGACATCAAATGCCACAATATTTGTTTACGTGATCCAGTTTAAAGCTCCACTAACCAAAGAGATTGGAGAAAGAAAATCTTTATTGAACCATACATCTGTTGTCATCGAAATTTCAACCTATCTCCATGAATCTGAACTTAACGTGTACATCTCAATCTTAGATGGAGACAAAGAAGTACTAAATTTGTGCTTTTTAAAATTTTAGAGTGACACTAAAATTTTGGCATTTGTGCTTTTTAAAATTTGTGCTTTTTTGGCATTTGTGCTTTTTAAAATTTTAGAGTGACACTAAATCCCAATTATATAGTTAGTGTAGCACCAAAATCACACCTTATAAGAGCAATATGGAGGGGAAGGTCATGGGTTCAAGACACATTGGGTTTGTGTTTTGCTTGCCAATAAAAAAAAAATAATAGCATAGAGATTAGGGGTGGCAATTCGTGTTCGTAGGTTGGGTTTATTTCATGTCGAGCCATTAGTACTTAGCAATATGGGTTGACCCAAATCTGACATGTTTAGTAAATGTGTCAAAAATCCTCAACCCTAACCCAACCCATATTTATTAAACATGTTGAACCAACACGACATGTTTAACCTATTTAATTAACAAGTCATGTAAAGGTCAAGACAAATGACCTGTTCAATAATCTGTTTGATTAATAATTCATACCTAACTTGAATAACCTATTATCAATTTCCACATATCTAAAATTAAAATACAATTACAACCATAAATATAGTGATAAACATATAATTACAACAAAAAATTAAGAAATAATAACAAAATAATAACAACAAAATGTAATACCTTTATAACCAAAACAGGTCAAATGGGTTCACATGTTGAACATGAACACAACCCATTTATTAAACAGTCAGCTTGATCGACCGAATATGACCCGAACTTGTTTAGTCTCAACCCATAACCAGTTTATAAACGGGTAGTTGTGTTGGGTTTGCGGATTGTGTCAAATTTTGCCACCCCTACCATGGTTTGAAAAGTATCACTTTATCCACTTGAGATCATGGTTTTAAAAACCAGACCAGTCAAAAAACTAGAAAGAGGAGTGGTTCTCGGTTATCCGGTTCGATCGAGGTCGAACTCAAGGTCCAATTGATGATGTCATAAATAATTTAATTAAGAAAGATAAAAATTAAATAAACGTATAATATTAATAACTTATCATATTTAATAAAATATATATAGACAAATATTTGAAAGAGTTTTCAACTATTCATGCGATATACTAAATAAGTATAAACAATAAAAAAAATTACAAAAATGGTAATTATTTTATAACAATTTTCCCCTATGATCCTTTACAATATAATTGAAAATTATGGATTTAATTGGACTCCCATCAAATAAAATTTAATATGATTTTTTTTTTGAGAAAGAAATTTAATATGATTTGATAAGTTTTATATATATATATATATATATATATATATATACTTATACTATATAATAAATGGTATGTGAATAAGTCGTAGCAAAAATTGTAATCCTAACATTTTCCTAGTATCCCACTCTCCACCATTAATATAAATTCAAAAGTAATAATACACACACACATATATATAGTTCCCATTTCCTACCACTCACCTTAGTCAACTACCCTCTCAAACAACTACATTGCAATCTTTGATGATTTGATCTCTCTCTCTCTCTCTCTCTGCCTAAATCATAGTTATGGTTGTGCTCCTACCGTTCCAGATCTAAGAAAAATATAGCATTTTTTTGTAGAAAAATCCACTGTTTTAGCCCATTTTTAAATATTTGTGTCACACCCTAAACCAAAAAGGGTCCAAAGCATGAGAAAGACATCTCAAAAGTACTTGTATATTTTTCCTTTTTGACAATTCAATCCAAATAAATCATATCAAGTACCAACACCAAGAATTATCATAATAATTCCATTAAATATACTTTCAATGTAAGTCAAAGCTCTATGCAATAATTACAAGGACCATTGGCCACAAAAGAATAGAGGTTTAAATAAATATAATTACACATCATATACTTGTCTCATTAGTGGAAATAAAGTCATGACCACTATTAGATACAAAAGAATAAGTCAAGCCTACTCTAGGATGTAGATCAACTAAATTTCTCCATCACAAAAGTTCAGCCTCCATCGGTAATTACTCTAACTACTGCTAGCCACCCAAAGCTATCTCAAAATGATCATTGCCTACTCTAAAAAAGTTGTAAAATGATGGAATGAGATAGAGCCCAGTAAGTAGCATAATTAATAGGGGTGAGGGAAATGCAAGTTTCATGATGATGAGCAATTTACAAAACGTGTTATAATATGGGAATTTCCACTAGGATAATGCAAATCCATTTTTCTTAATAAATTGACAAGAATGATTAAAAGAATATAGTACCAAGCTTTCTCAAAATATTTCAACATGAAACTACATACTATTTACTATGAGCTATCAAAACACCCTTTTAAAACTTGAACATCCAACCCAAGGTCACATGACAAGTCACTATAAAGACGTTAGGTATGCCACAAAGACATCAAGTTATGCCATGAAGACATCGATTATGCCACAAAGACATCAATCTGCCACAAGGACGGGGTGCCAAGATACCAATGTCACCAAGACTACGGTATCTAGCTAGGTAATCACCGGGTAATCACATGTCATCGCCCAAGGGTAAAAATATGAAGATCTCACAGTTTACATGAAATCAAAACACGGTTCAATTTCGAGTAGTTTCAAAAAAAACTCAGAAATACCCAAAATATTCACAAGGTTCTCAAAATTTTCAAAATCATTTCTTATCAATAAGATTTTCTATCAATTTCCCAAATATCACATGTCAAGATAAAAACATCTTTAGAATTTGCAAATAATGCAATAAATCCATAAAATTTGCTAAGAATATAAAGTGAGAGAAAAAAACTGAATAATCAGAAAAATATATGTAAATAATAATGTACAATAAAGAGCCTTATATAGGCTAGGTATGTGTGCAGTACAAGTAATCTGAGTAAACTACAAGTACGGTATACTGGGCTAAGCCCAGTGGGCTAATCTAGTCCAAGCTATACACTAACATCCTCCCTCAAACTCGAGGTGGCAAGGAGGAAGCCAACTGGAGTTTGGATATAAGATCTTGAAGACGACCAGGCGGGTGAGACTTGGTGAAGATATTAGCGGTGGTCGTGAGAGGAGATGGAGAACAACTTGAGATTGCCTGCCTTGAGATGTTGGCGAGTGATATGGCAATCGATCTCAATGTGCTTGGTGTGTTCATGGAAGACATCATTATCAGCAATGTAGATAGCACTACGATTGTCACAATAAAGAGGAGTGGTAGTGGGGCATGGAGCATCCGTGTCGACCAAGAGCCAACGAAGCTGCACAAGCTCGCAGGTGGTGTCGGCAAGGGCACGATACACGACCTCGATCTTTGGAATGGGAAACCACAACCTGCTTCTTGCTACGCCATGAGACAAGAGAAGTACCCAACAAGAAACAGAAACCTGTGATAAAACATTGATCAATTGGATCACCCGCCCGATTCGCATTTGAATAAGCATGAAGCTCGAGAGAAGACCAAGAGGAGTAGTGGAGACCATGATAAAGTGGGCCTTTGACATATTGGAGAATCCGAAGAACGACAGCATATTTGACAGAACGAGGGGCATCCATGAACTTACTAACCATACCTATGGCATGTGAAATATTCAAACAAGTAACAATGAGATAGATCGGACTACCAACCAACCGATGATAGCGAGTAGCATTGGAGATAGGTTCACCATCTAAGGGTGTGAGCTTTGCATTGTATTCCAAGGGAGTGGAAATTGATCTTGTTGTCGGTGATACCGACTTTGGAGAGAAGATCAGAAGTATATTTAGCTTAGGAAAGATAGTTTCCATTAGAGGATGAGATAACCTCAAGCCCAAGAAAATAGCCGAGAGTGCCCAAATCTTTCATCTCAAAATGCTAACTAAGGAAGTGTTGAAGAAAGCGGATACCTGTAGAATCATCTCTAGTAATAATCATATCTTCAACATAAAGAAGAATAAGAGTGATACTCTCGGAAGATCTTCGAAAAAAGAGAGTAGTGTTATGAGGACTTGAAGTGAAACCCTCTTGAGCAACAACTGAGTTAAAATTTTCAAACCAAGCTTGAGGAGCCTGCTTGAGGCCATAGAGAGCACGACGAAGGCATCAAACTTGACTGCCTGAGTATGGAGTATGGATAGCCAGGGGGGTGGTTGCATGTACACTTATTCTTAGAGGTCTCCATTAAGGAAAGCATTCTTGGTGGTGCCACAGAATCTAAGACAGGTGGATCATATTCCGAGGATAGAACCGAAGATGAGTCGTCTGGAGAGGCAGGTGATGTCGAAGAATCCTCCACAAGTTCAAGATAGAGAAGGAGGAAAAGATCAGTAAAAATGGGAAACTTTGAGGAAGAGGACGCAGGAAACTTCTAAAGACTCGTGAAAGGATGATATTCCTAGAACTTAACATGACGGGAGGTATGAAGGCGATGAGAAATGGGATCATAGCAGCGAAATCCCTTTTGAGATGCACCATAACCAAGGAAACAATAAAGGCGAGCACGAGGTTGGAGCTTTCTTCGTTCATGAGGAGGAAGAGAGACAAAGCAAGCACAACCAAAAACCCAAAAAGAGAGGAGTAATTAGGGGTTTGACCATAGAAAAGCTCGAATGGTGATTTGTTATGTGTAGTTGGTGAAGGAATACAATTAATGGTGCACACAAGAGTGCGTGCGGCCTCACCCCAAAAGCGCTCGGGAAGAGAGGCGAAAATGAGAAGCGTGCGGACAACATCAAGAATGTGACGATGTTTTCGTTCTACCACGACCATTTTGTTGAGAGGTGTAAGGAAAAGACCGTTGAGGAAGGGTACAATGACTATCTAAAAAGGATAGGAAAAATTTATCATTATATTCTTGAGCATTATTTGATCAAAAGACTTTGATGGTGCGATTAAACTATGTTTCAATTATTTTATGAATTGTTTGGTAAATAGACACAAGTTCGAGCTATGGTGAAGCAAATAAATCCAAGTATATCAAGAAAAATAATCTACAAATATGACAAAATATCTAGATCCCCCTTAGTGGGAACAGGTGCAGGACCCCAAATATCAGAATGTATAAGATCAAAAGGTGCAGAAGAAAAGGAGTCACTATTATTAAAGGGAAATTTTGTTTGTTTGCCAAAATGACAAGAAGTACAATTAAATTTTTGAAACTGAATTGAACCTAAATGACCTTGACATAGATCAAGTGAGGGGGTGGCGGTGGTAGCAGCTGCAGAAACAACTTATGAAGGAATCTTCAAGTCATGAACCTCAAACATGCGACCAACCTTACGGCCTATCCGAATCATTTGACCCATCCAAGGATCCTGCAGATCCACACCATGATTAGTAAATAGAAGATCTATACCTAATTCACAAAGTTGACCAACAAAAAGCAAATTGAGGGATAACTAAGGGATAAACAAGGAAAAGAGATTGTTCCTTTATGACTAACAGGCATAGGAGTTCTATCAATAGTGTAAATGGTGATGGGGTGTTCTAAGGGTGCCTTATCGAAAAATTGGGATTCATCAAGAGTCATATGGTTACAACATGCAATATCAAAAAACCAAGATTGTTTACCCGAGGTGACAGAAAGGGCAATGGAAGTTCGGGATAAAACCTGTTGATTTATTACCTCAATATCAGCCGTAGTAAGTGAGGAAGCCAAAGATAGACCTGTAGGAACTGATAGATTTGAAAGACATACAACAGCTGCCCGAGGAAGAGAAGCTTTATTCTGCTCTTGCATAAATTTCTGCAGCTTTGCGACAAATTGAGATGTCATGGCCTTTGGTATGGCAAAACTCTCAGCAAGTACCTTTGGAAGATTGAGAGGTGGGATGCCTAGAGTTTATTCATGGAGGAGAAATGAATGGGAGGTTGTGGAGATGGTGTAGCCAATACATGATCAGTTGATGACATGTGATGAGTAGGCCGATGATTCTCCTCGAAAATGAGCTCCTTGACCGCAACATCAAGAGAAGGAGTAGGAGACTGGCTAAGTAGAGAAGCCCTAGTAGGCTTAAAATCCTCACGTAAACCCATCATGAAGTGCATAAATTTACGGTGATCCCGATATTTGACAAAGAGCTCAATGTCCTTAGAACACACTAGTGGAGGATCCGTAATAGAGAGTTGTTCCCACATAGTAGAAGTCTCGAGAATAAAAATCAGAAATAGACTAACTTGTCTCTTGGCACATTTGATAAAGTTTTGATTCAATGTGGAATTCTAGGCTTAAATCGTTAGTGCAATTATAGCGATTAGCCAAAAATTTCAAAGCAGCCTTAGCAGTCTCAAGACGAAGAAGAAGATTATGAATGGAGAGAATAGAGGTATTGATAAACCAAGACAAGATCTTACTCAGAATATTCTCCCATTCCTCTAGGCATTCTTCATAATCATCCGTTGTAACAAAGAATCTTAGAGGCATCTTCAACAGTTATGGCTTTGGACGTAGGTTTTGGTACTGGCTTAGGAATTGAACCAGTCACATATATCCACAGTTTATGACTCTTGAGAAAGACAGTCATATTCTGAGACCATGCATGATAACTAGTAGGACCATCCAACATAATGGTGATAGGACGTATGATATCTTGTTCGTTTTGTTGAGCCATAATGAAGAAAATGACCAAAAAGAGGGATTTAGGGGCCTCAAATGAAGAGACTAAACCCAAAAATGGAATCTATGTAAAAAACTAAGCAAGTTAGGCCCCTTTGAAAAATTTTGACCTCGGTCTACGGCGGTGGTCAAAGTCAACGGCGGCAGTCAAGGTCAACAATGGCGATCAAGGTCAATGGATGCTGAAGTCACTAGGGCTAACGTCATAGGCCTAACGTGTGTTGACGCGGCAATGAATGGTGTGTGGGCACGTGAGATTGGGCGTGGCGTGTGTAGGCACGTGGGAGCGTGTTGCTGCGAGACCAAACCTTCTAGTGGCACGTGGGAGTGCGTGCGATGCGGGATTGATTTAGTTTGGGTTTTTCTCGGAATTGTGCAATCTATCAATTTGTGCATTCAGTTTGGCGGGGTGATGGATAGAAAGACTAGATCCGAGAGTTTTTGGTGCTGTGGGTCTGACAAATGTAACTTGCTTCTGATAGTGGGCACTAGATGAAAGCAAGGGCAGCAAAAAGACACCGGAGAAGACCACAAGTGCCAAAAAGTCAAAGTATTGGCTCTGATACCATGTTAAGAATATAAAGTGAGAGAGAAAGACTGAATAATTTGTATATTTTGTGTAAATAATAATGTACAATAGAGAGTCTTATATAGGCTAGGTATGTGTGTAGTAAAAGTAATATGAGTAAACTACAAGTACAAAGATCTTTGGGCTAAACCCAATGGGCTAATCTAGCCTAAGCTATACACTAACAAAATCCATTCCCAAGAATTATATCAAAAATGCTTATCTCTTCCATACTAATAAATCATGCATTTCCCCATATGAAATATTAAAGATGATGCACTTTTCATATATAATCATATATAATAGGGTAACAATACAATACATTTTAAGAAAACATAATTCCACAAATAAATTTCCAAAATGTGTTTGACCCAAAAACAAAGTTTATGCTACATGGTTATTTTCCAAAAATCCCATTAAAGGCTACTTATCTTGCAACCCGCAAAAAACTTAACTCTCCAAGCTCCAAAGGAGATTAGCTAGAACCTAAAAAATATCAAGCAAACCTATCATAATAAGCATAAAGCTTGAAATTGTTTCTAGCTACAAATTATGAATTGCCAAATAAGCAATTAATTAGGCAAGCCTAGTATGTAACCTCACAAATAATGCATTCTACTCCCAAATTTTCTCAACAATATATTTTACAAAGCATAGACCCCAATTTATAAATCATGTCATTCAAAGCCTTCTCCTTTATCATAAGAGATCCTAACACTTTATGAATTTCTCCCACAATATATACATTCCATTTTCAAGAGACCCATGAAACAACAACATATATAACAATATCCACCATTACAAACCCAAATATAAATCCTCCACTAGCTCCAAATAAACAATAAAAATTAGATTTACCAAATATCTCACATTAGCAAGAAAAAACCCCCAAATCTTTTACAATAGGTAAACCTCAAATGGCTACCATTGTACAAAATCTAGAATAATTCACCAAATATGTCCACCAAAACAAAACTCATATACATAAACACATGAATATCACTTCCAAAACTTAGATTAGAAGAACCTCTAGCAAAATATGAAAACCCACCAAAATATAAGATGAGACGTAGGAGTTTAAGAGGTTCCTATGGAGTTTTTCCAACAAAACTCATTGGAAAAAAAAAAAGTGTGGAGGTGGTGGAGACTGGTGGGAGTGTGAGAGAGGGAGATATAAGTGTTTGTTTATGTTTTTGTGAAAAGAAGGAAAAGAGAAGAGAAAGAAGTGTAGGGCCGGCCAAGGGAAGGGGGAGATATTTTGAGAGAAAAGGAGTGGTGGGGAATTAAGGGGTAGGTGGGGGGTCACGTGGGCTTTAAAAAATCTGCTACTTTACACCCCCTTTTTTTTTTAAAGGTGTGGGGCGTTACAATTTGCAAAACCAGTTTAATCGACCGGTTCTTAGGTTTCATAGCTAAATAGGCGGTTAACGGTTTTTTTTTTGGTTAATTTCTGATTTTTGTGAATAACCGGACCGGATTGATGTTTGATTCTCGGTTGAACTGTCCGATTCGATTTTTAAAACCATGTTTAAGATTTGCTCCATTTGATTTTCGTAACCCATCTCGGTTAAAAAAAAAGGTAAATATGTATTTTTAGTCCCCTTTGATGTCTCTCTCCTCTCAAAACAAAAACAAAAACAAAAACAAAAAAATACAAAACCAAGAGAAAATAAAATTAAAAAGTGAGAGTTTTGTAAAAATCAAGAACATCCAACCAATTCAAACCCAATAAAAACACTTTAAACAAAGAAACCCAGCATCAAAACCCACTATCCGAAATACACCGTAAAAGAAAATCACCATCAAAATAGAGAAACCCATCATCAAAATCCACCAACAAAGAAACTCATTGTTTGAAATTAAAAAAAAAAAAAAAAAAAAAAAAAAAAAAATCCACCATCAAAGAAACCAAAAAACAAGCTCCAAACTCCTCCCCCAATTTGCACCAACTTCATTAAAACCATTTACTCACAGAACATTAAAAGCTTAGAGCAACCAACCTATTGTGTGGTTGGTCCTCTCTTACATATAGCCAATGTTTAATACAAGTGCTATTGCAATTTTTGATCTTGGTTCCTAATTTATCGCCATAAGTATTTTAACCAACAACTTTTTGGGAAGAGGTTTTAAATTTTTAATCTAAATCGTATTTTATCTAACTCATTTAAGATTGTGAATAGATGTCTCTTCTACTGCAAAAGAATGTTAATTAAGTAGCTTGAAGCAAGCCATTTTCGTCCCCTTTGTCTTTTGTACAAAAGCCATTCCTACTGTATTTGATGTAGGAGCTTAGACATACAAAAACCAACACACCTACACACATCCAAACCCACGATCCATTTGATAGCCATGCCCCAAACTCCATTTTTCAAATCCTAACAACTAAAAGAAACCCAATCCCTAAATCAAACAAATAGCGGCGTAGACAAAGGGTTTGGGGTTTGGTTTTGAGCGAAGAAATGAAGCCACCAACAAAGAACACCAATGACCCACCAAAGCCATGACGACACCGCAACCAAGGCGTGACCATCTCAACAACCCAAAATCTCGGATCGACCACAATGACCCATATGTCATGCTTCTCCTTCAAACCCATACCCAAGGCAGTTGTGCTCGTCCACAAATCAAAACCCAAACCCATACAACCACTCTTTTGCTCCTCCACCGTCCCAATTGTGACCCAAAGCTACCATCAATTTGAACTAGAGTTAGAGATGATAGAGACAAAGACTGAACAAAGAGATAAAGAGACAAAGGGAGGGAGAGGAGAGAGAGAGAGGACTAAGAAATAAATGAAATCAAATAAGAAGAAACAAGGGATAGAGTTAAGAGTCAATATATTATGCCTTTTGTTTTGTTTTCTTCTCGATGTTTTAATGACATTTTGTGATCTATTAGAGTTCTTGAGTCAAGTTTCTAAATTTTTACAAATGACTTCTTCTGATTTTGTACTTTTTTTTTTTTTTTTGGGGAGGAGAGAGACATAAAAAGGTGCAAAAACACATATTTGCCTTTATTTTTAATAGAGATGGGTTACAAAAAACAAACGGAACAAATCTCGGGTGGGTAAAGTGATACTTTTCAAATCACGGGTAGGCAAAGTGAATTCGGGCCTAACTATAAGTAGGTTTACTTTAATTGCCCTTTTAACATAAAAAAGTTTTAAAAGAAAAAAAAATCTTAATTTCCCAATTAAAAAAAAAAAAAAAAAAAAATCTATCCCACTTTCTTTAACTTTCCTTCACTTTGTTAGGAATCAAACACCTTTAGAGTTCCTTTGGTTGGGGAGATGGAAAAGTGGGAAGATAGAAAATGGGAAATGAATGGAAAAGTGGGAGGATAGAAAAGATTTTAATTTTCCCCATTTATGTTTGATTGGAGGTGGAAAAGTGGAGAGATTAAAAAAAATGAGTTTGGTATAAATTTACTCATATACTCTTACTAAAACCTAATTAAAACAAAAAAAGTGGTAAATAACCAACCAAAAAAAAAAAAAAAATGGCAGTCACCCAAATTTATTAAAAAAGAAAAATCATGAAAAAAAAGTTGAAGAAAAGAAGAAGAGCAAAATAGACTAACCCCTATAGCAAATTTTGAAAAAGAAAAAAGAGAAAAGAGAAGAACTTAATAAGATTCTATGGGTTCCCTTTTTGGACAGAGTGGATCTTGGATCATTAAGAAGGGGCTAGAGTAGGTTTTAGGTGAATAGGGCTTGGCTCACCGCGGCCTTGTTAGATCATTATACGAACTGATCTGTGCACAAGTTGAAAGAACTCCACAACAAATACATATATTATATTGACTAAGCAAAGAGAACAAAGCAAGTACACAGAATAAAAGTGAACAATGATAGTTATGAATGCTTCAAGAAAGTTTTGTTTAATTAAGTCAAGTGTTAAAATACATTTGGTCTCAAAGATCCAATAAGCCTCAAAGATCACAGACTTGGATAGTCCCCTTTGGGCTCCTAAGACTTGTGAAATGTGAGACCATTGAATCCAAGTGGTTCAATGATTATAACTATAAGAACTTACATTGCTCTTTTACACTCAATGAACTCAACTTTAATCACTAAAACTCCCTTTCTTATATTTCTAGTCTTTTCTACACCTTGCTTGTCACCTTTTGCCCTCTTTTTATACTACTCTAGAAGGGCTTCAAATTAGCATTCTTTCCCCTTGTTTTTTGGCTAGTCTCCTTTGTCTGAAATGTTGGTGGTGGTACTTTTCCTCATCTTCTCTCATTTCATTCTTTTGGGAACTCTCCCCGAAAAAGTGCATCGGTGGGTTTTCCACTCATAGAAGCTTCCTTTTGGGACGAACCAGATCCTCCTCAAAGGTCAACATTCCATGGCCTTCTTTCAAGGCTCTAAAAGGACATTTCGAAGGTCCCGGAACCTTGATGTTGACTCCTTTTGGTTTGGCCCTTTCCTAGGAATGGCATAGATTCATTCTTGCAATGGGTGAGCTTGGAAAACCTCTGATCATCCTTGCCCTTACTGCATGTCTTTTGCCTTGACCGAGATCCCTCGGTTCCTTCACCAAGTTCTAATCCTAAGGCCATCACTTGTCCCTTTCACTTCTCTCCGCCTCCCAGGAACTTGATTTTGATAGGATATCCAATGGCTCTTTCCCTCTTTTCCCTCTTTCAAGGATACATATGACTTGTTCCCATACTACTTTTTGCCTCTTACACATCCTTCTTAGCATTTTCAAACTTTCTCCCTAAGAACCTGCTTCTTGGAGGATGGATGACTCGTTAATGGTCCAAGCTTGGTTCTCCTCTTTTTATGTTTTTCTTTCACCTTCCTTCTTTTTGTGCCTTTGGGCCTCCATGGTCCTTTTTAACTTCATGAGCTGGGCCTCCTTTTGTTAAGGCCTAGGGTTCTTCCTTGTCTTCATGGACTAGACTTCCTTGTTATATTTAGACCTAAACAAATTCAAAACTTTAACTTTTATAAGAACAGAAACAAGAATTTTAAATCTAAACAAAAATACACAAATAAAAGTTACTTTATTATTATTTTCCCATGCTCTCTCACCAACCAAATTAATAAATAAGTAGATAAAAGATTAAGGACTTCGTGGGAATGTGGTTCCTCAAATTTGATGTTTCGTTTGTTTGTTGTGGGTTGGGTCTCAAGAGGGCGCACTTCCCTTAGTTTGACAAGTAGGACTTCCAAATGCTAAGCACTTCTATGATAGAATGAAATGGTAAGAGTTGTTTCATAAAATTGAATTCCAAATGTTTTGAGCTAATCCCTTTAATTTATTGAGCTTAAGTCATACCATATATTCATATTTTTGCTTTCGGTGAAGCAATATAGTTGCCATTTACGTCTCAATGCAACATGCTAGAATTGCATTCCATGGATGGTTGGATGTTGAATTGTATTGAATTATATGCACTGTGGAATCCAAATTTTATTGACATCTCTGCACAAGTCAACTGTTTTTTACCTCTTGATAAGTAAACATACTTGGGTACCCAAACAAATAGGATTGAATATGTTGCTCTACTTTCCATCCCTTACATTTGGGTAAGGAGATCCCATATGGTACAAAGCACCATTGATCCATGACTTAAACAATCTATAATGCATGCTGCCTTGGCTAGCATTGTCAATGGCTTGTTTCAACTAATATCAACAGTTTCAGTTTTGGAGCTTCTTTATTCTTGTCTGTATAGCTCTAATCTAGCTCTTTGAAACACTATTAAAGGCAAACACAAGCAAAAAAGGAATATTTTGGCCAAGTATTGTTTCTTAGTAACATTGCCAGATATTGTTGTGTGCACAACAACCATCCACATAAAAATATCAAATACTAATATAAAAGAGCAACAAAAGGATAATGTAAACAGGATAAAAATCAAGCTTTTAGATCAAGCCTAATATTAAAGGAAAAGTAATTACAGGGGTTTCACTTCATCCATACCGCTAATGAGTAATGACTTCAGTTCTTAACTGCAACAATCTGCTTAATATGACAACGTGTTTGGTCCATCAAGTAAAACAAGGCTCTCCATGTAAGTAGCTACAAATGAAGGATATTGGATATCAAGATCCTTCTTCTGCTGTAGTGTTTTGGCGTTAATCAAATGAAACTTATATTTCTTCTTCTCTACTGGACTATGGATGCACCAAAATGTCAGAAGTGAACCATACTCGGTAAAGGCGATACAATAAGCTGCTCTTTCAAATGGTACAACAAAAAGTTTATTCCAAGACTCAACCACACCATACTCCATCATCACCCATATGGAGTATCGGAAGCCAGGTTGTTCACCACTCTCAGAAGTAATGAAAGCCAGTTTTTCCTCGAATAATGCAAGATATGTTTGAGAGTAGTACGCATCCTTCAAACCATCGGGCAGTGCTAGTTTTCTAAATTTCTCAGTATTGACATCAAATGCCATAATTATATCAAAGCTCTGCTCTTTCTCTTCTATGCTACGTGCCATCCAGTGCAAAGCTCCACTAACCAATGGGAATGACGAAAGAAAACTATAATCATAGAACATAGTATTGGTTGCGAACGTGATTCCAATCTTTCTCCATGAATCTAAACTTAATGTATACACCTCAATCTCATGTGTAGCTGAAGACAAACATGAAATCCTTACAACCTTGTAGTCATCATTCTCGGAATGATATGCAAATCCGAGTATAACAGACTGTAACTTTCCTAAGCAAGTATCAGGCAACATCTTGAATTTTCTAATACTAGGATTCCACAGATATATAACATTAGCGTAAGTGGTGAAACACAATAGGCCATTGCACGAACCTACTATTCTGGAACACCCAGGCAAAAATCAAAGGGGAGTACAGCCTTTGAATCTTGTCAAACGTGCGGTCCAAAGCGATTGTACAGACAAGTCTGTTAGTGTTTGGAAGAAGAGTAAATGTCTATTACTGATGGCATGTGTATTACATAACCATTATCATGGGAATCTTTGTTGTTGTTGTTGTTGTGATTAAGGTGGGCTCAGATGAAATAGGGAGTGGTGATTAAGGAGTCCAAGAATTTGGAAACGCACCTAAATTTTATCACTGATTTCACCGGTACACTTCCCAGGATGTTGAGTATGATGTCGTACGGAATATGGTTATTCCTCAGTCGGAGAATCGGTAATTGTGGATGTGGTTCTCTCATTTGAGACATTAGAGTGGGTTACTACTGTACTTTTCTCAGATACATATTATTTTTATAGACATTATAGTTAACAATATGGTTAACTATAAATAAATAGATCGTAGACGGTCTTCTCATATGAACATAGCTTTGTTATCAGCAATATATATATATATATATATATATATATATATAGAACATAGCTTTGGCGCGGTGCTGGGTTGCTTTTGTATTTGGGGTCAAAGAGATGGAAAATGACAATGCGACAACAGAGTTTCATTACTTTTTATCAATTGGGGCACTTTTTTTCCTTCTTGTTTTTATAAATACACATTTATTAGTCCATATGGTAGATGTTTTTATTTTGGTTGTGTATTTTGAAAAGTTCTGTTTTGGTCCTCGAATTTTTCAAAATTGTTTTATTTTGGTTCTTTTTTGTCATCTTATTAGTTATGGAATTTGATAATATACCTACTAGAAGGCTCATATGATATACTTAAAAGTGACGTAACATGATGAGCAAAACAATAACAAAAAAAGACAAAATTTTGTTGATTTTAAGCTATGATTGACTCATTGAATCAAAAATAAAAAAATGGGATTGAAAATTTGAAATCGCTAGATATGGACTCTCAAATTTCGAAACCCATCTAGGCTAAGCACATGTCCTCAACCAAAAGAGCTAAACTATTTGGGACCTAATTTTAATGTTAAATGATTAACACAATTAAATGTATGGGGATGTAACTGAAACTAAAATCAATGTATACAATAAGGACCCAATTATAGTTTTGACCTTTGATTTGGTTCAAGATATTTTAATATGTGTATATATATAACCAATATTGACCCCAAAGTGAAATAGATCAGGGGAATAATTAAATCAACCCGAACCAAGTTCTTCTATTAAAAAACAAAACACCGACCAAGTCGCACCTTTAAAAGATATGAACTTCCATGACTTTTCAAAATGACTTAAATTGTGTGTGGGGGTGTTACGTAATGCTCAATGTAAAAAAGAGGTCAAGAATGTACTAATTAAAACCTTTCTCCGTCTCCCCTTTGCGTGTGTGTTAAAATACTTGAGTATTCTAATAAATAAATAAATAACACAAATATAATTGCAAACCAACAACCCAAGCAAAACCCAAACAATTCCTAGTTTGCATCACATGGATCCTCTTATTGTGCGTACGTAGTTAGTTATTTAGCAGTTATATTCTAGTTTAATGTCAAAGAAATTTGAGAATTAAGGCTATTATACAAGCACTATGAATTACTATCAACACACATATAATAGACAACGTTTTCATGTTACAAGACCATAAGATCATTAGAATACCAAATTTACCGAACAGACTCACCTACCTCTTTTCACTACTACGTAAGTTAGTTTAACTATATATTTTTAAAATTTTAAGAATCCATTTTTTCTTTCATGTACAAGCATGATTAGCTCTGTAAGACTAACAAGGCAGAACTCTAGGTCATTGTCCATTAAACAACAGTGCAACACACTCAGCAGAAAAGCATCAAATACACTTGGGGCAGAAAAAAAAAAAAAAAAAAAAAAAAAACTCCAAGAAGCCTAGTTTAAGAGTGATCCAATAAGCAATATATCTCTTGTAAGTCTAAAAAATCTTTCCTTTTTTGATACACTAAAAATTCTTTCCTAAAGCTGCAGTCTTGCGCAAGAGAAACATTGAAGGACATGTCCCCTTTGGACTCCATGGAAACATAGCTCCAATAGGTGCTCTGGAAGCCCTACAATAAGAGTGGACTTCAAACCTTCTACATTCCATTAAATTCCGAACGATTTCATCCTCTCCTCAAAGATGAAACTTCACCGAATCCAAAATTAAGAAAAACAAGACACTAACTCTAGCTCTAATGGCGGAGCTAAGAATTTATATTTGGAAGGGCCAAACATAAAATTAGACAAAAATAATTTCTATGTATATTAATTATACCTATACTAATAGTAATGTACATACGATTTAATAATAAAAACCCAAAAGTGCATTATTTTTGAATTACCATCTCCTAAGTCCTAAACTTGTCCATGAATCTAGATTTTTCAAAATAAATTATCACCCATTAAATATAATGACTAAATTTATAAATAAAAAAATACTAATAATTTAATGATTTTTAAATAAAAGACAAACAACCATTCAAATTTCAATATATATATATATAAATTAAAAAAAAAAATCTATAACTACAACCAAAGACATGTTATATTATTTTATATATAAATTGAATGATAAAAATAATAATTTTAATCATATACATCGATAATGTTATGATATATTGATTATTTTAATATTTTAAGAACAAATAAACATATGAGAAAAATCAAATCAAACAAAATAAAATATAAAATAAAAGTACATGGTAAAGTAGGAGTAGCCTATACAGCTGCACACTTGCTTTTGTAGGAAGGATTTTAACTGCACGTAGTTATCTAGTAGAGGAGGATAATTGTTTAAGAAGTGTTACGTCTACAATATTTTTATAATAATTTCACAATAAATCTTAAGTGGTAAATTGTTACTAGTTCTAATTTTAATTTACAACTTAAATAATTTTTTGCACATTCGTAACAGCCAATAACAACTTACCACTTAGGATTTGTTGTAAAAATATTGTGAGTATAGCATTTTTTTTTTTTATTAAAATAACTCTACTATATATATATATATATATACACACCAATTTTTTTTCAAATATTTTGGGGGTGCCAAGGCCCCCTTGGGTCCCAGTGTGGCTCTGCCACTGTCTAGCTCCCCCAACAACTCTATATATATACATCTTTAAGTTCTTCCTCATTAACCAAACAAATTTAGTAAACAATCCCTTTAGTAGCATAGACCATAGCATGTTTCTTTAGCATAAAGAATAAAATAGTACAAACAGAAACACTACAGCTCAGCACCTAAACATGTTGATTTGCATTTGCTAACAATAAACACGAGATTGAACCCAGCTAAGCATGAGAAAATAGTATTCCTTATCATTATATACATCTCACAAAGAGAGGAGATAGGATGATATAGAAAGATCACTAATCTTGGAACAAACTCTCTGTCATAAATATTAGCTTTTTATTATCAATATTAAGGTTAAATGTAGTACACAAACCAACAAAGACCAATGTAGCTTCAACCAGGAAGAACATTACCTTTGAATGGCATCAGGCTTACTAAACAAGTACTTGCCTGCTCCTTTTCAACATTCTCAGTTTTAGAGTTTCTTTTATATTCAGTTATGTTTAGTCATTACTTCTTTTAAATTGAAGTCAAGAAGCTATAATCTAGCTCTTTCTAACCTACGAAGCATAGACACGGACACACACATGGACATGGGTATAGAAATGGGTACCTGACACGGCAGGATACACATATTAAATAATTAATAAGATTATTTTTATTTTTATCTTAAAATAATTAAGCATTTGTTTTTGCATATAATGTTAAACATGTATCAATTTAAGAGCAATAATGGATAATAAAGTGAATTCACGACTAATAAATGATATTTAAAAATTAGATAAGTGTTCAAGATTGAAACTAAAAAGAAATAAAAGATAAGTGTCTCTCTCATGTCCTGCTTTATATATATATATATATATATATATATATATATATATATAAAAACTTAATAATTGGGACACTAGTGCAGAAGTGTCCTAGACATGACTTGTGTACAACGTGGGTTGGCACCCAAAATAAAGTGTCTGTGCTTCTTATTTTGTAACACGAAAGAATAACCACACGTACCACAACAACCATTCACATACAAAGATCAAATTCTAATTTATAATAGCCAAAAAAAAAGGATAATGTAAACTTGGGATAAAATTCAAGTTTTAGCAAAACTAGCATGCCTAATACAAAACGAAAAGGAAAAGCAAGGGTTTAGATTCATCCATACTACTAATGACTTCACTTCTTATACACACACCACCATTTGCTTAGTAAACTACCATGTTTGCTCCATCAAGTAAAACAAGGCTCTCTATGAAATTAACTACAGATGAAGGATGTTGGATGCCAAGATCATTCTCATGTATAGTTTCAGTATCAAATAAAATAAGCTTAAATCCCTGGTTCTTTACTTTAGTGATGCACCAAGCCAGAAGTGAACCATACTCGCTATAGGCAATGCAATATGCTACTCTCTTTGAAATGGTACAACAAAAAGTTTATTCCAACACTTAACCACACCATACTCCGTCATCACCCATATGGAGAATTGGAAGTCATGTTGTTCATTGCATCCACACTTAATGAAAGCTAGTTTCCCTTTGAATAATGCAAGACATTTGTGAACGGATTTTCCCTAGAAAGAACCATCAGGTAGTGCTAACTTCCTGAACTTCTCACTATTGACATCAAATGCCATAGTATTTTCCCTTCTGCAATACTCTTCTTTTATAAACCCGAACTAGGTCAAAGATCCACTAACCAATCAATGGAATTGACGAAAGAAATTTTTTAAGGCACATTAGATTGGCTGTCAACGAAATTTCAACTCTTCTCCATGAATCCGAACTTAACGTATGCACCTCAATCTTAGGTGTAGACATATAACAAGATGAAATCCTTACAACCTTGTAATCATTATTTTTTTATTGATAAGCAAATTCGAGTGTGAAGGGGATGAAAATCAAGGATGACGGATCCATTTAAATAAACTTGACGGTACTGAATTAGTGAGCCATCGGGAATAAGGCAGTAAATGGAGTGATGGACGGATAAACCACATGACAAATGGACCCATCTCCATAATATACGAATAGTCCCTCTCTATGGACGGATTCTGGGTTCTTAGGCCCAAGGCTGACGGATACCAAGGCCATGTGGCACTCACATGACTTGGGTAAACCCCACATGGAAATATCTTGCGCCCCACAATTAACCCTAGTTAAGGGAATCCCAACAAGGAAAGAATCCCGCAATATACGCACATTTACGAGGATCTTCCTCATAAGGAAAACGTCTTCCTAGGCAAGAAAGAAAGGTCGGCTCCGCACTATTATAAAAAGCCCAAGGCCCTCAGAAAACAATGTACGTATAATTTACCCCAGCTTTGACACTCTAGAGTTGTGAAAAGCTCTCTAACTTAACCTTCGGAGGGTCTTTGGCCGGTACCATACCGATGCTCTCCTAAGATCTTCTTACTCTGTGTTGTGTAGGTGTTGTCTTGAGCACGTGAGAACTGTATGACTTATTGACGATTTTCGGCATCACCAGTTAGCGCCATTTGTGGGAAAGGAGATAGGAAGTAAGCCATACTTAACGCTTCCCGGAAAAAAAGTTGCATGGTACTTACTCGTTCGATAGCAACCACCACTAACCATTAGGGTGATGAACCACACACCACGGCCCTTGAGAGAGGTTCAAACTCTCGTGGCTATGATGGAATGCCTCACCAAGAAAAACCATGATCTAGAAGAGCAGTTGTGCCAAAAGAACATTGGATTTAACACTTAGGAGGAGGACCAAGAAGGCACCAAAGTCTTTGAACGGAGGGATCAAGAGGGGTCGAAATGTAGCAACACCCCAAGCGAAACAAAACGATAGGACACAAGTCGTCCATCCGCCACGGATACAACTCCACCTCATATAGTCATTGAGATGCAAATGATGAAGGAACAGATGGACTTCATGATGAACGCCCTCGGAGGACGGGAGTCTAGCGACCTCGATGACTTGGTCCAGTAAATTGATTCACCATTCACCGCACCTGTCACTTCATTTCCCCTTCCACCGAAGTTCCGTATGCCACATGTGGAGAGCTACGACGGATCTAAGGATCCCCTAAATTACCTAGAGTCATTCAAGACCTTGATGCACCTGCAAGGAGTGGCAAACAAGATCATGTGCAAGGCCTTCCCCACTACGCTGAAGGGCCTCGCAAGAGTATGGTTCAAAGAAGAGTTAACACCCAACTCCATTAGTACCTTTAAAGAGTTTAGCGCCCAATTTGCCTTTCATTTTATCGGGGGACACAAGTATAAGAAGTCCACTGCATGCCTGATGAGCATTAAGCAACGGGAGGATGAGACGTTGAGGTCTTACATAACCCGATTTAACAAAGAGGTCCTCTTAATCGATGAAGTCGACGACAAAATACTCGTGGCTGCATTTACGAATGGGCTATGGAAGGGTAAATTTTTATTCTCTTTATACAAAAACGACCTAAAGACTATGTCGGATGTACTGTACATGAACACGGAAGACACCCTACTGGCTCACGAAGAGAAACTTAAGAAGAGAGAAAGACAAGAGGAAGCACTGCAGGAAAGGGGGTGAAAGATAGCCAGGATCGGGGATAGAAGGGAAGATAGACGCTCTAAGCCTCCCACCAAAAGATTCACAAGCTTCACCCCTCTAAACACCCCAATTGATCAAGTCCTAATGCAGATCAAGGACAAATGAACCCTGACATTCCCTGGCAAGTTAAAGGGAGACCCTAACAAGAGGTCTAGAGACAAGTACTATCGTTTCCACCGCGATCACGGTCATGAGACATCCGACCGCTATGACTTAAAGCAACAGATAGAAGCTCTTATCGGGTAAGGGAAGTTACAAAGGTTCACTACTAATGAAGGGGCAGACCAGCCTCAAGAGAAGCCTGCTCGAAGAGAAAATGAGCATCGCAATCCCACACTAGGAGACATAAGGGTGATCGTAAGGGAAACCTCAACATCTAGCTCATCCAAGAAGGCCTGCAAAACCTACCTACGAATGGTTTAGAATGTTTAGTTGATGGGATTCATCCCAAAGATGATGCAAATTGATAACCCCGTAATCGGGTTCGCAGAGGAAGATGTCAGGTGTCTCCACCTCCCACACGACGATGCGCTCGTGGTTAGCATACAGGTGGGGGACTACAAGACCCATCAAGTCCTTGTGGATAATGGGAGCTCTGCTGACATCCTTTACTACCCAGTGTTCTAGTAGATGAGGATTAATAGAGAACGGTTGATTCCAGTTAACGCGCCACTCATCGGATTCGGAGGGACAAGGGTACACTCCTAGGAGCAATCACTCTACCTGTAATAATCGGAGATTATCCATAGCAAATCACCAAGTATGTTACATTCCTGGTTATTGATTGTTCATCCGCCTACAAATCACCAACTATGTTACATTCCCGGTTATTGATTGTTCATCTACAACTTATCCATAGGTCACCCCACTTTGAATTCATGGAAGGCCGTAACTTCAACTTACCATTTGATAATTAAGTTTCCCACCAAGTACAGAGTGGGAGAAGTACGAAGAGATCAAGTGGCGGCTAGCGAATGCTACATTACCATGATGGAAATGGACGATCATTTGCGGACTATGTGTATAGAGGAACAACAAACGGTGGTAGAATCGGTGGAAGGACTGGAGGAAGTACTCCTTGACAATTCTAGACCTGAACGAACAACTAGGATCAATACTCTGGCTAGCCCGCCAGTCCGTTAGGCGCTAACAAAATTCCTAAGGGAAAACCAGGACGTGTTCGCTTGGAGCCATAAGGACATACCTGCACTGATCCGTCCATCATAGTCCATAAGTTGAACGGATTGTCCTTTTTCCTTCCCATCCGGTAGAAAAAATGGGTGTTCACACAGGAGCTAGACAAAGCCATAGCCGATGAGGTTTGCAAATTATAGGAAGTAGGCTTCATACAAGAAATGTACTACCCCAACTGGCTAGCCAATGTGGTGATGGTCAAGAAAGCCAACGGAAAGTGAAGGATGTGCGTAGACTTCACGGACCTAAATAGGGCCTACCCTAAGGACAACTACCCTCTCCCACGATTGACATCTTGGTGGACTCAACAAAGAAGACACCAACTGTGGAGTTTCATGGACGCATTCTCGAGTTACAACTAGATCAAGTCGGACGAGGCTTCAATAGAAGACTTCATTTGTTACCAGCCAAGGTCTCTTCTACTACAAAGTAATGTCATTCGGGATCAAGAACGCGAGCGCTACATATCAAAGGCTGATGACCAAAATGTCCGAACATTAGATTGTGAGGAATGTGCAAGTTTATATGGACGACATGCTTGTAAAAAGCATATAGGTGGATGACCACTTGAATGAACTCCAAGAGACTTTCGATACCCTTCGGTCTTACAACATGAAACTGAATCCAAGCAAGTGTGCATTCGAAGTGACAACAAGGAAGTTCTTGGGGTTCATGGTATCTCAGAGGGGTATTGAGGTCAATCTGGAGAAGATATAAGCCATTATGGAGTTAAAGCCACCAAAGACTGCTCAGGAGGTGTAGAGCTTGAACGGCAAAATAGTCAGATCAACAGGTTTGTCTCAAGAGCAAACGGATAAGTGTTTACCTTTCTTCCGCACATTAAAGAAGTCATTTGAATGGATGACTAAGTGTCATCAAGCATTTGAAGACCTGAAGGCATATCTTTCTTCCCCACCATTATTAAGCCCGTCTAAGCCATTGGAAGAATTGTTCCTATACCTAGCCGTCTCCCCAGCCACTATTAGTGTGTTTTTAGTTAAAAAGAGAACGGGGTGCAGAAACCCATGTACTTCACTAGCCGAGCACTCCGAGGAATGGAAGAAAGATACCCCCCAATGGAAAAACTCACTTTCGCCTTAGTAACTGCAGCAAGAAAGCTCAAGCCATATTTCCGGATACACACTGTAATCGTCCCAGCGCAAGCCCCTACGAAGGGCATTGAGCAGCCCTAAAGCTGTTGGATGGATGGCATTATGGGCAATTAAGTTGAGCGAGTTCGATATACGATGATCGACCATGTACGACTATAAAGGGGCAAGTGATTGCTGACTTCATCACAAAATTCATTCTCATGGAAGGCTAGGGGGCGAGAATCGAGCCCACAATGGAGCATCCAACAAGCAAGCAAGCAAAGCTAGTGTGGTGCTCCACAGCCCCGAAGGGGATAAGGTCGAATGCATGATCCGTCTTGATTTCCCTACGACCAATAACAAGGCAGAGTAAGAAACTTTGATAGCGCGATTGGATCTCGCCAAAGCGGCAGGAGTTGCAAATATAGTTGTATACTGCAATTCCCAGGTAGTGACCAGTTAAGTTAATGGTGACTATGACTACAAGAAAAAACTGATGAAAAAGTACCTTGAGCAAGTGAAGAATCAAATAAGCGACCTCCAAGCGAAATTTTTCGTACACCAAGGGAGGAGGACGAGAATGCCAGCCATCTTACCAAAGTCTGCATCGATTAAGCATATGCTCATCCCTAGTAAGGTACTATCCTTCATTCAAATCTCACCATTAATAGACGGCATCGGTGTGTAGGAAATAGGTTCTGGGAACTATTGGGCGACACCAATAACCTCTTACCTAAAGGACGGCGTCTTTGCCCGACGACAAGGCGATTGCAAGGAAGTTGAAGGTTCAAGCAACACGTTTCATTCTAATTAAAGACATTCTATACAAAAGGGTTTCTCTTGACCATATTTGAGGTGTCTCATCCTCAAAGAGGCAAACTATGTCATGCAAGAAGTCCATGAAGGAATTTGCTGGAACCATTTTGGGTCACGATCATTAGTGCACAAACTTATTCGGGCAGGATACTATTGGCCTACCATGCAGAAGGATGCCATTGCTTATGTCAAAACATGTGACAAATGCCAAAGGTTTGCCAACCTCATCCGGCGGCCATCAGAAGAACTCACTCCAATGACGGCACCTTGGCCTTTCGCGCAATAGGGATTGGACATCATGGGTCTATTTCCAATGGCAATTCGACAAATTACTTAAATTTCTGGTGGTTAGTATAGACTACTTTACCAAGTGGGTGGAAGTCAAGCACCGGCCACCATCACAAAGAAAAATGTGTGAAGCTTCGTATGGGAGAACACCATCCGTAGGTATGGTATACCCAGAGTGCTGGTCTCAAACAACGGGAAGTAGTTCGACAATGACGCATTCAGAGACTTTTGCTCACAACTAGGGATCAACAATTACTATTCATCTCCCGCCCACCCTCAGGCCAATGGACAAGTTAAGGTCATGAACCGATCCTTACTCAAAATCATCAAGACCCGGCTCGAGGGGACAAAAGGTATATGGCCGGAGGAATTGCCAAGCGTCTTATGGTTGTACAGACGATAGGAAGGACACCTACAGGAGAGACACCATTTTGACTAGCATATGGAAGCAATGCGGTCATTCCAGCTGAAGTAGGGCTCACAAGCTACAGAATAGGAAACTATGACGATGGTAGAAACGACGAAGTAATGCGCCCGCAGCTTGATCTGTTGGACGAGGTCAGAGCAACGGCTAAGTAAAGGTTAACACAATACCAAGACCTCATGACCAAGCACTACAACTCCGTGGTCGGACATATGGACTTCTAAGTAGGAGATCTTGTCCTAAGAAGGGTAACAATTGTCGCGAAAGACACCTCCCGGGGAAAGCTATGACCTAATTGGGAAGGACCTTACTGGATCGCATCATGGCATAGGACGGGAAATTACTACCTGGAGTCACTAGACTGGCAAAAGTTGCACCACCCCTGAAACATGGAGCATCCGAAGAAGTACTACCAAGAGAGATGTAGCATGGACAAAAATACTCCTCATTTCCACTTTATTTCTTTTTAGTTAAATTTTTATTCCTTTTAAGCCTGAAAGGCAAATTTTTCATTTTCTAAAAGACAATTTCTATACGCGTATTTATCACAATAAAAGGAGTTATTCAGAAATGCCATGTGTATACTGTCTACATTTCTACATGATCATTAAGCCTAAAGGGGATAGGTCCCTTCCAAAGGGGACAGGTCCCTCCCAAGGGGATGACTCATGTTTAATAAGTTCATAAAGTGGACGGATTCATCCTAAAGGGATGGCTTAAGTTTACCCAATCCACATAATGGACAGATTTGTCTTAAAGAAATAACTTATATTTAAACAAGTCCATAAAGTGGACGGGTTCATTCCAAAGGGATGGCTCAAGTTTACCCAATCCACATAGTGGACGGATTCATGTTAAAGAAATAACTTATATTTAAACAAGTCCATAAAATGGATGGGTTTATCCCATAAGGATAACTCAAGTTTATCTAGTCCACATTATAGACGTATTCACCTTAAAGAGCTTATATTTAAACCAGTCCATAAAGTGGACGGGGTCATCCTAAAGGGATGACTCAAGTCCATCCGAATCATACAAAGGGCGGGTTCGTCCTACATGATTAACATATATTTAGCCTACAAAATGTACGGACTCATCCTACCTAATGATTTATATTCATGAAATCAGAAATTGGACGGTTTCATCCTAAGAATTAATCTACAGGTATTAAGTCTAAAGTAGATGGATATCTTGTAAGGCAAATAATCAAAATATTATAAAAACCCATAAAGGGAGAAGTCTACATACAAAAAGCAACAGTTAAATTAACATAAATATTGTTCTTTCAAAAGATCTTTACATTTAAATACGAAAAACTAAAGTAAAAAAGAAAAAGTATAGACTAATCCTAAACCACGGGGTCCTCTCCGTCCTTCCCCTCAGCCAAAGTCCTCCTTAAGTGAACGAGCTTCATCACCAACAAGTTTGGCTTGATCTATAGGAGGAGTCTCTTCGTCACCAAGAGGTTCTATCATAGGGTCGTCGGCGAATAAGTTGTCAGCACCCATAGAAGAGACGGGTTGAGCTAGAGTCTAGGGTTGGGCATCAATGGAGATATGGGAGAGGTCGAGGTCTTGGAAAAAGGCTTTGACCTAATGGATGCAATCATCAAAATTGTTAGCAAAGGAGTCACCGAGCTCCCTTAGGAGGTCATTGGAGTCACGATATTCCCTTATTGCAACATCCTTAGCATGACGGAGTTTACTCTTAGCCTCCGAGATCTTCGCCTCTTTGTCCTTAAGAATTTTGTTCAAAGCTTCAACTTGTGCCTCCGACTCCTTTAAGAGTTGTTTGGTCAAGTCAAGCTTCCCTATTTAGACATCCTTCCAGGCCAACAACTCCTGTACCTCAGCCTTCTTGGCACCCAACTTCTCTCTCAAACGGCCTAAGACTGTCTCATGGGATACACAATGATCCATAAGGCCTTTCATCATAACCGCCCCCTTCAAGAAACAGAGACAAAGTTTAGAGCAAGATGACAATAGGATGGGATGAAGAACAAAGAAGAACATACATACCTGTGCCAAGCTAAAAAGGCTTGTCTCCCCCATGGCCTCTGTAGCGTGGTTGCCCAAGTCCAAGTAGTCATCATCCTTGATGATAGACGAGAGTTCATTAAGGGCATAACTTGAGTCCTCATGATGAAGGACGAGGCACTCTTCGACGATGAGAACGTGGCCCTTCATCAAGCCTATCCCAATCCCCAGGCCTAGCTTAGGGGGCAACTTGGCTGGAGTCTCGCCAGCGTTAGTCCTCGTCACCACCTTTGGCTTCTTGGGTGGATAGTCAACCTTCTCCGACGGCTTCCTTTTGGTTGATGGATTAGCTTGACCCGTTGCCTTAGGGGGTAAGCTCCCCTCTTGCTTTTTCTTAGTAGCGACTGCCGCTTGATGTAGGCCCTTCTCCTACTATCTTCCATTTCTAAAGATGGACGGATAAAAAGTTATACAACTACTAAGTATTCAGATAAAAAGGAAAAAAGAAAAGCTAGGACGACGAGCTTACATTTGCGTACTTGGCGGTCATAACAACAGGCAGCTTCAGTAGGTTCTAGGCCATCACAGTACCAATTAAGAGTGTCTATAGGCATGTATTCCTGGTCACTAGGATGACACATCCAATTGTCCCCTTAGATGAAAAAGTAACGACTTTTCCAGTTTATGTTGGAATTTGATGTCTCACACACTAACCTAAGTAACGGACTCCTCAATAAGAAACTGCACATGCCCCTCGATTGGGTGATCTCAAACGGACGGTAACAATGGAAAAACTCTTCCACCGTCAACCTATGCACCCAGTCAAACATCACCCCGTATAGAACTTCCAAGCATAGGAAAACCCTCTAGGAATTCGGGGAGATTTGGGTGACGGTCAGCCCTAAGTATTGAAGAAGACGATGGTGAAGAGCACTTAATGGGAATCTGAATCCTGCTTTTAGCATTTTCTCATACACTTCGACGTCATCAACACCTCTATAGTAACACTTTTTGGACTTACAGGGTAGACGAATGGGTACGTGGATAGGTATCCGATACTTCTCCCTAAGCGTCTCGAAATGTTTTTTTTTTAGTGGAAGAAATGAACACATTGACCGCCCACAAAGGAAGCATGATGATCTCCCTAAGTCCATTAGGACCTATGAAGGATTAGTGGAGGGTTCAGCACCAACTTGACCATCATTGGAATGACTCTCCGACCCATATGTGTCCAAATCCTCATCCCTTGTGAAAGGTGAGGTGGTCGACAGATTCCTTTCGTCACTTGAGGTGTTAAGGTCGTCTTGACCTAATAGAAACACCTCATTGTAGCTCGCTCCTTCGCGGACACACAATTGCTCGCTCGACGCACTAAACATGTCACCTACACGTGACGAATAAACCCTAAGACTCTGATGGGTTCACATAGATGACGGATGTACAAAATTTAAATAAGTTGCAAGGGAATTCAACATAAAAAATACTTACTAGTTGAAGAGAATAGCAAGGAAGATGTGGGCGATGGTTGCGCCAAGTAAACGAAAGGCAAAGTGAATAAAGTAGACGGAAGGCAGAGTTAACAAGGTAGGCGGAAGCGCTCGATTGAAGATTTGTTGCGGAAAGTAAAAATGAGAATGAAGGAAGAGTAGATATATATAGGTAACGGCACGAAAGACGAAGGGACGCTTTGGTTCGAGTGACTAACCACTAAAAACATGCCACATACCCCTATGACATTTATTACCTTAGGCTAGCCTAGCAGGCAAAACACGCTTCTTAGGAGATGAGCTAGATCGTCATTCCATGGGTCCGTCTGTGAAGGTAGGTGACGGACCTATGGAGTGAGGGGGCAAATCAAGGGGATGAAAATCAAGGATGACGGATTCGTTTAAATAAACCTAACAATACTGAATTAGTAAGTCGTCGGGAATAAGGCAGCAAATGGAGTGATGGACGAATAGACCACATGACGGATGGACCCCTATCCATAATAGACGGATAGTCCCTCTCTATGGACAGATTCTGGGTTCTTGGGTCCAAGGTCGACGAATACCAAGGCCATGTGGCACTCACATGACTTGGGTAAACCCCACATAGAAATATCTTGTGCCCCACGATGAAGCTTAGTTGAGGGAATCCCAATATGGAAAGAATCCCAAAATATATGCACGTTTATGAGGATCTTCCTCATAAGGAAATGCAAGAAATGAAGGTCGGTTCCGCACTATTATAAAAAACCCAAGGCCCTCAAAAAAAAAGGTATGTATAATTTACCCTAGTTTTGGCACTCTAGAGTTATGAGAAGCTCTCTAACTTAACATTTGGAGAGTCTTTGGCCGGTACCACACTGGTGCTCTCCTAAGATCTTTTTGTTCTATGTTGTGCAGGTGTTGTCTTGAGCATATGAGGACTGTGTGACTTATTGATGATTTTCAGCATCATCAGAGTGTAACAATGGTTATCTTTCCTAAGCAAGTAGAAGGCAACTTCTTGAATTTTCTAACGCTGGGGTTCCATGATATTATATATCTTCTAAAATCAGCAAGACACAATAAGTCATTGCAAGAACCGACTATTTGGGCACGGTTAGCTGAAATATCAAAAGGAATTCTAACCTCATAAATCCTATCAAATGTGTGGTCAAAAGTGACCGTACAGAATAGATTGTTAGGCGGAGTAGGAGGTGAAGACGACTTGTGTATGACAACCATTATCACGATCTTTGTTGTTGTTGTTGTGACTAAGGTGGGTTGAGATGAAATACGGGGTGGTAATTGAGGACTACCAGGATTTGTATACACATCTGAATCTTATCACTGATTTCACTGGTAGCTTTGCCAAGATGTTCAGTGCGATATCATACGGAATATGGTTATTTCTTCGTTGGAGGATTGGTGGTTGTGGACACAGTTCTCTCATTTGGGATACTAGAATTAGATATAGATCAGCAGCAAATATATTTCGATGAAGTTTTGCGATCAAATCTAGATTGGCCAAAGTAGTAAACTAAGCATACTAACTGAGATTGGTCTGTTTTGTGAAAGAAATGAAATGAGTGCACTGATTTGGGACAATGGGACAGAGTTTTATTACTTGAGTCAGTGCACCAGCAAAAACGGCAATGACACTAAAACAAATTAGGAATGATATTTGGATGTGATGGAATATTCCTAATTCATGATGCTACAAAGAGAAAGATCACACGTATTTTGCTAATCTTGATCACATATAGCAATAGTAAAACAGGCTGGTCTGATTTGGTCTATCACTCTATTGGGCTATTGAAGCATTCAACCACTTACCGTATTTGCACTTAGAAGAAAGAAAATGTGTGTAAAAAGGTGAAAATGCAATAAGCTAATGGGAAATGTCTCTTACACACACATTGTTGCACACACCATACACAAACTATTTTTTGAACTGAAATGTGTGTACTTTGTGTATAATAGGATAGTGTGTAATAAAAACTACCTATGCTAATAAGTTGAAGGTTGTGATTAATTAAAAGTTATCATTTTAAGTTTGAATTTGTCATTGAATGGTGCGGATCTCAATTGGACTAAAAACTAACTCATTATTTTCTATCTTCAATCATTTTTAAAAGAAATACTCATTATTAATGGAAGAAATTCATAAATAGCTCTAACCACTTCAAAGCTTTCATTGCAATAATTCTAGGTTCACACCTAATCCACACCGACTTTCACAACATACTAATGTGTGAGATTGTGGGTAGATATTTTCTACCTAATTCTATTTTCATGTCAACAAGTTACAAAATTAAGTGTGAATTTGGGTGTATCCATAGGCAGCCTGTATTCAATGTCCTCATTTATGGATTGAATTTCTTTCGTGGATCAGTATGTTTGTAGGCAGTCTAGATGCATTACCCTTTATTTTTAACAAATTTATTGATTAAACCTACTTTGTAGATCAGTGTGCTTGTAGATAGCCCACATTAACTACCCTCCTTTATTAACTGTACCTACTCCGTAGATCATAGATGGTCTCAATTCATCACATTTATCAAGAAGTTAATAATTGTTTGGATTAACTTGCTATGAACGATAGATTGAGATCTAATGTAATATCTAAGGTATTGTGCATTGAGGGCAATACCTAGGTATTGCTCAAGATCCAAATTCGTGAACGGTTTTAACCAACCACAGGGAAATGTTATTTCAACAATTTGCCCACTTGTGTCTAATATAATGCCCATGCACTCTTCTTTATAGTATATTTTATATAATATCTCCATTTTAAAGCTAAAAAAAAAAATTCAATGCGGTAAGTTACAAACATTTTTCATAATTTTTTGACAAAAATATTAATTTGGTCCTTATTATTTTCAATTTGAACCACATGACAATGAAATTTTAGTATGCAAGTTTTGTATTAAAATACAAAATTATAATAGATAATTAAAAATTAAAATAAACATTAAATTTATGACAAAATTTAACTACAAAATTAATTGTAACCTAAGGCTACAACCTTACTCAATATCTTTTTATTTGAGGTAAATTTTGAGAATTCCGCCATTGGTTTACATCTTCCTCTTATATTCTCCATATTTGCAAAATTTCAAGAAAATTAAAAATCAATAGCTATACCATCAATAAATTGTTTTAATTGTTAGTTTTTGTAGTTTAAAATTATGCTTAAAATATAAGCTTATAGATCATAGAGTAAATAATATCCGATTGACACAAAATTTGACATGTATATTAAGAGTGTAAAGAACATTCAATTCAACGGTTAGATTTTCAAAATATCTAGTAATTTTTATTTTATTGAGTAAGGTTGTAGCTAGCCTTAGGCTACCACCAATTTTGTATCTAAAGTTTGTTTTTAAATTTTTTTGATTTCTTAAAATTTTTGGTAATAGAATTTTAGTCTGCATAAATTTTTTCAATTTTTTGAAACATTTTTTTATTAAATTTCTTGGTCCTGGCTAGGTTGGAATCATCCAGGAGTACATCAATCAAGTACCTATCCAAATTAAGGTCGACCAATCCTTAAGATGACCTGAAAAGCTGAAAAGTGACTTAAGAAAGCGATCAAAAAATAAGTATTGTCGATTCCACCATGATCACGGATATGACACTCATGAATATTATGACTTGAAGCAAAAAATTGAAGCTCTAATCAATCATGGTAAGTTAAAACATTTCATTGGACAAGAACAAAAGGATGAGCGACAATCTTTGAAGAACGACCCAAGGGTTAGGGTGGAAGAACCCCCCAAGAGCCTCTCTTGGGAAGGGTGATTGTAGGGGAATCAATAGCATGAGGGTCATCCAATGAGGCTAAGAAAACTTATCTCCAAATAGTCCAAACCGTCCAAATTATAGGTTGTCTATCAAAGCAACAAAAGATGGACAAGCCTTCAGTTTCCTTTATAGAAGAGGATATCAAACAACTCGATCACCCCCATGATGATGATTTGGTCATTACTTTGAGAATAGTTAATTTCACCACAAGAATCATTCTAGTAAACAATGGAAGCTCTGTAGATATCCACTACTACTAACCCTTCCAACATATGAGAATTGACAAGGAGCGCCTTCATCCAGTAAACACTCCTTTGGTAGGCTTTGGTGGAACTGAGGTCTACCAAATAGGATCCATATCCCTGCAAGTTGTTATTGGGTCCTACACAACATAAATGACAAGAGAGATAGATTTTATCATGGTAGATTGATCGTCTGCTTACAATACCATAATTAGAGGACCCACTCTTATTGCTTGGACAACAATTTTGTCCACATATCACCTTACTTTTAAATTCCCAATAGAGTGTGTAGTGGGAGAAGCACAAAGAAATCAACTTGTAGCTCAAGAATATCACCTAACAATGCTAGAAATAGATAGACAACTGTTGAACCAATAGAATAGTTGGAAGACGTATCCCTAGATGAGAACAACCACTAGAATGCAGAAATTAGGATGGAATCCAGCTAGGATCCTGCTTTTCTAGAACTAAAACACTAGGTATTGCTTTTTTTTAAAACAAATTGATTTCTTTTTTCTAATTCAAGAGTTTTTTTATTCGATAATGTAAAAGCCCTTTTTTATTTCCAGTGATGCGTTTATGTTTATTAACATTTTTGTTTACATTAAAATTTTTAAAAAAGTTATTTGATTGGTATGACTTATGGTTTAATCATATGTATTATAAAGTATTACAAATTTTGGGAAAACCAAAAGTTCTAGATTCAATATGGGATGACTTAGTATTTCTTCATTCATTCCCATCCAATTAAAGAAAAAACCTTGTTGATTGGATGGGTTAATTTTCTGATCTTGATATATGAATCGTCATGTTAAATGTTTGGGCTTGAAGGTGGGGGTTTGAGTGAGTTATCTAAGTTGTTTTTACCCAAGAAGGCAATGATGGACCTACTATTATGATGCATTTGTAGCTCTCTTCAAATAATAGAGTATTAACTGGTCTGTTTGTGAAAGAAATGAGAAAGACAATGCAGTAAGTTACAAACATTTTTCATAATTTTTTTGACAAAAATACTATTTTGGTCCTTACATTTTGACCAAAATAAAAAGTGACATAGTCGATGATGTGACTTAACTGGAGCGTAACAATAATAAATTATATGCTTTAGCTTTTAGATATATATATATATATATATAGAGAGAGAGAGAGAGAGATTAAAGTTAAATGTAATACACAAACCAGCAAAGACTATGTAGCTTGAACCAAGTAAGAACATGACTTTGGAATGGCATCATGGTCACTAGAGATTCTTTTATTTAGTTATGTTTTTTTTAGTCAATTCTTCTTTAAATTCAAGTCAGGAGAGCAATAATCTAGCTATTCGTAACTCTAAAGGAATAACAATCTTCCATACCACAACAACCATTCACATACAAATATCAAATACTAATTTATAATAGCCACAAAAGGATAATGTAAGCATGGAATAATAGTCAAGCTTTAGCAATACTACCTAACTATCTACTACTAAAGGAAAAGGAATAAACAAGGTTTTACTTCATCCATACAGTTATTTACTTCAATCTTATATGCTCACCACGAACTGGTTAATAGGATTCCACATTTGTTCCGTCAAGTAAAACGAGGCTCTCCATGAAAGTGGCTACATATGAAGGATGTTGAATATCTAGATCTTTCTTCTCTTCCAGAGTTTCAGTGTCAATTAATGCATATGTCAATCCCTGCCTCTCTAATGGATCATTTTCGTAGCCAACCATAAGTGAACCATAATCGGTCATGCAAATCCAACAAGCTACCCTTTCAAATGGTACAACAAAAAGTTTATTCCAAGACTCAACCACACCATAGTCTCTCATCACCCATATGGAGTATTGGAAGCCAGATCGTCCAATGAAAGCCAGTTTCCCTCTAAATGATGCAATACATGTTCTTTGAAGAGGTGGTTCATATATAGAAACATCAGGCACTGCTAGCTTTCTGAATTTCTCACTATTGACATCAAATGCCATAATAGCTTCATCTTTAACATATGGCATCCAGTGCAAAGCTCCACTAACCAAAGGGATTGGAGAAAGCATACCTTTACAGAAGGTTACATTTGTTGTCACCGAAATTTCAACCCTTCTCCATGAATCTGAACTTAATGTGTATATCCCAATCTCATATGTAGACAAAAAGCAATGTGAAGTCATTACAACCTTATAGTCATTATTATTTTCTGAACAGTAAGCAAATCCAAGTGTAACATTGTTTAAGTTTCCCAAGCAAGTATGAGGCAACTTCTTGAATTTTCTAATGCTGGGGTTCCACAAATATATAACATTATTGGAATCAGCGAGACACAATAAGCCATTGCATGAACCAACCATTTGAGTACAATTAGAAGAAAAATCGAAAGGAATTTCAATCTCAGAAATCTTATCAAATGTGTGGCTGTAAGCAACTGTACATATTGATGTCTTAGGGGGAGAGAAGGAGGAGAAGGAGAAGACATTGAAGTAGAAAAAGATATCACACGACGTGCTTTCCATGACGCCATGTGTATGATATAACCATTCCCATCTTCATAGGGATCTTTGTTGTTGTGATTAAGGTGGGTGGAGATGAAATAGGGAGTGGTGATTGAGGAGTCCCAGGATTTGCAAACACACCTGAATCTTGCCACTGATTTCACTGGTAGTCTTCCCAGAATGTTCAGTACAATGTCGTACGGGAGATGGTTATTCTTGCATCGAAGAATTAGTGGTTCTCTCATTTGGGACATATTTTTTTCAACAAGAGAGAGAGAGAGAGAGAGAGTAAGGAATACTTAAACTAGAATACCAGAGTAAGATGGAAACAGGTTTTATATTAGAATTTAGGAGTACTTTTTAGTTTTTATTACTTGCGGCTTACCTTTCTTTTGCCATGATTCTTTGATATTTTTTGAAGATACAGTGCTATTTTGGTTCCTATGTTTTCGGATCACAATCAATTGATCTCTACATTTTCGGATCACAATCAATTTGATTCCTACATTTTTAACCGTACCATTATTTTAGTATATACTCCTAACTTATTAATGAAAAATGCCTGCATGGAAAACAATGTGCTTATGTGGCTTATAAAAAAATATTAAAAGTGCCACCTCAACATTTTAATAAACTAAAAGAAAAAAAAATCTGAACTTATGATTTTAAAACGAAAGAAAAAAATTATTAAAAAAAACTCGAAAATTCCTTATTATTTCTTTCATTTTCTTGCAATCCAAACACAATTAAAAATAATAATAATAACGATAAAATAAAAAGATTGGCTCGTCAAATGCTACCTTGATTTGTTCACTTGTGATGGTAGTTGAGTTTAGATGCGAGAATGATATGTGTCATGTGTGATGGATTTATTGGGGTAAAAGGCTGAGTTGAGTGGTTGTCGTAAGACTAGATTAAAGTTTCTGGGCCACCACGTACAACGGCACTGGAAGGGGTTAGATTTGCTCTCTCTCACAGTTTTCACTACTTAGATGACCCCACTGGAACTCAGAATCTCAGATATGCACACCGGAGAACTTGTTAAAGCAAATTCTCTTTGAGATACCACAAGATGAAGCAGAGATTGGTTGGTGTGTTTGAAGAGAACCACTGGAGCTAAAATGCTTTATCAAACTTTTATTGGAGGTTTTGAGCAGACTAACCTTCTTCAGCCTTTCTATTTTGTAAGTTAGACAACGTTTGAAACAATTTTAGAAAATAGCATCTCGAGTTTCAAAAAATCGAGATCCACTTAAAAAACTCGACCTTCAAAGACTCGCGTTCTGAGGGGAAAATGCCACATAGATCTCGAGTCTTTAAGACTCGAGTTTTATGCAAAAAATTTCACCTATAGTGGCGTTTTTAAGCCTTACAGTGACGTTTTAAATCCCTATAGCGGCGTTTTCCTGCAAAAAATTTTTGTAAGTACCAGGTTTAGGGTGCCATATAGCGGCGTTTTTTGCAATTTATGGAAATCGAGTCTCTAAAACTCGATTTTCAGCGCAATTTTTTTTTCCATCCGGAACTCGAGTTTTAGATACCTGTTATTTTTCAAAATTGTTTTGAAATATGACAATTAACTAAATTTTTTAATATTTATTGTTATTTTAAAAAAAAATAACACACTTTTTGCCGCCTACAGGTCAAGTTATTTTCTTCAGGCAAATCTATTTACTTATTTTTGCTTAACGTTGTTGTTAGGTTTTTTAAATCTAGTTCGTTTTTGTTGGATCATTTGATTCTTAAAGCCCTTTGTGATTTAGATTTTACAGTTTGCTTTGTGCAATTGTGATTACGTTTCACTACATTTTTGGTTCATCTTTTTTTGTTCCGATTTGGTTTGTTGTGCTTTAAGTTGAATATTCAGCATTTTATTTTAAAACAATTTCTCTTTGTTTGTGTGTTTGGATTGCAAGAAAATGAGAGAAATAATAGGAAATTTTGATTTTTTTTTTAACTCATTTTCTTCAGGTTAAAATTATATCTTCAAATTTTTTTTTTTTTTGAGCTGGCTTTTTTATTTATTAAAATAATGAGGTTGTATTAATCTTTATATTATTTTATAAGCCACGCAAGCACACCATTTACGGTGTACGCATTTTCTGTTAGGACCAAAATAGCTGCAAGTTGAAAATAATAATAGAGACCAAATTTATTGTTATAAAATGTAAGGACTAAATTGACTTTGACCCCAAAATGTAGTTAACAAATTGGTATTTTTCGCTTATTTTTCATTTTGGTTCTTGGGTTTTCATTTTTTTTAATACTAAAAAAAATTTTAATTTTGATAGTTATCGTAATCTTAATAACATTCTTTGATGATGCGATTAAAAAATGTTAATGGTTGGATTAACGGGTGGCTCTATCTCTATAGCATTTTTAAAAAATAATGGCATCCGTTAATAGACCATTTTGGAAAAATTTTGATATCTTTTGCTCAAGGGATATATAAAATAGCTATTAAAAAATCAACTACTTTTATATTTTCCTTTAGAAATTACTTTTATTATATTTGTTAACTTTTCCCAAGGTTGATATGGCACAGTCAAAGATAACATAAATAACAAGGTAATATAAAAATTAATTGGTATTAAAAAAGTCAAGTTAGTTATTTACAGAACCACATAATTTTTTTTTTTTTTTTTAATCTTCATTTCCCAATATTAAAAAGAAAACTCTATCCCCACTTTCTTTTATTTTCCTTCCCCTTATCAGCAATTAAACACCTTTGCAGCAAACTGAAAAAGGGCAAAGAACAAATAAGCTTTAGAATTTTACTTTCTATCACCTTCTCTTTATTTTCTCATATCCATTCTTAACCTCCCGAAATCAGATATTTGCCACAAGACAGCTAAAACAACCTTGGTATGATCGATATTTAGACCAACACGAAATACTTGTATTTTTGTACTGGCTGGAAAAGTTTTGCTGGTACAACACAAAATCAACTCTTTTTGAGCCTAATTCATGATACACATGATTTTAGATCACAAAATCTTGAAATTTTAACATTTTTTGATAACATAATAATTAATCTTTGTTTTTCTTGAAATTTTGCAAGCATAACAAAAATAATAAGAAAACACATAATTTTCAAAGAGATAGAAAGTATCACTTAATAATAACAAAACCACATAATTAGTATTGCATTTCTCCACAATTTTTTATATAAAAAATAGTTATACTTTTTAATTAAAAATATAATAAATATATATTATGGGTCCTCTCTCTCTCTCTCTCCTTTAAAATTAAAAGCAGCAGTCATTTCTATATTTTATTAAGAGTCGGAGAGGTCAAGTGAAAGGGGACAACCACTCAAAACATATTTCACTAGATATGTACTCAAATATTTCTATATGTTATTGTCAATATACATTACTCTAAAGCATCAAAGCAATGTCTATCTTTGCATTCTGTCAAGGTCTGGATTTAAGTCATTACTGATTTTACCGAGTGCCCTAAAGGAATTATCATATTATAGAGAGTTTTTTTTTTTTTTTTTTTTTTTTGGAAAAACAAACACACACAAAATGGTTTTTTCATGTGATTTTGACATTTCGATTTTGGATGTTGTTAACTCTTTAGCATATAAATCTCATTTTTGAGATTTTCAATTTTTTTTTCCAATTATTTATGATTTTCTTTCTTTTTGTCTTTTTTATTTTTTATTTTTAGAAAAATTATTTGTTTTTAATATTAAAAAAATATCTTTTAGAGGGGTTTAACAATGATAACAAATGACCACCACGCATCCTTGGCATGATGGTCACACCACAAGTAAGTATAAAGTTTTTATAGGGTGGAAGGGGTAAGAATCGGGGTTCAAGTCTCTAAAAAAGAGCTTCACACACATATACACTTAAATTATGCTAGAGTATAATTTTTATTTTGTATATGAAAAAAAAAAAAAAGATGATAACAAATTAGAACTTAATAGACTTAAAAAAAAAAAAAATAGATGACTAAAATGAAAATTGACTAAATTTAGTGGGTGTAATTTTGAGTTTTATAAAGAATGCTATTTAAAAATTACTTCATCCTCTCCCAAATAAGCATTCTATAATCTATATATTTGTTGATCATATGACTCGTTGGCTCATATTTAAAGAATCCCGTCAACAAGTACTCTAGAGTATTAGATAAGGTTGAAATTTATATCATACTCACTTGACTTTTTTCATGGAGTTAAGCCACTTTCAATTCAAATAGTAATTGTTTATTAGATTTTGCTACTTCGCAATGCAAGTGAAACATTTTTTTAGCCTTTTTATTGAGTGTACATGGCTCCCAATAACATATATTTTTTTTGCAAGTACAAACTTCTATATTATAAATGGCATGATACTCATATGTACTTAATATTAATATAAAATATAATTTCAAATAAAAATGATATCTCACATATCCGAATCAAAATTTATTGATTCTATTATTCTAATAACATGGGTTGCGCTTAATCAAGGTCACTTAAGCCTTTACTTTAAGGTCCTTAGTGTATAAAAAAATAAAAAATAAAAAATTTATTGTAGGGGCAGGCTTTGGTGCTCCAATCCAAAAGATGAATGAACTAAGTCCCAGAAAGCCAAATACAATAAATTTGTAGAGAGTGGGCTAAAAGGCTAGGCTTCAACGAAGTGGACAATGCCTTTGATGGACTAAGGGTGGTTAGGGAGTAGGGAGAAGTAATAAATAGAGATATGTAAGGTATAGAAATTCTTCCTCAGCAACGTTTGAGGAGAGTAGTTCTTGTATATATTGCTCTTATGTTTGATTACGCTTATTTCTCTTCAGGCGATCTTAGCCCTCCATTTGTTAATTGCTCAACCCACCGCTCGAGTGCTTGTCCTATTAGGCACATCTTCGAAGTTCTTGTGAGTTGTAACGGTCAAGACAACACTATTCAGGGGTCTTCTCCACATAAATGCAGCCAGGAGGTTTGGTGGGGTGCATTAAATGCGGAGGTAGCCACCATCCCTCCATCCACGTCAAGACCGACCTCCTTTCAAAGCCTTTTCTCAACAGCAAGACCTTCTCTAGCATTATGCCAATGACGTGGCCTTACTATCCGAGCATGTGGCCTCCTTAGCATGATGATAGGCTTCTCGGCCATGGTCATGACACGTGGCATAGGTATCTTATTTGAATTCTCGTACCTCACAATAGCCCCTCAAAACCCCAACTTTTCCCCTCCCGTCTGAGGAGGAAAAATGGGGTTTTGACTTAGGATAATTAATTATGTATGCTTCTTTGGTTTCCGCACGTGAGAATGTCGCTTCGTGTGTCCCGTGAATCGTTCCTCGACGCTTCGGAGCCCGCGATGCCTTATTAAATGCTCCAGGTGGAACTTTGTTCCCCGCATCCTACGGTGAGAGATAGATCCTACGATGGGCATTTCTCCTTGAATTTTTTTTTTTCACTTCTCAAATCCGTAAATTCCTAAGACTTCTCAAACTCTCAAGCTTTCAAGAATTTCCCAATCTCCCAACTCTCAAGAAGCTCCTAAAGTGTCACCTGTTCTTATTCTTGTAAGTTCTCATGTTTCGAGGTTCTTTTATTTTCGGCCAATCTCCTCAGCCTTCTAACCCTCACTTCCTTTTCAAAAACATTTCCTTCATTTCCTTGTAGCTTGTTTAAATGGGTAGATTCAAACACCTTTAGATTCCCCTACCAATGTGGAGGGCTTTAGGGCTAAATACCACATTCCACAGGGAGTTACCTTGCGGTATCATGCTCCAGATTAGGTGGTTACAGATAGAAAATAAGGGGAGGTTGTCATTCCTATGATCACCTTCAGAGAAGGAGGAATGACGCTTCCCATGGGTAGGGAAACACGAGACTACCTAATTAACCATAGGTTGTGTCCTCACTAGTGCGCGCCTAACCTATTTAGAGTCTTGGGTAGCGTCAATGCTCTTAATGAGCAGATGGGTTTGAGACTCACTTGGCACGACATCGTCCACATGTACGAGTGTCATTCACTTGCTGACTCGGGGTATTACCTCAAGTCTAGGTCTTCCATTGTTAGGCTTGTATCGTGTCTTCCTAACTCCAACAAGGGCTTGAAGGACGACCATATGATCGCCTTTAAGGAATGGCATGATGGTCTTTACTACCCAACTCGGTTGGGAGAGCCAGGTGGGGTACCGTAGGGTTAGATCCCTTGACACAGGATTTAGGCCTTTCAGCTTTGCTACTCTTCCCTCCAGTATTTCATTTCCCTTTGATGATGGGTTTTATTGGTCTAACCGTGATTTTGCTCCTCGGCTGTTTTTGCATATAGAAGGCATGTAGCGCCTCGCCTTAGTTTGGTTAACGTCGCAGACCTCAATAGAGTCCTAAGGTCCGAGGTGTTCGGGAGTGAAGATAGGCAGGTGAGAGCGGTCTACCTAATCCTAGACTTCGAGCCGCTATCGGATGCTTTCCAAGATATGGGCCATGCAATTAGAACAGTAACCCTCGGCTGCGCAAGATAGACGTCTCGATCTCGAGTTTCTTGCCTGTGAAGACGTGGTGCCGTTGAGCTACCATTTCAACATGCTCTCCCGGCGCAGCAGCTCAGAGGGAAGAGACTACTTCCTCACACCTATCATTCGAGGAGGAAATAGACCAATTCCAACTTGAGGAAGAAGGCGAGGTACGAGTAGATCCCGTTGAGATCTCGGACTTTAAGGGTGAGCTTGACGGATCCTCGAGCTCGCTCCCCTAAGCTAATAATCACCAAGGTAGATAGCAGCTTCAAGGAGGAAGACACAATGGCTCTGAATCCGAGGAAAGGTTTGAAGGACCTCCTTACCAGGAGGAACAAAGGGTCGTCATCCAAGAAGGACCCTAAATCCCGACCCCTTACTATTCTCCCCCCTCCCCTTCCTCCTTCTACAACCACAATCGACCTGCTCCCTATGCCTAACTTGAAAAAGAAAAGGAAGGAACAGGAAGTGGAGGAAGGTGAGGTGGTCCGCCAGAAGGAGGCCAAGCAGCAAAAGACGGCCAAAGACGCTAGAAGGGCCTCCTCTGGGAAGAGTAAGGAGGACCCAAGTGGGGTCGAGGTGCACCAACAACAATGCACCTGGGCTCCTCGGCTAGAGTTGGATGGCACTGCCATCCCATAGAACTCCTTAATTAGGGAGTTTTAGAGAGGGCACTCCTCCTATGTGGCTAAGGCCCTAGAGTAACCCCTCCTCCTTCCGAAAGACATGGTTGCTCTAAGACACATAAGACAACCAAACCTCTTCATGTCCCTAAAAAGGGATCTAGCCATAGTAAGCTCATCATCATACCTTTTAATGAACTGCCGAGGTGCCCTTTCCATTCTTCTCTTTTTTTCTTTTTCTTTTTCTTTTTTTTTTTTTTTTTAGGGATTCCTTTGTCATTTTTGTGCAGGCTATCTAGGAGATTTTTGTAGCCGAGAAATGGGTCAAGGACGCTCAGAATGAGGCCAGGGTTAAGGCCAACCTCCTCGCCGAGACCAACAAGGCCTTGGGAGCCATGAAGCAGGAGAACCAGGAACTGGCCACCAAGCTGACCGCTTAGGAGAGGGCGTGGAGGCAGGCTTGAAAACGCGTCAAGACCAGGTTGAAGATCGGCGTAAAAACTCTACCATACTAAGATAGAGCTGGCCACACAGAAGCAAATGGTCCTAAAGCTAAAAGTTGACTTAGAGAAAGCCAAAGCCACCTCTTGGACGGCCAAGGAAGCTACAGAGGCCTTGAGGCAAGCGTCCTACAATCTCGGGGTTGAAGAAACCGAGATCCGACCGGGCCGAGGAGCTGGCCGAGGTATGCAAGGATTATTGCAAAAAGGTGTGGATAGAAGCCCTCAACCTTGTAGGGGTCCCCGCTACCTCAGAGTGGAGGTAGCCTAGGAATTTTTATAACCCTCCCGACATCCGGGAAGTCCCAAATGCTCTCCCGTCTCCCTCTACCCTTACTCTAGAATCTTTTGAGCAGCCCCCGATCGCTCAAGTCCTTCTTCCCCCTTCCGAGGCTTCCAAAGGATCTAGCCAAGCTGGTGATCAAGGCCAAGGGGCTGAAGTGGCCAAGGATAAGGGCAAAGGCAAGGAGGCCAAGCCCCCCTTGGGGGCCAAGGATGCTGCCAAGGCTAAGGATGCTGCCAAGGCCAAGGATGCAACAGTCAAAGCCAAGGAGGCCGAGGCCAAATCCAAAGAGGCTGACCCTAAAGCCAAAGATGCTCTTGCTTCTCGGCCAAGCAACAAAGAAGACCCTCCTCCTCCAACTAAGGCCTAGCTTTTAGGATTTTATTTCCTTTCTGTCTTTTTCTTTTTTTCTTTTTGTAGTTTTCCTTTGTATCTTTTCTTTTGTAGTAGCAGTTTGCCATTGTGTATAATATACCTTGCCTTTATTTAATAAAAATGGCTGCACTTTTTACTTTATGAATCTTTCCTTTCTCTGTAATATTTATTTTATGGTTGGTGTAGTTATCATTTTTCCTCCGATGGGACTTAAAACTGATGATGATGTTGACAGAGAGTGAATTATTGCCACCCCGACTTTACCAAAGCTAACAATAGTACATTGTCGCTAACTCAAACAAATTAAACATGTATAAATAATAAGGAAAATGACCATGTGCTTGTACTGAAAAACTCAGCAACCAATAGGGAAGGCTAACTTCTAGGGAGATGAACAAAACACTTAGTAAAAAAAGTAAGCAGGTATTGATTTGTCCGAAGGGTGTGATCTGAGGAACCGGACATAGCCTTTGTTCTGCTCAATACTTAGGCAAATAACCAAGAACATTAAGTTACCTAAGGCATGTGGTTTGAGGAGCCATGCATAACCAAGGTTCTGTTTAACACTTAGAAAAATAAATAGAGAGTGTTAATATATTCAAAACATGTGGTCCGAGGAACCAGGCATAACTAAGGTTTTGTTTAACACTTAGAAAGATATCATTAAGTATTAATTTACCCAAAGTATGTGGTCCTAAGAGCCAGGCATAACTAAGGTTCTGTTTAACACTTAGAAAGATGTCATTAAGTATTACGCATAATATAATACACGAAAATATGACAAAAGAAGACTTTTATTAATAATAATACCTTCTCAAGTTGTTTACCTTCTCGGGTTGTATGCTTTGGGGTACGGAATATTACCACTCAAGTCCACAACCGCTTTTGCAAAATTAATAAATGCATTGACCCCTTAAATATATGGATGGCTTAATCTGCCATCGGGTGTCTTACCCATTGTCCTCCAACTTTTATCCATGGTTGACTAAAATTACAAGATGAATGCTACTTTAGTAAAATAAGGACAACTCATGCATAATGTATTCTAACATCTAAGTCTATAAGTTACTTAGATAAATTTCTATCACATTCATGAATGCACAAATATAGAGTGTTTACAGCCATGCAAGCCACTCGCTTGCTCCAACACAATAACCCACCACAAAACCAATCACAAACATCACAAGTATAGAGTGTTTACAAGTAGTGAAATCAATTAAGTACTATTCATCACATCTAATCAACAAGGTCCATTCACATTTGCAAGAAACTAAAAACACTCCCAATATGAATTTAAACCACCTTATAACACCATGCAAGCCACCCGCTTGCTCCAATACAACATACCACCACAAATCCAATTTCTAACATCACAAGTATAGAGTTTTACAAGTGTTTAAATCAAATAAAATACTATTCATCACATCTAATCAACAATACTCATTTACATTTGCAAGAAATGAAAAACACTCCCAATATTAGTTTAAACCACCTTATAACACCATGCAAGCCATCCGCTTGCTCCAACACAACAATCCACCACAAAACCAATCACAAACATCACAACTATAATGCTTACAAGTATTAAAATCAAATAAAATACTATTCATCACATCTAATCAACAATACTCATTCACATTTGCAATAAATGAAAAACACTCACAATATTAGTTTAAACCACCTTATAACATCATGCAAGCCACCCGCTTGCTCCAATATAACATACCACCACAAATCCAATTTCCAACATCACAAGTATAGAGTTTTATAAGTTTTTAACTAGAATTTACTTACTTTGCTCAAGCTAAGTTTACAACTTTCAGAAAAAATCCAAAGTTAACTTGTGTTCTTCACCTTGTTCCTCACAATTTCTTCAACCACAAAAGAGAAAGAGAGCTGGAGATAAAAGAAAGATAAATTTTAGTTAGCTTTAAGCCTTTAACCCACATACAAAAAAAAAAAAAAAAATATAATTAATTAATTAAATAAATAAATAAATAAAACTTTTAGTTTAATGAGAAATGGATAACCCACCAAAAAAAAAAAATCCCAACCAAAATTAGCTTAGTACTTAAGCTTAAGCACAAACAAAACCAATAACAAACACATAACAACCAAAGGGAGTACAGAAAAGCAAAACATAAAAAGACCCTTGAATAATCTTACCTTTATGATTATATGACCAAAGTGTCCACCGTCCAGTTCTTGTTCACAACAACATTTGAAATCACTTCACTTGTGTTTATTTCAAAACAAAGTTTTGGGTTTGAAATGATTTTTAAGTGTAAAATATACATAAAATTTGTGTTTTTTGTTGGAGCAAAATCCTCAAAACTTAAAATCCATCATCCTTTGTTAAATTTATATCAAGTGAATCTCTTGAATTTGATCCTTAAATCCAAACGTAAATCTAACAAATACAACTGATTAGTAATAGTTCAGGTGAATTTATCATTCTCTTTATTAAATCCACATTATGCGTGAATGCTCTGGTCAAACTTGACTACTCTAACCCAATTGCGGGGAGCCCATGATGGCCTAACATTGCTAGTTAACTGCACATACATTAGAATATACCACTAAGGTAAGATGTCACCCATGATTTACAAGCTGGACTTGTACATAACTTTAGGATAAACCTTATATAGCAAACAATAATTCCAAGAACACAACAACAGATAGTAACTTAAAAAGACTCTAGAAAGTAATAGATATGTTGTATATGAACTTGTACTCCCACAAATGATGGAAACAAAAATTAAATAAAAAATCTAAAACAAAACAAAATTAGAAGATCGCAAGAAACCGCATAAGAAATGAACGGACAACACGGAACAATGTTACTATTTTGAACAAGATGCACGAATCAAACAAGTAAAACTCATGGAATGACATTTAAGACACCGACATACAACTAAAAATCTAAGATCAATAATTATCAATTAAAAAAAAAAAAAAAAAAAAAGGAGAGAAATGTCTGACAAGGTTGGGATGAGAAATGAGACGTCTGGATCGATAGGTGGAGAAAGAGGTGAAGCGTCGCCGGCGTGAAGGGGAGGCGAAGCATCGCTGGTGCAGAGGAAGGCGAAGCATCGTCGACGCGAAGAAATCGAAGTCTACGACGGTAACAACTTCAGGAATCGTTACGAATGGTTCGTATCGGCATCGGTTGCGAATGGTTTGGTGGGTTTGTGCTCAGATTGGCAGCATGCTTAATCGGTGGCGATTTGCCTTAAATCGGCATGCCCAGAGTCGATGTTAGAATTGGCGTGCTTAGGTGGGTTCATATCGGCGGTTCAGGTGGTTCTTGAATCGGCGTGCTCAAGAATAGTTGCAAATCGTTGCGAATGGTTCTTATCGGTGACGAATTGGATTCTTATCGACGATGGTTATTGGAACCGTCACTTGGTTTCTTTTGGGATCGGGGTGGGTTGGGTTCTTTTGGGAATGAAGGTGAAGGCTTAGAAGAAAATAGGAAGAAAATAAAACAAACAGGTCATCGGTATTTATAATGGTCTTTAGCGATGAATTGGTTCGTTACTATTGCTTCCTCTTCCTCGCAAAAGGTAGTAAGCTTTTATGTTTTAAGCAACGAAGGTCAATTTCGTCACTAAAGAACCCAGATTTTGTAAATATTGTTTTTTTAGAGACAAAAATCATATTTCATCGCTATAACATACTTTTAGTGACGAACTGTGATTTCATCGCTAAAAACGAGGAAATGATTTTCGTCACTAATACTATCCACAGCAATACCTACAGTGACAAAATATTTTGTCACTATAGATTAATTAAACTCGTGCCAAAGTTTCCCTCCGTTGGTGCCCATTTTTCAGATCACAATAGTGACGAAATTTTTTTTTCGTCACTAAATGTTATAAATTTTTTTCATTATTAGTGATGAAATTCATATTTCTTCGCTAAAGCTATATTTTTAGCAATGAAAAATATTTCCTCACTAATTTTCATCACTAAAAATACATTTTGTTGTAGTGAGAGAATATGCACCTATTCCACCCACTAAGGTGATGCAAGATGGTCCTCCCCAGTTGGGCCCTAACTTTTCCCATGCTAGGTTCTTTGTAGTACCTAAAACCTTCCTCAATACCAAGGCGCTAATGGCCTTGGCTTCACGTTGGCATCATACCCTTGCTTAAGCTTGTGTTGATAATATGCCAATTGGACTATGGTATTTTCTCTTCGCTCTTCAATTAAGTCCATCTCTTCTTTAGTTAGTTATCATTGCTGTCTGGAGTGAATAAGCTAGTCCTTAGCATTGAAAATCCAGTCTCGAGAGGAATCACAACCTCGGCCCCATAGGTCATGGAAAAGGGGGTCTCCCCTATTAACCTGCGAGGGGTGGTCCAATATGTCCAGAGGACGTGTGGTAGCTCGTCCACCAATCTGCCCTTTGTATCATCCAACATCTTCTTGAGTCTATTCACTATAACCCCCGTTGATGACCTCGGCTTGCCCATTCCCCTAGGGGTAAGCTGGAGTGGAATACCTATTTGTGATACCCAATTCACAACAATACCTTTTGAACGCCTTGCTATCAAACTCAAGTCCATTGTCCAAGATAAGGGTATGAGGAACCCCGAACCAAGTGACAATGTTCTTCCATACAAACCTTTTGGCATCCACATCCCTAATGTTTGACAGTGGCTTGGCTTCAACCTACTTGGTAAAGTAATTAGTGCCAACTATAAGCCACCTCCTGTTCCCTGCTACTTTGGGAAAGGGCCCCACAATGTCCAAGCCCCATTGGGCGAAAGGCTAGGGGTAAGATAGGGGATTAAGAACGCCCCTCGGCTGATGAATATTGGGAGCAAACTTTTGACGTTGGTCACACTTCCTCACGTACTCCTGTGCTTCCCTTTGCATGTTGGGCCACCAATATCCCCGAGTAAGGGCCCCGTGAGCCATGGATTAGCCTCCTGTTTGGCTTCTGCAAATTCCCTCGTGCAGCTCTTCCAAGAGTGGTTCTACCACTTCAAGGTGAATGCACAACAAATATGACCCCGAAAAAGAGCGCTTGTACAACACTTTGTTCTCGGACAACCAAAATCGCGGAGCTTTACTTCGTATTTTGTCAGCTATCCCCTTCTCCTTAGGCAAGATGTCCTCCTTAAGGAATAGGATAATAGGATTCATCCAATTAGGTCCCACCCTTAGTTGATGAACCTAGACCTTCTCCCTCTCCATCCTGGCAGGGTTGCATAGATCTTTGACCTGGATGACCCGAGGTAGACTTCATGCCGAGAAGGTAGCAAGAGTGGCAAGGGAATCGGCATGCGTATTTCTACTGCTGGGGACCTAGTGCAAGGAAAAGGAGTCAAATCCTATAAAGAAAAAGAGGGGGAAAAAAGAGAGAAGAAGAAGAAGTTGATTCCATTAGACATCATTCGTAACCATTTTAATATAAAAAGCACCTCAAAAAAGTTAAAAAGAAGTAGAGTTTCTTTCCTATGGTTCTCAAAGATTTGAATTTCCTATTTCCATCTCTCTCTTTTTTTTTATTACAAATTTGTACACATACAGGAATTCTTTAGTTTGAACTACTATTCAGATGTTCTTTAATTTGGCAAAATGAGTTTTGCAGGCACTATCTACTCTATTAATTTGAATAATAAATTTTAAACTTATAAAGTTTAGTTGTATACACTACAATAGAAGTTAGAAGGATATGGTTCATCTTTAAAAAATATTAATCAAACACACATAAAATAATAAAATGATATATTTGTAGAGATAAAAAGATTAAAAAAAAAATACTTGGAGAATTTTTTTTTAAAAAAAATAGAAAATACTTAAAGTAATTGTTACTTTTCATATATTACACATCATTACATAATATTTATATTCCCACGCATCACGTGAGTCTAGTGTACATATAATGATTGGCCCCCCAAAAATGAAATACTTGCCCAGTTCCTATTAGTTTTTATGCTTTTTCCCTTTGAAATCTCTCACTGGCTTTACGATTCGAATATATTAGTTTCTCAAGTGTGCTTCACTGAAAAAAAAAAAAAAAAAAAAAAAAAAAAAAAAAAAAAAGGACTTAGTAAAGGCTAATAAATCCAAACTGCATTTCTTTATTTCTCTCTTCTACTATCATCATTTTTTTGGTAACAAAATTGATATTTTTCTCAACATCCCCATTTTCCCCTCAAAGTTATATAGTTTTCTAAAATTTATCACTATCACTATCAGTTTTTTTTTTTTTTTTTTTTTGTAAGAGAATTTGATTTGTTTCAAGATAGAGAGATTGGGTTGCAATTGATTTATGGTACATTTTTCTTCAAATATTTGAAAAAGAAAATTGCTAAGAAGTTCCATGTGGAAATGATAATAAATAAAATTTATTATATAAAGAATCACCATCGAGCATAAGTTTGATGAGAGATGTTAAATTCTATCTTTTATATTTTGTTACATGTTTATAGCAAATTAGACAATTTTATATACTCTTCTAAAAAATGACAATTTTATATATTTATTTGAGTTTATAATATGTTAAATTTGATATATATATATATATATATATATATATATATATATATATTACTTATGATGTATAATTAACCTATGAATACATAATTTGGACCCCAAGTTAAAAATCCTGGCTACAACCCCGCACGTGAGGAATTTAAAGTTTGCACGTGGACTGAGCTTGAGATATCAAAAAGAATATTTGGAGGAGTGTAGGGAATCACAAAGTAATGAACTAATTCACTGGTAAAGAGTCCTAATAAACATGGATAGTTTTGTTATGATTATCCATAGAAGGAAAAATAAAACCAACCTTACTCTAAGTAGTGGTGGCTCTTGGATTTTTTTTTTTTTTTTTTTTTTTTAGAAGGGTCAATAAAAAGATGAATCTTGAGTAGGAGATGAATTTTGTGATCTACATAGTTTTATCACAAATTTTTCCATAGTACTAAGAAGGTAATAAAAGATAACCTATAAATTCATTTCATATATTGTTTCTTCATATAATTAACATACTAATTATGATTGCTGAGATTAAATCTTGGAAATAATTTATTGTTTCTAAATAAAATACCACTACGCATCAATTAGCATGATGGTCACTTCGTAAGTGCAAGTTCTTGTGGGTTGCCGAGGGGGGCAAGGGTTGGGATTCAACTCTCTAGGAGGGAGTTTCATACACATATACACTTAGATTAGGCTAATTTGAGATTTCTATCTCAAATTAAAAAATAAAAATTAAAAATACAATAAACATATTAATTATTGTTGTTACTTAGAATATTTTTATCAATTAGTTTACATCTTTACTCTGTACAATTCTTGTATTTAACAATTCAACTCAACTTTGGCAACTATTGGTCTTTGTAATTCTATTAAGAAAATTTTTGTTGTGTTAACATTTGTTTTTGTCTTCATTCAATCACTCCTCTATCCCCCCCCCATTTGTCTAATTTTTTTTAAAATTTTTTATTTAGAAACACCCATTGTCTAATTGTTTAATTGTTTTTTAGTGTTAACATTTACTAAAAACAGATTGACCGTCTGGCCCATGCCCCAATCCCCACTTAACAAATAACAAATTAAAAACAGATTCAAATTCAACCACTCCACTCGCAAATTCATTCAAAAATATAAATTAATTGTAACTTTATTTAACAATTCAACTCAACTTTGACAACTATTAGTCTTTGTAATTTTATTAAGAATATTTTTGTTGTGTTAACATTTTTTTTTTTTTGTGTTTTCACTCACTCACTCTCATGTCCTATGCCCTTTGCCCTTTTTTTTTCTTTTTTTTTTCCTTTTTTTTTTTTAAATTTGGAATCACTACTTGTCTAATTGTTTAAATATCTTTTAGTGTTAAGATTTATTAATTACTAATTGACCTGATCGGCACATGCATGCCCCAACCCCCACTTACAAATACCAAATTAAAACCACATTCAAATTCAGCTACTCCAATCGGCGATTCAACCAAAAGTTTTAATTAATTGTAACTTTATTTGCAAGAATAGATTGTTAAGGGGATCATATTCAAGTTTATTTCAGTTGGACTTGGACTTAAAAAAAGATCTTGGTCACAGGGCCATCATATGGGCAATCCGATGTTCTGCCTTTTTGAAAAAATAAAACACCGTCGGCTTGATCTTATCAACTGGAGTCGGGCAACTTTTGGGAATACTTGTACAAGGCTAGACCAAAAACAATATGAGCTGGCGGAGCTCACCAAAGGTGGCTATGCCTTAAACCCGGACAGAATCATTGATTTGAAAAGGGACATAAACGAGTTGTTGCACCATGAGGAGGTATTCTGGAAACAGAGGTCACACTTTATATGGCTTCCCACTAGAGACAAGAACACTAAGTTCTTTCACCAAAGAGCAAGCCATAGATGTTGCACGAATCATATTGAGGGATTGCAAGATGACCACAGTGCATGGCGGATCGACAGGAACAGAATTGCTACTATTGTTAAGGACTTCTATCGAGAGCTTTTTACCACTTCCAACCTGATACACCTGGAAAATGTCCTAAGCTCGGTTGCCAAAGTTGTTACAGATGGAATGAATGAAACCTTAACACAGCCATACACTCAAGATGAAGTCCACAAAGCACTATTTCGTATGCACCCTTCAAAGGCACCAGGGCTGGATGGTATGTCACCTTTCTTTTTAAAAAAATATTGGCATATTGTTGGGCCAGATGTTACCGTTGTTGTTTTATCAATCCTACACTTAGGGAGGTTCCTTCGTAAGATGAACTTTACTCATATCGTGTTGATTCCAAAAAAGAACAATCCTCAATGCATAACGGACTTTCGCCCCATTAGTTTAAGCAACGTAGTCTCCGTGGATTGTTTCTAAGGTGCTTGCCAATTGTCTTAAAATAGTCCTCCCAAATGTCATCTCCGACTCCTAGAGTGCTTTTGTCCCAAGTAGACTCATCACAGATAACACTACTGTGGCTTTTGAGATGTTGCATCGTATGGGGGATAAACAGCGTGGCAAGGTTAGTCATATGGCCGTGAAGCTCGACATTAGTAAAGTTTATGACAGAGTGGAATGGAAGTTCCTTAAAAAGATCATGCTTAGATTGGGCTTATCGGAGTAATGAGTGGACTTGGCAATGGAGACGGTATGCACAGCCACTTACTCTATCCTCATCAATGGAGAACCTAAAGGTTTCATCACTCCATCCCGTGGTATCCGTCAAGGTGACCCTCTTACCCCATATCTCTTTCTTTTGTGTGCTAAGGGCCTTTCATCTATGCTGCATAAAGCCATAGAAACTCGGCAACTACAAGGTCTTTTATCATGTAGAGGAGGTGTTCATATATCCCATCTTTTGTTCGCCGATGACACCTCGCTTTTTTTGAAGCACGCACTAGGGAATGCCAAAACCTCCTATCCATCTTGGCTCAATATGAAGTGGCTTCCGGCCAAGCTATCAATTGGCAAAAAACAACCCTATTCTTTAGTCGAAATACCAGCCCTGCAGTGAAGGAAGAAATCCAATCCTTATGGGGTGCTCAAGTCATGCATGATTGTGAAAAATACCTAGGACTACCAATGGTGGGTGGAAAGTCTAAGGTAGGTACATTTAAGGAGATTCAAGAGCGTATTGCCAATAGAGTAATGGGATGGAAGGAGAAACACATCTCAAAAGCAGGGAGGGACGTGTTGATTAAAACAAAGGCCCAAAGCCATTTCGACCTACTCCATGAGTCTCTTTAAGATCCCCAGGACAGTGTGTGATGGGATAAACTCAGTCTTAGCGAAATATTGGTAGGGATAGACACGAAACAAGAGAAAAATTCATTGGATTAGTTGGGGTAAACTTTGCTCCCCAAAAAATAAAGGAGGGTTGTGGTTTCAGGATATCCATGTGTTCAACTTAGTTATGTTAGCTGAACAAACTTGGAGGCTGATCCATGGAACGCATTCTTTGTTCTACCATGTTTATAAGGCTTGATATTTCCCCACCTGCTCGTTTATGGATGTTGAATTGGGTAGCAATCCATCCTTTGTTCGGCGTAGTCTCCTCCAGGCTAGGGAGCTTCTTCAGGAGGGTTCAACATGGAAAATTGGTGATGGCAAAACTGTTGGTATCGACAGCCACAAATGGTTGCCCAACCCACCTAGATTTAAACCTGGTGTAGACTAAACCTAGAAAGTCAGTGCTCTCTTCAATCCTGAGACTAGGCAGTGGGATTGTTCTCTCATCCATGCCCTCTTCCACAACTCCACTAGAGATGATATTCTGCGCATTCAGCTCAGCCACTCTAGCTCTCGGGACAAGCTTCTGTGGATGAAGACCAAGAGTAGGACCTTCTTTGTAAAAACGGCTTACCAGGTTGCTCTCCAACTTCACCGACCTATGACTGGGGAGCACTCTCTCGCTGGGTAAGATAAGCGGTTGTGGAACGAAGTCTGGGCTTTGAACACTCCCCCAAAGGTCTGCAACTTCATATGGCATGCATGCTCCGACATTCTCCCTACTAGAGTCAACCTTCTTTGCCGAAAAGTGCATATCAATCCACGATGTACCCTCTGTGGACAACACGATGAGACCACTGGCCATATTCTCTGGGAATGCCCCTTTGCCCGCAATACATGGGCCTTAGTCCGAGGCAAAATCCAGAAGAGTAACTTTGAAGCTCCGTTTTTCTACCTCCTAGCTCGCCAGATGTTGGACAGACTCCTGAAGAAGGAACTGGAGACTTAGGCCATGACTGCCTAGTCCTTATGGAATGCTAGAAACAAATTCCACTTTGTGCAGGTCCAAACTCATCCCACGATGATCTTCTGAAGGGCATCTTCTCTCCTTGAAGAATATCAACGGCTCATGGCTACACTCCCTTCTTGACGAGCACCTTTGACGTGCTTATACCCATCTTATAGGCTTTATATAATATACTTGTTTCTTTGTATTTTTTTTATTCTTTGTCCCCCCAGTAGGTAGCTAGCCACTGCGTTGGCTGTCTTTTGTTTACTTCATTTTAATATACTTCTATCATCTTCCGTAAAAAAATAATAATAATAATAATAAAATAAAAGATTTAGAATTAGGGACTCAAGATATTCAATTTTTTATTTTAGGGTGTCAAAACGAAAAAAGAGATTATAAAATTACTTCCATAGAATTCTCATATTTCCCCAATTCAAGGATAATCTATGATGCCTCCACTGCTGTAGGCTGAACAACAGCCTTAGCACCAATCGTTTCCTTCAAGGGCTACCCTTTAATTTCATAAATACCAGGGACAAAGACAACGCTCTTCCTGGAGGCAATTTGCAATGTGGAAACTACTTAAAGAGTTCTCAAAGTTTAATAGTAGGCCGTGCAAATAAATGGTAGATGAGCCCAAAGTGGTTTTTGGCCTATTACATGTATTAAGCCATAGCTCAGGGGTCTATTTAGCAATCTCAAAGATACATTGACACCTTTAAGAAGAAAGATCTGCAACCCATTTTAGTACCTTAAAGATAAACTAAAACCTGTCAAAAGAAACATGTGTGTGTATTGAGGTGTCTCTCAAAAAGCAAGTGAGAGAGAGGCACAAGTGAATTTCCAAAGAATTTTTTTTATTACAATAAAGGAGTGATCTAACTCAATTAAGCCTACTACAAATAAATTTTGAATTTTGATATAATTAAATTTTGTCTGAATATTACACTTTTTATTTTTATTTAATTCAATTTACAATAATGGGAAACGGTGGATTTGAATACCGAATATCTCCGTTAAAAACACTAAAAAATATTAGTTGAGTTACAAGACTATTAGTGTGAGAACATTATACATGATGATGCCGAAAATATCACCAATAGGTCACACCGCACTCACGACTCAAAGCGAACCTGCACAACAAGAGCAATCGAAAGAAAACCTTTTAGAGAGCACCGGTGTGGTGCCGGCCAAACACTCTCCGAAGGTCAAGTTAGAATTCTTCTCACAACTCTAGAGTGCTAGAGAGGGTCAATTATGCGTACCTTTATTCACGAGGGTATTAGGGCTTTTATAGTAGCGGAGAGTCAGCTTTTCCTTCTTGGTGTCCAAGTCTTTTCCATATGGGACTCTACTTCCACCAATCCCAAGCGTGATGGACAAGCATTTCCTTGTAGGGTGGATTTTTTTACTAAGGCGGATCTTCTAGAATTCTCTTTTATGCGAACATCCCGATCTTCCTAAGGTTTCCTCGAATTTCAAACGTGTATACCAAATATTTTAAGTGACGCTAAGTCCTCGGCCCATGCTTAATATCGGCCCATGAGTCCGAATCCGTCAGGCCCAATGTTCCGCGATTTCTTACCCCATCAGTTGCCCCCTTCACCCTATGATCCGTCAAGTTCTTAATTAGTCGGATCACTAGGGTGACGGTTTAAATATAATCGGGCATGACGATGAAGGGTTAATGATGACGGTTAAAAACTATGACGTTCCTAGATGGAACACGTTGACATATGAAGATCCATGAAGTTGACGGCTCCTTACAGGGTACGATCCGTGGACGCGTGTTGCCAGGTTGTCACATTAATGAAGCTCGCTACGTGTCATTTTGGGATTGGATGGTGTATCGGATCGAAGCGTCGCTTCGTCTTCCGTGCATTTCTCATATATAAAGCGTACCTCTCTTCCCTTATTTCCAATATTTCCAGCAAGAAATCGTTGTCAGAGCGGAGTCGTCGGCCTTGTCGAGCATTCCGTTTGAGAATTTATACCCGTCGGATATTTCATCCGTCAACTACTCTTCGCATTGTTTGGTAAGTGCTTCATTTACGTTTTTCATTATCATCATCATTTTTTTTTTGTTACATTTTCTTCATTTTTGTCAAACCCACACACCCGTCGAGAATTTTAGACCCGTCAGTCTTAGGTTTTATTGTCAATTTGTAGGAAATGTCTAATGCGTCAAGTAACCAATCAATGGTTCGTGACGGGACGGAATACGAGGAGGTATACTCGTCCGGTCATAAAGACCAAGAGAGTCCCGGCGAAGATAGGAGTCCGTCTGCTTCTTCGTCATCCTCAATAGATGAGGATATGGAGATGGCTCAAGAAGAAGACTCTTCTAGTGACGACGGGGATCAAGCACTGGTACCCGTTATTGGTGCTGGTGGACTTAGAGAGTTCATCATGCTACCAGAGTGGACGGTGCACAGATTCACATCCGTCATCAAGGAGAGACACTTTAGTACTTTTAGGACAAACTTCCGATTCCGGACAACATTTCCATCCGTCTACCATATGTGTCGGAAAAGTGTTACTACGAAGGCGTAGAAGGTGTCGGAGTGTACGAGCAAATGCTCAAGGCGGGACTTCGGTTTCCGCTAAGTACACTTCATAGAGAACTTTTATATTACCTGGGATTGTTCGTCACCCGGATATCTCCAAATGCCTGGAGGGTCTTCATAGCGATGGAAATCCTCTATGGAGCAATGACGGGCGGACGTAGGAGGTTGACGGTGCGTGAATTCCTTCATTGCTACTTGTCCCGGATGAAATCGATAGATCAAGGGTGATGTACGCTTTTGCTTGTAAAAGTCCTTTGTTGAAGGTCATCTTTGAGACTCCCGACTCAAATAGAGACTGGAAGAGTCGTTACTTTTTTCTAGAGGGTAACACGTGGATGAACCGTCTAGGGGAGACGGAGTACTTGCCTGTTGACACATCTTGGGGAGTTATACACCCTTCACGTATGTACTGTCCTCGAATGTTATAATTCTTCCAAGCCTTCTATTACAACTTCTATAACCGTCTATTTTTTTTTGCGGGGTAGACGGCGTCCACAAGTTAGTGTTGAGGAATTTGGTTTCCTTGAAAAGATTTTCCAGAAGACTAAGCCGGAGGAAAGGACCTGGGCCAAGTTAGTGAATCCAAATACAATACACTGGTATTGTGACGGTCCAGAACCTACCCGCGAGGCCATTATATACGAAGAAAGAGTCCACGGACGTAAGTCCGTCAATTTTTACTTCTTTTCTTTCTTTTTTTTTTTTTTTGAAATTAGCCTTCAACTTGAGTAAATATCCCCATCCGTCCTGTATTGCAGAAATGGACGACGCAAAGAGAAGGGCAATGATAAAATCGCTAGCCGTCGAGCAAAAGAAGACGAGCGAGGTTGTGGTTCCAAAGGGGCTGGGGTCGTCGGCGAAGAGGAAGCAGCCGCCTAAGTCTGACCGTCCACACAAGCAGCAGAAGGTTCCATTGGAACCCGTTGTGGGCTTGATGGCCGAGGGAGCTAAGACGGTTACCCCAGAAAAACATGGATCTCGCAAGGGCTTAATGCAGGCCCCGTCCGTCGGCCAGGAGAAGCCTGCTCCCCTTCTTCGTGACGACTTGAAGTTTGCGTTGGAGAAACTTTCGTCGATAATTTCCGCGGAGGATTATGAGGATCCGGGTAATCATTCGACGGAGGCGATGGGGGAGACGGGTTTGTTCGCCGTTGCACAGGTAGTTCTTTTTATTCGTCAATATGTGTCCATCCATTCTTCTTAGCTTTCTGTTTAACACCCTTTTAACTTTGTTTATTTCAGTCCTTGGTTATGATGAAGGGCTTAATGGACCGCCGCCTAAACCGTGAGGTGGCTTTGGAACGTGTACAGGCAAAAGCTGAACAGACGGAGGAGGAGCTTGGTCAACTCTATAAGTGGAAGTCCACAATGGAGAAGAAGTTCGACTTGTTTGAGAAGACGAGGAAAGAGCTTGAACAGAGGACGGAGGAGGTTGGGAAGGCCTTGAAGGGCAAGGACGATGAGATAAAGGATTTGAAGAAAAAACTTCGTCAAGCCAAGGAGAATGTTTGTCGGTGAGTATCGCGACTTCGTGGACTTGTTGAAGGAGCTGGGTGGATCGTTCCTTCAAGGCTTCGACGATGCACTCCGTCAATTAAAAAAGGCCTACCCTGATCCGGACGTGTCCATGATAGCCGTCGATGATCAAGATCGGACATCCGCTCCGCCCGCCTGCCTCCGAAAATACGGACGACCTTTTTGGCGAAGACGCTGTTCAAGGTGACGGAGAATCTGTCCCGTCGAAGGATGTTCAAGTTGCTGAGCCAAAGAAAGTAGATTAATCTCTATGTAATTTATTTTGAGAACAATCCGTCCTTCCTTTTTTTTTTTTTTGGTTTATTAATTTACTTTCAGAACAATCCGTTCTCTTTAATTGTATTAAACACTTGCCTTCCGGGCTTTTGGCTTATTAATGTTTATATGCTTTCTATTATTGTTTGGAACTTGTTTAAAAGTCCGTCCTCCTCCTTGAGGAGGGATTTTTAAGAGAATATTCATTTATCCGTTATACTTCGTCCACATTGCGGACTTATTATTTTTAGTGTTGATTGATCCGTCCATTTGGACGATCCATTGTCCGGCCACGTGGACGGTCCGCCAACTTTTCAAAGATCCCCGTGATCTGTCCATTTTTGGACTTATAATTTTGTTTGCCATTTTTGGTGATCCATCCATTTTTTGGATAGATTTTCCATCGCCTTAGGGATCCGTCGATTTTGGTGGACGTTTTTATTAACTAAGTGATCCATCCACAACGTGGACTTGTAATTTTGTTCACCTTTTTGGTGATCCGTCCACCGTGTGGACAGTTTTATATCTTGTTAATGATCCGTCCACTTTGTGGACTGGTAATCATTTTCACTGTTTTGATGATTCGTCCACTTTGTGGAGAAAATTATAACACCGTTTAGGTGATCCGTCCACTTTGTGGATAGTTCTTTCACGCTGTTGGTGATCCGTTCACTATGTGGACTTGAGTTGAATTTGTCCATTTCGGACTTCCAATTGTCGACCTTGTGGGATGGCCCGTCTGTTCGGACTATATTCGTCTCCCCTGTGGGGAGATCCGTCCAATTTGTGGACTTATTTCGTCCGTCCCTTTTGAACTTTACGTTGTCAACCATGTAAGGTGGTCCTTCCATTTATGGTAGTGTTTTATGTCCGTCCATTTTGGACTGAATTTGTCACCCTTGTAGGGAGATCCGTCCACTTTGTGGACTTACTTTGGTATGTCCCTGTGGGACTTCATGAGGTCATCCTCGTAGGATGATCTGTCCACCTCATGGATTTTATTTTATATCCGTCCATTTTGGACTGAATTTGTCACCCTTGTAGGGAGATCCGTCCACTTTGTGGACTTACTTTTGTATGTCCCTGTGGGACTTCATGAGGTCATCCTCGTAGGATGATCCGTCCACCTTATGGATTTTATTTTATATCCGTCCATTTTGTGGACTTCAAACGGTTATCCTTGTAAGATGATCCGTCCATCTCGTGGATTTTAAGGGGTCACCTTCTGGGTGATCCGTCCATTTTGTGGACTTTATTTTTGTATCCACCCATCTTGTGGGCAATTGTAATAACACATCCATGTAGAAAATCAAAATTGTATCTGATTATTATTCTTAATAGAAATGCGTAAAGGAAAAGTGCCAGCCCCCTTGGGCTAAAAAAAAAAAAAGGCACGGCCAGTTGTATCAAAAAATAGCTAAAGAAAAACTAGTGATTAAAAAACTTAAGAAAAATCTGGCTGGTTGCCGTTCGCCATGTTATTATTATTGGTAGTATTTCCTCAAATGCTCGGATTCCATGGATGCGGCGCCTTCTCTCCGTCTGTTGTCTCCGGTGGTAGGTTCCTTTCCTTTTCGATGACGTAACTCTATAAGGTCCTTCCCGGTTGGGGCCGAGTTTTCCCCGTGTAGGGTCTCTAGTTGCACCCATGACCTTCCCGAGTACGAGGTCTCCTACATGGAAGTCTCTGTGTCGGACCCGGAGTTGTCTTGTTTGGCCATGCGATCCTGGTATCTAGCGATCCTTTGCTCCGCCGCCAACCTCACCTCATCCAACAGTCTAGTCGTAGCCTCATAGTTTCGTCGTTCCTGCTCTTGTCATGGTTGTGAACCCTGTAGCTCGTGAGCCCAACTTCTGCTGGGATGACCGCCTCGCTCCCGTACGTTAGTCGGAATGGCATCTCTCCTGTTGGGGTCCTCGCCGTTGTTTTGTATGCCCATAGTATGCTCGGCAATTCTTCGGGCCATATGCTCTTTACCCCCTCGAGCCGAGTCTTGATAATCTTTAGCAGGGATCGGTTCGTGACTTCAACCTGGCCATTAGCCTAAGGATGGGCTGGTGACGAGTAGTGGTTTTTTATTCCTAGTTGTGAGCAAAATCCCGAAGTGGCCGTTGTCGAACCGCCTCCCATTATCTGAGACAAGGACTCTAGGAATACCAAACCTGCATATGATGCACCGCCGGACAAAACTTCTAATATTCTTTTACGTAATGGTGGCCAGGGCTTCCGCTTCTACCCATTTTGTGAAGTAGTCAATACCCACTACCAAGAACTTCAGCTGCCTTACCGCCGTTGGGAAAGGTCCCATGATATCTAGTCCCCACCGAGCGAACGACCATGGAGCCGTCATAGGGGTTAGCTCCTCACCGGTCATCCAATAGCATTGTTGAATCTCTGGCATTTGTCGCAACTTTTAACGTAAGACTCGGCGTCCTTCTGCATGGTTGGCGGTAATACCCGGCTGTACCGGTTTGTGCACCAATGACCTTGATCCAGAATGGTTCCCGCATATCCCTTCGTGTACTTCCCTCATTACGTAGTCTGCCTCTTCGGCACCCAGGCATCTCGGATATGGACGGGAAAAACCTCTCTTGTACAAGACGTCTTTTATCAAGACGAACCTTGCCGCCTGGACTTTGAGCTTTCTTGCTGCCTCCTTCTCATCTGGCAGCAACCCGTCCTTCAAGTATGAAATTATCTGTGTAGTCCAGTTACTTTCGGAGCGTATCTCTTGCATGTTGCCGGGGTCTATTAGTGGAGAAAGTTGAACAAAAGAAAGTACATTACCCGGTGTTATCATATGTTCTGCTGAAGCGGTTTTGGCTAGCCGATCGGCGAGTTCATTTTCTCCCCTGGGGATTTGGATGACCTTTGCTTCCAGCCCGTCGATTCTCGCCCTTACTTTATCAAGATATCTCTTGAGCCTTTCACCCTTGCATTCATAATCTCCGTTTACTTGATTGGTCACGACACGAGAGTCGCAATAAACGACTACGCTTTCGGCTCCAGCGGCTTTGGCTAGGTCGAGTCTTGCCAATACCGCTTCGTATTCCGCTTTATTGTTGGTGGTGGAGAAGTCGAGACGGACCATACATTCAATCTTGTCTCCTTCGGTGACAAAGAATACGATCTTTGGCACCCCGGCTCACTGATTTGATGATCCGTCGGTATATATGCTCCACCGAGGGGCCTTTCGCCCCCTTTGTCTTCGTCCACGAGTAAATTCTGCAATGAAGTCGACTACGACCTGTCCTTTGATGGCTGCCCGCGGACGGTACTTAATGTCAAACTCGCTTAATTCTATCACCCACGGTGTCGGTCGGCTGCGACTTCAGGATTACTTAAAGCCCTTCGCAAGGGTTTGTCGGTCATTACATTCACGGTATGGGCTTGAAAGTAGGGCTTGAGCTTGCGAGCCGCCGTGACTAATGCAAAAGCGAGTTTCTCCATCGGCGGGTATCTTTCCTCGGCACCGCGGAGTGCCCACCTGGCGTAGTATACGGGCTTCTGTATCCTCTCCTCTTCTCTAATTAAGGTTGCACTAACTGCGACGGGGGAGACAGCCAAGTAGAGAAAGAGCTCTTCACCCTGTTGCGAGGGACTCGGTAGGGGCGGTGAAGATAGATATGCTTTTAACTCATTGAATGCTCACTGACACTCGTCCGTCCACTCGAAAGACTTTTTTAACGTACGAAAGAAGGGCAAACACTTGTCCGTGGCTCTCGACACGAATCTATTCAACGCCGCTATCTTGCCATTAAGGCTTTGCACTTCCTTCACATTTCGTGGGGGGGCCATCTCTATTATGGCTCGGACCTTGTCCGGGTTAGCCTCAATCCCCCTCCGAGATACCATGAATCCTAGGAATTTTCCTGCCGTTACGCCGAATGCGCACTTTTCTGGATTGAGCTTCATGTTATAGGATCGAAGTGTACCAAATGTTTCCCTAAGATCTTCCAGGTGGTCTTCCTCCTTTCGGCTCTTCACTAGCATGTCATCGACATAGACCTGGACATTCCTCCGGTTTGCTGCGTGAACATCTTGTTCATTAGTCTTTGGTATGTTGCCCTTGCATTCTTTAGGCCGAATGGCATTACTTTGTAACAGAAGAGTCCTTGGCTGGTCACGAACGAAGTCTTCTCCTGATCGGCCTCAAGCATGCGGATTTGGTTATAACCCGAGAAAGCGTCCATTAAGCTTAGTAATCGGTGTTGAGCCGTCGAGTCTACTAGGACGTCGACCCTTGGAAGGGGATAGCTATCTTTGGGGCACGCTTTGTTAAGATCGGTGAAGTCCACGCACATCCGCCACTTGCCGCTCGCTTTTTTCACCATTACTACATTCGCCAGCCAATCGGGGTAGTAGACTTCCCTAATGAAGCTTGCCTCTTGGAGCTTGTGGACCTCTTCCGCTATTGCCTAGTCTCGTTCCGGGGGCGAACACTCTCTTCTTCTGTCGGACGGGTGGAAAGGAGGGCAATACATTCAACTTATGTACCATGACCGAGGGATCGATTCCTGGCATATCGTCATGACTCCAGGCGAACACATCTTAATTGCTCCTCAAGAAATTTATGAGCTCTTGACGGATTGAGGGCTTGGTAAGCATTCCGATCTTGGTTGTTCTGTCCGGATTGGAACCGCCGAGAGTTATGTCCTCTAGCTTCTCTGTTGGTTCTGCTACCTTTCGGTGCTCTTCTATGTTCAAGGCCTGGATTTGATCTTCCATCTCCATCATAGCTACATAGCATTCCCGTGCGGCTACTTGACTTTCACGTAGCTCTCCTACCCCATACTCTGTTGGAAACTTGATCATTAGGTGGTAAGTTAATGTTACCGCTTTCCATGAGTTGAGCGTAGGTCGTCCAAGGATAGCATTGTAGGCGGACGAGCAATCGACCACCAAGAACGCCACGCCCCTGGTGATTTGTTGGGGGTAATCTCCTACCGCCACCGATAACGTGACCGCGCCCAAAGGGAATACCTGGCTCCCTCCGAAACTAACGAGCGGGGCGTTTGTCGGTATTAAGTGTTCCTTGTCAATCCTCATTTGCTAGAATGCCGGATAGTACAAGATATCGGCGGAGCTGCCGTTGTCGACTAACACCCGGTGCATGTTGTAGTCTCCTACCCGCATGCCGACAACGAGGGCATCATCGTGGGGATGGTGTAGGCGCCATACATCCTCTTCTGAGAACCCGATAATGGGGCCTTCCCTCCTTGCTATCTTTGGGACGGTGCTCATCAACTGGACATTCTGTACCATCCGGAGATATGTTTTGCGAGCCTTTTTTGATGACCCGGCCGCAGCTGTTCCTCTGATTATCATCCCGATGTCCCCTAATGGGGGTCTTGGTCGCTCGTTTTCTCGGCGGGGATGTTGTTCCTATGGGGGTTAATCCGTTCTTTCCTTGCTGACGAACTTCTGCAGCTTTCCTTGTCGGATAAGGGCTTCAATTTGCTGCTTCAAGTCGTAGCGATCGGCGTGTCGTGACCATGGTCACGGTGGAAGCGGCAATATTTGTCTCTTGATCGCTTGTTGGGATCACTCTTCACTTTCCTGAAACGTCAGGGCCCTTTCGTCCTTAATCTGCATTAGGACTTGATCTATCGGAGCGGTTAACGGGGTGAAACTTGTGAACCTTCCGCCTATGGGTTTTGGACGTCTCTCCTCCCCTTGATCTCCCGTCCTTCCTTTCTTCCGCCCCCTGGTCCCGTCGGGGTCTTCTTGTCTGTCTCTTTTCTTGGGTCTATCTTCTCGGGCTAATAGTGCGTCTTCAGCGTTCATATATTTGGTGGCCCCAGAAAACACCTCGACATGGTTTTTGGGTCGTTTTTGTATAGGAGAACAAAACTTACCCCCTTCACCCATTCGTGAATGTCGCTACCAAGATCTTGTCATCGGCTTCGATCGAGAGCGCTTCTTTGTTGAAGCGTGATATGTAGGCTCTTAACGTCTCCTCCTCTCGCTGCTTGATATTCATTAAACAAGCCGTGGACTTCTTATACCGGTGTCCTCCAATGAAGTGCGTAGTGAATTGAGCGCTTAGCTCCTTGAAGGTGCTGATAGAGTTGGGTGCTAGCCGGCTAAACCAAATCCTTGCTGCGCCCTTTAGGGTTGTAGGGAAGGCCCCGTACATAATCGCGTCCGCCACTCCCTGAAGGTGCATTAGGGTCTTGAAGGTCTCCAGGTGATCTAGAGGGTCCTTGACTCCGTCATAACTATCCATATTTGGCATGCGTAACTTACTCGGCAGGGGAAGGAGTTGACGGTTGTCGTAAATGGCGAAGTCGATCCGGTTGACGAGGTCGTCAAGATCACTGGACACTCGCCCCTTGAGAGCGTTCATCATTACTTCCATTTGTTCCTTCATCGCTTGCATCTCAAATGATGATGGGTGGTGGAGCCATATCTGTCGGGGAAGGGATGCTAGTGTCCCGTCGCACTGGTCTGCTCGGGGCGTTGCTCTCCTGTGGCCCTTCATGATTCCTCCTTTCAGCGCTGGTCCCTTCTTGATCCGCTTCTTGGTTATTGACCGCCACATTTTTTTGGTTCAGCTGCTCTTCTAGGTCGTGGTTTTGCTTGGTGAGGCGCTCCACGGCAACAATGCGAGCGTCCCGACCTGTCTCTCAAGAGCAATCGTAGGGGCCTCTTCTTCTTGAACGTCGTTAGTGGTTGCCATTGAGCGAGTGAGTACCATGTAACTCTTTTGTCTAGGAAGCGATAATGTGCTACGTCTTTCCCACAGACGGCGCCGACTGATGATGTCGAAAATATCACCAATAGGTCACACCGCACTCACGACTCAAAGCGAACCTGCACAACAAGAACAATCGAAAGAAAACCTTTTAGAGAGCACCGGTGTGGTGCCGGCCAAACACTCTCCGAAGGTCAAGTTAGAATTCTTCTCACAACTCTAGAGTGCTAGAGAGGGTCAATTATGCGTACCTTTATTCACGAGGGTATTAGGGCTTTTATAGTAGTGGAGAGTCGGCTTTTCCTTCTTGGTGTCCAAGTCTTTTCCATATGGGACTCTACTTCCACCAATCCCAAGCGTGATGGACAAGCATTTCCTTGTAGGGTGGATTTTTTTACTAAGGCGGATCTTCTAGAATTCTCTTTTATGCGAACATCCTGATCTTCCTAGGGTTTCCTCGGATTCCAAACGTGTATACCAAATATTTTAAGTGACGCTAAGTCCTCAGCCCATGCTTAATATCGGCCCATGAGTCCGAATCAGTCAGGCCCAATGTTCTGCGATTTCTTACCCCATCAATACAGAATAGTTTTATGACTTTTATCTTTTATCATTAAATTAAAGAATGCATTTTCAGTCATAAAATAATGGTTTATTTCTAAAATAAATACTCCTATTTTATGGGTAAAATATTTCTAAAATATTTTATCTTAAAAGAAAACACCAAATCCACGTTGCTTTTGTGATGTGGCTTGAAATGGAGTTGGTGAAGGATTTTTTTCTTTCCAAAATAACATCCTTTTTTAACAATTTCGTTAGTTAGCATAGTTTGCAAACTATTTAGAAAACTAACATCTCGAGCTTGTAAGAGTCGAATTCACTGTAGCAACTTGAGTGCAAGAGTCTTGAGTTTGATGGAACTCAAGTTTTAGAAACTCGAGTTCCTTGCTCTTTTTCCTTGGTTCCTTTTCCTTTGTTCTTCATTCTCCAAAGGCCAGACCTTTTCTCCAAACCAAATCAAGAAAAACACACAAAGACCAAATCAAAAACAACCTCAAGAACACAAAAACAAACCCACAATCACCCACCCACGGCAAAAACCACACCCACAAACCCACAAATCACAAAAATGGTTTTGGTTTGGGTTGAGAGAGATGAGCTAGAGATCGGACCACCGTCGATGGTGGCTGTAAGTGCCCAACAAATAAAGGCCCAAGCCCACTAAGAACAGTGGTACCTTACCCATTATACCAAGCCCAAACAATAAAATTTCTAAGAGAGTGAGAAAAGTACTTCAAGTGCAACTCTAAACTAAGTTCTGGGATATAGCGAAGAGATTAAAGTGATAGAAAAGAGAAATTTAAGTAGTGATTGCAAGTACTACTCTCGTTGGGTTGGTCCAAAGATTAGTTTCTTATTTATGAGTGTTACAAGTTCTAGACCAAATTATACACTGTTCACTTTCTTCTTTGTCTATTTCTTTGAAAAAATAATATCCATCCTTCTTTCTGAGATGTTCTCTTCTTTTTATACCATTCCTCCTTACATCCTAACCCTCCGCCTGTATGCCTCAAAGCATTTCTTAAGATACTTGTGCCATCAAACTCTGTTGAAAGTGGTAGAAGGGGTTACTAGTTGTGAAGTTACTATTTAGGTGTCATTTCCACATTAACGCAAATGATATGGTTGGTATAGGGCATTCAATGCGGAGGTGGGAAGTATCTCTTTCAAGAAGCTCCTTCTCACATCCTTTACCACCACTATGGCTCTCTCCCCCCTCCATGGTCCTTCTTAAGATACTAAATGCCCCATGCCTCTACTTTCATCCTTGGGATAACGAAATCCTTAGAGTTTATTCAGCTCTTTGGATTGATTTACGCAAATCATTCCATGTTCTATTCCTCTTCAGTCCTCAAACCCCCCATAGTGGCAATGATGGTCGAAGGAAGAGCCAAGGAGCTTGGCCATGGAAGTTCAGAGAGCAGAGGAGTGGGTTCGTTGTTTTTGATTGATTTGGGTTTGTTGGTTCTTTCTTCTTTGTTGATTTGCCTTCTTCTTTGTGATCTCTGCCTTCTTTTTAGTGAATTTGTGGAACTCGAGTCTTAGAGACTTGATTTCCACATTGATTTTCATAGAAAGTGAGCCTTTGATACTCGAGTTGCTACAATGAACTCGAGTTTAAGACACTCGAGATGTTAGTTTCCTAAATAGTTTGGAAACAATGCTAACTAATGAAATTGTTTGAAAATGGGTCTTATTTTGGGGAAAAAAAAAAAAATCCAGTTGGTGAACTACCTTGTTCTTTTCCTCATTAAAAAGGTGTCATTGCCATAAAGTGAAGTAGGGAGGGAATTAAGTTGTTCTTTTCCTTATTAGTTTGGTCCAACGTTTAAATTGTAATTTTTTTTTTTTTTTTTTACCTTTTTCGTCTTCAAACCACAAAATGTAAATCCAGGTATGCATTTAGAAAGTAATAAAAGTAGGCAAATTTAGTATTAATTAAAATTTCTCCAACAATGATTAGAAAATACAAGGCATAATAAGTAGTTTAATTATGACGTAAGACTAGTGTCTGATCATTTTCATATATGTTAAACTCACAGATACTCCCCAATATAGCTTTTTGTTGTTCTAGCCATCCTTAATGGCCAACACCACAAAATCTTTTGCAGTATATATCGCATCTGGAATAGCCATAGTTTGGCGGGCATCGCTTAGGATAGCAAGCCTTATAGCATTGAACATCATACACATAATAAGCTTCCCCAAGCTCAACACAAGCAGCAAAGATCACAACCATGGCAATGAGGTGCAGGGCTACCACTTTGGTTGAACCCATTTGCACTCTGCTTCTTTGTACTTTGTTTGTAGCCTTTAATTATAAATTGTGATGTGTTGGGTTTTGTTTTGTGGGAGTCTTTGCATTTTATAGCAATATATTTACGTTGGAAAACAAATGGGAGTTAAGAGGCCCACCAGGGCCGGCTCAATGAATTTAGGGGCCCTAGGCGAAATCTTTAAATGAGGCCTTTTATTATATTTAATTATAAATTTATATATTTTTTTCAATTAAAATTTATTTTTCTTGCTTTTTGAGAGGCAGAATTACTAATTAAATTTTTGCATTCAAGTTCCGCTAACATTTTCTTTTTAATTGGTAATATGGCTAATCCACTTAATCTTTCTTGTGACATAGTTGATCTTAAATAGAATTTTATTAATTTTAATTTTGAAAAACTTATTTATGTGGAAGCAATCAGAATCGGTATAGTTAGTAATATTCTGAAAGCAATACATGCATTTAGAAAATATTCTAGCCTCTTTATATAATTTAGTACATTAATTAGAGAGTTTTCATTTATTTGCAAAACTTCTTTTAAAACTTTTAGTTCTGAAAATAAATCTAAGCCATCAATATCGAAATAAGTTTCATGTGTGAGAAAATATTCAAGATTAAGACAATTTTTTTTCAAACTATACAATTTTTTGATGGGATAGCATATAATATTATATAATATTTTATTACTATTTGGGAGCCTCTTTATCGGTGGGGGCCTTAGGCCACTACCTAAGTGGCCTATAACTTCAGCCGGCCCCGAGGCCCACCTATTTTTGGGTTAGACCATGGAATCATTTAGTTGATTTATGGTGTAGGTGTAAATGAGCAGATTGTCATGGAGTTAGTTATAAAATCACAAAAATAACATGTGTAAAGAGAACATATGCATACAACAAGTTTTGTGACAATTTTGTCATGTAGTAACAAATATGGTTATATATAATTGTGTAAATATAATATGTGACACTCGTCTATAACGACTTTTGTTTTTGCATTTGTGACAGAGGATTCAAAAATCCCTTTGTTTATGCCCCATCAATCAATATCTTTTACCATTACTATACATAATTGCAAAAGCCAATTCCTAAATCTCCTCCATAACATCTCTCAATTGCTTAAACACAAATTAAACTTATTCTAAAATCAATATATTTAAAATAATATACTAAGCAATTCTACTTTATACTAACGCAAAATAGATGGGGGGGGGGGGGTGGAACTGATATAAACACAACATAAAAACTTCCAAGAGAAAGAAGATTAGATTAAAAAAAAATAAAAATAAAAAAACCTTTATTTCCTAAGCACAAAAATGAAGTGTCATAAACAACACTAAACTCTTGATTTGTGGCCTACCGAGTTCAAACTATAGGAAATCCTCCAATAGTCCACAAAGAATCGATGCATATGATTGGTGTTAAATCTCTTTTGTGCAAATGCAAACATTTTACATGCGAACTGCAATAGTAATGTAATTTTTTTTTTTTTTTTTTTTTTTTTTTTTTTTTTTTTTTAAGAATACTAAGTACTAACACACACACGGGGAGAGGGAATAAGGTTTTTTTAAAGAAACTTACAGTGGTGTATATCTAATGTAACTTTTTTTGACAACGATGTTTTCACTTTCCCTCATTTTAGGTGGATGGTATTAATTGAAGTCATTGTACAATTAAGTGGATGGAAATAATTGAAGCTATCATGGAATAGGACCTTTATTCCCATGTCTTTTAATAACGGTTTTCCTCATAGCCACATGCATTTTTCAAATCCATTGATTTTTTTTTTCTAAGTTACCATGGAGAAAGAGATTTGAATAATTGAATCCTGAAGATTTTTGTTAGAAATTCTAAAAAATGTCGATTAAGTTACACCTATCTTTGCGCTTATAAAGTATCTCTAAATGAGTTACCCAACATGCCACATGCCACATCATCTTATCACATATTTAAAAATAAACACAATCACACTCAATCAATTCTAATACCCATATATAAATTCAATCAAATTGGGAATTTATTGAGATGTTATTAGGTGTGGTAGGATGTATTGAATTTTAAGTAAAATGCTGATGTGACAATCACTTATTGGATGGTGTAAAGTTTTACACTCCATCCTTATAGAATTTAATCTCTTTCTAAATTATTTCTCAATAAAAAGAAAGTTTGATCAATCTCTGTAAGCCTTAATTAGAAATTTTTTCATTGTTTCCTCCCAAATAAAGGATAGGTACAGAGCAACATGTACCATACGCACCTAATCTCAATCCGTCAAAATCCTAGTACGACTGACATGTATTTACTATTTAAGAAGATTAATGGAGAAGAGGTTGTAGAAGAAAAACAAAAATTCTTAAACCAAATATGTCACCAAACACAAGTTCAGATAATGCTACACCCTCGTTAGAGGCTAGCGATCACCATCACAAAGAAGAAGAAGAAACAAATAGAGGGTGTTGTAAGAATGTGTTGGATGTGGTAGAGGCCAAGACCCAATTGTTGTTTTCCCTACCAATGCTTCTCACCAATGTCTTCTCCTACTTAATAACCTTAATATCTACCATGTTCGCCGGCCACCTTGGTGAGCTCGAGCTCACGGTGCAACTCTTGCAAACTCGTGGGGCGGGTGTCACGAGGCCTTCTTTGTCATGGTAACTCTTGCTATCATGTTCATGTCTTTCATTTCTTTTATTTATCTAGTTTTCCTACAAAGAAAGATTTTATAATTTTTACCTCTTCATTAAAATATTTTTTTATTCTTTTTTAATTCTTTTTTATTATCAATCTCATCTCTTCCTCTCTCTTTCTCTGTGTATTTATCTTTTTCCAAAAAGAAACAACCAAAACCCACCCTCACCACAACAAACACCACCAGCCACCACCCCCCCATCGAAACCCACTTTGTAAAAACCAAAACCCACTACCACACCCACTCGCCACAAAGACCACCACCCATAACCTCAACCCAAATCAAAACCCAATCACAAACCCAAAACCCAACAAATCAACCAAAAACACCGATCAACTAAGACCCAAACAAAACAAAAAATTATCAATAGCAATCCAACCACGATCCATGATCCAAAATCGGATCAAATCTTAGCCGCGATCCACAATCCACCGCCACCACAATCCACCGGTGAAAAGTAAAGAGAACCCATATATCACCGACCCACAAGACCACAATCACCATCACTACCACTTTGGGGAAAAAAAAAAAAAAACCATCACCACCACACCTACAACCACCACAAAACCCATCACAACAACACTCACAACCAGCCACAAAACCCATTACCACCCCACCCACAACTAGCACAAAATCCATCACCACCACAAAAGAGAGAAACAAATTGAAAAAAAAAAAAAAAAAAAAAAAAAAACTGAAGGTCCACATGACTGGAGCTATGTTTCTTGTTTTTTAAGTCCTACAATACCAAACTCGAATAATATTTAATAAATTATAGATGGTCTTAAAAGTTTAAACAGTTTAAAAATAGTAAATTTAATTATTTAACTATAATTCTAACAATATACCTCTAATGTAGTGTTAAAAGTATTGAGTTCATGACAGAGTCTAGGGTATGTTTGGTTGAAAGTAAAATATGATGGATAGAAAATAATGGAGGAAAAATATAAGAGAAAATAGGTTTGTGTGTTGTTTGGTAAGGAGGAAAGGAAAGAAAATTTTTAGGTGGGGCTAGGCATTTTTCACCTAGGCTGACACAAAATTTGCCTCTTCGAAATGGAGAGAAAATAGGGGTGGAAATGTCTGTTGAGAGAGAGAGACAAAAGTAACTCTTCATTTTTGCTCTTACAATTTCCCCTACCCCACCTAATTCCCACTTTCCCAGCTCTCATCATCAATCTTCTCAGACTCCTCTTTACAAGCATCTTCACACCTCAGCGGTAATAATCAGAACATCTTTTTTCTTTTTTTTTTTTTCCTTCTATCGGTAATAATCTCAACTTAATTTTCTTTGTTTTTGTTTTTTTTTTTTTTTTTTTTTTTTTTTTTTCGCAATATTAATTTTCTGCCCAGTATTAACTCAAGTCAAAATCTTTGGCTTAGCAATATTAATTTTGCCCATGTTTTTTATGATGTTGCCCACGATTTTAACTAGATCTTTTCTACCTAGTATATATAAATTGTTGAACTTATATATTCAAAACTTTGTTGCCCACGTTTTTCTTCCCAGCAAAGTTAACACATAATACAATTTTTATTGCCCATAAAATTTATATTATATATAATAATAAAGAAAAATAATAAAAATTTATGTGTAATGTAAATTTTTATATTATTTAATGAGTACAAATAAATTTCTTTCTTACCTATTATGTAACAAGGATATATTAGTCAATTTATATTAACTAAATTTTCTATCCTTCTACTTTTTTTCTTCTATCAAACAAAAGAGTTTTCTACCTTCTCACTTTTCCATCTCTACAACTAAACACACACAAGAAAAAAATTAATTTTTTTATCCTCCCACTTTTTCACTCTAACCAAACAGACTCTTAAATCTACCATGAGAATGACTAAAACCAAATGAGGGTGATCATACATACCATTGAAGTGACATAATTCTTACTTTTAAATTTATTTTAATGAACAATGAAAATATTTCACGATGAAAGCACTGTGGTACAGTTGCATGAGCAGACAAAACAAGAAAACACAGAAGGAAGCAAAACTATACCTGCAGCCAAAGCTGACCCACTAGGCACTAGCAAATACTAACACAAAAGGGGGCTAGACTAACAGCTAAAATCAAACAGAGACTATGGGATGATGATCCACAGGGTACAAAGAATTCTGCTTTGAATATTGTTATCCTTAATGTTCTTCTTTTGTGCAAGACAATCTCGAATAGAACTCTCTGCACCAGCTGATCTTGAGTGCATATGAGCCTGTTTGGAAAACCAATTTAAAACCAGTTTTTTTTTTTAAAAAAAAAACAAAAAGTGGTGCGTCTCATTCATGTTGAAGTTGTTTTTAAAATTTTGTTCTCATCCTTCTCTTATTGATTCTAGCAAATTCTATCAGCCCACGTGTCACATGTGTAAACAATCCCACACCAAGCAAGCTTACAAACAACCTTGCTGGAAATTGTGACCTTCGAGCTTATTCACAGCCCAAACCATTTCAGAGTTCCAGTCCCTAATAGACTCGTTGGTAAGACACGTTTCGTGCTCTCGGAGAGAGAGCACTCAAAAAATAACTAAGTGGTCCCTTGCTTCCGGCTTGCTCCAACAGAGACCACAATCCACAGCAAGGTTATCTTTAGTGGGGAGAGCCTGCTTTGAATGGCCGACCAAATAAATAAAGGAGTGCTTGGGGATATTATTTAAAGACCACACAATCTTACACCAGTTATTTTGAGGTTTGCTCAATCAAACAGCCTTCTTGTGAAGGATGAGGTTATTTTCAACAGCTTATTTTGCTTAGAATTTAAGCTAGGAAAATAAATAAAATAAAAAAGTGAAATTTTAGAAAGTGTTAGCTCACTCCAACTTATCCAAGCATGCAATTTGGATGTCAAACAATTTATCTTGAATACATGCATACCAACTTTTCTGACCTGGCTGGTGGCCATACCATTGTCCAATTGGTATGAAAGAAAACAATTTAGCTGATGATATACTGGTACTGGCAGTGCCAGTGTCAGTGTCATACATAAATTCTCATTAAATTTTCCAATTGTAATGTTAGTAAAGGATTTTCTCCAACCCCATGAGCCGTCAAGAGTTGTAACCTCCCAAATAGAACCTAATGTTGCAAATAGCCTCCAAATGGACCACATAATGGCAGCCATGTTCTTGCAAAGACCCAACCAACACTCTTTTTGGGAAAAAATTGCTGAATAGACTATTTCCGGCAAAATATTAAGCGCATGGAATGCGTTCAAACTTATTTAGATAGTTGGATTTTTTTTTGAAAGTCAAGTTTGGCAAACTCAACTTTGGACTGGAAAGCAAACGCTATCTTGGCATTTGTCAAAAACGCCACTATAGTGTTTGCTTTCCAGCCCAAAGTCGAGTTTGCCAAACTCGACTTTTAAAAAGAGTCCAACTATCTAAATAAGTTTGAACGCATTCCATGCGCCTAATATTTTGCCGGAAATAGTCTATTCAACAATTTTTGCCCTCTTTTTGAGGAGGATTGATTTCAAACCAAGCAATCCTGGTAGCATAGGGTTTGTCAGTAGCTCCATTCCACAAGAATGAATTGATTACCTCTGCTCCATAAAGTTTTTCAGAGAATGAAATGCTTGCCCAATTTGAGTACCGTATAGTACTGATGCCATCAACTGAAGGCCTACAATGTGCCACAGTTGGTTTTCCTTGAAATCAAGGGCACTCTCAAGTCTTTAACTTCAGCTGACACCTCTGAGAAAGAGACCTCAAACTTACCCACATTAGTTGCCAAACCAAACAGTGCCTTGAACTCTACTAAAAACTGATTATTAGCCTCAATAGAATCTTTGTTAGCAACATAAAAAATCAACTGGTCATCAACAAAACATAGGTGAAACAGATTCACTTTTGTTACTTTTAGGATGGTACATGAAACCATTCCATCCTACTCTATTTTGCAATTTGAAACTTGTGAAAACCGTTATAATCAGTACAAAGAGGTAGGGGGACAAAGGATCCTTTTGCCTCAACCTCTTTTTCACTTCAAAATATCCAAATAAACCACCATTTAAAGCTAGAGTATTTAGGAGTAGATATACTTGTTAGGATTCCTGCTGGAATGCCCAAGAAGATTTTGATAGAAATTCACTGCCATACTTGTTATTCTGGTTCATGGTTAAGACATTTTGCTACTCAATAGTTTCGACCGAAATTGACATTGTCCACCCGAAACGAAACCGAACCGAACTGTGGTTTCAATTGAAGGCTAACTATTCAATGATACTCCATAGTTGACTCTTACATTATAATTATTTGTTTTTTCATTCTAGACTGGGTTAAGCGGATCACTTGAGACACTTTGCGGGCAAGGATTTGGAGCAAAAGTATACAGACTGTTGGGGATTTATCTACAAGCTTCTTGTATCATATCCTTCCTCTTCTCTATCATCATAGCCATTATCTGGTTCTATACAGAACCTATACTAATCTTACTCCATCAAGATACTGAGATTGCAAAGACGGCTGCTCACTATATAAGGTATCTCATTCCTGGATTATTTGCATATGGCTTCCTGCAAAACATCTTGAGGTTTTTTCAGACACAATCTATTTTGTGGCCCCTGGTCATATTCACAGGTCTACCACTAGTTATTCATACTGGCATTGCATATGCTTTAGTACACTGGACATCTCTCAGTTTTGTGGGAGCTCCATTGGCAGCTTCAGTTTCATTATGGCTATCAGTCCTTATGTTGGCCATGTATGTGACTTGTAGAAAGAAATTTGAGCATACATGGGGGGATTTTCATTGGAATCATTCCAATACATTCTTCCAAGCTTGAAACTAGCCCTTCTCTCTGCAGCAATGGTATGGTAAGTGTGCTTTTAATTCTATTGTGTCCGCTATTCTTAATGATTACGCTTTTTTTTTAATAATTAAAAAAAATTAAAACAAAAAAAAAAAAAACTGTGACATAGCTTATTTTGATATGAGAATATATTTTAGAATGACAAAATATGAGGCAGTCTTGTTAAGATAGAAAATATGAACTAAACACTCACCAATGATTGATGAAGTGTTCTGAATTTCAAAAAAATTTCTTTATATTAGTGATAGACCATGGCCAAATGAAATTCCAAACTGATCTCAAATTAAACAGGCTAAAAGAACCCGGTCCATACTGAAATTAGCATTATGACCAAAATTACCCCAGTACATAAGTTGAGCCCTAAGACATGGTATCATAAGCACAGTCATGACCTTATAACTTTCACAAGTCCTCTAATTAGAAAATTTTGTCAGTTTGGAGTATCTTGGGCTTTCGAGATTCTTGTTCTCTTAGCGGGATTGTTGCAAAACTCAAAAACAACCACTTCATTGATTGCTATGTGGTAAGCTTCACGGTCATTTTCCCTAGTCAGATCGATTCTGAGACTTGATATTTTTGCTTTAATAATTCTCTTTTGGATTAAAACTTCAGCGTGAATACAGAAGCTATCGCTTACATGCTCTCATATGGTCTCGATTACTCTTTGCAAGGTTAGTTTGTATAATACCTTCGTTTTAAGTTGTCTTATTCTTTTTGAGCTCTGCGTTTCCTTTTCCGTTGACAAAACTTAAAAGGAAAATTCCTCCAACTCACCATTTATGCCATGATTGAAATAACCATCAACATGTACTTTTAATCACATGAACTTTTTAATAGTCATGTGACTTGTTAAGAAGACTTAACAAGGCCTGTGATTAAGTACATGTGGATGGTCTCTAAAAGCCACATAATTTGTTGGAAGAGATTCTACAAACTAGTTTGGAGCAAAACTTTGTCTTTTCTCCTGTATGTTCCAAATATTGAAAAAATTTAGCATATTGTGACAGCACAAGAGTGTCAAATGAGTTGGGAGCAGGCCATCCCAACCGGGCAAAGAATGCCATAGGTGTGAGTCTAAAGCTCTCTCTCCTTGTTGGGGTCACACTTGTTTTGGCTATTGCACTTGGTCACAATATATGGGCTAGTTTCTTCAGTGATAGCTCTGAAATCATTAAGGAATTTGCTTCAATGACTCCTCTGCTTGCAATTTCAATATTCATTGATTCAGTGCAAGCTGTCATTTCAGGTCTGAATCATACAATTTTCTACAATACGCTGTATCTACCTCATCATTACAAATTTACATTTTCAGTTTCAAGGCTAATGGTTTTGACACTGCAGGGGTGGCCAGAGGATATGGTTGGCAGCACTTGGCTGTTTATGTTAACTTGGCGACCTTCTATATCATTGGTTTACCAATTGCATGCGTCCTTGGATTTAAGACGAAACTGCAAGCTAAGGTGAGCTTATAACATGATACTATGAACAAAGTATCTACACATCAGTTAAACATGTCTGCATAGACGTACAAAATTTGATTTTTCTTCTTCACAAATTTGAGAAACAATCAACTACAAAATTTTGGTAATGTTTCCTTTGTGTGCATTATGTTATACAGGGTTTGTGGATTGGCTTGATCTGTGGCCTCTCCAGCCAAGCTGTTGCCCTCTTTTTAATTACACTGCGAACCAAATGGGCTAAACTAAGCCTCCCCGAGAAAGATAATAGAGAAAACCCAGTTTTGGTTTAATTGAATGACAAGCTGCGGAAAAGAGATGAACAACATGGCCTGCTTGGGTGAACTAGGCTGGGTTTGGATAGCACTGAAAAGGAAAACCCGGCACGCTTGCTTTTTTTCTATGGGTCCTGTGCAGTATTCACGAGACTCACAAGAACCGATTTCAGCAAATTTTACTTTAAAATTGGGTCTTACGGCACTATTCATACATTTAAAAATTATTTTTCTACAGTGTTTTAAGTTTTCAACAATAAGCGGTATCCAAATAAACCCCTAACAAATGACCAATGACACATTATGTTGCACATACATTTTGTAGTTACAAGTTTTAGCATGTGGTCTGTCAAATATTTCACCATATTTGACAGAGATCCCATAGCATGTGGTTCTCTCATTTGGGACATGTTTTTTTCAACAAGAGAGAGAGAGAGAGAGAGAAATACTTAAACTAGAATACCAGAGTTCGATGGAAACAGGTTTTATATTAGGATTTAGGAGTACTTTTTAGTTTTATTACTTGCGGCTTCCCTTTCTTTCTTCGGGATGCTTTGATATTTTTTCAATATACAATACTATTTTGGTTTTTACATTTTCATATAACAATCAATTGATCTCTACATTCTCGGATCACAATCAATTTGATTTCTATATTTTTGACACACAGTAATTTTAGTCCATACTCCTAACTTATTAATGGAAAATGCTTGCATGGAAAACAACGTGCTTATGTGGCTTATAAAAAAAATATATTAGAAGTGCCACCTCAGCATTTTAATAAATTAAAAAAAGCCCCTTTCAAAAAAAAAAACTCAAAAATTCCTTATTATTTCTTTCATTTTCTTGCGATCCAAACACAAAAAAATTGGCTCGCCAAATGCTACCTTGATTTGTTCACTTGTGATGGTAGTTGAGTTTAGATGCGAGAATGATGTGTCATGTGTGATGGATTTATTGAGGTAGAAGGCTGAGTTGAGTGGTTCTTGTGAGACTAGATTAAAGTTTCTGGGTTGAGCCACCACGTACAACAGTGCAGGAAGGGGTTAGATCTGCTCTCTCTCACAGTTTTCACTACTTAGACGACCCCACTGGAACTCAGATATGCTCGCCGGAGAGCTCGAAAAAGCAAATTCTCTTTGAGATACCACAAGATGAAGCAGAAATTGGTTGGTGTGTTTGAATTAAGAGACAACCACTGGAGTTAAGAGGCTTTACCAAATTTTTACTGTATATGAGTATATCTCGCACAGCACAACACACTTTTTGCCGCCTACAAGCCAAGTTAATTTCTTCGGGCAAATCTGTTTACTTATTTTTGCTTATCGTTGTTGTTAGGTTTTTTTTAATCTAGTTCGTTTTTGTTGGATCCTTTGATTCTTAATGCCCTTTGTGATTTAGATTTTACGGTTGCTTTGTGCAATTGTGGTTACGTTTCACTACATTTTTGGTTCATCATTTTTTGTTGCGTTTTGGTTTGTTGTGCTTTAAGTTGAATATTCAGCATTTTATTTTAAACAATTTCTCTTTCTTTGTGTGTTTGGATTGCAAGAAAATGAAAGAAACAATAGCAAATTTTGATTTTTTTTTAATTCATTTTCTTCAGGTTAAAATTATATCTTCAAATTTTTTTTTTTTTTTTTTTTTTTTTTTTTTGAGCTGGCTTTTTTATTTATTAAAATAATGAGGTTTGATTCATTTTTATATTATTTTATAAGCCACGAAAGCACACCGTTTATCATGTACGCATTTTCTGTTAGGACCAAAGTAACTACAAGTTGAAAATAACAATAGAGACCAAATTTATTGTTATAAAATGTAATGATTAAATTGACTATGACCCCAAAATGTAGTTCACAAAATGGTATTTTTCGCTTATTTTTCATTTTGGTTCTTGGGTTTTCATTTTTTTTAATACTAAAAACAAATTTTAATTTTGATAGTTATTGTAATCTTAATAACATTTTTTGATGGTGTGATTAAAAAATGTTAATGGTCGGATTAACGGGTGACCCTATAGCATTTTTAAAAAATATGTTAAGGGCATCCGTTAATAGACCATTTTGGGAAAATTTTGATATCACTTTTAATAAATATATAAAAAAGCTAGTAAAAAATCAACTACTTTTATATTTTCCTATAAAATATTTTCTAAACAATTGCCTTTAGCATATTTGTTAACTTTTCCCAATGTTGATATGGCACAGTCAAAGATAACATAAATAACAAGGTAATATAAAAATTAATTGGCATTAAAAAAGTCAAGTTAGTTATTTACAAAAACACATAATTTTTTTAATCTTCATTTCCCAATATTAAAAAAGAAAACTCTATCCCCACTTTCTTTTATTCTCCTTCCCCTTATCAGCAATTAAACACCTTTGCAGCAAACTGAAAAAGGGCAAAGAACAAATAAGTTTTAGAATTTTACTTTCTATCACTTTCTCTTCATTTTCTAATATCCATTTTTAACCTCCTGAAATCAGATATTTGCCATGGTACAGCTAAAACAACCTTAGTATGAATGATATTTAAACCGACACAAAATACTTGTATTTTTGTACTGCCTAAGTACCAGTAAGGAAAATATCGGCTGGTACAAAAAAAATCGACTCTTTTTGTGCCTAATTCATGATACACATAATTTTAGATCTCAAAAACTTGAAATTTTACATTTGTTTGATGACATAGCAATTAATCTTTTATCTTCTTGAAATTTTGCAAGCATAAAGGAAATAATAAGAACATGCAATCTAACGGTTAGATTTTCAAAATTCACAATCAATATAAAAAAATTTGAGGAGTTTTAATTTGGAGAGAAACTTTATTATGGATAATGGGTATGAAAATTGCAAAAGGATTAAGAGTTAACCAATGTGCAAAGTCCGCACTCTGCCGAACAAATAAGGACTTTATTACAATAATGCTTAAACCAACAACCAAGTTTAAATGAAGGAGGCTTCCTTAAATAATTTTTTTTTTTTTTTTTTAAATCCAAAACATATCAGATGGAGTATTTCTTGCATCTTTACTTTAGGTTGATGAATTTTTTATATTATTATTTGGAACTTTACTTTGGGCTGAATGGATTAAGTTGTGCTTTTAAGTTGTTATCTTATTTCTTCTCTTTGATTTCATAGATGTTATCCTATTGCATTATATATAAAGATAGTATATAAAATATAATGTTATTTTATTATACAACATAACATGACTTGGATAATTTGGTGTTTATTATAGTATTTTTAATTTTTAATTTTTTTCTTCTCATATTATTTTCTATAAATTTCTTATTATTCTCTCTTGAAAAGTGGTTACTCTCTCTCTCTCTCTCTCTCTCTTACAATTTTGGTTTGATTTTGTTTGAGTTAATACTTGATTATTTTGGAAGTAATAATTTGAGTTTATATCAAAACACAATCTTGGCTAAGCTAATAACATATTGGCATTCAGTCCATTTTGGTGTATTTTGGTCCACTTCATTCATTCATTCGGTTCGAGTCTACTTTAGTCCACTTTGGTCAAATTTGGTCTAATTTGGTCTACTTCAGTCCACTTCAGTTCAATTAAGTCCATTCGGTCTACTTCGGTCCAATTTGGCCCATTTGATCAATTCAGTCAACTTCGATCTATTCGGTCCAATTTGGTCCATACGATTCACTTAGGTCTATTCAGTCCAATTTAGTCCACTTAAGTCTATTCAGTCTATTTGGTCCACTTAGGTCTATTCGGTCCAATTCGATGTACCTACTTAAGAATGGCAAAATACAAGTTTGGGTTGAGAGTACTATTCCTTAGCGTACTTAAGTACTCTCAACCCAAACTACTATTCCAGAGTAGTAGGTTGATCATCTTGGGCCGAAACAAATACATGGCTGCCTTGTACCTCCATTGTGTCCATCCATTCCTTCCCCAACCCATTGAGCTTACTCACATCATCCTCACTTCCTTGTTGCGCTATTTTACTATCCAAAAGCATTGCCATTCAAAAAAATAGCCAGCCCCTTCCTCCCCTTCTATCCATGCTTCCTTATGAACACTTGCATTGACCATTGGTTAAGCTTCTCACCCACTTCATGCGGCACTTTGGATTGAACATTGGAATGCTTCTTCCATGGTACTTTCAAAAAAATCAAAAAAAAAGTTGCCACTTATTTATTTATGGAATCCGCTCGAAGCCATTCGAGTGATGGATCTTTCTTATGTAATTGTTTAATTTGTTATGCAGCCACATCTCGCATTCTCTTTCACCATGACTAAATTATACCACACCAATAGCAAAAATTTGGGAGCCTCTCATACTTTAATCCCACCCAACCCACAAGTTTCCCTTTTAAGCTTGCAACACCTAGGTAATGGTCGTGAGATGTCCAAGCTTATTTAACCCGCAAATATTATACTCCACCCATCATCTTCTCGGGTCGGCTACTTGAAGCACCCTACCCAACGTTCGCCCACAGAGTCACCAATTTCAGTTGTTATAAGGTGTGCAAATGTTATGAAGCTAAATCCAAAAAGTAATAACGTGAATAATCAAGTGATGAAGCCGCCTCGGCCACCAAGGTTTTAGAACACCACCGTATGTTTATCGTAAGACCATGGTTCCAGTTCTAAAACACGCTCCATATCCGGACAATCCTCAAACTCAAACATCGGTATATTATCTCCCATGTCCCGGATTTTTAGTTCACCCCTAGGTCTCCAAAGAGGTTTGAATGTAAGCCACGGTTCGACATTCAAAACACGTTTTGTGAAGAACTTACCATTAAGCGGTGGATGATAGTTTCCTCTTGTCCATCAACATTTCTCTTCCTCCTCGGACAAAGAAAACCTAGCCCACAACTCCTCAAGCCCTACCATAACCTCAAATGACGCCAAGACACAACCAAAAAACGCAATCGGACCGTTTACCACAACACAACCAGCAGAAAAACGGAATACACTCACCCTCACAAAAACACACCGTCCTACCAAACTAAATGAAGGGAAAAAAACCTAGACTAGGCTAGGGACGGGATTCTACAAACGCTAAGGAATAGGAAACCCTAAACCCTAGCCGTGAGAGAAACTTAAGGACCAATATCAACTAAATAGAACCGAATAGGACCAATAGACCTAAATAGGAACAAATAGGACTAAATAGGAACAAATAGGACTGAATAGGACCAATATCAACTAAATAGAACCGAAGTGGACATAATAGACCGAGTAGGACCAATGTAAACCAAATAGAACCTATGTGGACATTGTGGGCTGAATATGGCCAATGTGAACCCAATAGGACCAACGTAGACCAAATAGGACAAAAGTGGACTGAAGAGGATAAAATGGACTGAATAGGACTTTTGAATTTGTATCTTTTTTATTGAATTTTTAGGGCCCGTATTTCTAATTTATGTCTATTTTGTTTGTATTTTTTAACTCAAAAATAAATAGTTTAGCTCAAATACAATAAAATTTCATACTTTTCAAACCAAAAATTTAGAGAAAAAAATGGATTTTTGAACTAAACTTGAAAAGAAAACCAAAAAAAAAGAATTAATTTAAGGCCCAATTAGTCTAAATGGACCGAAGAGGATCGAAATTGATCGAGTGGACCAAATTGGACTGAATAACTAAAGTGGACTGAAGTAGACCTAATTCACTACAAAACACGCGGGTCTTAGGCCGTGTTTTTTTAGGCCGCGTTTATAAAAACGCAGCTCCAGGCGGGCTAAAGCCGCGTTTTTAATAAACGCGGCTTAAAGAGAGCACCTGAGGCCGCGTTTTAAACATGCGGCCATAGAATGCGTCTAAAGCCGCGTTTTTTTGAGCTATAGCCGCATTTTTTGTGTTGGAGCTATGGCCGCGTTTAAAAAACGCGGCTATAGGACCTGCATATTTCATTTTTTTTTTTTAATCTTAGCTATGGCCACGTTTAAAAAATGCAGCTCTAGCTTGACTAAAGCTGCGTTTTATAGACGCGACTTTAAATTTAGTCCGAAGCCACGTTTTTAAAATGCGGCTTTAAACAAAATCTGAAGCCGTGTATTTAAAACACGGCTTTAGTTTGGGATGGGGCCACATTTCTTAAACGTGGCTTCAGATTTTGCCTATAGCCGCAAGTTAAAAACGCGGCTTTAGGCTTTATATAAATAGTATAATAAAAAGACCCCAACCCTCTCCCTTCGTACATCATCAGCCTCCATCTCTCAAGCTAGCCTTCACCCTCCATATTTCCGATCTCAAGCCCTCACCATCCATCTGTCACTCTCAAGCCCTCACCCTCCATCTTAAACCCGTTTTTTGAGATCACGCATGACGTTAAGTCTTCTGACCTTAGAGAAGACGACGACATCATCAACGACAAGTCTCACTCTCACTCTTTCGACGGAGCTAGCGCCCGTTTTCTCTCTCTCTCTCTCTCTGTTTTGTGGACATTTTTTGCGTTTTTGACTAGTTCTTGAATCTTAGGGTTTGTATTTTCATTTCTCTATGCGAAATTTTCTTGCAATTTTAGGGTTTTCGTGTGAGGCACTCTTTGGCGATTGGGAAAATTGAGCAAAAGAATCGAAAATGAGTAATTTTTTTTTCTCTTTTAATCTAAATAATTTTCTCCTTAAAAAGGGAAAAGCAATGAAATCAAAGGGAGGTTTTGGATTCAAGGAAACCCCTGTTTGCTATATAGTGTATTTTCTATAGCCCTTTTGTTTGCCATATTGTATGTTTGTGTTTTGGAATAGAATGGTTTCCATCAGAGAGAGAGAGATGAATTGGGAGTTCTTTTGGTTTATTATTTGTGATGAATATATTGTTTGGTAGTTGAGAAAATGTAAGAAAATGGAGATTTTGCTGGTGTCAAATAAGGTTAATTAACTCTTTTTATGTAGGTAAAGATGGTTTGAATTAGGACCAGATTTTTTTATAGTATTGCAAGATTTCAAAGTATTCATTCCCTTCTTAGTTCTTACACTTCCAGCACTTTTTGTGCTATCAAAGAGGCCTGTAGGGTTGTTCTGTTGCACGTTGATTAGTGTTTTCTTTTGAGGTGGATAGGATTTTGGAATATGGAAACTTGCTTCAATTTATTGCATTAGTGCTTTGTCGGTACCTTGATTTGGGAGCAAGACTTGACCGAGAGATATAGAAGTTATTCATTTATTGTTTTTCTTTGTTAGTGTAATTTGGAAATTTAGAATTTGACTGATTATAAAAAAAATTATATAAAAATCATGATGCCAATCCGTTTTGCGATTCAAAATTTGAATCTTTCATCGTTTATGTAATTTTTTTTTTTAATGCCAAATTTTCAAAATTTATGTTCTATTTTTTTCCCTTCTTGTTTTTCTGGTTTGTGATTTTAGTATATTATTGTTGACCTTAATTTAAAGAAAAATCACAGTTGCATATTAATTTTGTTTTTTCTTTTCTATATATATAAATATATATATATATATATATATATATTTAATATCTAGGATGAATAAGCTTAAAAGGAAATAGCTTTGCACACAAATTTTATTTTTGGGATGAACACGCTTAAATAAAAGTCTCCTTTGCATGTTAATAAAAGTCTCCTTTGCATGTGTGACAAGTTTGTAAAACATAAGCAGGTTTGTAAAACTCATCCGCCCAGAAAAAGGAAATAAAAGGAAAAAAAACAAAACAAAAAAAAAAAAAACTATAGCCGCGTTTTTAAAATGCGGCTATAGACAAATTCCTAATAGGAATTCAGGGGTCTTAGGCCGCACTTCTTAAATGCGGCCTAAGGGTCTGGTCTTAGGCAGCGTTTTAAACGTGGCCTAAGGTTAAACCTTGAGTTGCGTTTAAAACGCGGCCCAAGACCACAACCTTATGCAGCGTTTAAAACGCGGCCTCTAAGACTGACCCCTTTGGTCGCGTTTTAAACGGGGTTATAGGACTTGGTCTTGGGCCGTGGTTAAAAAGTGCGGCCATAAGACCGTCAATCCTATAGTCACATGTTTTAGGCCACATTAGAAAGCGCGGCCTAAAAAAACGTGGCTATAGGCTATAGGCTATAGCCACATTTTTTTGACATATAACCGCGTTTTAAAAACGCGGCCATAGAACCTTTTTTTTTTAGTGATTGGACCGAATAGCAATTGTTTAATTTTTAGGGAGAACAAATTATGTTCAACAAATTTTAGAGAAAAAAATTATACATTATATTACAATTATAAAATAATTATTTATTTCTACGCATTGCGTGAGTCTACGACTAGTTAGACTAAAAGTCAATTCTTACAAATGGAAAAAGACGGTACTCCACATAGTTCAAATTATAGGCTAGTTTGTGCAATATACAAGCCTCCTGAAGATAGAATAAGGTAGTGGAGCTCACAAAAGCACAAGATCTTTTTCTTAACCTATTTGTTGTTGAGGCATTACATATTACACAAGATCATGCCAGTAAACGACATCCCACTCAAACTTATGTTGCAGGTCGTTCTTTGTCAAGCAATGAGACAACTAAGCAATCTTACATGCTGTCCAAAGCATCATGATGTTATACCCAACAGGGTGAATGGTCGTTCCTATTAAAAAACTATCATTAATTGAAGAAAATTTCAAAAGTAGTGTTAGTCTTTTTTATAAGTACAATTTCATTTATAAATAAATAAAAAACTCTAAAAGGCCGTCACTGGCCACTCATATGCACAGGGAGTGTAACACACCAAAATTAAACACTAAAAGTACATCAATCAGGAAAATCAGGCAAAGCAGTGAAAGAAAACAGCCTTGAAGCATTTATCCCCCAAAAAAAAAAAAAAAAAAAAAAGGGTTTTGAGAAATAAAAGCATCAAGTCAAAAATAATCTTTTGCAACTCGTAAAAGTCCCAGCAATTACGACACCTGTTGAACTTGCCTCTTTAACTCACCAGAAGCTTTAAACCGCCTCTTGGCGTTACCAATGCACCCTAAACAATGAAAACACCATTGTCCAAATCTACATCAAATTGACAAAATAAACAACATTGAAATCAACTTCATTTGACGGATTTGAGCAAGTTTCCATTTCCATTTTATTCCATAAGATGAAAACAAATAAACAGCACATCATTCCAAATTGTTTTAACACTAAACCAGTAAGGCACACAGATCCAATAAAAAAACATAACATTCAACAAGTATATTGTAAAGTGTATACAATAATCAAAGAACAATAGAACATTCACAGAAATTTAGCAACAACAGAACATTCAGAGAATCCACGATACTCACATATATTTAGCATGATCAACAATGATCACAAAATTCAATAAAATTTAGAATACCATCATTGCAGCATCCAACAACAGAAATAAAATATAGCAAAATTAATCTAACTCATCAGCCATATTGGGTGAAAAAAGTAGGGGCAGGGAGGGTGGGATGATGTCTGCAACTCGCTTTAGCTGCTAGAACTGACCATGGTTTTCTAAACTAAGAATTTCGACCGTGGTTTGCACAGGTTAAAAACTCTTTTTCCAGGCCAGTTGTTGAGGTTAAAAGAAGTAAAGAACTGGCTTAAGGGTCGACTCCCAGTTAGAGCAACTAGTCCGATCCGATTTTAAAACCAAGATTATTACTCCTTGGACCAAATGACCTTTACTTTCTTTGTAAGTGATGGGTGAGGGTGAGATCATAGATTCAATCCCATGTGGATGCATTGTTCCTCTTTTTAAAAATATTTAGGCACAATCAGATTTTCTGCCCTTGTATTTGGTAGTCATAGAGGCTTCTCTAGTAGCTTAGTTGTTGTAAGTGCAAGGTGATTCTTCTTCTTCTTCTTCCTCCAATGTATATGTAGGTTTTCCTTGTACTTTTTTTTTTTTTTTTAATAATTGAAATAAAAAACACCTATTGTAAATACAAGAGTAACACATGGATATTTTAAAAAAGAGCAGACTCCTAAAATTCAGAAGTAATACCTATTGAAAAAATACATGAGAAGTAATAGAAATCCAGTGAATCGGTAAAAGGCATTAACCAGCATCCATCCACACAGACAAGCATCTTAGAAAAAGAAACTTCAATCTCAAAGTAGATATTTTGTGATCTTCAAAATTCCAAGCACTCCCTCTCAAAAATGCAGCACAAGACATAAAGGTTCCAATGTGGGCTCATAAAATTCATATCATCTGTTATATTTTGCAAGCCTCACTTCGCCTTCATCATTACAATATTAGTAAGGGCAGCTTAGTTCAGTCATCAGCTTGAAATTACTTCAATTTAAAATTTTAAAAATGCAAAAAAATTTAAAATTTAAATTCATACTTTAGTTAAATATCAAACTACACTTGAAGTTGGTGCACTAATAAGTACAATAAAAGTAATGCAATGAATAAAATTTTTATTCTGCTAATTAGCACCCTAAAGTTTATAACTTTTAGCATTTAACTAGCAAATTCGCCATATTATTAGTGAAATGTAACTAATATCCATGATAGCAAAATGTAATGGTCCTAGTAAACTCTTCTCCAACTATAGTCAAATGAAAGGCTGAAGCATGTCCATCTTTCTCGTGTATTACATCGCTCAAAGCCTTACCCTACATTCAAGTGGACCACCAGTCTCTTCTCCTAGGTTCAAGGGGATAACTTGCTTGGCACACTCTGCAGTCTCCTTTTTACTGTCTATTCTGTTCAACTCTCCTTTTCACATTTATTATCAATGTATCATGGTTCGTACTACATGTTTGACAGATTTTTGCAATGATTTATTGCTCACTGGCATGGCCCCAAGATCAAGAAGACTCACAAAATACAAGAAATTTTGTAGGTTAACTGATTTTTTTTCCATAAGTAGTAATTTCTCAATTTTATTGATGAAAGGATGAAAAAGTACAAGCAGAGACCAACTGGTAAACAAACAGCCTTGACCAAGAATGAGAATTACAAGAGGCAAATATGCATTATAGACGACATCGAATGCAGTAGTGAACAAGCACCAGTCATGCTTTCAGAGGTCTCTAAGTCAATGACCCATGGTGAGGATATGTAAATGGTTAGGCAAGCAGTTGTAACTAGCAATAGCATCAACAATCACAAGCAGATCGACAGTCTTTTTAAAACATGTCTGTTTTAAATTCCTTAGTAGTATAAACCATAGCATGTTTATTAAGGATAAAGAACACAACAGTACCAACAGAAACACAACATTTTTTTTTTTTTTTTTTTTAGGTAACGGAAAAAATTTTATTAAGAAAAAACTAGCCAACCCGAGTCCATTGGGGACATACTGTGGGGGCAAAAATCAAGAACCAATACAGAAACACAACATTTATACACCTAAACCTGTTGATCCACTTCCCCTGACAACAAAAATGTGATTGAACCTAGCTAAGCATAAGAAAATAGTATTCCTCATCTAGATACAGCTCTCAGAGGCCAGTGATAGGATGATTTTGCAAGATCACAGATCTTGAAACTGACGGTATCATATAAATTAGCTTCTTGTCAATATTATGGTAAAATGTAGTATATAAAGCAACAAAGACCATGTATTGTGAACCAGGGAAGTAGAGCATCACCTTGGAATGGTAACAGGCTCGCATTTTCAATTGTAGAGCTTCTTTCATTTCTTTTTTTAAAATTGAAGTCAGGAGAGCTCTAAGCTAGTTTGTAACACTACCAGAGGGATACACAAGCAAAGAAGGATTATTTTGTCTAAGAATTTTTTTATTTTTTATTTTGTTAAAATTGCCAGATCTAGGTATGTGCACAACAACCATCTACATTAAAAATATCAAATACAAAATGATAATGTAAACCCTAAAAATTGAAGTTTTAACAATGCTATCATGCCAACTACTAAAGGAAAAGGAATAACAAAGGTTTCACTTCATCCATACCGTTAAGGACTTCACTTCTTATAGGCAACCATCTGCTTTGTAAGAAAGATACCACGTTTGGTGAATCGAGTTAAACAAGGCTCTCCATGTAAGTAGCTACAAATGAAGGATGTTGGATATGATGAACCTTTTTCTCCTGTAGAGTTTCATCATCAATTAAATGAAACTTACAATATCTCTTCTTCTCTGGACCGTTGATGCACAAAGTCAGAACTTAACTATACTCAGTAAAGGCAATGCAAAATATCAGAAGTGAATCATACTCATTTAGAGAGCTTTCTACTTTCTAGTGTTGGCTATTACACTTCATTTGGAGACTACAACGGTACCATCTTCATAAATCTATCTATCAAGTGAATGTAACAACTACCAACTAGAGCAAAGCCCAAACAGTATCCCGGTAGCTACTAGTTTGCATCACAGGAATTCTCTTATTGTTTTTTCCTTTGCTCATCCTTCAATAAGCCACACCAGGTTGCAAAAAAGGTGGAATATAACTGAAGATGCAATTGTCGTTTGGGGGGGGGGTGTGGTGTGAAGCAAAAATCTAAATACTTAAAAGGAACTAACCAGTCAATAAAATCCATTGTTGCCAGTAAAATTCTTGTTGTTTTGCAAAAATCTATCCATTTATATTATTGTTAAAAGTGTTGGTTTTAACTTCAGAATCAACAAAAGGCATCAAATTAAGAAAATATGCGGCCTGGTTATTAATACATAAATATGTTGAAACACATCGAACTACTCTACAAAAATTTGATCATCATTATGCTAGAAGTGACTTATAAGGTAAAATCCTCCTAATGGCTATATGGGTCCAGCAGAATTAATAATTTTCAGATCTTCCCATGGGTTTCCTCCTATTGTGCATAGTTAGTAAACTGCACATTTATTAGAGCAATTATATTCTAATGTAATTTCAAATAAATATGATAATTAGGGCTATTATACAAGCAATATATGGTCTCTAAATGCAAACATGAAGGTTAATGTATTTATTTTATGCGACTAATCAAACTTTTAAATTGTCAACAACCAACTATATATAATTTCAATGGGTTCTAGTTAGCTTAACTGGTAAAATCTAGTTGTCGAATAAGAGATTTGAGTTTGAATTCTTGTTAGAACAAAAAGTAACCAATTGATGTCTTGACCTTATGATAAAAGGCAAACATCATGGAGAGTACACCAAAGGCTTCAAGTCCTATTTAATTTATCCAAAAAAAAAAAAAAAAATTATATGCAACTTCAACAAGAGTATAGAATTCAGGCATCTTAATATAAGTATACGTATGATAAACCACATTTTCATGGTACAAGATCAATGGATCATCAGGAATACCAACTGCACTAAACAGATTTGGTACTTCTTTCGACCACTAGCTTAGTTTCTGTATAAATTTTCAAAATTCTGAGAAGTCATTATTTTCTTTCATCTACAAGCATGATTATCCCAATAACAAGGCAGGACTCTAGGTCATCATCCATCAAACAACCGTGAACAGAAAAGCATCAAATACACTTGGGGAAGAAAACAAACATGCTCCAAGAAGCTTAGTTAAGAACAACTCAATAAGCAACCACTGAATCACTTGTAAGTCTGGACTCTCATTTTGTCAGAACTTATTCAATTGGCAATCAATAACTTACACAATTCAAATATAGTTTAGTAAACTAATGGACAAAATGACTGTTTTGATTACAAGATACAAGGACAAACAACTCTAATAACAAACTGACAAAGGAGAGCACAAGCTAATTGATTGATGAAGCCTAGAAGTATGCAGTGAGGCTTGAATAACATTTAATTTCATGGTTCTAACATGAAAGAAAAGGTATATTCCCCACTCAATGAATTAAAAGTTTGTTAGGGCTGTTACTAAGTGTCTTTTTCAACGTTCTCAGTTTTCAAGCTTCTATTATACTTTTCTGTTTTTTGGTCATTTATTGTTTTAAATTGAAGTCAGGAGAGCTGTAATCTAACTCTTTGTAACACTAAAGGAATAACAATCATCGATAGCACAGCAACCATTCACTTACAAATAACAACTACTAATTTATAATAGCCTCAAAAGGATAATATAAACATGTGATTAAAAAAAAAAAAAAATTAAATCAAGCTTTCAGCAATACTATCATGCCTACTACTACAGGTAAAGAATAACAAGGGTCTCACTTCATCAGGAATTTATCATGGTATCAAAGTGGAAATGGTTCTAGCAGGAATCAGAGAAGAATAGACAGCTACGACAATTACTAAGTAGCGTTTGAGTCCAAAGTTTTTACAAACACACCGAACCTCATCAATGATTTCACCAGTAGCCTCAACAGGATGTCAACCATGACATTGTTTGAGAGATGGCTGTTCCTCCGTTGGAGGATCGGTGTATGTGGCTACATCATTTGTGGGTAGAGTGAAGCAAAAGTGAGATAGAGAATTTTGATTTGTGAAAGAGAGACTATACTTAGGCAGATTAACTTCAAAACAAAATTCCCAACAGAAAATAGTTATCTGATATATCGCTTGAGATGTATGGTGTTTGAGAGATGTAGAATGTTGGGTATGAAAATGATTTGGTATAGAGTTGGGAGGTCAAAGGATAGTGTTCAACGGTATACGGAGATTCTATTGCTCTAATAGAGGTTTAGGAATGAATTTATGATTTTTTTCCTTGTTCAAAGAAAGAACTTTTATTCCACAAACATAAAGGAGAAATCATGATGAATTTCACTAGTATTAACAAAAAATGGATTCATGCTATTGAAAGAGACTTTGAGAATTAGAATATCAGTCAGTTTCAAGATGTTGAAAGTAAAAAGGAACCACTTCTAGTGGAATACATAGACGACTAGTAAATGTCCATGTAAGAAGTCAAACATGGCCCAAAATTATTCTTGGGATGACATAAAACTAAAGTGGTATATGGATGCTTCATCAACCGAATTTTCTTATAAATAAATTGGGTCAGTAAATCCCATCAATGTCCAGAAGAAAAACAACTGTACCTCAATATGCCTTCAAGTTCCTCTTCATTAACCAAACAAGTTTAGTGAACAAATCCCTTAGTATTATAAACCATAGCATGCTCCTTTAGCATAAAGAACACAATAGTACTAACAGAAACACAATATTTAAGCACTTAAATTAATTGATCCACATCCCTAACAAATAACATGTGATGGAACCTAGCTAAGCACGTTTTCAGTTTTAGAGCTTCTATTATTCTGCTCTGTATTTTGGTCATTTATTTTTTAAATTAAAGCTAGGAGAGCTATAATATAGCTCTTTGTAACACTAAAGGAAAAACAACCATCCATAGCACAGCAACAATTCACGTACAAATATCAACTACTAATTTATAATAGCCTCAAAAGGATATTTTAAACCTGTGATAGATTTAATTAAAAAAACAAAAACAAAAACCAAAAAAAAAAAAAAAAAAAATTCAAGCTTTTAGCAATACTATCATGCCAACTACTGAAGGAAAAGGACTAACAAGGGTTTCACTTCATCAATACCACTAATGACTTCACTTCTTATATGCACGCCACCATCTGGTTAGTAGCATATCACGTTTGCTTCATCAAGTAAAACAAGGCTCTCCACGAAAGTAGCTGCAAATGATGTATATTGGTCAAGATCCTTATGAGTTTCAGCATCAAATGAAACAAACTTAGATCCCTGATTCTCTACTTGATCGTTGCTGGACCAAATCAGAAGTGAACCGTACTCGGTAAAGGCAATGCAACGAGGTACTCTTTCAAACGGTATAACAGAAAGTTTAATCCAAGACTCAACCACACCATACTCCTTCATAACCCATATGGAGCACGGGGAGCCAGGTTGTCCACTAATTCCAAATGTAATGAAAGCCAGTTTCCTTTTGAATGATGTAAGGTATCTGTCACAAGGACTTGTCGCGATAAAAATATGAGGAAATGCTGCTAGCTCTCTGTATTTCTCAGTGAAAACATGAGGCAATGCTGCTAGCTTTCTGAATTTCTCAGTATTGACATCAAATGCCATAATAATATCAATGCCCTGCTTCTCTTCTCCTTCTTTGATATGTGCCAGCCAGTGCAAAGCTCCACTAACCAATGGGATTGTCAAACGACAATTATAATCATAGACTATAACATTGGTTGCGAACTCGATTCAATGCTTCTCCATGAATCCGAACTTAATGTGTACACCTCAATCTCAGGCAGAGAGACAATTGACATCCAATGAGAAGATGAAATCCTCACAACCTTGTAGTCATTATTCTCAGAATGATAAGCGAATCCAACTGAAACATGTTTTAAATGGCCTAAGCAAGGTTCAGGCAAAGTCTTGAATTTTCTAATGCTAGGATTGCAAAAATATATAGCTTTACGGGAACCATGCTTAGCGAAACACAATAAGCCATTGCAGGAACCGACCATTTGGACAGAATTAAGAGAAATATCTATGGGAATTTGAACCTCAGAAATCCTATCAAACGTGCGGTCTAAAGCAACCGTACAGACTTGTCTGTCAGAAGACCGAGAAGAACCCATGTGTATGACATAACCATTAGCATTATCATGGGACTCTTTGTTGTTGAAATTAAGGTGGGTGGAGATGAAATATGGGGTGGTGATTAAAGAGTCCCAGAATTTGCAAACAAACCTGAATCTTATCACTGATTTCACGGGTAGTCTTTCCAGGATGTTCAGTACAATGTCATACGGAAAATGGTTCTTCCTCCATTGGAGAATCAGTGGTTGTGGACGACTTTCTCTCATCTGGTACAAATAGAGACGCTCAAAGAGACACTGAGCGAGGAATACTTTGAGCACAAACATAAACAGCCCTTTTAACACAGTTTGTGATTAGGTCAATTTTCACAATGCGTGTTTTATAAGTCAACTTTTTTTTTTTTTTTTTTTTTGAGAATATCACCTAAATCATCTTATTATTTTATTTTTCAGCAAAATTATGACTATGGGTCCGTAATGTTCATTTGAGAATATCTTATTTAACTGAAACTGAAAACTTTCTACTAAAAGTATTGTAAATAAAAGTAAAGCTTGTTGAAATAATACAGTGAAATTCATGAATAATACCAAAATGTGAAATGAGACTTATGAATAGTTGTAAAAATAAGTTAAATAATAAAATAAGCTGACTTTAAACTCTAATCCTAAATGCAACTTATATTTGATTAGGTTAAATTGTCACTTGTGGGAGGGACAATATGTAATGTGTAGTTTTATTTCAAATACAAAATTATTATAAGAATTAAATTTTAATTTTACTACTTTTTAAATATCTTTGGAAATAGAATTTTAGTGATGGTAAAATTTTAAATTTTTTGATAAAAAAATTATTAAGTGAAGAACAAATTTGTTATATTTATTTTGGTTAATATCAATTATTTTTTTATATTAATTTTGCTTGCAAGCTAGTCGTTTGATCTTGGCCCTAAACTAAAATCCTATCTCCACACTGGATGGTTGGATACTTGGATGTTGAATTGTATTGATTTATAAACAAGGTGAAATATGAAATTTATTAACATCCTTGCACAAGTCATTAGTATTTTTACCTCCTGATAAATAAACATACTTGGACACTCAAACATATAGGATTGAAAATGTTGCTCTACTTTCCACTCCTTAATTTTGGGCAAGGAGATCCCATTTGGTGCAAGCACCGTTGATCCACATTTCACACTTTGTTTGGGAGTTAATAAAGGAATGTAATGGAATGAAACAAGTAAATCATAAAGGAATAGTAATGAATGTAATGGAATGGAAAAGAAATTAATCAAATTGAATCAAATAATCTTGTTTGGATGTTTTAAAATAAATGAATAAAATGTAAAATCGCCTTATTTGGGAATTATAAATGCATGGGCCAAGGCCCCAGGCCCATTGGGCTTTGGGACCTGGCCTGGCGGCCTAGTACACCACCCCGTCCTCATTTGGACCTATAGCCTAAATCCAAACATCTCGGGGCCCAATCTGGGCCCAGGGGCTGAAATGAGGCTGCCCTGTCTTGGGTACCAAGGGCAAGCCCTCCTAATTGTCTTTAACTTGGTTGGGGGTATCATTGCTCGGAGATACCCTATACTCGATTGCCCGGTAGTGCCTTCAGGAATATCGCTGCCAAGCGATCTTTTGGAAGTGGGAATCAATTCCAATGCCATTACCACCTTTCCCGACGGAACATCCACTTATCAACAATGGAATTGGACCTCCATCCACACGAGTAAGGAAGCAATCATAACACCTCCACTCATCTCAAGCTATAAATAGGAAAGTAGATTGAGAAGTGGGGGTTGGAAATTCTAGAGAGAAAAGAGAGTCAAGGATAATAGTATCAGAAGTAAGGAGAGCAACACAGAGAGAAAAAGAAGTGGAGTAAGCGTGGACTAGAGCAAAGCATTTGGGTCTTCGAGTAAGGAACTACCTATAGTAGGAAACCCAAAACCCACAATACAAATAGGTTGTGAGTCCAAGTATTGGTTGAGCCCGTTAACTATATTTCTAGTGCCCACAATAAATGTATGGAAATGAATCATTTTATAATAAAATTTCTATTATACCCTCTTTTTTAATTTTTAAATTAAAAAGAAGAATGTTTAGGTTTATTTTATAATTTTCATTGGAAATTTCATTAAACTTCATTTCATTCCCTCTTATTTCTCCCCAATTTTGGGGAGAATGAAAATTTAAGGTTATGTTGGAAAAATGAGGAATGCATGTATAAACTACAACAACTAGTTTGCATCACGGGGATCTTATCATTGTTTTTTTTCCCTTTGCTAATCCTTCAATAAACCACACTAGGTTACATAATGGGGTAATTTAACTCAAGATGCAACTGTCATTTGAACTCACCAAAAGTTCAACAACACCTATTGGCATAACCAAATGCACTCCAAACAATGAAAAAACCGCAGTCCAAATATACGAGAGTGTTAGGATTGTTAGAGTCGTTAAACTCGTTATACTACATCACGTATTTTTACAACAGATTATTGGAAGACACTTCATTTAAGATTATTGGAAGATGCTTCATTCACTTACATTCGCCATATGAACAATAAAGGTTGGAAAGTTCAAAAGAGTGCCAAGAGTAACATTGCCTCTGAATACAACTTAATACATAGGCAACTAAATTCAAATCACCCGAATACCAGCTATCTCCCCAACCCCCCCCACTAAAACCATCTCATTCTTTACCCAAATTAACTTCAATTTAGACATAGCCTCAAAGCAAAGCACAACTGAAGGTAATGAAGCAGATCAAGATTTTCCCCCACAAAAGATATCACGGTCATATGTACAAAAAAACAAAAAAATGTGAATGGGAAATAAAGAATTAGGCATTGAAACCACACATTTCAAGAACCAAAAAATAAATAGATTCATGATTTTAAGCCCACTCCAGGATTCAACCGGAGGTCAAACCATGGTGAAGTCATATTTAATGTAATAATGAATCAAAATATAAATTGTGGAGCCGGAGAATTTGTGGTCCTGGCCCACTTTCCATTAGGGCCCAAGGCCCGCGCCAAGGACAAGATGTTGCCGAGGACAAGCGGCAAAAGTCCAAATGACCTAGAGTTGCGGCCGAGGACAACCCCGTCCTCGGCATCTCGAGGCCTAAAAGGGAAGAACAACACGTCATCAAAGGCAACTTCCAAAGCGCTCCCTGAAGAAAAGGCGAGTAGAATGGGACTCACACGGGGGTGCAGTGTGGGAGTGGTTCAAGGAAAAGACGTCACCTCCGCATTGAATGTGCCAACAAACATCCTAGCCACATTGATGGGAAAAGACCCCTGAATAGTGTGGCTTCGGTTATTGCAACTAACAGAAAGTGGGGGGGAGGCGGCTGATAGGACAGGCACTCGAGTAGTTACCCGCCTGATCGACAAATGGAAGGTCGGGATCAACTGAGAATGGCTATATAATGTAAGGATTCATGTGCCAAAAAGAGGCTGAAACAATTGTATCCAAAAAGGGAAAGGAATAATAAGAACATTAAGCTCAATGGACAAGGTCCATGGACAAACTTAGTTCACCTTTGCGCGTCCACCATGAACACCATGACTAACCACTGTCCGGTGACCAAGGCCTAGCCTTTTAGCCCACTCTCTACAAATTTATTATTTGGGCCTTTAACGTCTGAACCCAATACCGCTTTGGGATCATTACGAAATGAGTCCTTACAATTGACGCTGTTTATGGGAAAGGCTTGTGCATTGGTACAGGCGATGGTAGGACCAAGCCCCTGTCAAATAAGGGTCTACGAAAGCCCCTCCATCATTTCCATCAATTCGCCGTTGTGGCCCTAATATAAAGTTCCACTAGGGGCTACACTTGACGTCGGTGACACGAGCGATTCTAGGGGCTTCCGACATCAAGTCAACACCCCACACCTTGGTCGAAGGGCTGATCCTCGAAACTACTTTGAGAAAAACTATAAGTTTTAGACAGAACCAAGGTATTACATGGTCCTCGGACTCAAACCTATGGGGAAACCAACTACTTAAGAAAAAATCTAAGTTTTGGACAGAACCAAGGTATTACATGGTTTTTGGACTTGGTCCTTGAACTCAAACCTATGGAAAAACCAACTACTTAAAGAAAATCTAAGTTTTGGACAGAACTAAAGTATTGCATGGTCTTCGAACTCAAACCTATGGGGAAACCAACTACTTAAAGAAAATCTAAGTTTTGGACTGAATCAAGGTATTGCATGGTCCTCGGACTCAAACCTATGGGGAAACCAACTACTTTAAGCAAAAATCTAAGTTTTGGACAGAACTAAGGTATTGCATGGTCCTCGGACTTGGTCCTCGAACTCAAACTTATGGAGAAACCAACTACTTAAAGAAAATCTAAGTTTTGGACAGAACCAAGGTCTTGCATGGTCCTCGGATTCAAACCTATGAGGAAACTAGATACTCCAAGAAAATCTAAAGTACCGGACCCGGCCTAATAACACACACGGCACCTCGGATGATACCTTTAGTTCCCCAGAAGTATGTTCAGATACAAGTTCAACGCCCCATGGGCGCGAGTAAGTTAAAATTCCGGGATGTGATCCCAAATATATCATATGCACAACCATTCATACATGTTAAGATAACTAGTTCAAAAACCATGAGATTCGCAACAATAGTAAATATCGACAAGGGCAACGAATATGTAATTTAAAGGAAAAAGGAAGAAAAAAATTTCATACATATGGTCAAAGAACCAAAGTATTGCATGGTCTAAAGTCCTCAAAACAAAAGGGAAACTAATTAACAGTTAAACTAGAAGCGAATACAAAAGTTGGCCAAGGCTTCTACTTCATCAAATTCGTTTTGGCCACATCCTGGGAAGGCCGAGCAGGATTAGCCTCGAGGCCCTTGGAGACATCGGCAAGGGGAATGGCACGAAGGGGCTGAACAAAGAAGGCCGACTCCTCGGCACTAGAGATCTGAGAACTAATCAGAGACTTGGCAGCCTCTTGAGGCATCTCGGGATTCAGACCTCCAGGTGCTTCCGTCGCCTCATGAGGATCTCCTCCCTCGCCTGACTCGCAGGGAATGACAATGAGCCGAACGACTTCGACCGAGCAGCCTCGGCCTCCTGTGGAATGCTCATAGCCTCGGAATCAAGCGGAGGCGGTCTCACGGATGGCTGGAGGATAAAATACGATCCCCGCCTTTCACAAGTCAGACGAAGCCTCCACCCCAGCTCGTTTGAGGGCCTCGTCCCAAACCTGGGAGCAAGATATCCTACATACACCAAGGATTTGAGCTTTAAGGAGGGCCTGGATTTCAGCCACCCCCGCCTCGTAACCTTCCTCCTCGGCCTTGTCCTTAGCGGTTTCGCTCTCGGACACAGCAAACTCAGCCTCTGTATTGGCCCTCACGGCTTTATCCCCGGCAAATTCCGCCACGCCCTTAGCGTTGTCTACCTCGATCAGTTTCTTCTTTAAATTACTGATCCGCTTCTTAGCATTCCCCAATTGCTCATCGGCGAGAAGTAGACGCCTTGTCTATTCCTCGGCCTGCTTTTAGGCACCAGTCAAACCTACCTCGGCACTATCCCTGGCTTTAGTAGCCTCCTTTAAGTCCTCCCTAGCCTTCGTGAGGTCAGCCTCGGAAGTTTTGAGGGTTCGCGTAGCATCTATACGTTTATTGCACTCAAGCTCGGCGGTCTTACTTTGCCCCTTAACTTCTTCCTTCATCCTATAGGTGGCCTGGATAGCCCGCCAATTGAAACAAACACATTATGAATGAGAATCTAGGAGCAAGAATCGACAGAGTCTTAGGTTTTAGGAGCCTTACCATACCCAGGTACCTCTTCATGCCGAGGGCAACCTCCCGCATCCTTATATTCTTCAACTCTCCCATATCGGTGGGAAGCAGCAGGGCCCTCTCTAGTGCGTCGGCCACATAACCACCTTCGCCATCTCCAAGGTTCCTCATGGATGCGTCTTCCAACAATGGCTCCCCGTGGAGCATTGGAGCAGGAAGCCAAGCACTCGGCGTAGATTGGGCATCGATCCCTTTCCCCTGGCCCCGATGCCCGATCTTTAATCGTTTTTGAGCTCGCGGTACTTCGTCCCCCTCCCGAGAGGATTGGGATTTCCCCTCATCCATTGGTTCCTTACCCTTGGGACTCCTCTTTCTCTTTGGGTCGGTGGGTTCAGGCCAAGGAGGTAGAGCTGATTGAGGAAGAGCAGGAAGTTTAGGGCGGGGAGATTGTAGCTGCGACTTGGAAGAGGAAGACCTAGTCCTGACAGGCTAGGGGTGGGGTGGAGGAGTTGGAACACTAGATTACGGCTTTCCCTGTGCACCCTTCCCCGGTTGACCCTTAATGAGGTTAAATAAGCTGGTCGAGGGCTTTCTCTTAAAACCCATCTCGGCTCGAGAGGATGTTCCCACTGACAACGGTTCCACTTCGGACAAGTCAGGGTCACCTAGATCACCAGAAGGATCCTCGGATGGGTCGACTTTGGTCAAATGCCAAATCCCTCCTCGGACAAACCCAAATCACCTTCGTCCTTCGCTACCTGGTGAGACGGGGAAGAGCACACCAACGAGATGCCCTTCGGGACGGGAGATCCTTCAGAGATCAAAAACCCGTGCTCGACTACGGTGATTTTCGGAAGCCAAATAGCGCTAATCACGTGCTTTGGGTCGGCCAATGACTTCTGGATGGGATCGTACCCTAAGATTTTGCAAGCGGCTCTGACTTGACCATCCTCGTCATTTACAAAAACCGCCGCTTGGAGAACAATCTCCAAATCCACTCGGTTGACCGGATGAAAGTGTCGGTGAAAGGCGTGTGGATCTGCAAAAAAAAAAAAAAAAAAAAAAAAAAAAAAAAAAAAGGGACATGTACATGGTTAGTAACCGAACTACACAAAATTAAGACGGCGCAAAAGATTGGCCCCCTCCTACTCTCTACACCCCACCTGGTTTTCCCTCCACAATTGGACAAGGAAGGCCATCGTGCCACTCCTAGATACAATAAGAAAATCCTTGTTTAACCCTTTGTTGGACTATGGAAGGCACTAGATGAGCCGAACCCTATCATCTCTCGTCTTCATGTAGTAGGATTTGCCCCTCAAATTTTGGAGATTGTAGCACCAATTTAAGTCATGATGGGTTAGTCTTAGCCCCATTTTTTCGTTTAAGGCATCCACACAAGTCAGAATCCTAAACATATTAGCAGCGCACTGGATGGGAGCTAATCGGAAATACCTAAGGTAACTCCTCATTACCGACCCCATGGGGATTCTCATACCCCCCTCTATGAAGGCAAGAAGGGGAATTACCACCTCGCCCGTCCTTCTCTTAAGATGCCACTCCCCCTCCTTGCAGTATCTCAAACTTACGTTGGGGGGTATCCTATAGTCGGCGATGAACTTTTCCATTGCTTTTTCGGTCTCAACCAACTTTTTCAATTTAACTATCTCTAAGAACTACTAAACAGACTCGGAGGATGACTAGAGAAGGAGAGGAACAAGAGAAAAATGAACCCAAAAGAGAAAAAGCACGAGTTAATGAGAGCAGAAAACTTACAAAAAGGAGGGAAGGTTCTTTGGATAGGCTTTTTATGCTTGAGATAGACTTGAATTTGGATGAAAGTTTGACTGAACCCGGGATATGTGCGCTAGAACTCTTAAGTGCGAAAGTGAAGAGACAAATCAGTTCTAGAAATTATTTATACCTCCCATCAAAAGTAATCGCATGAATTTTCCCGCCAATAAAGGTAAGGAAATCTCCACCATTAGATTACCATCACGCCGTTGAACGTGGGAAGCACAGAGCCGCCCGCATTTAAAGAAGACACGTTTCACCTTCCAAGGCTCTAAGAACGTGTCTCGGGCGCACGAAGAGTCTCTGGAACTGATAGATGACAAGGATTGACAAGCTTTGATAGAGGTCTGATGTCATCAAAACCTTCCTCTCTGTCCGAGGATCCGGACAGCGGGATTTTGAGGGGCTATTGTAGGGCCAGAGAATTTGTGGTCCCGACCCACTTTCCATTAGGGCCCAAGGCCCACGCCGAGGAGAGTATTTGCCGAGGACAAGCAAAATGAAAGTCCAAATGACCTAGAGGTACAACCGAGGATGACCCTGTCTTCGGCATCCTAAGGCCTAAAAGGGAAGAACGACACGTCATCAAAGGCAGCTTCCAAAGCGCTCCCAGAATAAAAGGCGTGTAGAATGGGACTCACACGGGGGTACAGTATGAGAGTGGTTCAAGAAAAAGACGTCACCTCTACATTGAATGCGCCAACAAACGTCCTAGCCACATTGATGGGAAAAGACCCTTGAATAGTGTGGCTTCGATTATTGCAACTAACAAAAAGTGGGGAAGGCGGTGATAGGACAGGCACTCGAGTAGTTACCTGCCCGATTGACAGATGGAAAGTCGAATCAATCGAGAAGGGCTATATAATGTAGGGATTCATGCGCCAAAAAGAGGCTGAAACAATTGTACCCAAAAAGGGAAAGGAATAATAAAAACATTAACCTCAATGAACAAGGTCCATGGACAAACTTAGTTCACCTCTGCGCGTCCACCATGAACATCATGACTAACCACCGTCCGGTGACCAAGGCTTACCTTTTTAGCCCACTCTCTACAAATTTATTATTTGGGCCTTTAACATACAAACCTGATACCAATTTGGGATCGTTACGAAATGAGTCCTTACATAAATATATAGATTAAGTTTATAAAAATAGCAAAATTGACAGGAAATAAACAGCATTAGAATCAAGAGCCAATTTCCATTTCCATTTCCATTTTATTCCATAAGATTAAAACAACACCAATTTTCAAATAAAATTATTCCAAATTGTCTCACACTAAAACAAAATCATGACACAAATTCAGCAATACAGTATTGTGCATATGAATCCAATAAAAACATAACATTCAACAATTACACTGTATAGTGTATAAAATAATCAAAGAACATAACAGAACATTCACAGAAATTCGGCGATAACAGAGCATTTGACACTCAAAGGTTCAATCCCATGTGGGTCCATGAGCTGTGTATTTACTCATCTATAAACAAACAGAAGAAGAAGAAGAAGAATCACCTTACTTTACTATAACAAAGCAACTAAAGATGCCGATATGACTACCAAATTTGCTATTGCAAGTCAAAATCCATTTCCACCATTTTTCCCAATGGTAAATTCATCCAGCACGTGAATAAAAATTCCCAATTTATATGGTAAAGAAAATTGATGGAATAAAAAATTCCCGGTTTATATGATCATGCATCTTCAAAAGCAAAATGAAGGCAAGTATGAAGGACTGTTTTTGGTATATAATAATAATGGAAATAAAAAGCACTAAGAAAGGTATGCAACCCAAGTACATTGTAAATACAAAGAGTAACACGCAGATATTATTAAAAAAAGCTAGCTCTTAAAATTAAGAAATAATACCAAAAAAAAAAACCTTGAAATGATAGAAAATCCAGTAAACTGGTATATGGCATTTATCAGCGTCCATCCACGCACACAAATATCTTAGAAGAAGAAACTTCAATGTGAAAGTAGATAGTTCGTAATATTCGAAAGTCCAAGCATTTCCTTCCGCAAAAATGAGTGCAAAACATAAAGTTTTCAATGTGGGCGAATAAAATTCATACTATCTGGAAACTTTAATCAAAATTAGAGAATGCATGTATAAACTACAGCTACTAGTTTGCATCACAGGGATCCTATCATTGTATTTTTCCTTTGCTCATCCTTCAATAAACCACACCAGGTTGCTAATGTGAGAATTTAACTGAAGATGCAACAGTCATTTGAGGGGGAAGCAAAAATCAAAATACTAACTAACAAGTTAATAAAATCCATTGTTTGGCAGTAAAATTTCTTCTTGTTCTGCTAAAATCTATCCATTTATATTATTGTTAAAAGTGTTGGTTTTAACTTTAGAATAAGCAAAGGACATCAAATTAAGATAATATGAGGCCTGGTTTTATTAATAAAAAAAGATGTACACATCAACCTGCTCTACAAAATTTTGATATATAAAAAATGATCCTCTTTGTTTGTGGTGTAATAAAATGCAGTGGGAAAGCTTAAACGACATGGTGAGGGTGACTCAAGTCTCTACTCTTTTTGGTCTTAGTTATTTTCTGTCCATTTTTCATCTTATCTCAGTTTGTCCACAATTCTCTCCCAACCACTGCACACACACACACACACAGAGAAAATCTTCAGACTGCGTAGCAGGCACTCTCCACATACCAACTGCTCCCCACCACTCATGAGCTTCTTTCTCTCATAATCTCTCTCTGATCTCTATATTTACCGTTATGGGCTAGTGTGCAGGAACAATCAAAATCAAAGATTTCTGACCTTTAGTTATGCTTAAAAAGACTTAATGTTAAAGAAATATGATAATTAGGGCTATTATACAAGCAATATATGGTCTCTAATAGCAAACATGAAGGTTAATGTAATTATTTAAGTGTCTAATAAAAAATCTACATTGTCAACAACTAACTATATATAACTTCAGTGAATTCCAGTTAGCCCAACTAGTTTATTGTCGTTAAATAAGGAACCTAAGTTCTAATTCTGGTTACACCAAAAAGAACCAATTGATGTCTTGATCATATAATGAAGAGCAACATCATGGAGCGGACACCAAAAGTTTCAAATCCTATCGAATATATATAAAAAATAAAATAAAATAAAATAAAATATATATATATATATATATATATATAACTTCAACAACTGTATTAGAAGTTAGGCATTTTAATATTTGTATACATATAACAAATCACTCTTTCAGGTTACAAGACCAAAGGATCATCAGAAATACCAGCTTCACCAAACAAGCTTGGTACCTCTTTCAACCACTAGGTTAGTTTCAGTACAAAATTTCAAAATTCTGAGAAGCCATTATTTTCTTTCAACTACAAGCATGATTATCTCTAGGTCATCGTCCATCAAACAACCATGCAGCACACTCAACAGAAAAGCATCAAACACACTTGGGGAAGAAAATAAACATGCTCCAAGAAGCTTTAGGTTAAGAGATACCCCAAAATCAATCACTTGTAAGTCTTGACTTTCATTTTGTCAGAATTTATTCAATTGGAAAAATGACTGTTTGATTACAAGAAAAAAGGACAAACAACTCTAATCACAAACTAACGTAGGAAAGCATGGGCAAATTGAGTGATGCTGCCTAGAAGTGTGCAGTGAGACTCAAATAACATTTAACTTCTTGGCTCTAGCATGAAAGAAAAGGTATATTCCAGAGTTACTGAATTAATGGTTTGATAGGGATGTTACTAAGTATCCTGTTGACAGTTTCATTGATACCAAAATGCCAACCAAAAATGTCAATAAATAGGTTTGTGAAGGTGAAAGGTTTTTTTTTTTTTTTTTTTTTTTTTTTTCGGGGGGGGGTGTTGTTAAAGATTAAAATGAATAGTAGCTATTCTGGGCTTTGATGATTGGAAGTTGCCAAGGATAAAAATAAATGATAATTTCAGGGCTTAAAACTGTAAAAGGGTTTAGAGCTTGTATTTGAACATAATATCAGGGTTTGTAGGAAAGAAGTCTAACAAATTGTGCAGAAACAAGTCACAGCAACTTTCAGGACAGCAACAGAGGTTTTAAGATAAGATGGTTTGGGGGATTAGTAAGAAGCCAAGGTTCAAACTATATGGGGAGTTGCAACAAATAAGACCAAGGTTTTTTTTAAAAATAAATAAATAAAAATAAAAACATAAAAGAGGCTTGACGACCTAAAACTAAGCTTTTCAGTAGATTTGAGCAATATTTGTTAAACGCATTAGTTAACCGTAACAGTGTAAAATGAAGCGAGAGTGAGGATGCATCAAAATGATTCGTAATTTATTTATATTGAAGTACAGATTTATTTATAAAAATTAGGTACAACTTTAGTACACTAGAGAAATAGAGAAGAGCTTTCAAGAAAGAAAAATTTACAGCATGATTAAAGTCGTAGAAAGAAAGGGATCAGTGAAAAGGAAGATGGGGAAGCAGCCTATGGCAGACATCCTATCGAAGAGCCTTTAACTAAAAAAAGAACTTCAGCTATTTTCAACAACCTCAAAACTGCAGTTTAGTGAACAAATTTCTTATTAGTATAGACCATAGCATGTTTCTTTAGCATAAAGAACAATTAATAGTACTAACAGAAACACAACATTTCAGCACCTAAACATGTTGATACACATCAGTTGAAAATAAACATGTGATTGAACCCAGTTAAGCATGATAAAATAGCATTCATTATCAAGATACGTCACATAGAGGCAAGAGATAGTATGATATAGTAAGATCGCTTGTCTTGGAACCAACTCTCTGCCATATAAATTAGCTTCTTATTGTTAATATTTAAGGTTCAATGTAGTTCACAAACCAACAAAGACCATGTAGCTTGACCCAGAGAAGTAAGAACATACCTTGGAATGGCATCCTGGTCATTATACAAGGACTTTCTTACTCCTTTTCAATGTTCTCAGTTTTAGAGCTTGTTTTATTCAGTTATGTTTTTTTGTGGTCATTTCTTCTTTTAAATTGAAGTCAGGAGAGCTATAATCTAGCTCTCAGTAACACTAAAGGAATAACAACCGTCATACCACAATAACCATTCACATATAGATACAAAAATACTAATTTATAATAGCCACAAAAGGATAATGTGAACCTAGGATAAAAATCAAGCTTTTAGCAATACTATCAAGCCTAATACTAAATTTAAAGGAATAACAAGGGTTTCACATCATCCATACCTCAAATGACTTCACTTCTTTATGCATGCCACCATCTGCTTAGTAAGATACCACGTTTGCTCCATCAAGTAAAACAAGGCTGTCCATGAAATTAGTTACGATTGAAGGAAATTGGATATCAAGTTCCTTCTCATGTAGATTTTCAGTGTCAATTAAAAGAAACTTAAATTCCTTGTTCTTTACTTGACGATCGATGCACCAAACCAGAAGTGAACCATACTCAGTAAAGGCAATGCAAGAAGTTACTTGGAGAAATGGTACAACAAAAATTTTACGCCAAGTCTCAACCACACCATACTGCCTCATCACCCATATGGAGTATTGGAAGCCACATGGTTGAATACGTCCACATTCAATGTAAGCCAATTTCCCTTTGAATAATGCAAGACATCTATCATTAGAAATCATAGAATTATCAGGCAGTTCTAACTTTCTGAATTTCTCACTATTGACATCAAATGCCATAATAGTTTCTGTCCTGCGATTCTCTCCATTAATATATGCCATCCAGTGCAAAGCTCTACTAACCAATGGGTAATAAAAACTTATATCCAAGATCACTACATTGGTTGGTAACAAAATTTCATACCTTCTCCATGAATCCGAACTTAACGTGTACACCTCATTCTCATGTCCAGACAAAGGAGATAATGAAATCCTGACAACCTTGTAGTCATTATTCTCAGAATGATAATCAAATCTGAGTTTAACACACCTTAACTGTCCTAAGCAAGTATCAGGCAATTTCTTGAATTTTCTAATGCTGGGGTTCCACAAATATATATCAATACTGGGATGAGGACACGAATATTTATCATTACTGGGATTAAAACCAGTGAGACACAGTAAGCCATTGCAGGAACCGACTATTTTGACAAGCCCAAAATCAGAAGGAATTCCAGTCTCATAAATCCTATCAAAGGTGCAGTCAACAGCAACCGTACAGACCAGTCAGAAGAAAAAGGATGCCACGGCACATGTATCACATAACCACTAGCATTATTATCATGAAGGAGATCTCTGTTTTTGTTGTTAAGGTGGGTGGAGATGAAATTAGGAGTGGTAATTGAGGAGTCCCAGGATTTGCATATGCACCTGAATCTCATCAATGATTTCACCGGTACCCTTGTAAGGATGTTGTTGAGTACGATGTCATCTGGGACATGGTTCTTCCTCCGTCGAAGAATTGGTGGTTGTCCACGCAGTTCACTCATTTCGAGAAGTGTCTAAGCAATCAAATGGACGAAACGAGAGAGAGAGAGAGAAGTTCAAAGCTGAATGGCAAGTGCAGTAAGAGGTTTCTGTGAAAAGAAGACTTATTTAAGAGAGAGAAAGACAGACACAATCTCTCTGCCTTTGCTATGGAACAAGCACCTTGCCGTGCTTACATGTCTCATCATTAAGTTGAAAAAATTTACACTCGCGATCAACCTGCAATTGAGAGTTTACAATGTTAGTTGGCTTATTAAAATAACATAACTTTGATCAGTTCAGTACCAATAGACACCCTTGACACACTCCAAAGTAATGCAAATGTTCAGTACCAATAAGATGTTATACTATTCAAGTTTAACCTATAAGCACATGTTCGGTACTAATAAACTAATATTCCATCAAACTTGCTTTGTAGAAACAGTAAATAAATAACCCAATGTAGCAGACCCCAATTTAGTTTTAATTACATGTTCAATCCCAAATTTTTTTCCAATAAGGTAAATATTTAATCCTAAGAATTCACATACACACAGAGACATCCTACATCATATATTTAATCATAAGAATTCACAGTAGTTTATTTATTATGCTTTCTCATCAACTTAAAGAAGCATAATTCTTGGTCCACTTCAATTAGGATTTCACAAAATTCAGCCCTATTGCACTGAAAACCTCCAGTTGGTTAATTTAACACAACTAACAAAGTTTGTACCTCAATTTGAAAAACCTACAGGGTTCAAAAATTATTGGAAAGATTTTCCTATACCTCCACAGAAACCCATAATTGTATTGATAAATAATGCCCTGTTTGGAAGGTAAGTTCTAACACATTTCCATAAATTTTAAACCACCTTACACATATTTCAACATACTTTTTCACCCACACATATATCAAAAACATTCAAACAACATTACTCAAACTAGCCGAGCTTTGTAACATAAGCTTGTAACCAAGTTGGGGCATTAAAATGGTTGAATGTATGTTGAGATTGCCTAGGTGGGATGTGGTTAATATGTTGATTTGTCCAATATATGGAGTCAATATTTAGTATGCTCCTTGCCCTTGGGTTAAAGGGCACCCCCATCCACAATGGATGGGTAGCCCACATCTCAAAAAAAAAAAAAAAAAAAAAAAAAAATTACTCAAACTAACAAACCAAACAAATAACCGAAAATTGAGTTTTATACCATAATCACTAATTCTGTGAAAAAACTAAAAACTTAAAAAGGAGCAAAGAAATCAAGTACCCAATAATTGTGTTCCTCAAATTTTGATTTGTCCCTTCACTCTTTAAAGAGCAAAGAAATCAAGGTATGGACATGGGTGAGTTACAAAAGGATTTCATCTTGGGTTAGGGTTCAAAATTTCATTTTGGGGATTTTGATTTTGAATTCACCGGTCGACACTCTAACTAAATCAAGGAGGAGGGTTTTGATAATTGGGTCATGTGAGGGTAAAGAGGGAATAAAAGTGGTGGAAGGGCTGCTTAAGACACAGCTATTTATATTTTAATTTAATTTATGTCACATATGCATTCCGTTTGCCATGTAGGCGGATTCTGCTAGTCATTTAACCGTAGAGACTAAATTGATTGTGACTTGAAAATAACAGAGACTAAATTGACTCCTCCCAAAATGTAGGAACTAAAAACAAGGCTATGAACAAGTGCTCATTTTTTAATTAATTTTTTTATATATATTTTTATATGAATACATAGTTCCACACTATTAATTAATGTTTGGTCTTCTCCCACAAATGTTTGCATTTTGAATTGCTCCACTCCAAATGTTTGCATTGTTCATGCATTTTGAATTGCTCCACTCCAAATGTTTGCATTTTGAATTGCTCCCTTCCAAATGTTTGCATTGTTCATGCCTACAGTTGTTATTTGCATTATACCAACCAAAAGGGTATTCAATTAAGCTCATTACTTAAAAATAAGACAAATTCATTACTTACAATTAGAAACTAGTAACTATAATAATAATTATTATTATTATTATTATTATTATTATTATTATTATTATTATTATTGTAAGGACTAGAATTTGAGGCCCAAGCCCAAAACGTATGGAGTCTTGACCCAATGAGCCCAATACAATGAATTTGTAGAGAATGGGTCAAAGAATTAGATCCTAATGAGTTGGACAACGATTAGTATAGATTATTGTAAGGACTAAGAATTTGAGGCCCAAGCCCAAAATGTATGGAGTCTTGACCCAATGAGCCCAATACAATGAATTTGTAGAGAATGGGTCAAAGAATTAGATCCTAATGAGTTGGACAACGGCTAGTATAGAATTAAATGGCAATTAAGCACAAATAAGAGGTATTGATGTCAATGGACTTTCTGTCCGAGGAGGCCACAACTATTGTATATTGATCACGGTTGGATACCGAGACAGTTTAAATTGCTACAGTGTTCTCTCTTTATTTTTTCAATCCCCTTCTCATGGGAATTCTCTCACATTATATAGCTCCTTTCTAATCATCTTGACCCTACACTTGTTGATCATCTGAGTCTCTACTTGAGTGTCCATCCCATCAGACACCCCTTTCAGTCCTCTGTGAGTTGTGGTAGCCAAGACAAAGACTGTTCGAGGTCATTTCCACATTAATGCGGCCAAAAAAGTAGTTGTAGTGCATTTAATGCGGTAGTAGCAACTTTTCCTTAGATATTTTAAGTTTCCTTACCTCTCACATGTTCATGGGGTACATTTCTAGAGTACATACTTGGACTAAATTAAATGGTGTCCGAGGAGGAATTCCTCCTCAAATCTCCTTCCCTTCATCTCCCACTTATGAGACTTTTGTTGGGGATCATTTAATAGTTATTTGCTCCTCCTTGGACTTGTTAGTGTTCTCGTACAAGGCCCAAGGCCCAATACATTATTTTGGGCCCTAGTCCCTACAATAGCTCCTCAAAATTCCGATTTTTCCCTCTCATCCAAGGAGAAAAAGTGGGGTTTTGATTTTTAAGATCAACTGATTTTTGATTCACATGTGTAGGAGTGCGGTTTTATATGCCTCATGATTGTTTTTGACACCTCATAGTCTACGAGGCATTATTAATTACTTCAGGCGGCTTTATGTCCCCCGCATCCAACGGTGAAACGCAAATCTAATGGCTGACATTTCTTCTAGTATCTTGAGCGGTAGTACTCCCTTCCATGTTCTCCTTCTATATAAAGCCTTGAAAGAACCCCCTTTTTCCTCTCTTTTTTATGAATCTTTAAGAACTTTAGAGAACTCCAGCGCCCAGTCTTCATAAAACGCACCAAACTCTTGAGTTTTCATAGTCATTTCCTGTAAGAAGTTTTCTTTTGAAAAAATCTCTGAAAAGTTTCAGAGATTGTCATACGAGTACTCGTAAGTTTTCATTTCTTTATATTACCCTTTTTCCTCTCGGCTGTTCTCCTCGACCTCTCGGTTTATCTAGATGGGTAGATTCAAGCATTTAGTAGTCACACCGGCCGAAATGAAGGGCTTTAGGGCTAAGTATCGTATTCCACAAGTGGTGGTTTTAGAATATTGCCCCCTGGACCGAGTCTTGACCGATAGAGATGTGGGTCAAGTCGTCATTCCTATGATTGCTTTCATAGAGGGAGGAATGATGCTTCCCATGGGTAGGATAACCAAGGACTACTTGATTAACCATAGGTTGACCCCTTATCGCTGCGCCCCCAACCTATTAGGGTCTTGGGCTATGTAGATGTCTTGAACGAGCGGATGGGTTTAGAGCTCACGTGGCACGATGTAGTTCACATGTACAAGTGTCACAAGCTTGCCAATACGGGTTACTACCTCAAATCCCTGTCCGAGGTCGTTAAGCTAATATCCTGTCTCCCCAAGTCCAATAAGTGAATGAAGGATGACTACCTGATTGCCTCGGGGGAATGGAGCGATGGTCTTCATTGTCCAACTCGAGTAGGAGATCTACGTGTGGTACCTTTAGGATCAGTCCCTTTAGAAGGGGATTTAGCCTTTTAGCTTTATTCTTTTACTTGATACTTCATCTTCTTTTGGTAGAAAATATTTTTTTTGGCGATCTGACCATGATTTCCTTCTCGGATGTTTTGCAGATAAAGCTCACGTTGCTCCGCGGCTCAGTCATACCAATGTCCAAGCCCTTAATTACCTTTTGAGGTCGGAGATTTTTGTGAGCGAGGACAGACAACTGTGAGCCGCTCACCTGATCTTGGATTACAAGCCTCTATCCCGCACCTTCCAGGACATAGGCCAAGCGATAAGAGCCGGGAGTTCAAGGTTAGCTCGAATCGACATCTCTAAGCCAAGATTTTTGGCTCGAAGGGATCTTCCTCTAGTTGCCTTGCCAATTCCACAAAACCTTCCACCAGCTGCACAACCACCTCCACAAAACCTTTTTGAAGTAGCAGCATTTCTTGAAGAGGAGATTGCCTCATCTCGCCTTTCATTAAAGGAGGAGATAGGCAAATTCCGCTCAAGAAAAACAATCCAGTGGATCCTTTAATTAACCTCTCGGATGCCAAGGGTGAGTCAGACAGGAATTCCGGCGTTCGCACCCTCGTTCTTGTGATCGCTTTGCCGAATAATTCTTCTGACGAAGAGGAAGACAGCATGGCCTTGAATAAAGGCAATAAGAGCCTAAGGGAGCTCATGGCTGCTAAGGGCAAGGGGTCAACCTCGAAGGCACCCCCTAAATCCCAAGCTCCCTCCAATCTTCCTCCTCCCCCTCCACAAGTCCCCACCAACCTCAGCCTGAAGCCTAACCCCAACTTGAAGAAGAAAAGGCTAGCCGAGTCACTTGAGGAAGGTGAGGTGGGTCCTTGGTAGGGGATAAAACATCAAAAGGTGATCTAGGAGCCTCGGGACAAGAGGTCCCAATCCGTGGACAGCCGTGAGGAGCAGGACAAAGCTCAAGTGCATATGACACAACGTACATGGTGCCCTCGGCTTGAGGTGGATGGGGCACCAATTCCCTGGAACGCCTCTGTTAGAGAATATCAGAGGGGCCGAGCCGGATACATTGCCGAAGCCCTGGAGCAGCCCATACTCCTTCCCAAGGACATGGACGCTTATAGGCGTTTCTCACAAAATGATCTCTTCCTGTCTCTGAAAAAGGACCTTACGATGGTAAGGCGCTTTGTCCCTTTACACACATAAATGTTAAATCGTATTCTATTTTAACTCATCTTGTTTTGTGATCTTTAGGCAAATTACTCAGCAAATTTTTGTGGTCGAGGAGTGGTACCATGACGCTCGTAAGCGGGCCAATGCCGAAGCCCTCTCTCACTCCAAGACTGAGAAAACATTGAAGGCTATTAAGCAGGAACAATATGAAATGGTTGAGAAGCTAAAGGAGGCGCAATCAGCCCATTTGAGTGCCGAGGCCGGTTTGAAAACTGCGGAGAAGCAAGTTGAGGACCAGTGCCAGGAGCTGCATGTGACTGAGATTAATCTAGCCACTGCGAGGCGGTCGGTCTTAGATCTCAAAGTCGCGTTGCAAAAAGCCAATGAGGAAGCCTAGCTGGCCAAAGAAGCAACCGAGGCCGAGAAGAGAGCTGCATACCAACTTAGCATGGAGGAAATGCCAAGTAAGGCTTACCGAGGAGCTATCAGAGGTATGCAAGGACTACTGCAGCGTGACATGGGACAAGGCCCTAAGCGTTGCAGGTGTCCCTGTAGACTCTATTTGGAGGTTGCCCGGAAGCATTTTCTATCCCCGGAGATTCAGAAGTCCCTGCTCATATCTCCTCTCCTCTTGCTGATGCCCCTGAATCGTCTGAGCAACCTTTGGCTATCCCGGATGCTATCCTTTTAACTGAAACCACAAAGGGATCTAGCCAAGGCGGCGACCAAGGCCAGGGAGTCGGAGGGGAGCCATGTAGGACTTAAGCTCTGTTTAATACTTGAATAGATGTCAAAAGCAATTAATTTCCCCTAAGCTTGTGGTCTAAGGAGTCATACAGGACTTAGATTTTGTTTAATACTTGAATAGATATCAAAAGCAATTAATTTCCCCTAAGCCTTTGGTCCAAGGAGCCATGCACTAAGTCTGTGGTCCGAGAAGCCATGCGGGACTTAGGCTTTGTTTAACATTTGAATAGATGTCAAAAGCAATTAATTTCCCCTAAGCCTGTGGTCCGAGGAGCCATGCTTGACTTGGGTTCTGTTTAATACTTGAATAGATTGAGAGACAAGAAGCACGATGCCTTTATACAACAAATGAACTTATTCAGAAATGAAATTTTCATTAATAATAGCACTTTTTCAGGTTGCTTACATTCCAAGGGCGTGGTATTACATTCTCATCTAAATCTTCTAGAAAATATGCCCCAATACCAGTAACTAAAGTGATGCGATATGGTCCTTCCCAATTTGGTCCCAGCTTTTCCCTATCTTTGGGTTTTTTACAAAGATGCCTTAACTTTCCTCAACACTAAGTCCCCAGGCACTAGTGGCCTTAGTTTTACTTTGGCATCATACCCTTTCTTAAGTTTGTGTTGGTAGTATTTCAATTGCCCTTTCCCTTCTTTCTTCAATAAGATCTAGGCTTTTCTTTAGCAGCTCATTGTTGCTGCTCGGACATAATTAGCTGGTTTTTAGTGTTGGAAAGCCCGTTTCCGGAGGAATAACAACTTCGACCCCGTAAGTCATTGAAAAGGGGGTCTCTCCTGTTGATCTGCGGGGCGTGGTTCAATACTTCCACGGGACATGTGGCGCTTCTTCTACCCATCTTCCTTTTGCCTCATCTAACCTCTTCTTAAGTTCGTTCACTATGACCTTGTCGATGCCTCGGCTTGCCCATTTCCCTAGGGGTAGGCTAGGGTAGAATATCTATTCGTAATCCCTAGTTCGCAACAGTACCTCCTGAAGGCCTTACTATCAAATTGGAGACCATTGTCCAAGATGAGGGAAGGAGGGACTCGAACCCGGTAACAATGTTTTTCCGGACAAACTTTTTGATGTCTACATCTCTGATATTCACTAAAGGTTCAACTTCAACCCATTTAGTAAAGTAGTCGGTCTTGACAAGTAGATACCTTTTGTTCCCTGCTGCCTTGGGAAAGGGCCCGATGATATCCAAGCCCTACTAAGCGAACGGCCAAGGGCTGGGACAAAGGGATTGAGGATCCCTCCTAGTTGATGTATGTTTAGCGCAGACCTTTGACACTGGTCGCACTTCTTCACGTATTCATGTGCTCCTTTCTGCATGTTTGGCCACCAGTAGCCTTGGTGATGGCCCCGTGATATAAGGACTTGCCTCTCGTATAGTTCCTACAAATTCCTTCATGTAATTCCTCTAGGATTAGTTAAAGAGGCCTTGGGGTGCACACAAAGCAAGTATGGCCCAGAAAATGAGCTTTTATACAGCTTCTAGTCCTCGGATAGCCAAAACCGAGAAGCGTTTCTTCGTATCTTGTCGCCTTCGCTCTTCTCTTCGAGCAATATGTTTTCTTTCGAAAATAGTACCAAAGGGTCCATCCAGCTGGGTCCCACTCTGACATGGTGGACATGGACCACTTCTCTTTTCATCACTAAAGGTTTGTATAAATCTTCCATAAGGATGACCCGAGGTAAAAATTGAGCCGAGGAGGTGGCAAGCATGGCCAAAGAGTCAACATGTGTGTTTCCACTCCTAGGGATGTGCAGTAAGCTAAAAGAACGAAACGCGATCGTAGGCATTTAGTTTGGTCTAAGTATTCTTGCATTCTTTCATCCCTTGCTTCTAACTCCCCATTTACTTGGCCAATAATTAGTCTTGAGTCCAAGAATATGTTTACCGCTTTTCCGCCCAATTTTTGAACCATGGACATTCCTTCTTGAGCCTCATTTTTCGTTGCTGAGAAGCCCGGTTTTAGTGATTTTTCGATGGTAACCCTTTCGGAGGAAACCAAAACTAGCCCCACTCTAGAGCCCCTTTGGTTTGCTGCGCCATCAACATATACTTTCCAGCATATGAGCCTTTGTAGAGAGATTGCGCAAACTGATTTTTCGTCCATGCCTTGCGCCCCTGCTTCTTCTTCTAGCGAGGGTTCAGCAAATTCAATCACCAGATCCGCGAGGACTTGGCCCTTCACGGAGGTACGAGGCATGTACTTGATGTCAAAGGCCCCTAGAATCGTGCCCCACTTAGCAATTCTCCTTGTATAATCAGCACTTCGAAGTATGGACCTGAGCCGGAGTTGTGTTAGAACAACAACTATGTGTGCCTGGAAGTAATGGGGAAGCTTTCATGTAGCTTGAACCACCACTAGGATGACCTTTTCTAGAGGTAGGTAGCGAGTCTCGGCTTCATGCAATGATTTGCTCACGTAATAGACTGATCGTTGTACGCCGTTCTCCGTTTGTATTAGCACTAGGCTTACTACATGAGGGGTCACAACAATGTAAGCGAACAAGACTTCATTGGCCTTAGGACTGGACATGATTGGTGGTCTAAACAGATACTTTTTAAGTTGTTGGAAGGCTAAAGCACATTCTTCGGTCCATTCAAATTCCTTTCATTTATTCAACAAGAGGAAGAAAGGTCTGCACCTATCCGCCGATCGAGAAATAAAATGGTTTAAGACAGCAATCATGCCGGTAAGCTTTTGGACCTTCTTGGGATTCCAAGGTGGCTGCAAGCTGTTGACAACCCCGATTTGATCGGGATCGACCTCAATTCCCCAGTGGGTCACCATATAGCCCAAAAATTTTCTTGATCCTACCCCAAATGAACATTTGAACGAGTTGAGATGCAGCTTGTGTCTCCTCGGAATTTCAAAGACGTCGCCGAGGTCTCTCACGTGTTCGAACACCACTTTACTCTTTACCACCATGTCATCTATATAGACTTTAATGCTCTTACCCAGCTACGGCTCAAACATTCTGGTCATCATTCTCTGGTAGGTGGATCCTGTGTTTTTTAAACCAAAAGGCATCACCTTGTAATGGTAGTTACCAATGGGAGTGACAAAAGCTATCTTTTCTTGGTTGTCGGTAGCCAGGGGTATTTGATGATATCCTTGGAAGGTATCTAAGAAGCTCATCCAAGGATGGCTAGCTGTCACATCTACCAACTAATCTATCTGGGGCATAGGGAATGGATCTTTTGGGTAGGCTTTATTCAGATCCGTGAAGTCTACACGGACTCGCCATTTTTCGCTCTTCTTTTTCACCACTATAGTATTGGCCAACCACTCAAGGTAAAAAACTTCTTTGATAGCCCATACTTTCTTAAGTTTCATCACCTCGTCCCTAACAGCGTTGGCATGCTCCTTTGACGAACACCGGGGTGGTTTCTTCTTAGGAGTAACAGATGGGTTAAAGTTTAGGTGGTGGCGGATGAAGCTCGGATCAACCCCTGGGGCCTCGTAGGCATCCCACGCAAACACGTCCACGTTTTCTCCGAGAAAACCAATTAGCTCTTGTTTCTCTTGGGGAGGTAGTTCCGAGCCGAATTGAAAGAACTTTTCTGGATCAATGCCAACAGAAACCTTTTCTAGATCCTCACATTTAGCCTCCTCGGTTGATTCACTACCAGGAAATGCTGGGGTGGCTGATTGCTATAAGCCCCTTTTGGTAGAGGCCGAGGGCTCAACATTGGGTTGGCGTGAGATGGCGACCACCATGCACTGCCTGGCCATGGTCTGATTCCCCATAATCTCTTTGACCTGGCCCTCCGATGGGTACTTCACCTTCTGGTGCGGGGTAAAAGAAACAACTCCCGGGGCATGAAGCCAAGATCTAGCTACAATGGCCGTGTATGGTGAATAAGCGTCAACCGCAATGAAATCCACCTCCACCACGTCCGAACCTGTTTGTATGGGTAGTCTGATCTGGCCCTTTGGAGTAACGGTCTTCCCCTCAAAGCTTACCGAGTAGAATCGTATGCTGTTAAGTCCTCGGGTTTTAAGTTCAGGCCCTTGTACAGGTCGGGGTACATTACTTCCACAACGCTGCCCTAATCTACTAGTACTCTCTTTACATCATATCCTCCAATTCTAAGCGTGACAACCGAGAACATCATCGTGGGGTTGGATGGTTCCAACCTTATCTTCATCCGAGAAGCCCAAACGGGGTGAGGCTATCTTCTTGGCCTTCTTGGACTCCCGATCATCATGTTCGATGGGAAGTCGAGACACAAACATTACTCTGGAAGGATAGGAGTCGGTCCTTCCCGGAGCAGCAAGAATGACATTTATCGTGCCTATCGGAGGTCTTAAAGAGGTGTCTCTCCGGGTCTCGATATTCGCTTGTCCTTGTCGACCACTGGAATGATGTAGAAGGTGTCTTAACTTTCCCTCTCGAACCAGCTGGTCCAAGTGGTTCTTCAAGTTCCGGCAGTCCTCGGTGGTGTGCCCTAGTTCTTGGTGGTATTGGCAATACAAGTTTTGGTTGCGCTTCATGGGGTCTCCTGCCATCTTATTTGGCCATTTGAAGAACGGTTCGTTCTTGATTTTCTCCTGAACCTGATGTATCGGATCTTGGAATACGAGATTAATCGCATGCGCGTCGGTGAACCTGGATTGCCCTGTAAAGTCTCTCCTCGGTCGCTTGTTGTTATTAAATCAATTCGACCTGAAGTCCCTCCTCTCCCGAGGGACAACCTTTGCTTTACCTTTTCCCAAATGTTGGTCCTCTTCGACCCTTTTATACTTATTGATCCGGTTCATGAGTTGGCGCAGGCTGGTGACAGGTTTCCCTGTTAGGGATTTTCTTAAACCATGCTCGGTTGGGAGGCAGCTCTTGAAAGTGTTGATGGCGACATCGTCATAGTTAACTTCTATCTCATTGTACATCTCCCAATACCTTTCCGAGTAGGCTTTTAGGGTCTCCTCTTCTCGCATAGACAAAGACAGAAGGGAATCCAAGGGCCGAGGAACCCTACTACTCGTGACGAAGTGAGAGCCAAAGGCCTAGGTCACCTGCTTAAAGGAGTTTATGGAGTTTGGCTTAAGGCCATCAAATCATCTCATCGCCATCAGTCCCAAGCTGGACAGAAATACTTTGCACATCAAAGCCTTATCTTTAGAGTGGACGGCCATCCTCTGGTTAAATTGGCTTACGTACTCTACAGGGTCCGTTCGACCATTGTACATAGTGAAAGTAGGTTGATGAAATCGCCAAGGAAGCTTAGCCCCTTCTATCTTGCATGTGAAAGGTGACTTGGAGATTCGATCCAGGGCTTTACTCATGGCGTTGTTCACTAGACCTTTACGAGACGGACTTACATAGCTGTGTTTATGGTGGTGCTTAATGGAAAATCACATGTTTGTATACCATACAAAACATACGCAGCGGAAAATTAACGGATCTACTTCATTCAGAATTGATAACATGCACTATGTATGTTTCAGAATATAGAACAACAGAGTGTACCTTGGTGTAGTGAATTTCAAAACCGAAGATGAAGAGTACTCGGGAACACTTTCAATCTTCACTCCAATTCCACTAACGCCCAAGATGTGTGGTCTCTCAATCAATTATGTGTTTATATTCTTGAGAATTAGAGTGTCCAACCTCTACATACAAACCATTTCATGTTCATAAAATTTTGTATGTTTTCTCTTCACATAACTAATTATCTAATTAGGCTAGCCTTTTGGGCCTTTCCAATTGGACTCTAGTATGTGGCTTGGAGTAGGACCAAAAGGGAACAAATAAGACACTAGCTCCAATGGGCCTTGGGCTTTTTTGTCAACTATTGACAAGTCCAAAGTTACCATTAATTATATTGAATACCACTATATAAATATAATTGCACTCTAGGCCTTATTAATAAATTATATCCCAAGACTTTATTGTATATGCAACCCCTTCATAAAATATTCGTAGTAATACAAAGTTATGAAAGTAGACTGCCACTTTGTAAATTACTACATCTTAATCCTTGAGTACTTGGTTTAATCCTTTTAAGTTATTCATCATATATTTATGAAATCCAATTTCATAAATATATACTTTAGTAATTTCTTACTAAAGTGGTTAGGCCTAACTCTCTGAATAACTGAACCAATTAAACTTATCTCAAGAGAATATTTTATATCTCCGTTAAGAGACTATGAATTCCATCTTGAGAATATATGTTCCATCAAGACTAAATGTGGCTGCCCAACATACTGAGGTTTTGACCATAACTTTAGATCTCACTCCTTTTATATCAAAGCAACTTACACTTCATGATCGGATCTATTATTCTCTCGGGATTAAGAGTTCATGCAAATATAAGTCGTGAGATTTATTATTTAGTTGACAGTCATTAGGAGAATAATAAATCTCAAAGCGGTCCATTCAATATATCTTAACTCTTAAAACATATCAACATATCAACTAGAAGTCACCACTTCCATGATCAAGACAAATTATCTTAGTTAATATGTTATAGTCTACGTAGATAAAATGCCCAATTTCATCACCGACTACGAACTAAAATTCTGAGTCTACAAAGAACCCGTGATTTATATCTTCCGTGACTTTTCACATAAATCACATACTATGCATCTCATGGACTATATGATAATGTCCGAATATTCATGTTACCAATATTTCAAATAATAATAAAACAACTTTATTAATTACAATATTAAGTCATACATCATGTCATACATAATGTCAATCATACATAATATCATACATAGCATCATACAATAGGATTTAAGGGCATTAATCCTAACAGTGCTCTTCCTCATAAGAAAAGGTCTCACTTGGTGGAGTTCTTGACCTTTGCCTATAATTGTCGTCCCCTTCATCACTAGTGTCTAAACCGGAAGGGGAACGCTTCTGCTATGCATGACATAGTTTCCTTTTTAAATCGTCAATCTCTTGTTGTAGAGCTTTATTATCGTCCTGTTTTGGGATATGTGGCTTCTCACCTTAGAATGACTTTTGCTTGTATGGGTAGTACATACATTACCCTCTCGATGTTTGTCCCGATCTCTTTCCCGTTCAAGGTTGAGAAAGTTGTCCTGCCGTTGAGAACTTGCGGGCTCTGTTCGATATGGACCTGATCCCGCCATGTTTAACCGTTGCACTCATTTGAAGCACAAGTTCTCCTCACAGATAGCGCCAATTGTAAGGACTAAGAATTTGAGGCCTAAGCCCAAAATGTATGGAGTCTTGGCCCAATGAGCCCAATACAATGAATTTGTAGAGAATGAGTCAAAGAATTAGATCTTAATGAGTTGGATAACGGCTAGTATAGGATTAAATGGCAATCAAGCACAAATAAGAGGTATTGATGTCAATGGAATTTCTGTCGAGATGGCCACGATTATTGTATATTGAACATAGTTGGATCTTGAGACAATTTAGATTGCTACAATGTTCTCTCTCTATTTTTTCGATCCCCTTTTCATTGGGATTCTCTCACATTATATAGCTCATTTCTGATCATCTTGACCCTACACTTGTTGAGCATCTAAGTCTCTACTTGAGTGCCCATCCCATCAGATATCCCTTTCAATCCTCTGTGAATTGTGGTAGTCAAGGCAAGACTGCTTCGTAGGTCCTCTCCACATTAATGAGGCTAGAAAAGTAGCTGCAGTGCATTTAATGCGGTGGTAGCAGATTTTCTTTAGATATTTTGAGTTTCCTTCCCTCTCACATGTTCTTGGGGCACATTTCTATTGCTAGAGTACATACTTGGATTAAATTCGTCTTGTCCGAGGAAGGATTCCTCCTCGGATCTCCTTCCCTTCATCTCCTGCTTATGAGACTTTCACTGGGGATCATTTAATAGTTATTTGCTCCTCCTCGGATTTGTTAGTGTCCTCGTACAAGGCTCAAGGCCCAATACATTATTTTGGGCCCTAGTCCCTACAATTATTATTATTATTATTATTATGTTCATCAATATATATACTAGTCGCTAACCCGCGCAATGCATAACATTATTTTGATGGGTTTGTCAAGTTTAAACATGTAAAATCTGTAAGTTATATGTTTGTTGTCTACTATTACAATTACTAGTGGTTGGCCTGTGCTTTGCACGATTTTTTTTTTTTATTTGTAGATTTGTAAATATTTGTCTTTATTTATTTTTTATTTTTTGGTTGTAGATGGGTAAATATTAGTCTTTAGAGAAAAAAGGTTTATTTTCCTTGCTTGATAGAGATTTACATTTAAACCAAATTAGATAACGACCAAGGATCTGTTTGGATACAACTGAAAACTAAAAATTGAAAACACTAGAGGAAAATAATTTTTAAATGTGTGAATAGTACTGTGTGGCTCATTTTTAATAAAAAGGTTGTTGAAAAATGAAGTTTGTGGGTCTCATAAACGATGCATAGGACCTACTGGTAAACCAAATGTATGCTTATGCAATTTTCATACAAATCATCAAATATATATATATATATATATATATGCACATTATTGAAACCTAGTACGTCTGATGAGCAACGGTTGAACAATTTCAGTTATAAAATTCCTTGCCTCTATTGATATCCAATAAAGTTTTCTCTCTTTTAATTTGAAAAAGAAAATGAAAAGGATTCTCACTGCATCAACAAAAAATATTCTTTAAGGAACAGTTTGTCATTATTACAATAACTTTTGAGTGGAGTTTGTAGTATACTTTTGTGTTAGAACTTCTTTTCCTCTCCTTTGTGTGTGCTTTTATTAATTTTTTTCTCCAAAAAAAAAAAAAAATTGTTTTTTCATAATTTTTTTTTTTGAGAAATAATTATAACATGCTACTAACTCCGCAACTCGAACCCTTTTCCCCCAGACCCCTAAACATTTTGTGCATGGGGAGGTGCCAATTATTGGTGTCAATCTTGCACAAAAGTATTATAAACCCTGAGCTATGGTATCTTTCTATAAACAAAACATCAACACGTGATGACCAAATCGCCATGTGACCTTAATGTTTAAACTATAAAGATAGATAATTCAAATGATAAATTTAAAAGTTTGTTGCTAGCAAAAATGAAGTGACACAAACCTTTTGTATTTGCCTTTACATTTGTTGGGCATTTGCCTATTCCCATAGTGTAGGACCATTTCTTGGAGGCTCATAAAAACACCCATATCAATATTACAATCTGCATTACATGTCAATAAACCTGTTATAACTAACTTTTATGCCATAAGACATTCGTTGTTAAATTTGTAAAACGTATTCTAACGCTTTGATTTGTTGTCTTTATTCTTGGGAACTTGTACACAAACTGGCCCTTAGTAAGATCCTGCTAGAATAGTGGGACAAGCCCAACTCTTTGACCCACGGCAGAACGGGCTAGAGTCCAGCAAAACAGGCCTTAGTCCATTAACATAAAAAGTACCTATAGTCTTCAATTCTCATCTTAATGATATTCAAATTCTAAAACATAAAATATATAAATTTATATTAAACTTTAATAAAAATTTATAGAAATTAAAGAATTCACACATCCTTGCAAATGAATGCATAAAATATGCACTAGAAGAAAACTATGAATCTAATCATCTATAATAGAATGTCATAGTAAATCAAGATACTTCCAATTATTTTCTCAAAAAAAAGATACTTCCAATTACTATACATTGTTCAAATAATTAATTCGCAATCATGAACCTTTCCTTTTCACGGGCTTCCCTTTTTGGGTGGGTTCCTCGGCCCTTCTCTCCTCCTCGGAAACCAAGGGGCCCACCCTAGAACTGGTGAGTGGGCTTATTGGGCTTCTTAGGCTCTTCGAGTAAGGCCCAAAAGGTCTAGCTCTTCCAACCTCCCACAGAGATAAGTGGGGAAAGTTTTTTTTTTCGCCTTTTTCAAATGTAAGGAGAAGGTATCTCATATATCAAATACATGCATCTTCTCCTTCGTAATGCATGGATCCCATGTAGTTGTGGGGTCCAAACACTAGAGGGAATATCTATCCAACGAATGGAATAATTTATATCTAATGTTACAAAAATTGCCACCTAGTAATATACAAACTATAGAAGTTAATGGAGGTGAATAGAAGGAAAAAATTATAATATTTTCAATAATTTAGGGAAAAAAATTATGCAAGCAACATTAAGAACGTAAACAAATTTTTTCCCAAGAAAAGTAGGTATAATAGAAATAAAATGAGACATAGGATCTTTCAACATTTTTGTAAAAATTGATATTACTATATAGTATTATCACTTTAGGTCAAACTTTATTTTTATCAGCAGGAATATTTTACTTGTAGCAACCCCATTGACATTTTTTATGGTTAAACGTTGATAGAACCATGGCTAAAGAAAAGTAGGAGGTATTTTTTTAAAAACATATACTTCTTGAATTTTTCTTTCATATTTTTAAAAATTTTAATGTACACTGTTCTTGTACAATGGGGAGGAATATGAAAATTTCTTTGAGAATTTTTTTTTTAATTTTAATTCAATATACATCCTTTATCAATAGAATTAATTAATATTTTAGATATTTTTTCGATGTAGAAGAATTTCTATAATTTAAAAGTACAAAAAAATTAATTAGATTGAAAGTAAAATTCTTACAAATGAAAAAAATTTTAAAAGAAAAATACTCAAACTTATGATGCAAGTCGTTTTTTTTTTTAGGGTGAGTTTGGTTCAGCTTTTTGTAAAAATACATAATGAAAAAGTGCAGTTTTGTTAAAAGTGCATAATGAAAAAGTGGAGTTTCAAAAAGCTAAGTGTTTGGTAAAAACTGTTAAAAAGTGCATAATGAAAAAGTTGAGTATTTGGTAAAAACATTTAAAAAGTGCATAATGAAAAAGTTGAGAGATAAATTACCAAAAAGTTGAGTATTTTTGGATGTGAGTTTATTTCATCTATTTCATATACTTATTAAAATATAATAATAATAATAATAATATATTATTGGTATTATTTTAATAATGTTTGGGCAATTTTTCTTTTTTTGTGTCATAATTATTTGTTATTACTATTAATGACTTCTTATTAATATTAATTAAATCTAAATAATTTCCATCAACATGAAGCACAAAATAAAAATGTAAAAAAATGATAAAATATACACCAATAATCTAAGTTTAAATTGTACTACATATAAATGTAAAAACATATAAAATACATATCAATAATCTAAGTTTAAATTGTACAACACAAAAATGTAAAAAATATGATAAAATACATACCAATAACCCAAGTTTAAATTGTACTACAAGATATTATTAAAAAAAAAAAAAAAAAAGACAACTACTAATTATTATCCCCCATGGAATTAGCAATGGAATCACGAAACCACCACCATCGCAGGTCTGTTAAAGATTAAATTCTGCTCATAATCGCTTATCTGCTTCACTATTATTTTCTCTTCTAGAAATTGAATCTCGATTGGCGTTTATGAAGTCCCTATCATCCCTATCATTTAGTCTAACAAAATTATGAAGAGCCATAGTAGCAGATACAATAAGTATTTGGATATGGAATGGAAAAGATGGCATGTTTCTGATGATTCTTCATTTATTCTTCCACACACTAAAAGTGCGCTCAATCGTATATCGAAGAGATGAGTGAGCATGATTAAATTTTTCATGTCTAGTTCTAGGGCTTCCACCTCTCCTTCGAAAGTCTTGAAAATGGTATGATATCCCTTTGTATGATGCCAAATAACCTTTCATCATTGGGTATCCAGAATCAACTACATAATATTTCCCTAGAAAAAAAAAAATGCAATTGTTTTAACAGACTCATATAATATGTCATTATAATGAACAATTGATTAACCAATTACAAACCTGGTGGTGGGTGCGAAAAGTTGTTACTCATTTTTCTTAATAGTATCAAGAAAAATGTGAGTGTCGTGTGCTACACCTTCCCATCTAGGCAAAACAAATGTGAATAACATATCAAAATCACATGCAGCCATCACATTTTGGGTTGAATATCCCTTTCTTCCAAAGTATGGAATGGACTTCTCAAGAGGTACAACCGCTGTCACATGTGTGCCATCAATCGCACCAATGCAATCCTAATAAAAACATTAATAGTTTTCAGTTCCACATGCATTGTATTATCTTATAGACAATAACACTTATTCAAATATACAATAGTACACATACTTTGAAATGTGGCCAATAAATTGGATGGTCTTGTATTTTGGTTGGAACTTCACTAAAAGTTGGATCCGAAGGCTTTACATATGCAGCTGCAAAGCGAGCACCCAACAGAGTGATCATCTTCTCAAAATGTCTACTTATGGTTTCACCCGAATGCTGAAATATTTCTTAAACCATTCGGTTACATGTTCCATGACCAAGTATTAGTAAACAGATTGCCACCGACTCTTCTAATCTTATATTCCTTGAATGTTGAAGTCCAAAGTCACGTTGTAAAACTTGACACAAATTAAGAAACACCTCCTTTTTCATTCTAAACATGTTGTAACACAATTTCTTATTGCCTTCCATACAACGTCTCACCCTAGCCCACCCTGTTTGTTCGGAATCATAACAAGGAGTCTTATTAATGTACTTATTGAAATATGTCACAACCGCTTCACAGTAATCGCCACAAGCTAGTAAAACTCATCGAAATCGTCGTTACTATCATCATCATCGGAATCACCATCGCTTTCATCATCACCGTCACTACTCTCATCATCATCATCATCATCATCATTGTTATCACCATCATTATTATTGTTAGCATTATTATAATCACGAGAATCATGATAATCACAATAATTTCTGTAATCCCCATCCATTAATAGTTCCATAAAATTGCCACTCTCATAAGTACCATTATAATCATCCATATTAGTTTAAGCTACACAACAAAGTAACAAATAATCAACCATTGCTAATACTTAATATAAATCAACATAGTAATCAACAAAGTAACAAAGGTGTAACGGTTGACTAGAAACACGTTGCATATATACCAACACAATTCAGAACATCAAGTACATAACATCAGAATGTGATTGCTTCAAATGTGTTTACATTACACATATATTAGTCCAAAGCTAATACTAAATATTACATAACTTAGTTTAAAGTTAATACAACATAGCTAATACAACATAAAGCTAATATTAGTCGAAATATGTTTACATTACACATATATTAGTCCAAAACTAATACTAAATATCACATACTTTGTTTAAAGTTAATACAACATAGTTAATACAACATAGCTAATACAACATAAAGCTAATATTAGTCGTAAGCTAATATTAGTCCTAAGCTAATATAGAGTACCACATAAGGTTGGTCACTTCTTTTGGTTCCAACAAATCAATTCTTGTAGGTACTCCACCGTGACTCGGCTCCTTGAAAGTTAGGAACATCTCCCTACGTGACCTTTTTAGTAACGATAAGGAAGCTTGAACCACGAACTTACTATCCACTCCAGGAAGTGCTCTCACAATCGTCATGACATTATCCAATTAAACTTGGTGACTCTCGAGAAGTACCTTCGGACTTATTCGACATACGATTATTAATTGACTAATACGATTGTCCAACATTGCAGCTCCTCCTATCTTCTTCTTTTTCTTCTGTGAGGGTATTGATTCACTAGTTCGCTTTTGTCCTGAACTACGTGATTGACTAGTATGTCCTTGCTACAAACTATCAATGTCTAAACTCATGTCACATTGATTATCCTTAAATTCGGAGCTACCATCCGAATCACCAGCACCCTCTTGTGGCATTGTTGGAGGGAGTGTATTTGAAGAAGAGGTCCATGCAGCTACTCCATTCTTTTAACATCCCTAAACATTATATCAAGTTGTTCTAGATTCTCAGAGACCTTTCTCTCGAAATTTTTAGCTTTGGGTAATTCCTACAAAATGTAAAAGTGCTTTCACTCATATAACAATAATATAAAAAAACTATTTCCAACTAACTCATATTAATAAAATACTCAACTCACCTTCAACTTTCGGTCCCACCAATCATCAGTAGTACGAATCGTTTCCTTCGCTACATCCCAACCTAAACCTGTGTCAAGATTCCTCAATTGTTCCCACACTCTCCAATCACCTTTTAATACATCCCACCTACTTTTTAATTGCTCCCTATCATAATTTTGACCGGTCTCATCACAAAATTTGGTCACTATAGTGGTCCAACCTTTGGTACTAAAGGCAGCACCTTTATTTCTATTCCCAAGTTTTATAGTTTTATTAAATATTTTCTCCAAGATTATTTTAAGAAAATACAGTTTTAGAATGAAGCTATTTTCACATACTATCAACCATCAAGATGATTTATCAAAAAAAAAAAAAAAACATCAAGATGAGGTTTTCCTGAAATGATTTTTTTTTTTTTTTTTTTTTTAAAAATCAAAACTATTAAAAATAATATAATTTGTAAGTTTTTTTTTTTTTTTTTGGCCTTTAAAAAACTATTTTTCTAAAAGTCGTCGTGGGGCACAAAATTGGGAGAGGTGGTATCTTGTACCTCCAATTCACGGGGTAGACATCTCACATATTTATGGATCTCATACTTGTGGGGTTTGCAAGCTTGTAAGAGATTTGCTCCATGAGGCAAGCTTATAAGATAATTTTTAGTAAGGGTGTCAATTCAGGTTAACATGTCGGGTTCGTGTCGTGTCGAGGTAGGAGTATTTGACTAAATGGCTCAACCCTAACCCGACCTATTTAATAATCGTGTCATGATCCTTCAACCCTAACCCAATCTATTAATAAGGCGGGTTGACTTGACCCAACCCATTTGACACGCTTAATAAACGAGTCGTATTGGGTTGACACGAATGTAACACAACCCATTTCAACCTGTATAATATTAAATATAACATCCATCTAGAAATAATTTTTTTACATTCCACAAGCAATGCATACACTTCAAGTCTTCAACCTATATTGTTGTAATCTTTAAAAGCATTGCCCATCAGATCTAGTTTATAAATTATCTCGGTAAACTCACTTGCAAGATATGCAAACAGTGTCCAACACTAATATAAACCAAAAAAAAAAAAACACAAGGCACAAGACAAAGCAACAATCGTGGCCTTGATCAGCAATTAATATATCTCATATATTAATAATGGCACATGGGTTCAAAGTTTATAGAATAAAAGCATTATGCATAAAAAATAAACACATGAGAGAAAGAGAGAGAGAGAGAGCAATAGCCGGTTTATGACTTTGAGTTTGAGAATTTGGTGTGAAACTATAAGATAGTAGAGTGAGTAGTACGGCTGAAAATTTAAAAAAATATATATATATATTTATAAGAAGGTTTAGAGATTTAGGGTTTGTAGGGTTTAGAGATCTAGGGTTTGTAAAGTTTCAATTTCCAATTATATCATTTGTAAGTTTTTGTAATTACTCATTTTTCTTTTTAAATTTAAAATATATGTTGGATATAAAAGCTATTTGACAAATCTAAAATAAAATAAATATTTATTTATTATATGAGTTAAACGGGTTGTGTTAAGTGGGTCATTTCAAGTTGACACAAATAAATTAGTGTGTCAAACATGTCTATTATGGCTTACGTGAGTTGACCTGCCTATGACACATTTCTTATCGTGTCGCTTTCGAGTCGACTCGTTTATGACCCAAACCCATTAAGACCCAACCCTGACCCAAGAAAACCCGTGTCGGGTTCATATCGTGTTTGCTGGTTGGGTCGAACATTGACACCCGTAATTTTTAGTATGATAGAACATTAAAATGAGTCTAGGCTTAAAGAGCTGATAATCTATTACTTTATTGATTTACAAAGAAAATTGTATCATCAATTAGTACCTTGACTTGGAGCATCCAATCAACTTAAATAGCATATTGCTTATTTTGTTAATGGATCTCATTAAATAATTTTTTAGAAAATAGGAAATATTTCACATTAGCAAGTACGTAATATTATATGAGTGGTGCTAGAAGTTTTTATTTATGGGAAATAAGTGAATTTTATTCAATACGAAAAGCTTAAAGTACATTATGAAGAAGAGTTTGTTCTATGGAACAAGAAAGTGCTAGAAGTTATTAACTTGGTTTTAAAACTCGGACCATTCATAGAACCGGAAAAGAGAAAGGTTCAAAATTTTTATGATTAGACTAAGGTTCAATCGAGATTTAACCGTGATAACGTCATAAATCATTTAATAATAAAATAAAAAAAATAATAAGAAAAAACTATAAAAGTGAGCAATCTTGATTTAAAAGTATTAAATAATTTTCAAGTACATTATCACAACTTTTAAATAAAAATATTAATAATAAAGCATAAAACATTACATTAAAATTACCATTAATCATTCAAGTTTATAGATATAATGACTTTATGTTTTGATTCTCCAAAAAAAAAAAAGAAATACAAATAAGATTTACTTATTTTATTGAATTTTTTTTTTTCCATTTAGCTTTATTTTTATAATATTTTAGTTAGTTGTCTAGTTTGCAAACTATTCAGAAAACTAGCATCTCGAGTGTCTAAAACTCGAGTTCCAAGATAGAAATCGAGTTTTTAAAACTCGAGTTGTTAGTGGTGGGAGCAGATGTGGAAAAAAATCCACTTGAAACTCGAGTTTTTAAGACTCGAGTTCCACCGTTTACTTTCCCCGTGCTTCTTCTTCTTCTCCTGTTCTTCTTTCCTTCAGCTCGTGATTCTTCTTTGTCGGATCAGCCCATGATTATTCTTCGTCGAGTCTGCGTTCTCCAGCTCGTGATTCTTCTTCGTCGGATCTGCGTTCTCCAGAGAGGTTTTCGGATCCGGTACTTCTGCTTCTTCTTCCCCTGTTATGCTTCTTCTTCCCATTTCTGGTTCCCCTATTCTATTTCTCCTTCCCATTTTTGGTTCTTTATCTTCATCACCATCTTCATTCGTCTTCTTCTTTAGAACTCGATACTTAAAGACTCGAGTTCCATATGGCAAAAACTTGTCCATCTCAAAGAATCGAAACTTGAGTCTTTGAGGCTCAATTTTTCAACCGAACTCAAGACTGTGAGGCTCAAGATGTTATTTTCCTCATTTCTTCCCAATTCTTGCTAACTAACTATATAGTGTGGCAAACTCCTGCTATTTTGCAAATTACCTCCTTATTTTATTGGTATGTTTTATTGTTATTATTTTTTATATAATACTTTCAAGTTTCAAGTAAATAAGTCCTTTAATATATATATATATATATATATATATATATATATATATATATATATATAATGTAAATTACGTTTAAAAATTAAAAAATTCTCAACTCATGAGATCTAAGATCGCATTGAGCAATGAGCACACGTTAGTAAAACTCTTGTTTAAATTCATTTTAAACTTATTTCTCAAAAAAAAAAAATCATTTTAAAGTTAAAAAAACTAACTTAGACAAATAATGAGAAAAGACTTGGCTTTTTAAGTTTAAAAATAATTTAAACAAATAATGAGAAAGCCAACTCCAAAACTAATAGCTTCTTCTAGTCTTTTGCTTTTCTTCCCAACATTCACTTCTCAGTCTTCATCTCCTTCTTTCCCCATCTCAGTCTTCACTCTTGTCTTCCCCAGTTTCTTAAATACAGAGTAAAGCAGCAAATTATCTTTCTTTCTTCAGCCTTCACTTACTCTAAACCGGAATGATGATCGGTTCTCAATTATCCTGGTTAGACCATAAGGTCTGGTCCGGATTTCAAAACCACTTATACATTGTTTAGACAACAAATTTAGTCGGAAATGGGATATGACTTATGAGTAGTCATGATGCCATCAAGTTAGAAGTATTTGAAAGACTCATTACTGATCATTTCTTAGAGCAACGGGGTATGGCAAGCTTGAGATCCTAAACTTGTAACTTATCAACACTATTTGAGCCAGCTGATTTCGAAGTTCACAGTATAATAATGTTCACTTATACGATGATAATGCATAGCCAATATTTCAATGCTTTAGCCACTAAGGCTAGCAGGATGAAACTGATCAGAACTGCAGATGATTTGTTGTCATTGTGAATATATGGCAAGGAGCCAAGGACACTACAATAACCTATTGCCTCAGCTTCGAGGAATGCTTGAATGTATAAAAAGAATCTGATGGGAAAGCATAGGAATTATTATATCAAATGGTGCATCCAAAATGGTGAATACGACTATACTAGTTCAAAGCCACACGTTAATGACCATAATATCATTCGATAACAAACACATCATGTGCACCATTCATTAAGAAAATACTAATTTGTAAATAATTTTATATTAACCCATGCATAGCATAGATATAATACTAGTGTCATATATATGAAAATATATAATATATCAAGAGTTTGGTTAAAATTATGGATAAGTTTATTCAGCCAAAAAAAAAAAGTTTCAAGTGAGTTTGACATTAGTTTTAAGTTTTAGCTTTTAATTTTTATGTACAACTTTTTAAAACCTCATTTTTTTTTTTTTTTTCATTTTTTCTCACCTTTTCAAATTTTTTCAAGGTTCAAGTATACTTTAGCATACTTTCATAAAAAAAATGTTCAACAAAAAGCTAGATAAGTTATTCCCAAATAAACAAGTATGTTATATAACTTTTGAGTTTTGACAGTGTTACACAATTCAATGATTTTTTATTAGATACGTCTCGTAATAAATCCAAAGATAACAAAAGATCAATAGATATCTCATCTATAAATTATTTAAATTTAAAACTTTTTGTATTTTTAAATTATACATAAAATATGACTTAATTTATGGATCAATAATAAGTAACTTGATCTTGACTCTTTTCACCTTCCAAGGGCCATTTAGTTAACAAGATAAAGCTCAAAATGACACTCTTTTCGGTAGGGACGGAGCCAGAAGTTCAATCGAAGGGAGGCAAAGTAAGAAAAAAAAATTCTCATAAAAATCTAAACTAACATTCATTTAGTGCTAACAAAATGCCAACAACAAAAAAGACTCAAAATAACTATTTTTAAATATGTTGCAATATAATTATTTATTAAAAGAGAACCTGGCATTCTTTTAAATGTCAAAAATCATTACAAAATGTTACAGAAATTTGCCTAAAAATCATCTTCAATTTTATTATAAATCCTATTTTTAACTATAAAAACTACTTATATTTGCTAAACAAAAGAAAATAGGAAAATAAAAAAAATCAACACAAACTGACATAGCCAAACAAGATATTAAATGGTCTCGTAGTGTTCAATGCAGACCCAAATCAGAAACTGACAAAGAAAAAGTAGACCTCAAGCTAAAATTAGGAAAAAGTAGGTACTAACAACTTTTTTGCAACAATTGTGATGTAGTAATGTGTGAGTAGTGAAAAAAAATTATTAGTCCATGTGTAAGGGATAAACAACCACTCGCAATCTGTTATATCAAAGTTGTAACAATTTTTTTTTTTTTTTTATAAAAAATTATGATAAAAAGTTGTGAAATAATTTATGGTTCTAGAACCACTCATAAATTAAAACTAAGACAATAAGACAAAAAAAAGAAAAGAAAAAGAAGAGAGGCTTGTGGTCTACCACTTCACTATTTTTATTTTTGGGTGAAAGACAATCACTCTTTAGGTCTAACCATCACTTTTATTTATTAATTTTCTGTTAGTACATTTTAAATTAAATATGTTAAAACTCAAAATAACTGAAGATGAATAAAGAGATGAGTTATAATAAAAGTTGTTAAAGAAAGAGTTACTTGTATGTAAGTTAGATTAAATAAATTAAGAGAAGTTTTCTAAATTAATAAATAACATGTAGGTTATGTGAAGGGTTGGAAGACTATATATACGACTATGCTATGGACTAATCTCATATCAAAAGTGAATGAAGAAAATAGTTAAAAGCAAATTGTATTGTGTGAGAGAGTGAATTCTATAATATTCCTAAATACTTAAGAAATTTCGGGCCAAAGAAAGGTGTTTTTCTAGTGGAGCTTTGGACTTGAACACTTTGTGCGTAAAAGGCTGTTCTAGTCATACAACATTTGTTGGGCTGTTGTATCCTGGGGGAAACAAGTCAGAGAAGGTCTGCACTGGTTACAAAGATTAGCCAACCAAGGGCTTGAATCTCCTTAAAGAGAGCGAGTGCCGCGCCTCGGTCCAAATAGTGTTGTGTAATTTTTCTCATTTGAATTAATAATATTCAGAAGTACTATTCAGTTTCTCATTGTGTTATTTCCATTATTATTGTGTTTGCACCAACAATTTTAAGGAGATTCAACATATGGAGCCTACACAAGAGAAACCAAATGAGCCTGTTGGAGATCTCAACAAGCCCTTTCGCTTTAAGGGAGCCCACTTCAAGAGGTGGAAAGGAAAGGTCCTCTTCTACTTGAGTCTTCTCAAAGTCACCTACATCCTCACGGACAAGAATCCATCAAAAGTTCCTACCGATGAGATGAGTGAGGAAGAATATATTCTCCATCAAGAAAAAATAGATAAGTATACAAAAGATGAATATAATTGTCGCTCTTATCTATTGAATTGTCTTGCCGATCATTTCTATGATTATTATGATACAACTTACAATTCTGCCAAGAAAATTTGGAAAGCTTTACAAAGCAAGTATGATACCGAGGAGGCTGGTGCAAAGAAGTATGTTGCTAGTAGATTTTTCTGTTACCAAATGGTGGATGGAAAATCGGTGGTGGATCAAGCACAAGACTTCCAAATGATTGTAGCAGAATTGATATCCGAAGGCATAAAGATTGGAGACAATTTGGTGGTAGGCGGCATAATTGATAAACTACCACAATCTTGGAGGGAGTTCCAAAAGACTTTGCGGCACAAATAAAAGGAGACATCCTTAGAGACTTTGGTCACACGCATCCGTGTGGAGGAGGAGGCTAGAGGACAAGATGCACTCATGACACAAGAGAGCAATGGTAATTCCACCATAAAGGTAAACCTTATTTCATCCAATAATAATATGCCCAAAAATCATTTTCCTAGAAATGTTCAATTGAAGCCTAAAAAAAGAGCCTTTAAAAATAATAATAGACCTCAAGGAAGGGGAAACCCAAATAAAAATTACAATAAGAACCAAGGACCCCCTTCACAAGATCAATTTAATAGATCATGTTTTGTCTATGGCAAGAGTGGGCATATTGCTCGATTTTGCAAATTTTGGAAACGTGAATCATCCCCGCAGTTAACGTAAATCAAGAGCCTTTAGTGGCTATGATTACAGACATTAATATGGTGCAATACGTTGAAGGGTGGTGGGCAGATTCTAGTGCTCATAGGCACGTCTGTTATGACAAAAATTGGTTCAAATTGTACACTCCTTTTGAAGAAGAAAAAACTGTTATGCTTGGTGACTCTAGCGAAACCAAGGTTCTTGAGAGTGGTGAGGTTGAATTGAAATTCACTTCTAGACGTGTGCTAACATTGAAAGATGTTCTTTACACTCCGTCCATGAGGAAGAATTTGATGTCAAGTTTTTGCTTAACAAGGTCAAGGGCTTCAAGCAAACTATGGAATCGATAATTATGTAATCACTAAAAAGGGATTATTTGTGGGCAAGGGTTATGCTTGTGATGGAATGTTTAAATTGAATGTTGAGAATAATAAAGCATCCACTAGTTCAATTTATATGCTCTCTTCTATTAATTTTTGGCATGCTCGTTTATGTCATATAAATAGTAGATATGTGGGAATCATGAGTAGTTTAGGATTAATTCCAAAACTGTCAAAAGATTTTGAAAAATGTGAAACTTATAGTCAAGCTAAGATTACAAAAAGGCCTCATAAAAATGTTGTAAGAAATACCGAATTGCTTGAGTTAATTCATTCCGATTTATGTGAATTTGAGGGAATTTTAACTCATGGAGGAAATAGATATATTATCACTTTTATTGATGATTTCTCAAAATATACAACTATTTATTTGTTGAAAAATAAAAGTGATGCTTTTGAAAAATTTCAAGATTTTTTAAAAGAAGTTGAAAATCAATTCAATAGAAAAATAAAAAGAATAAGAAGTGATAGAGGCCGTGAGTATGAATCAAGTGCATTCAACTCATTTGTTCGATCTTTTGGGAATTATCCATGAAACTACTGCACCATATTCACCTACTTCTAATGATGTGGCTGAAAGAAAAAATAGAACTTTAATTGAGTTAACAAATGCCATGTTAATTGAATCTAATGCACCTTTACATTTTTTGGGTGAAGCTATTTTAACTGCATGTCATGTTTTGAATAGAGTGCCACATAAAAAGTCACACACCACACCTTTTGGGATGTGGAAAGGACATAAGCCAAATTTGAGATATTTGAGAGTATGGGGTTGTCTTGCTTATGTAAGGCTTATCGACCCTAAAATACCTAAATTAGGTATAAGAGCTACTACCCGTGCTTTTTTGGTTATGCGATTAATAGTGCAGCCTATAGATTTTTTGATCTTGAAAACAAAATAATTTTTGAATCGGTGATGCAATTTTTCATGAAGAAAAATTTCCTTTTAAATTGAAAAATAGTGGGGGTGAAGAAAATATTTTGTCACAACCTAGTTCTTCTACATCACATTTACAAAATAAAGAAAATTTTGAAATGGAACCTAGAAGAAGTAAAAGAGCTAGAGTTGAAAAGGATTTTGGTCCTGATTATTATGTTTTTAACATTGAGGAAAATCCCCAAAATTTAAAAGAGGCTTTAACATCACCTGATGCTATATTTTGGAAAGAGGTCAAATGATGAGATGGAATCTCTAATTTCTAATAGAACTTGGAAATTAGTAGATCTTCCACCGGGTTGTAAGACCATAGGTTGTAAATGGGTCCTTAGAAAAAGTTGAAACCGGATGGATCAATAGATAAGTTTAAAGCTAGACTTGTTGCAAAAGGCTTTAAACAAAAAGTCGATCTTGATTTCTTTGATACATTTTCTCCGGTAACAATAATTACATCTATTAGATTGTTAATTGCTATTGCTGCAATTTTTGATTTGAAAATTCATCAAATGGATGTAAAAACTGCTTTTCTAAATGGGGACCTAGAGGAAGAGATTTATATGGACCAACCTCAAGGCTTTGTAGAGCCCGAACAAGAAAGCAAGGTATGTAAGCTAACTAAATCCCTATATGGCTTAAAACAAGCACCTAAGCGTTGGCATGAAAAGTTTGATTCTGCTGCATGATTGAGAATGGTTATAAATCAAATGAATGTGATAAATGTATTTATTCTAAATCATGGAATAATCTACATGTTATTATTAGCCTCTATGTGGATGATATGTTGATTTTTGGCTCAAATATGCATGTTATAAATGAGACAAAAAATATGCTTAAAAGCCATTTTGATATGAAAGATCTTGGTGAGGCTAATTTTATTTTGGGTATGAAAATTAAAAAAACAAGTGATGGAATATATCTTGATCAATCACATTATTTTGAGAAAATATTGAGAAAATATAATTTTCATGATCACAAAAGTGTAGCTACTCCTTTTGATTCTAGTGTTCGTTTATTTTCTGTGAATAATGATGATGAGATTTTTAATCAAAAGGATTATGCTAGTATCATTGGTAGTTTGCGTTATGCTACTGATTGTACTAGACCCGACATTGCATATGCGGTAGGAGTGCTTAGTAGATTTACTAGCAAGCCTAGTAAAGATCATTGACTAGCTATTAAGCGAGTTATGAGATATTTAATTGGTACCAAAAACTATGGCATATTTTATAAAAAGTACCCTGTTGTGATTGAAGCTTTTAGTGATGCCGATTGGAATACTTTGTCAGGAGATTCTCTCTCTACTACTGGTTATATTTTTACCTTAGGTAGTGGTGCTATTTGTTGGAAATCTAAAAGGCAAACAATAATTGCTAATTCAACAATGGAAGCTGAATTAATAGCATTAGCTTCAGCTAGTGAAGAGGCAAATTGGCTTAGAGATTTGTTATATGAAATTCCACTTTGGGAAAAGCCAATTCCACCTATATTAATTCATTGTGATAGCACCGCCGTAATTGGTAGAGTTAAAAACCGTTACTACAACGGTAAATCCAGACCTATAAGAAGAAAGCACAAGATCAGTGCGATCTTTTTTGAGTAGTGGCATCATAACGTGGATTATATTAAATCTAATGATAATCTTGCAGATCCATTTACCAAGGCCTTGGCAAAAGATAGAGTCCGGAATACATCGAGAGGGATGGGACTAAAGTCCATAGAATCATGAGCCATGTATGAGGATACCCAACCCAAGGACCAGAGATCTTAAGAATTGGGTTCAATGGGAAAAACGAATCATACGATGTTCGTAAGAAATGCACTATTCATTTTTTAAAATTATTTATTTTATAAATAATTTTTTAATTGTTCATCCCTATGATGTAAGTGCATTTATCCTGTAATGTGGAGAGGTTGAGTAAAAAAACTCTTAATGAAATTTGTAGCTCATATGAGTGGGGTGTCGAAATTACTGAAGCACCCTTGACAAAATTTCACCTATGTGAGTGTGGGGGTGGGGCCGCTCCCTATGAGATTTGGACTTAATCTCAAATACACTCATGAAACTGGGATCAACACACGGCCGTAAAGTGCTAGCTATAAAAGCTCATGTTAACATCCGGATCATTATGTGTGAGCATCAATACTTTATTTCTCTTAAGCGGTCATAGTTCAAGTCGGAGACCACTCTTGACTCAAGTAGAGATTGTTGTTTCACTAAGTGAAGGTTCAATGCAGAGCACACCTTCATGATGCATAATAATCCCTCTTTGCCCAGTAATCTCTCATTTTCCAAATTTAATATTAAAATGAATGGGGAGATGTTAGTACATTTTAAATTAAATATGTTAAAACTCAAAATAACTCAAGATGAATAAAGAGATGAGTTATAATAAAAGTTGTTAAAGAAAGAGTTACTTGTATGTAAGTTAGATTAAATAAATTAAGAGAAATTTTCTAAATTAATAAATAACATGTAGGTTATGTGAAGGGTTGGAAGACTATATATACGGCTATGCTATGGACTAATCTCATATCAAAAGTGAATGAAGAAAATAGTTAAAAGCAAAGTGTATTGTGTGAGAGAGTGAATTCTATAATATTCCTAAATACTTAAGAAATTTCGGGCCAAAGAAAGGTGTTTTTCTGGTGGAGCTTTGGGCTTGAACACTTTGTGCGTAAGTCTGTTCTAGCCATACAACATTTGTTAGGCTGTTGTATCCTGGGGGAGACAAGTCAAAGAAGGTCTACACCGGTTACAAAGATTAGCCAACCAAGGGCTTGAATCTCCTTAAAGAGAGCGAGTGCCGCGCCTCGGTCCAAATAGTGTTGTGTAATTTTTCTCATTTGAATTAATAATATTCAGAAGTACTATTCAGTTTTTCATTGTGTTATTTCCATTATTATTGTGTTTGCACCAACATTTTCTATTACTAATCAAGTTAGATGTTGCAAAGCCACTCAAACACCGCAAAAAACTCAAGTCGGTTGTGGCAAAGACACTCATTGATACCACTAATACGATGGAAAATCTCATGAGGCCGGGGGGGACTATAGCCCCCCTGGTCAATACATATATAGTCCCCCTAGTCAATACATATATATCTCCGTCCCTGCTTTTCGGCCATCTCTTATTACTTTGTGTCATCATCACGAGTGGGTCTCGGATGATGCTAGCAACCTAGTTGGGAAAGCAACTCCCTCGGAGATATCCAAGAAGAAACCAAAATGCGATCATCCTCTAACCTTTTAAATTCCTCTATCCTTCTCATCGGTTGGTGCATTCCCTCCGGCGGTCGCATGGTTAAAGAGTCCCTCAACTCTGAATCCTTGGGAAGACCTAACTGGAAAGTACTAGCAACAACCTGCCCGTTACCGCCGCCTATCTCATTATAGAGCTCCCAATATCTATTCGTGTAAGATCGGAGGGTCTCCCTACTCCTCATCCTCATGGACAATAAGGCATCTATGGGTTGTGGTACTTTGCTGCATGTGATAAACCTAGCGCCGAACTCTTGGATCAACTCCCCGAAATTCCTAATGGAACCCTTTCTCAACCAATTAAACCATTTTATAGCGGTCAAACCGAGGCTAGACCGGAAAACCTTGCACATCAACTTATGAGAATAAAGTGACATCATATGTATATAGTGACTTACATGCTCAACCGAATCGATCTTTTCCGTCAATGTTGAACAATGGGTGGGTAAATCGCCTCGACATTTTTGTGCGCTCAATGTCCTTAGAGAAAGGTGAGCGGGCCGCCCTCCTCAACGCTCGACTCATTGCGTTAAGGGCAGCATTATGATAACGATGCCGACCATGACGAGGAGACTCACTATGTCACTCTACAATTTCTCGAGATCTTTCCCTTGACCAAGATGAACCATTGCCTCGGGAGGACGCCCTTAGAATGTAATCGGGGTCGAAGGATGACTCGTCCTGCTCCCTCCCTTCGGTGCTAGCCCCTAAGCTTGATTTCCAAGTCATTCACCTATTTTCGCAAGTTCTCTAGCTTCCTTTCACAATCACCCTAACGAGATCGCTTGGGAATGTAAGATACGGACCTTTCCCCTTAAAAAGATCCTTCGTTAGAATCTACCCTCGTTTCATGCCCATCTTGCATGTGCTGGTACTCCCTTCTTCTCTCCCTCTCTAACATCCTTTAGCCCCGTGATGAGGCCTTAAAACGATTTCCTGCTACAAAGCCCTCTCCAGCCTGTGGGCCTTCCATAATTCGCAAGCACCAAACCAATTCAAAGCCCCCAATACGAGTAAGATCCCCACAAACGGCACCAATTGTGGGTGGCAAGGCCTGCGTGTATGTGCAAGTACTTAGGCCCTCAACTTATTTGTTAGTGGGCTGAATCTTAATCCTACTTACGGGGCTCCAACTTAGACCTGGTTATCCATACTCAAGCTCTGAACTCTCACATATTTCCTTACTTCATCCCTTTTTTTTTTTTTTTTTTTTTTTTTTTTCATTTTTTCCAACCCCTTGAACTATAGCCTAGACCTTTTTTTATACCACTTTGTGAGTGGGATGACCATCATTTTTATTCCCACTCACTCACATATTCCCACATCTCCAAGAATCCCAAGGGACCCTTACGAATTTAGAGGATTCCCTTGAAACTTGTTCTAGACGCCGGTCAAGACTCGGTAGTGGATTCTTTTCATAATCATTGGCTCTCGATTACCAGCCTACTTGAGACCGTGTATAGAATTCCTTCATGACTGTTTCAAATCCCCCATCCCAAAAGGATCCCTCGGGTAGGGCCGTGCTAAACTCTCGGTGCTCTGCTAGTGGTCGAGTTCAATGGGTGGATAGCCCGGGGCAACCTTTCTGTTGTATCCCGAACTCACTGCATTCAATGGGGCCTGGGCTTCGTATCGGGCTTTGCTTGTACGGCCGGCCCAATCCATCGTGCCCAGTTCACCCACATTAGTCTATGGTTAGCCTACTAATCTAAGGTTAGTCAAATATTCTCTAGTATATGGACCTTCATTGTAACACAAGTGCCTAATATGTAGTTGTTCAAGAGATTTCACACTAGAAGTAGGTTGTTAGGCCGAACCACATAACTCTTATGTTCATCTTTGTGCGTGCTCTCTCTTTCATGCTTGAGTTTATCGTTCAATTATCACACACAAACACAACAACCTTCACAAGTGTGGTGCATTAAAAAATTTTAAATTATTTTTATGAGTTATTCTTTTTTATTAATATTAAACTTGCTTGAGGAAACCATAGAACTTGAAGATGATCCAACACTTTGAAAAATGATTTCTATATTCATATGATGAACTAAGTTACAGAGATTCTGTCATATATATACTGAACAGAGTAAGAGGAAAAGACACAAACTAACCAACTTACAAGAAACCAATTAAAACAAACACCTGTCACCTACACTAATGCTAATATAATCATAAGTAGAACGACATGTAGCTTATCATTTTATTCATATACAAGTAGACGTATAAAATGATTGTCGTTCTTCACTATAATATGCATCTTCAATGCTTCTATTCTTGACTGTAGCTTTTTTTCAACCTTCGATATTTCAATAATAAGAAGAGCGGGTTTCGAAACTGTCATTAAAAAATTATAATAGAATATCATTTCTACAGTTACATGTGAAAGACACCCTTATCCAAAAAGAAAAAAAAAGATAGTGAAAGACACATATAGCTTAAAACCAAATTAACCAACAGTTCTTTACTATTAAATCTAGTATTTCTTGAAAAATGATTCTATTAAAGGGATCTGGTATGATGCTTGGAGATTGATGAGATTGGGACCTTTCTCAAATTCAGGCAGAGAAGACCTTAGAAAAATGCACCTCGTGTACTAGTTATTGTGCCTATGATAAATGCTAGCATGCTAGGTAGTCACACATCAAAAAATCCTTAATGATGACTTCTCACATGAAATGGTAAGAATTCTAGAGATCCAACTTTAATTCCTACGAACAGGGTTGATTGATTGAAAGAGCTTAGCATTGAAGATACTAAATAAAGAAATACAACATTGCATTGTACATATTTATAATAGGTCAAAAAAGACACGAATGATATATAAATTGTCGTAAGATTTTTATCTTCCTATCACAATCCTTAGAAATTATATTTTTATCTTCAAAGACAAATGAGGGCGAATAATACCAACCATTTTAAGTTCACATATGAAAAAATAATAATAATAATCCCAGGTGCAAACTCTTTCACGAAAGAATAAAGCTGATATTCTGTGAAAAAGACTTTATTTATTATCCTATCAGCAATTAAAAAAAAAAAAAGTCATGGGCCGCACTCAAAGCCTATCAACAGAAGTTTTCGAATAGGCTTTTGTAGGCCCTTCTTGAATCAAATCTAATAAGTGGGCCTTGCAAATTGGAACAACCTAGTATGAACGCAATTTGGTTTCAGTGTAGTGGAACAACCTAGTATGAACGCAGTTCCGGCGGGATTTTCCAGATTCCGGCGGGATTTTCCAGATTCCGGCCTCAAATTTCCAGATTCCGACTTCAAATTTTCAGATTCTGGCAACAAATTTTTATATTTCGCGACTTATCAAGTAGATCTATTGATATTTCGTCCAAATCTAGTGAAATCTCACCGGATCTAGTGAGATCTCACCAGATCCGGTTAGATCTCCGCCGGATTTGTCGTTTTTTCGCCTAAAATCAACTATTTTGACTGGATTTTTCACCGTGGGCGGTTCCGACCGAACCAACCGTGTTCCCGACACAAAACCGACCAAGCCGATCCGACTCCCTCGCCGGTCGGCGGCGGATTAGGATTTTCTCAACCCGATTCTATCGGGTCGGTCTCGAGTTGGGCACAAACCCGACCCGGACCGACCCGTGGACACCCCTAAGCGCAATGTGCGAGTTTGCGACTAGTATGCACTAAATATACACCCATTATTTTTTATGTTTTCGATTGATATTAATATTTTTTTAAGTGGTTCATTTTCTTTTAACTATTATTATTATGCATTATATTTTCCTTTTTTTTTGGGTACAACTTAATATTTTTTCACCAAAGAAGAAAGGCGATATTATGTGAAAAAGGCTATTATTTATAATCCCATCAGCAATTTTTTTTTTTTTTTTAAAAAAAAGTGTCATGGGCCTCTCTCAAAGCCTATCAATAGAAGTTTTGGACTAGGCTTTTGCAAGCCCTCCCTGAATAAACTCTAAGTGATTGTTTGGATAGCGCGTCTAGCGTCCAGCATCCAATGTTTTTTTGTGGGTCTTGTGCACTGTTCATAGAATCCACAAGCTTTTTTTTTTTTCCCACAAAAACAACTTTAAATTTGGGTCACATGGTATTATTCACACATTTAAAAATTATTTTGCTACAGAGTTTTCAGTTTTCAGAATAAGCGAGATCCAAACAAACCCTAAGTGGCCTTGCGAATTCGAACAACCTAGTATGAACACGGTTTTCTTTCGGTGCAGTGGGGGCCACCGGTGTTTTGTCGACTTTTAATTATTGATGCAAGTTGGGGAACTTAATCTATATATATATATGATTCTCAAAAAAAAAAAAAAAAAAAAAAAAAAAAAAAAAAAAAAAAAACTATATCATTTTATATGTAAGGACTCAATTTGTAACGTCCCCAAACTGGTGTTAGGTTTGTACGTTAAAGGCTCAAACAATAAAATTTGTAGGAAGTGGGTTGAAAGGCTAGGCCTTGGTCACCAGACGATGGTTAGTCATGGTCTACTTAGTAATTTGCACGAGGGTGAACTTGGCGTAACTAACAAGACTTTTTCCAACATGACCTGAGTGGCTCCGGTCCTTAGACCTCGTCCAAGGAGCTTAATGTTCTTATTATTCTCATTTTTTAGGGCTCAATGGTCTGGGAGACGGTATGTCCCCCCGCCCCCCCTTCTTTTTGGCTGCTTCCCCCTTCTTTTATACTAGCCTTTCCCCTCTCTTATGCGTCCACGTGTAGATTTCGCTTTTTAGGGCTGGTACTTGTCTTTTCAGCCTATATCCAAAGTGATTGGGGGTGGTTGTAAAAACCGAAGAGCATAGTGAAGAGCATAGACCTATCGGTCTGCAGTACTTAATTGCGTGTATTGGCGCCTTTTACTTGGGCCACTCCTACACTGTGCTCGCCCTTTCTTTTAGGAGCACTGTGGGATGCCGAGGACAAAATCGTCCTCGGCTATATCCCTAGGTCATTTGGACTTTCATTGTATGTCCTCGGCAATGCCTCTCCTCGGTTCGGGCCTTGGGCCCTAATATAAAGTGGGCCGAGGTCATAAATTCTCTGGCTCCACAATTTCAAATTTTAGTTCTACTCTAATAAAAGTCTATTTTAAAAATTTTCTAAATTTAAATCTCATCCAACGTTTTTGTTGTTTCTATTTTCCTCAACTTGCAACTTAAATTTTATTAATTATTATTATTAAATTAGTATTATTTTTTCAAAATATCAAGTTACAAAACTTGATTATTGAGGGATAAACAAAATCCAAATTCTTCAAGAGGTGATTAATATAAACTTATCCCAAGAAATAGTATATATTTCCATTAATTTGATAATCTTTATCTATGCCAAAAAACAGTATATATCTCCATTAATTTAATAATTTCTACGTTGATGACATTACAAAAAAAAAAAAAAAAAAAAAAAAAAAAATCTATTAGAGTAAGAAGTCCGAGAAACAACCTCCAAAGGAACACAAGAGGTTCGACTTAAAGAATCTTTCATACAAGGAAAGGAATGCCAAATTGATTGAGAGATTGAAAGCTTTTAACTCCATAGTCGATGATGATGAGGATGATGAGTGAAAGTAGTGTTGGATTCAGTGTTTAATATTTACCGATTATCTGTGATACATTTTGTTTTTTTGCCAGTAAACTAAGAATCTAACCGTGTTTTTCTTTTTATTAAATTTGTCATTTTTGCGGGTTGTCTTTCATCATCTAGATTTTTAACTAGATATGAATTTTTGCATCATATATATATATATATATATATATATATATATATATAAAATATCAACCACATTCTCTTTCTCTCTTTTTTTATTTTTATTTTTTATTAGCATTACATTGATCCTTCATCTCAAAGATGAGGCTTCCATTGCTACCATGGACAGGTATGTATCTCATGCAAGCATTTATGAACTTAAATTGCCTTTCAATATTTTGAATGCTTTATTATTTTGCTAGATGTGATTTGGCTCAAAAGTATATGCTTCATTATTTTTCTAAATCATTTAAATACACTAAAACTAAGTTAATAGGATTTATTTTATATAATTTATCAAACAAAATGAAATAAATTTTGTCAAGTATGATTTATTCATGTTGTTTTCTTTTTTACTTTTTATTTTTATTTTGAATATCAGCATTTATTTATGTAAAGTGTGCATAGAATTATGTATCCGTTTGCAACATTAATTAAATTTTTTTCTGCTAATTATTAGTATAATTTTCTATTCCCAACAAATTCTTCATTAATCTTTTTATCTTTTTGGTTTTAGATTACAAAATTTTGGTCCATCATTATAAAATAGGTTTTTTTTTTTTTTTTTTTCCTTGCGATTATGGAACGTATTTGACTAAAGTAATAAAATCAAAGTGGAAATGATAGCTCTTTATAGAAAAAAAATTATTTTAAAGCCTGGTATTAAATGGTCATAGACTCATATGCAATTTTACAATCTATATGGTTCAATTTAAAAAAAAAATAAAAAAAAAAAAAAAAAAACTCGGTTTAATTTTTTTCTTGATTTTGTTTTCCAGGTTTGTCATAAAAGATTCCAAGCATCCTAAGAAAGGTGTGTAATCTATATGTAGAGCTCTGCATTTTTTTTTTTCATTTGCACGTAGTATCTCTCTTACAATTCAAACTATTCATTTTCTTTTTGTTTCTTAAATAAATTTTGTATTATATGAATTTATGTATAAAATCGTGCAACATATAGGATGCAAAAATTATGATAGGTTCTATAATTAGAACAAATTAATGATTATTATTCTTCGAATAGTTCTATCTCTTAAAAGTGGCCAATTTTAATAATACTATGTCTAAAGATTTTAATAAAGAACAATGATGAAGAAGAATAAGGATACTCTAAAAACATAGTGTACAAATAAGTATTCAAAGATTTTCCAAAGGAAAAAAAATACTTCTAACATTTTTTAATCATTGATATTATTTTTAACCATACTTCAAGTCACTAACAAATTAGTACTTATTTTGTTATAATAATTATTAAAATATATAATTATTTATACATATATTTTATAAGTTTTTTCATAAAACCGTGCAACACAGGCCTATAACTAGTATATATATAGAATTGAAATCTCTGAAATTCTCACAATTTTTCACGTTAACACAATATTTAAATAAAATTATCATTTTATTTAGATAAAATTATTATTTTTAATTCAAATTTAACCAAGAGTGAAACTCTATCTCTCTAATAAGTCCAACTTAAATTCAAACTCATTATTATCATTTTCTTTAAAATAAAATTATTTTTGTTTAATCAAAACTTAACAAGGAGTGAAACTTTATTTATCTAACAAGTCTAACTTAAATGCAAACTCAAACGTTGATAATCTATATAAAAACAAAAATTATGATAGGACTCAAAAAAGAAAAAAGAAAAAAAAAGGGACTAACGTTGAAAAAAACGATACTCACGTTGATAATCGTGGGTTTGGTTTTTGGGTTGAAATTTCTACTAATTATTTTTTTATATTGTACATGGCAGATAAAACATCTCTATTTTTTTGGAGAAAAATCAAAGATACAACCTATGTCTTCCAATCTTGGAAACGATAAATTTTTATTTGGTATGTTATATATAAATTTATTGAATTTGGTTTGGTTCTAAAATAGAATTTAGAAATTCAATAAATTTTGAAGTTTTAAGTATTGGGGTTTTTGGTATTTGCATTTCAGTAGGTTGATCTTAATTCTTTACCTTAAATGCTTTTTATTTATGTTCATGTGATTTTTTGTTTTCTTATTAAAAGCTATATTTTTAGTTGATTAATTATTTATTTGGGTTTTTTTTTTTTTTCAGAATATCTATTTATTCATTGTTGAATTTTTATTTATTTATTTATTTTAAGAATCAATAGATTTTCTCGCATGAGTTAGTTACCGGTAATAATAATAATAATAATAATAATAATAATAATAATAATAATAATAATGGTGTTTTGTATGCTTTTGATGATTGATACAAGTTGGGGAACTTAATTAATATTGGTGTTTTGTCTAGTTCTGATTATTGATGCAAGTTGTGAAACTATATGTATATTTTTTTCGTTCGCATCATTGTATCCCACTACTACGTGTTTTATGGTATTATTATACTAACTAATCGCTAACCCGTGCGATGCACAGGATAGTTAAATAGAAATTAAATATATTTGTTTTGTTAAAGGTATTGACTTGAAAATATATGAAAATAAAAACAATTGGTTCAAAATAAAAGTTCACATAAAAATAAAAATATACACAAAACTTGTAAAAACCTAAAACAACATACTTTCAGAAGATCACAAAAGTAATACATGTAAAATTTCATAAACTTAGAAGAGTAGGTGTTATTAATGCTAGTTGAACGTTACTTTTATGTACACCACCACAAGTTAAATATTTCTTTTATGAAAACTTCTTTAGCAAATCTATCATTGTACATAGACATTTGTCCATTTGCATATTCCATATTTCTATGGTTTATGAACTGGTTCTCAGAATCGTATGTGAAACTCGATGAGATGTTTGTCTTCTTGTCCTCATTTCCTCCATGAAAGTAGGATCATAATTGAATTGAGTTATCTACTTTTTGTCAATGCTAAATCAAACCTTTCATACCTCTAGGAAATATCAGCAACCCCTTGTTCAAAAAACATTTATATACAATACATTTTTAATTGATAAATAGTAATAAGAATCAAACACAACTTACCTTGATTAGATCAACAATAGAGCATCACATTTCTTACCTATCTTCCTCCTTACAACTCTCCATGTATTATGGCTTCTAAGACTCATAAGAAATTTCATCAAACACCTTTTGTACATGTAAAAGAAACAACACTTAATGAAAGTGAACGTTACTAAAAATGTCCATACTCAACTTTAAAATAGTAGTATAATAGTCATAAATCAATGCAAAACTACAAATGTAACAGGAAAAATTAATCAAGGACAACCCAAGCAAAATCACAAAATTAACACTAAATGTATTATGACTTTGAGAAAGAAAAAAAAAAGTAATGAATTGCTAATGGTGACGATTTGGGATAAAATAAATAAATAAATAAAAAAATTAAAAAAACTTCATAGGAAAAAAATAATATGAATAATTAAACAAACTTCACAACTTCGCAGATAATTCTTGTTATCTTTAGAGATCTTAAACCAACTATTTTAATTACAAAAACCAAAATACACACTCAGTTGTTCCACCACTATAAACTATACAACAAACTGAGCCATAGCAAATGTTGGTTAGAAAAAATCTCATAAAGGATGTAAAAGCATATTCCAGTAGGTGAAAAACAACAAATTTTTAATAGATGTTTTCTTAAAGAATACAATTATATGAAACTTGAAAGCAAGTTCAAAGAATAGGTGTAGCACATAAAAGCCAATCATTCATTTTAAGTTGGAGAAACAAAATCCATCTTGGTTCAATTGAAAGAGCACAAGAAAAATGAGTGGAGTTCTTTACACTATTTATATAAACCATTGATGCTATCCCTCATCCAAAACCATATATGGACTTTTTTATATATCATACCTACATATTGGATCATAACAATTTTGTAACCAAGGGCCTATTGTTAACATTCAATACTTTACCATCAAATCTGAAGCAAAAACCACAGCAGCCAATTCCAAATCATGAGTTTGGGTAATTTTTGTTCAAAATTCTTTAATTGTCTAGAGGCTTAAGCAACCTAGCCAGTCATTTTTTACATTGCAAAAAATAACATTGAAAAGAGGAGGTTGACAAACACATCTCAACCTGATTAAATCAGCAACATAGCATCACATTCTTTACGTATCTTCTTCCTTACCAATCTTCATGTAATATGACTCCTAGAATAACCAAAAAAAAAAAAAAAAAATCACAGGAATTTTATCAAACACTTATGTCCATGTCGAAAAAATGTCTACCGACATGCTTACCAAATAACTCAAAATTATAAGATTTGGCTTTGCTTGGAATTCCATGACTTCTTGGACAATTGAAATAATGACCAATTTTTTCAAAGACAAAATAAAATGGTAAGATAGAAATTGCTATATGCTTTACTCTTGGGAATGAATTTTCCTTTCATTAAATGAAAGAGAGTGAAATACCATGAGAGCATCTCCAGCAAGGATCACAAAAGAATTTGGCAATAGCTCGCAGAGAATCCATTTGCCATCCTTTTCGACCTCCAATCCTTCAATTATAAATTTTGAGGCTCTATTTATTAACCATCGCTCTTTTTAAAAAAAAAAAAAAAAAAAAAAAAAAAAAAAAAAAATTGGATTTAGAGCTTACCTTGGCAATTGGCATCTTTTCCCTCTCTCGAATCAATTAAGGAAAAATCAATATCAGCCACAACAATCATCTGCATAAATGGGAACATATCATCTCGCAATTTGTAATATATAGTTAACCTAAAAAAAAAAAAAAAAAAAGTGTAAAAATCATTGAAAACAAAAAATTGAAGTTGGCTTAGAGCCATGATATGATTGTTAGTTTGAATATAATATTTGCTAATATTTTGATTGAGTTTGCTCAATCTCATTGCTTAAAAGGGCAACCTTTACGCTCTCATATTTTGATCGTTAATTGTCATAGATGTTTGAATATAATATTTGCTCATATTTTAATAGTAACATTTGGTCGATTCTCTTATGATGATACTATGATAGTAACGGGTTTAGCCATGAGTCTCTGTTTTGGAGGTAAAAAACATCTATAACAATTAACAAAATCAAAATTTTATTAATATATATATATATATATCAAATGAATGATAGCCAAAGTCTGAGATACACTAAAAACTACAAATACAAAACAGTCAACCGACTCAAGAATAGCCCCAAGTTTGAGATTACCAAGAAACTTAAATATGTAATCACATTCCAATTTCAAATAGTTTCTAGAAACATATTATTAATAAATATGCAAGAAACAAGTACATAATAAAGGAAAGGTAAATACCGATACAAAGAATCATACGTAACCCCTCCTTAATCATGTTCAGCTACTAACATGAAAAAAAGAAAAATGCAAGCACCTGCAACAAAAGTGAAATAAAATAGAATACCATAGAAAAATCTTAGTAGAAATAACATAAAGTAATTCACAATTGGCAAATTAACAAAGCAAAATTCACAATGCACAAAGGCATCTAAAAGGAACCTTCACAATTGATTGTGCTTCCATTTACTTTTGCTTCACTCTTGTTTTTTTCCTCAACACCCAAACAGATGCTCAACTTGGTTGGAAGCTTTATATCAATATTTATAAAAGATGTTGTCTCTATAGAGAATCATCTAGAATGTCACTGTTATACACACACAAACTGCTATATTAACAATCCCTTTGCTAAAGTTTAAAGAATCAAATCTAAGCAAAGTAGAAAGCAAACATTGAATCTTTTCTTTGGAGAGAAACAAAATGGAGAAGATTCTAGGACGGATGGTAACTTGGCAACTTAGTGCCACCATCGATGCTACTGCCAAATATTAAAAAGATCACAACTCTTGCGACATCAAAAGACTTGTCTTTGTCTCTCTCTCACTCTCGCTAGTAGATTTTTTTTTTTTTTTTTTTTTTTTTTTTTTAACAAACAATAAGGATTTATTAACCGAGACCCAAAGATCAAACACCTACCACGCACTATAATCGAAATTTTGGAAACCCTAACTTTAAACTAAACGGATTAAATTTAGAATGAAAAGAAGTTGGAGAATTACCAGAAAATAAAAAGTGTCAATGTAAGACTGCAAAGCACAAAATAAAAGAATTTTGAAAATTAGAGAGAGATTCAAATAACAATGAATGAATTTGAAAGAGAGAACAGGTACCAGCAGCAATAGAAGGGGAGGCGCTTGAAGGTGGGTGCGAGACTCTTTGTATCTGATCGGCTCTACCTTAATTTGATCGCTTACTTCTTTCTCATCCGAGTTTTGGATTTTGATTTTGGGGAAGGAGAGAGTTTTGTTTTTTGGGTTTACGAGAAGCGAGAGCGGGGACGGGTTTAGTTTTTAAGTTTTGGGAGAAGCGAGAGAGTTTTGTTTTTTGGGTTTCTGAAAAGAAAGAGCAAGACGGGTTTTAGTTTTTAAGTTTTAGAAGCGAATTGGGTTTTGTTTTGTTTGGGGTAGAATTTTTTTTTTTAAATATATTTGCTGTTTTGGAAAAATATGTTTATGAGGGCTACTCTGATTTTGCGTTTAAGTATTTTTGGGGATTTAGAAAAGTTTTTTTTTTTTTTTTTTTTGGTTTTTGATTTTTTTTTAATATTGTCTTGACGTGGAAATTTGTGGAAGTTTCAAAAGTTTCGGTTTTATATATATATATATATATATATATATATATATATATATATATATATAAAAAAGCTCACTGTCATCGAAGCACTCAAAGAGTCAAACAGCATATTCCCATCCCTTAATCACAGATCACCGATCCTTCTGCTCTTACTTACTCTTTCCTTCCGGTTCTCAGTTCTCACAAAGACAGCATTAGCATTCATTCAATTCTCTCTAATTCAAGAAATGGCAGAAGGAGCTCTGTTCGACGTTGCTAAGGGAATCATCGGGATCGCGGGCAAACTAGCACTCCAAGAGGTTGCGCTCATCTGGGGTGTCAAAGACGAGATCAACAAACTCAAGGAAACAGTTTCCACAATCAGTGCTGTGCTTTTGGATGCAGAGGCGAAGCAACACAACAGTGAAGAGATCAAACTGTGGCTGAAGAGGCTGAAGGATGCCATGTGTGATGCGGATGACTTGCTGGATGAAATCTCCACTGAGGCCTTAGGACGGGAAGTAATGACCCGGAACAAGAAGGCCAAAGAGGTACGCATCTTCTTTTCCAAATCTAACCAGCTTGCATATGGTGTTAGAATGGGTCATAAGGTTAAGGAGATGAGGGAGAGGCTATTTGCTATAGCTGCGGACAGGCAGTTTCCCTTGGAAGAACGTTGTGAGGAGAGACAAGTCAGGAATAAGGCAAGACAGCAGACTCATTCTGTTGTACGTGCTGAAGATGTTATTGGGAGGGAGGATGATAAGAAGGCCATTATTGAATCTCTGTTGAATCCCAATGTTAAGGAGAATGTTTCTGTCCTTCCGATAGTTGGTATTGGAGGACTAGGAAAGACGACAGTTGCTCAACTTGTCTTCAATGATGAAGAAATCAAGAAACATTTTGAGCTAAAATTGTGGGTGTGTGTCTCTGACGATTTTGATGTGAAGATAATTGTTGAGAAAATCTTGGAATGTATAAAAAATGAGAAACCAAAAGGCCTTGAAATGAACACATTAGTCAATAATCTCGAAAAAGAAATGAATGGAAAGAGATTTATGCTTGTGTTGGACGATGTGTGGAATGAGGATCGTGAAAAATGGAGTGAATTGAAAAAAATTTTAATGGGTGGTGCAAAAGGAAGTAGAATCTTAGTGACTACACGTAGTGAAATCGTGGCAAAGATTTCACAACCTATTCAACCACACTTGTTAAAGGGTTTAGATGAACAATATGCTTGGTCTTTATTTAAGACGATGGCGTTTGAAGAGGGGGAAGAAGAGAAGAATGCAAGTTTTTTAGAAATTGGGAAGGAAATTTTAAAAATGTGTGTAGGGGTTCCGCTTGCAATTAGAACAATAGGTGGTTTATTGTATTTCAAAAAATCCGAAATAGAGTGGAGATCATTCAAAACCAATGAACTTTCAAAAACACGTGAGAACGAAAGTGACATTTTACCAACATTAAAGTTGAGTTATGATCATCTCGCGTCACACTTGAAGCAATGCTTTGCTTATTGTAGTATGTTTCCAAAGGATTACGAGATTGACAAATCAAGTTTGATTAATATGTGGATTGCGCAAGGGTTCATCACGTTTTATGATGAAAAGCAATGCCCAAAAGATGTTGGTCATGAGTATTTTATGGATTTACTTTGGAGATCATTTTTTCAAGAAGTTAAAAAAGATGAATTTGGCAATATTTCAAAATTCAAAATACATGATCTCATGCATGATATAGCAATACAAGTAACGGGATTAGAGAGCACCACCATTTATTCAAAAGAGAAAGTCATTGATGAGAAAACTCATCATGTGTCATTTGGGGATACATTGTACTCATCATCGAAAATTCCGATCTCATTATATAGAGTAAGAAGGATAAGGACATTTCTTTTGCCATGTCAACGAAGGAATATGTTTGCAAATTTTGACAAATCATTTTGTAGTAATTCAAGAGCAAATACTCTGTTGTTTGCCGTGTCCCTTATCTCTACATAAACCAAAATACTAAATTCTCTCTTTAACCAAATAATTAAAACCAGAAGAAGTGTGTTGGTATTTGCCACCAGTTGTAAAAGCTGTTGGTTGTGCCCTGCATTGCATTGGGCTTGCACAAAACTGGTTGTATTGTAAGCGATTTAATGAAATCCTATTTTTTGTGTTATCATTTTTGTAAATATTATGGCTTCTTCCATATACTAGTACTTCTTAGGTGTCTTACCACATAAAATTCCAGACTTTGCCTCAAGGTTGAAATTAAATGGGAAGAATATATATATATATATATATATATATATCAAAATGTTTTTCTTTTTAAAGTATTCATTTGGAAATAGCCTATCTAGCTTTTTGCTGACAACTTTAAAAAAAAATTTTAAATGGTGAGAAAAAGCGGAAGGAAATTGAGGTATTAAAAAACTGTACATAAAAAATTAAAAGCTGAACTAAATGCCAAATAGGCTTTTAATCTATCACTGATATTCTTAAAATTTAATATTACGCACACTATCAAAATCTTAAAATTTTTTACAAGAGAATCAAAATCAAAATAATGAAAAGTAAAAGGAAATGGAAGAAGAGTACCTTTCAACACCACCACCCAAATTAATTGCACCATAGTGATACCAGAAAATCACAAAACCCAGTTAAATCAAAAAATCACAAACCCAGTGAAACCCACAAAACCCAGAGCGAGAGGGAGATGAAAAGGTATATATATTTGAACTTTTTAATTTTCATTTTAGATTTGAGAGGACAAATTTTCTAGGAATAGTTGGTGCCAGGTGGGAGATGGAAATTTTGAGGGATCTTTTACTATGTATTGATTGATTCGATTTTAGTTCTCACCTTTTACAAAAATTATCATTTTTAGTCCTACATTTTGATCATGATCAATGTGGTTTTTATTATTATTTTAAAATTAATTTAATTAATTTGTTCCTTATTGTTGACGAAAAATGTCTATATGCCAATAAACTTAAAAGTTGACATTTACCACCAAAAAAAAATAATAATAATAATTTTAAAGTTGACATAGCTAATAAAATAATTAATAAATTTTAAAAAATGTCATGTCAGTAGCTAAATTGAAATTTTAATTTTAAAAAGAGAAAGAGAAAAAAAAATGTGGGACTTTGATTTTCTTGCATCTTTTGTACACTTTCTCAGCAATCAAACATAACCATCAAATTCTTTTTCTTTTTCTTTTTTTGACTTCTTGGTAAGGGTTGGTTCTTTGTTGGTACACAATCTGGTCTTTAAATTTTAAAGCATTATTAAAATGACAAGGATGATACTAGTTTGGCACTTCATAGAGGGTGTGATTTGGTTCTACAAGATTCTGGCTTGCAAGATTAGTGGTGTTCATGGTGCGGTGTATTGTGGTTTTGGCCATTTTTAGCACCGTGCTTTGCGGTGCAGTTTAGCCAAAACCATAACTACACCGCATCTTATTTTTGCAATCACATGTGTGGTATGATTTAGAGTTTAGCTAAAATCATAATCGCAACGCAGCTCATTTTCGTAGTCATATTTGCGGTGCAATGTATAAAATGTGGTTTAAAGTAAGTATATTTTTCAAATTTTGGGATTTTCTTGCCTAATCCAAAACTGATTTTTCCCTTTGTTTTGGGTCTGTTTTAAACTATTGAGCTAGTTTTTTTATATTTTGGGTTGGTTTTCCTCATCAACACTTGCTAGAGTTATTTATTTATTTTTTTTTTTTGTAAAACTAAGGTTATTAAACTATTAATAATATATTTAACATTAAAAAAATAAACATATTAATATATAGAGGATGCGGTGTGATGCGGTTTTCTTATTATAAAACCGCAAACTACACTACATTATACGGTGCGATGCAATGTTACTTGCGATTCGATGCGGTTATACTATTTTGTGAACGGTTTTGGTGCAAATTTTGTGGCTTGTGTGGTTTAGTGAACACCCTTAGGCACGATGATTGATTCATTTCTTGCATCGTATCCAATGTAACCATGAGTCATATCACTCACATTACAAAATACAATTCGGATCTATCATTAAAGGATCGGATTTAGTAGGCATATTATAAATTAATCATGAACTAAATAATTAATTGCTATTGGTTTTTCATTAAAAAAAATTAATTGCTATTGGTTTATTAGTGACTAATAAGATCCATTAAAAATAAAAATCTGATTTTTCTATAGGAGTATGGATAAAATAATTGGGCAGTTTGGCTATGATGAAGTTAAATTCATATTATGAATATTTTATATTTTCTTTTTCTTTTCCTTTTTAACCGGCAATAAGTAGGGATGAATTGAAGATTTAAACTCAAAACAACATCACTAAATTATAAATTTGTTTATTGTGTTAGAAATATTTTTAACTATAAAATTTTTTACTATATTAGAATTATTTTTAATACTAGAAGTAGAAGGTGATAAATGTTGTGTGCTTGTAGGTCCATTATATCATACTAGTGTGTAATCCCATGTATATGCACGAGTACATTTAAAAACAATCATATATATATATATATATATATATATATATATATATATATATATATATATAATTTAGAATCTAATTGGATCCACTCTTCAGTTGAAGTATGATAATGGGAGATACTATGCATCAAAGACATTTATGACCCGAAAAAGGAGAGGCGGGTTTGTGGGGTTGGATCAATGAAATTGATACTGAAGATGATGACTTGGCAAAGGGATGTGTATTTGTTCAAGCAATATCAATAATAATCCTATGTCAATTGACAATTTTTCTTGGTTTATTTTTTAAAATACTTATTAAAAGAAATATTTTATAAATGGTGAACTAGTTGAGAGTTGAGATCCAAATGTTGAAAAAAGGTTGGCTTTGACATGTGGTTATAATATAAGGGAAATGTTAATGAATAACCTAAGAGCATTTGTTAATGAACCATTTTAAGAAAAATTTTATAGGAAAAGAAAAGAAAAACAATTAATATTTTGAGAGCTTTGTCTATTTCCCTTAAAAGTAGTATCAAAACTTTTTTATAATGGTTTGTTAACAATTGCCTCTGAGCATTCGTTACACCCATAATATATATATATATATATATACACACACACTCACGCACACACACACATATACTAATACTACGTGCAAACTCATGTGACGCACTAGAGTTAATAATATACATATTATAGATATTTTGCAAGATAGCATTTATTAAAAAAAATTTCATAATAAAATAAAATAAAATACAATGAGAAGAAGTATTTAACTTCTTTTGAAGTGTTGTCTAACCTAGAACTTTATTGGATTGCTAGGAGCTAGAGATATAAACTGTTAATACTAGACATGCGCTTATGTATGTCAACAACTCAGTGCAGGTTCATAATTACAAAAACCTGGCTACAAAATAATTCACAATTCTTAAATTAATAAAACAAAACTCCTAAAAGTCATATATATAGTTATATACACACATACTCAAAACTAATATCGATTGAATACATACATATTGTACAACCAAGTCTTAATTTTCCATCAACCGTTCATCATTCAATTATCACACACAAACACAACAACCTTCACAAGTGTGGTGCATTAAAAAATTTTAAATTATTTTTATGAGTTATTCTTTTTAATTAATATTAAACTTGCTTGAGGAAACCTTAGAACTTGAAGATGATCCAATACTTTGGAAAATGATTTCTATATTCACATGATGAACTAAGTTACAGAGATTTTGTCATATATATACTGAACAGAGTAAGACGAAAAGATACAAACTAACCAACTTACAAGAAACCAATTAAAACAAACACCTGTAGCTTATCATATACACATGAAAAAGGTTATTATTTATAGAACAAAATTTAACTACAAAATTAGTTGTAACCTAAGATTACAACCTTACTCAATATTTTTATATTGGAGGAGAATTTTGACAAATCCACCGTTGGATTACATTTTCTTTTTATATCCTCCATGCTTGCAAAATTTCTATAAAATTAAAGTTCAATAAATATGTCATCAATAAATTATTTTAATTGCAAATTTTTGTAATTTAAAATTATGCATAAAATGTAAGCTTATAGATCATATAGTAAATAATATTCAATTTGCACAAAATTAGATATGTGTATTAAGAACATAAAAAACATGCAATTTCGTGGTTAGATTTTTAAAATATGTAATAATGTGAATAATTTTGAGTAAGATTATAACTTTAAGCTACAACCAATTTTGTAGCTAAATTTTATCCTAACTTATAATCCCATCAGCAATTTAAAAAAAAAAAATGTCATGGGCGGCGATTAAAGCCTATCAACAGAAGTTTTGGATTGGGCTTTTGCAAGCCCTTCCTTCCCGAATCAACTCTAAAGTGGCCTTGCCAATTCCAACAACCTAGTATGAACACGGTTTTCTTTCGGTGCAGTGGGGGCCACTGGTGTTTTGTCTGCTTTTGATTATTAATGCAAGTTGGGGAACTTAATAATAATATTGGTGTTTTTCTGGGATGGACGGACGCGGCATCCAGCCCAGCGCACCCACCCACGTCCGGGCGCGGGGGACGCGGCGACGCTGGAGGGACACCGCATCACAGCGTCGTCCGTGCCGCGTCATGCCGCGTCATGCCACGTGGCTACTCCCGAATCGGGCGACGCGGCTGAAATCGGCGCCGACGCTGCCCAAATCGGGCCGACTCGGTCCGTGACGGCCGTATCGGCCGAAACGGCCAAAACGGCCGAGTCAAGGCGAAATTCAAAAAAAAAAAAGGTGCAAAACACACCGTTTGACTTAACCTCAATACCCGGACCCTCTCAAACCCTCACACTTCGTCCAAAACTCCCAAACCGCCTCTCTCACTCCATCCCTCATCTCCCTTATTAATTATTATCTACTATTGCTCTTAAATTTGGTATTTGTTTATATAATGTGAAAAAGTATACTTAGCAATATATTAAACATATATTGTAAAAATATTTTTAATAATTTTTTAATCGCCGAGTCTGCCCGCACCCGCACCCACCTTTTTCAAAAATTGCCGAGTCCCGCACCCGCACCCGCACCCGAGTCCCGAAACGCACCCGTGCTTCATAGGTGTTTTGTCTACTTTTGATTATTAATGCAAGTTGGGGAACTTAACAATAATATTGGTGTTTTGTCTGCTTTTGATTATTGAGTAGTAGTGCATGTGTATATGACAATTGACAAAGGTTGCTTTAATAATGGCGAAGAGTGGAAAGGAAAACACTTGTGGTCCACACGGTTTTCTTTCGGTCTTTGAGGTCAATGGGTGTTTTCTCTGCTTTGAATCATTGATGCAAGTTGGGGAACTATGCTTGTTTTCTTCGCATCCTTGGACCCCACATCTACGCGTTTTACTTTCATCGAAACACTCAAAAAGCATGGTCTTTTTCTTTTATTCCACCTGAATAGTCCATTCCCACCCACCATCACAGTTGTTCTGGTTTTACTCTTACCCTCCATTTCTCTGTTTTCACAAAGACACAATTAGCACTCATTCAATTTTCTCTAATTCAAGAAATGGCGGAAGCAGCGATTCATTCGACCTTGCTAAGGAAATCATTGGGATGGCGGGCAAGCTAGCACTGAAAGTTCAAAAACGTGTACAAAACACCTTTGAACGTTTAGACCCCCAAAATACAACTTAACCAATTCAAGCAATATGTCAAACAACTAATGTGCGGAAACTTAACATATGCTATAATATGAAATTGGTTAAAAACTATCTAAGCCATAACAAAATAAAACCACAGCAGATAATAAAAAGAAAAAGATAGAGAGGAAGGAAGATGCAAACACAAAGACAACACGCGATGTGTTATCGAAGAGGAAACCGAAGTCCTCGGCGAAAAACCTCTCCGCCGCCCTCAAGCGGTAATCAATCCACTAGAAAATACGGTTGGGATACAAGGACAGCAATAGACCCTCCAAGCCTAATCTACCCAATGCACCTAAGCCCTCCAAGCTTCTTGCTCCAACGAGGTTGCGCCGAACCTTTTTCTTTTCTAGCTTCCCGGATTCCGCTACTAGACCGTAGCATCAACCAATGAAAATTGGTTCCTTCCTAATCGCTTCCCGAAAAACCCAAACAACCTGTCTCACAATGATGATGATGATGAGAACCAGGTTTGGTATAATGCCTCTCAAGGATTTGACAATGGAGAGGAAGAGAGTTGAGGAATTTGAAGAGACTCTAAGGTAGAGATTGTGGGTGAAACAATCTGGTTTTTCTTTAGGGTTTCTCTCTCAAAATTCTCTCTGGAAGCTCTCTTTCAATCGTGGATAAAAGGGGTATTTATCTTTGGAGTGGGAGAGGAATGTGAAACGTCGGGTTTTACAAAACAGGGGTGGCTCGCGGCTTGACCTCGTGGCTTGACTAAGTCGCGAGATCCGATCCGCGAGTTAACCGTATGTCCAGTTGTCCTGTTTTGTCCTGTAGTGCTCCAGCTAGCATGACTGTTCATCTTCCAAAGATGCTTGGCACGTGTCTTTGCCCGGCGGCTTGCGGTAGCAAGACACCCGCGAGTCCCGGCCGCGACACTGCTTTTCTTGCACACTCTTGAGCAATCTTCACTCTATCTCACTCACTACCCTTACAACAAACCCACCTAAATACGGGGTTACTAAATGCTGAATTACAAGCAAATTTGGCACGGAATAAAGCCAATTAGATGGTTGAATAAATTCAACCTTACAAGCACTACAAGAGGTTGCGCTCATCCGGGGTGTCAAAGACAAGATCAACAAACTCAAGTAGACAGTTTCCACAATCGATCTTTGTGCTTTTGGATGCAGAGGCGAAGCAACACGGCAAATGAAGAGATCAAACTGTGGCTGAAAAGGCTTAAGGATGCGATGTGTGATGCAGATGACTTGCTGGATGAAATCTCCACTGAGGCCTTGCGATGGGAAGTGATGACCCGTGACAAGGAGGCCAAAGAGATACGCATCTTCTTTTCCAAATATAACCAGCTTGCATATGGTGTTAGAATGGGTTATAAGGTTAAGGAGATGGGGAAGAGGCTTGATGCGATTGGAGCAGAAAGGATTAAGTTTCACTTAGAACAACGTTACGAGGAGGAACAAGTCGGACATAAGGCAAGACAGCAGATTCATTCTGTTGTGCGTCTTTGAAGATGTTATTGGAAGGGATGCTGATAAGGAGGCTATTATTGGATCTCTGTTGGCTCCCAATGCTAAAGAGAATGTTTCGGTCCTTGCGATAGTTGGTATCGGAGGACTAGGAAAGACCACATTAGCTGGACTTGTCTTCCATGATGAAGAAAAAATCAAGGAACATTTTGAGCTAAAATTGTGGGTGTGTGTCTCTGATAATTTTGATGTTCGGATAATTGTTGAGAAAATCTTGGAGAGTGTAACAAAAAAGAAACCAGAAAACCTTGAAATGGACACGCTAGTCACTTATCTCCAAGAAAAAATTAATGGAAAAAGATACTTGATTGTGTTGGATGATGTGTGGAACGAGGATCATGAAAAATGGAGTAAATTGCAAAAAATTTTAATGGGTGGTGCAATAGGCAGTAGAATCTTAGTAACTACACGTAGTAAACTCGTGGCAAATATTACAAAACCTATGCAACTGCATGAGTTAGAGGGTTTAGAAAAAGAACATGCTTGGTCTTTATTTAAGAAGATGGCGTTTGAAGAGGGGAAAGAGCCGGAGACTGAAAGCTTTGTAAAAATTGCGAATGAAATTTTAAAAAAATGTGTAGGGGTTCCACTTGCAATAAGAACAATAGGAGGTTTGTTGTATTTTAAAAAATCCGAAACTGAGTGGTTATTATTTGAAAAAAACAAACTTTCGAAAATACGTCAAAACGAAAGTGACATTTTACCAACATTAATGTTGAGTTACAATCATCTTGCCTCACACTTGAAGCAATGTTTTGCTTATTGTAGTCTATTTCCAAAGGATTACAAGATTGACAAATCAAGTTTGATTAATATGTGGATGGCGCAAGGTTTCATCTTGTATGAAGAAGATCAATGTCCGGAAGATGTTGGTGATGAGTATTTTATGGATTTGCTTTGGAGATCATTCTTTCATGAAGTTGAAAAAGATGAACTTGGCAATATTTCAAAATTCAAGATACATGATCTCATGCATGATTTAGCAATACAAGTATCGGGATCAGATTGCACCACCATTAATTCAAAAGTGAAAGTCATTAAAGAGAAAACTCGTCATGTGTCATTTGAAGATACATTGAACTCATCATCGGAAATTCTGAGCTCATTATGTAAAGCAAGAAGGATAAAGACATTTCTTTTGCCATGTCAACCAGAGTATGTTACTTCAAATTTGGATAGTTCAACTTGTAGTGCATTTGTGGCTAGTTTTAAGTTCATACGCTTGTTGGATATGCATAACATGGGGATTAAAACAATTCCAAGTTCTATAAAAAAGTTGAAGCATCTAAGACATCTTGATCTTTCTATGAATGAAGGCATTGAGATGCTTCCTAATTCTATTGTCAAGTTGTATAATTTGCGGACACTTAAACTCTCTATGTGTAAAAACCTTAAAGAATTGCCAAATGATATTAACAAATTAATCAACCTCGGGTTTCTTGAGATTGATGGTTGTTCGGATTTGACTCATATGCCAAATGGACTGGGCCAATTGACTGATTTACTGATTATTGTCAAGATTTGTGATGAGTAAAGGTAGGATTGATTCAGTACCTAAATGTAAGGGTGGATTGAAGGAACTTGAGAGGCTAAATGAGCTAAGAGGAAATCATGGAGTTGAAAATCTCAAACAAATAAAAGATGCCACATTAGAGTATAAGGCTGCAAATTTGAAAGAGAAACAAAGGCTTGATAGGTTGGACTTAAATTGGGTAGAAGAAGACACCGATGAGACGGGTGTTGTTTGTGACATGTCAGCAGTGGAAGCCTTGCAACCGCATATAAATCTCAAAGCATTGAGATTAAATAGGTACGGGGGAGTGATATTTCCACTTTGGCTTGTGACGCTCACAAATCTTGTCCAATTTGAATTATGTTCTTGTAATAAATGCAAATATCTTCCACCGTTGGACCAATTGCCTTCTCTCAAAATTATCCATTTGGAGAGATTGGATTCTTTAGAGCACATATCAAATTCAGAGAGAGATTACAGTGATTCTTTATTCTACCCATCTTTGGAGACACTCTATATTTGGGAATGCCCTAATTTAAAGGGATGGTGGCGGGGAAGGAGGGATTCTCTTCCTTCATTTCCTCGTCTTTCTCATTTACGAATTTGGAGATGTCCTCAACTGACTTCCTTTCCTTTGTTTCCATATCTTGAAGTTGAAAGATTGATCCTAAATGATTGTAGATTGGAGTATAAGGATGCAAATTTGAAAGAGAAACGTCTTGATGGGTTGGCCTTAAATTGGATAGAAGAAGACATTAATGAGACGAATGTTGATTACAATGGCGTGCCTGCCAACAATGGGTATAAATCTCAATGCACTAAGTTTAGAGTGGGACAGGGGAGTGATATTTCCACATTGGCTTATGTCACTCACAAATCTTGTCCAACTTCAATTATATTCTTGTAATAAATGCAAATATCTTCCACCGTTGGACCAATTGCCTTCTCTCAAAATTATCGAATTGAACGGATTGGATTGTTTAGAGCACATATCAGATTCAGAGAGAGATAACAGTGATTCTTTATTCTACCCATCTTTGGAGAAACTCGATATTTGGGGATGCCCTAATTTAAAGGGATGGTGGCGGGGAAGGAGGGATTCTCTTCCTTCATTTCCTCGTCTTTCTGATTTATATATTAGGGATTGCCCTCACCTGACTTCCTTTCCTTTGTTTCCATATCTCGAAAGATTGAGGCTAATTAATTGTAGCTTGAAGCAGTCATGGGAGAGGATGATGATAAACAACAAGACTTCTTCAGGGAATCTACCATCAATTGCTTCTTCTTCTTCTTCTTCTTCTTCTTCTACAATTGTTGCCCCTCTCTCCAAATTAAGTTACATGAGAATAGAAGAAGCTTTGCCGGAGGAGTGCCTACCAAATCTCATTTCTCTCCGTAATCTATATCTACACAAATGTCCTCTTCCTCAAGGCATTCGATATCTTACGGCACTTCAACATCCGAGTGTTAATTTCTCCGAGGTGGTTGATTTATCCAATGATTGGGATGAGATGGAATGGCAAGGACTTACGACCCTTCTCTCTTTGGAATTATATAAACTTTCGAAGTTGGTCTCTCTCCCAACGGGGCTTCAATATGTCGACTCTCTACAAAATCTCCATATTGGGGAGTGGCATAGTTTGATAGCTATACCGGAGTGGATCTGCAAACTTATATCTCTTCAATCACTTGAAATTTCGCACCGCCCTAATTTGGAATCATTGCCGGAAGGAATCGGTGCCCTTACCTCTTTGCAAACACTAGGAATTTGGCATTGCCCTAAATTGGAATCATTGCCGGAAGGATTCGGTGCCCTTACCTCTTTGCAAACACTAGGAATTTGGCATTGCCCTAAATTGGAATCATTGCCGGAAGGATTTGGTGCCCTTGCCTCTTTGCAAACACTACAAATTGGAGAATGTCCCATCTTACTGAAAAGATGCAAGAAGCAAATTGGGGAAGATTGGCATAAAATTTCTCACATTCCCAATTTGTATCTATATCCGCAAGAAGAAGAGCCAGCCAGGTATATAAAAGTCACCATTTTACTCTCAACCTTCAATTAAAAAAAAAAAAATCCAAAAGTCCAATTCTTCTTCTCCATTGTTCTCTCTCAACGCCTGCATTTCTTGGTGATTAAATTTCAGATGAAGAAGAACCACGAAAACCCCGATCATAAGA